>CM029500.1:4326956-5008623 GCA_017140595.1 Eucalyptus curtisii | reverse complement strand
GGCAAAGTTGAAAAATTTAAAACTGAATTGATTGAATTGTAATAGATTTAAATTCTTTTCAACAATTTTCCAGAGGTGGAGTGAACTGGAGGCTGGTGATGAGAGAACTCTGAGAGCATTTGAAACACCTCTCTCGTCGTGGGATGCCCGATGTTGTCCTCTTGAACACACAGAATGGCAATGAAGAACATGTGCGCAGCCTCATCCTCCGGCATGAGGTTGAGCCGTACGTGGCCTCTCTCTCTGCTAGTAGATTGTGGCAATCTTCATACAATGTCCACTGTGTCTCTAAAGTCGCCCATGGGCCGACACGCCATCAGGAGCTAGAGCTTTACCCCGAGGTTGTACATGTCGCCCGTAAGGTGTAGGCATACTCTACAATAAGAACGAATTTTTCATCATTTGCAAATACGAACCCACCGGATGATGAAGCACACTAACAAGAAATTTCAGCACATCATATATCTTCATGCCCGCATATGTTGTCCATAGTCCTCTCTCTCCCTCCGCCTCTATATTTGTCGCGGCCGTCGCCAGAACCCCAAAACTTAGTGCCAATACCAAAATATCCAGCCTCCTCCTTGTAGCCTAGTTCCTGCTTCAAAATCGTTGGCGACGTATTTGAGCCCGAAATCGGGATCGAGCTAAGAGTAGAAGACGAAGGAGAGTTTGAGAGGCCGATCAGTGGTTTTTGGAGCTGGAGCCGGAAAGACGAGGAGGAGGCAGAAAGGCGAAGAAGAAGGAGCACGCACGACAAGTCCGAGCCACACTAAACATAAGCTTCCACCAAAACTAGAGAAACCAGCCAGTCCGGCCAAGGAAAGGAATACGTCAGAACATAGTCAAAGGCTAATGGCTCTGTCGGACTCCTCTCTCTCCTCTACCGAAGAAAAAAACAAGAGAGAGAGAGAGAGGCTCCTCCGCCACAATATCCCTTGCAGCCGTCGCCGGAACTCCAAAGCTCGGCACCACTACCGAAATATCCGACCTCCTCCTTGCAGCCTAGTTCCACTTTAAAATCTTTGGCGACGTATCCGAGTCGAAAATCGGGATCGAACTAAGTGTAGAAGACAAAGGAGTAGGGGTGTGCAAAAGAACCGGAATCAGCCCGGACCGCCCGGAACCGGACCAGAACCGCCCGGAACTGGCGATTCTTGAGGGAACCGGTCCGGTTCCCAGTTCCAATTTATGGAAACTGGTGGGTACCGATCCAGTTCCCAGTTCCATGGGCGAATCCGCCCGCCCGCCCACCCGGACCAGACCGATTAATGTTTAATATTAAAAAAAATGGAGTAGTTTTGCGAAAGCGGAATTCCTTGCTCCGTTGTGGTATTTCTCTTCAGTGTTCGAGGGATTTTCGGCTTTGGATTTCGTCCTTTCTTTCTGCCTTTTCCTTCTTTGAGGTTGAAATTAAGCCGAGTCTGTACTTGGATACTTGCTTTTGTTGAACCGATCGGAGCGAAAACAACGAATTAGACACGCGAGTTTTCCGAAGTTGCGGAAACCACCTGGTCCGAAGCGGAAATTCTTGATTTATTCTATTTGATTTTTGCATGTAGCGATGAATTTTGGATTGCGAGGTTCTGGTTGGGGCTGATATCAGTAACCCGTTGGTCTCGAAAGCTTATCGGTTGTAGCGTAACCGAGAGATCTGAAGTCGATTATGAAACTTAGGTTTTGTGTTTTTGGTTGCCCAGCGAAAGTATATACTACTTCGTAAGTCAAGCGACTAATAAAGTCTTAAGCTTTCGCCTCACGACTTGATCGATTGAAACGAACGTGTTTTCTCTTTCATTACGTGCAGTTGAGAATTGAGATCAACTATGTCCTCTCTTTTGATGTTGGGTTTTCCTTAGCTCAAGATTTTCATCTCGTGGTCGGTGAGACGGTTCCATGGATCCACCCGGGAACCGGACCGGACCGGCGGTCTGGTTCCGGGTGGATCCATGCAATAAACCTGGTGGATCCCGGTTCCAATTTTTCGGAACCGGTCCTTAGCGGGCGGTTCCCGATTCTAGGTTGGGAACTGCCCGCCCGGACCATACACACCCCTACAAAGGAGAGTTCGAGAGGCTAGTTGGTGATTTTTGGAGCCGAAGCCGGAAAGGTGAAGAAGAAGGAGGAAGGGAGAGGAAGAGAGGATGGAGGTGAAGGCCTTCGTTACAGAAGAGAGAGATCGTGAAGGAGGACCTCATCTGTAGAAAGAAGAGAGAGAAGGCAACATATTAATTGTTACTTGTGTCAGTCCTTTACTCAGTCTGCATGAGAGAGAAAGGCGTGCTAGGATTCAAATTTTTTAATTCCACGTCATGAGCACGTGGCGCAATTTGAATGGAGCATGCACGTCAGGTAGGCGAGTGACGTGGTGGTTAGAAACCACTGAATATTTTCTCATAAAATAGGCACGTCAAAGCTCCACTCCATTTGAGTGGGCCTAAGATGGAAAACGGCCACTTTGGATAAGGTTACGTCAAAGTGAATCAGTTTTGGCAAAGCGAATCAACATTAATTGGCGCGCATTTATGTTTCTTGACCTTTGGTCACGAACTGCATGATTGTAGTCAATTAATTCCAGACAAAAGCAAAAGAAAAGGGTGAGAAGAAGAAGAGAAAAGCAAATGGAGCCAAAATTATAAATAATTATTTTCAGAGAATTTGAGAAAAGGACAAAAAGGAGACAGTGGGAGAGTGTGTATGTGTAGGGTCAGAAATGAATCCAAGAAAATATCCATTTTTACGTAATTTTCAGAGAATATAATTCGATGCGCCCGTCTGTTTTGCTTTCACCGTACTCAATGTTGTGTTTAACCTTCAAGATATATTAGGTACCTAAGTCGACCCACTTAGATTCCAAAATTAGAAGAATTTAACGAGGCTGTGGGACCCACTCTAAGTACCAAGTCCCATTAAGTAAAGATTTTGAGAGACTCTGTTGTTATTTGACAATTTTACTTTCCTTTTTCTTGGGATCGAATGCACTAGAAATGTTGCATGGATCTTAGAACTTAAGAATTGAACTATGTAGAGAGTTGGGATCAGAGAGGGAGAGTAGATAATTGGACAATGTTTGATACTGCCCCATCCCCAATGATTATCAGTATCTTTTAAGATTGCACATATATCGCACGTATTTCGCATTGCACATATATCGCACGTATTTCGCACGTTTATTGTAGATTTCTCTTTTATTATCTAAATTAAGATATTACCTTATAATAGTTATCTAATGAAGCTTATAAATAGGCATCGTGACATAAATTTACTAAGAAGAAGAAGAAGAAACCACTTGTATAAAGTAGAAACCACTTGTCATATTTTTCCTTAAGTGAGTTGTGTGAGGTTGCGACCCCTAACAAAACAACTCCACCCCCCCCCCCCGGGCGGGGGCCCCAACCCACAAACCCAAAAAAAGAAAAAAAGAAAAAGGAAAGTCAGCTGTGAGGAATGAGTGCCCATCGGGGCCTTCCTCCTATAGGAAAAGGCGTTTGATTTTCAATGCTAGAGGTGCTTTCCTTTCAATTTCTCAAGTCAATGCATAAGATCTTGAAGAGCAAGCAGCTTCCTCAAACTGACCTGATAATCAATTTTTCTTTTTTTTGGTCAGAACCTGATAATCAATTGAGGTGTTGACAATATGTTTGTTTTTCATACCGAGATATCCTTTTCTTTTCTTTTTTGCAGGGATTTTTTGCGGCAATCTGCTCCCATGCTGCAGAGAGTCAAATCTGAATGGCTCTGTTAATTAAAAAAAATTGAGAAAATGCTAATATATATATATATATATATATTTATGGCAAACATGCGATCCATATCGAAATTAAGCGAGTCCTCTCGTCCGCTCTGAATAAAAGTGAAATTTCTCCTCCTTTTCATTTTTTTTTTTTGTATATAAAGGAAGATTTGAGGGAAATCTCGAGTTCCTAATTTCGATTTTTCCCGAGAAAAGAAATCGGCTAAAACAAGTTAAAGTGGTATCCTAGAAAAACTAGGGTTGGTGGAGAAGCCGTGCTTGACCTCCTAATTCCCCTTTTTAGGATCGAGGTAAACGCGGAAACAGTTGGCAATTGCTATTGGCGACCCAAACATGAATTGAATTGGAGTTCCTTCATCGTTTCAAGATAGTTAATTTTTTCCAATGGCACAAATAGCACACAATGCAGTTGAGATTTCATTATACGGACTTGCGATATTTAATTTAGGCGAAGATGTGCTTGACCTCCTCCTCGTCCTCCTCGTTGACCGGCTCGTCGAGCTGTGGCTGCTCCTTCCCCTCAGACCCGTCCGACAGGGCCTCGTCAGACGACACCTGCTTGCCCAGGGCGGGCGATGGTCGCCAGCCCCCGTGAGGGCCGGCGTGCCCAAATTTGGGCATCCTCGCCCGACCTGGCGGGGGTAGCGGCCCCCTCACCGGCGCCGGTGAGGCCTCGCCCGAGCGAGGGCCGGCCACCCCGTCCGGGCCGGCGACCGTCATCGGCCCCTCCGGCGATGGGCGGCGAGGGAAGCTCCGGCGCCTTTTTTTTTTTGAATAGTTTTGTTTTTTTCAAATAAATTTAGCTTTTCCTTTCTAGTTTTTAATCTAATTTTTAAAGATTTTGAACAAAAAATAATTTTAAAAAGCCATATATAAAATAAAAAATCATTTAAAATATGACGTCGTGCCACGCCAAAGCAATTTCCATTAACTTTTTTGACGATGTTAACTTTAGGACTCAATTGAACCAACTTGACAAGTTTTAGGACTTGATTGCACTTTTTGTAAGTTTTAGGACTCAATTGCACTTTTTTGACAAGTTTTAGGACTTCGCTGAACATATCCCTAAAAACAAAAACAAAGAAAACAAAAAAAGCAGCCAAAGGGGCTAGGCCTATGAGCCCAGCCCCTCCTTCTCTCTCTCGCGGGCCTCCACGGCCCGCACAACAAAGCCAGCCCCCCTTTGGTCTTCTTCCTCCTTGGCTTCTTCGCCGGCCTGTGCAACACACGCGCAGAGGGCGGGACGCTGGAAGGACGGGCGGACGGCGATGCATGCGGCGATGGATGGGACGTGCCTTCAAAGCGAGCAAGTGGGCTGTTGAAGCGACGCCGGTCTGGCCGCACCAAGGCCGGTCGGCACGTGGAGGACCGGCGGCCAAACCTCCATGTCGACCGAACTCCCTTGCTTATAAATAGGCCGGCACCACCTCCATCAAAGGGGCACCGAAACAGAGAGACAGCGGAGAGATCGAAAGTTTGCGAGTGCGGAAGCTTCCCTCGAGAGACTTCGAGGAGGCCCGAACGTCCGCAAGCCCGGATCTGCGGCGGTCGAGGCCGAGGAGAAGAGGGGGTTATGGATCTACGAAGTAGGGGCTGAGCAAGAAGGAAACCAGAAGGTGGAGGGCCAAATCCGTCCATCGCCGTGCTGTGACGCCCCCTTGACGCCGTCGTCGTCGCCCAGTCGCCACCGACGAGGCCGCCTGCGCCCACAGTCCCCGACGCCGACCAGCAACGCCCCTGCGCCGTTCTCTCTCGTAGACAAGTATCGCCACCGCTCGCCGTTGCTTTGCCGTTCGAAACCTAACCGCCGCCTCTGCCTACCACGTCACGGCTGTCGTCGACGCATGCCTCCGCCCCAACCTCACCTTCAGCGCCGCGGGTAGAGAGAAAGAGGGAGTGTTGCGGAAATCGAGTCGGAAGCCGGGTCGTGGGTCTCATTCGGGTAGGGTTCCGCTTGGGCTGGTTGTGCGCGTGGGCTGTTTTGCTGTTGGGCTGCACCTTTTTGTGAAGTAGGCCAATTCTGGCGTGTGGGCCGAGCCTTTTTAGAAAAACAAAAAATCCCGGGCCGCAGGCCTGTCCGAGTCTTGGGCGAATGGCCCGAGTCGGACCCAACCCGCGGATCCGACCCGGGTCATTTTCTAATAATATCTTAATATATTATAATATAAAATAATATTTTTAAAATAAAAAAAAAATCAAAAAAATAATTTATTTTCCAGAAAATAAAAAATATCCATATTTCTCCCAAAAAGCCAAAAAAAAGTCAAAAAAAGCCAAAAAATGATTTATATTTTTAGAAAAAAGATCAAAAATCTTAAAATACTTTAATATCCAAAAAATGAGAAAAAGAGCAAAAATTGTTTTTCCTCCACAAATGCATGGAAAATCTCTCAAAAATCCAAAAAGCCTTAGGTTTAAACAAGATTAGGTACTGAAAGTGCATTAGTGATTAACTAGTGCAATCAAGTCCCCGATCCTAATTTCTCTGGTTACGCAAGAGCGAGTACTTCTCCCGATACTTCGCTTAGGTTTTTAATCGACCCACCCCAAACTGTTTAGTGGCGACTCCTTTTTAAATTAACTCACAAGTTAAAAACTTGAACCGTTAAGTCGTGGCGGTGGACTTGGGAGAGTACGGGCTACGCTTAATAAACCTAGCCGAACCATTAGCCTCCGCAGGTGCCTGCCTCGATTGGGCGCCGAAAAAAAAAAGAGGTCGCGACAGCTTGGCGACTCTACTGGGGACTTGAAGACTTAGGCCTTTTTTATTTTGTTTAAATGCTTTGCTAACTTGGTTTTCTTTTTGTGCAGGTTAGCAGTTTTTTTTTTACTCCGTTAAAATAATTTGTCTTGTGATTATAAACTGTTGTACATGCTTTACTGTTTTAACACTACACATGGCACACACAACCCGGCCGTCGGACCTGGGCCGCCATAGGAGATCCCACCGCTTTTCAAGAGGAAGGTCCCCCCACTCTTTTTCAACCAAAGCCGTGACTATGCATTTGAGATTGTCATTATTGAGGAAACATGTAGTAAGTGCCATCGCAAAAGGATCGTGGTACCTGAAGGGCTTGAGGGACAGGAAAAGGCCCATCACGCCTCTGAGTCCTACATCTACAACCATCGTATCCCAACAAAATTGAAGCCATCAGTTCCTCACCCAATTAGTGAAATCAGCCAGAATGAGCCAGCGGAGCATATGCAAAGGGATTTGGGAATGAGCTGGGTACATGTCTTAGAGCCAGTCCAAGGAAGCAGGTTTCCTCGCAAGAACAAGGCTCCCCGTCGCATATAAAATAGTAATCATGTGCCCCATAGCGTTAATATCGTGAAAGTTTTGTCCCATTGTTTAGGGACTTTTGTTTAATACCTAGTATTTCGTTCTGTCATTTTAATTTCAAGTTTTAGATGTCAGAAGTCTGCAATCTATAAAATCTTCTTTTGATAAATAAAAAGCAATTAGACCATTGTCATGGGTCAATCTTTGTTTACTTTCGTGCTCATTCATGATTTTTGCGACAAGTAATTATGAATCGTCGACTATCAGCCAGTTGCGAATGGCCTCACATGATAGGGCCCGATCAGAATGATGTGCAAAATCGTCTCGCCAACATTGAAGACGGCGTAGGACAGATGACCATTGTCCTTCAACAACTCTCGAGGCAAATGGAATCCACTCAAGCCAAACCCAACTCTGTAGTTGCTTTAAGCACACTCCTTACACCTGCGAATTTGCCAGAGGATGACCAACATGATAGGCAGCTTGAAAAGATCATGAAAAAACTAAGCCAACTGCAGGAGCAGGATCCCATGGACTTATCTAATTATGCGGCATTAAGATCCCTAAAGAGCTCAAAGCACCTGAATGCGAAAGGTATGTTGATACCTCTTGCCTAGAAACTTACTTGCAGGCCTACTTGGTCCGAAGGATGATTCAATCGTACCAATCAAACTGACTGGCCTCGCCTTGCGGTGGTACATTGTAAAGAAGATTAATCTCCTTAAAACCTGGGGGGAACTAATTGATGCTTTCCGTTAAGAGTATAATGTTGACATCAGCCCCGACATCGCCTTGCCCTACGAAGAACCGATGGTTGCGGAGCACGAGGAGCCGATAGTCGCAGGGATAGGAGAAGAAGATGTCAATGAAGCCTTGCACGATAAATTGACAACCAAGCAATATCCTATTACCGAGAAGCTTCCCACTAGGAAAGGTAAGGAGCCCGCAGACGAAGTCAACACTACTCAGAGCCGAAGCATGATGGGACGGCTTCTCAAGCTTATCGCAAGAGCTAGGGTCCTAAGAATACCGACCCCCATCAACCTAGGGAGTGAAGCTCCGCCATCTCCCACTCCCCTTGATAAAGTCCAACTAGCGAAACGAAGAGCCTTACTCAAAAGGTCTGGACCAAGAGTCAAGAAAAAAAAGCCTAAGCAGCTCGAGTCAACAGCTACCACTGAACGTAGGCAAAACCTGACAATGAATGAGTCGCCACACTCGCATTTCGAGCATCCCCTTAGGATCCAAAGCCCGTTAGAAGAGGGAACATTCGTCTTTGTCCACCATGATTTGTCTCCCAATCAACTGCTAAGCTTGTCACCTAACCATGAGGATGACGTAAACGCCTTATCCTCGTTTGGTGATTTTGACTCGGAGGAAAGCAATGAGATGAACTCGGGAGAATCTAGCTTCCTTGAAGCAGTAAAGTTTACCACCGCAATGAATATGCAATGGGAAAACCAGTGGCCTAACTAGGATACATCAGGCCTGTCTTACACTCATAGGATCATGACCCCCGGAGAGATGTAAGTACCTAATCTTCGCAAGTATAACGGCACGACTTGTCCTGTGGCCCACTTGCAATATCTCCACGCTGAAATGAGTCAGTATTATAGCCCGACGTCATTCACAACTCAGGCCTTTCAAGAAAGTCTTATAAGGTCTGCATTGCAATGGTTCGTCATAGCAGATATCAACCTCATAAGGGATTGGAATGAGCTGTCTTCCACATTCCTGCATCAGTACCAAAATCAGATTGGAACTGAACTACCTTGCGAGAACTTAGTTCACTTCAGAAGAAGACCAATGGAGGATTTCCGAGCATATGCAAGGAGGTGGAATGCTTTTATGATGCAAACCTACCCTCAACTGGCCGAAGAAGAAATGATAAAGTTGTTCATATGAGCTTTACTTCGCAAGTATCATTGTTGGTTGCATGGGTTGCACTTCCGTAGCTTCGATGGAGTGGTTCTCTCATGCGAATACTTCGAGTCTACAGGAGGCGAGGAGCTCGAAGGCGCTTGATTTCAGAGCCAGCACTATCAAAGTGCTCCTTTTCATGGGAGTTTTCATGGATTTTGCTTGTTTTTATAATTTCATGTTTCTTATCATGACTAGTGTGCTACTGTTGCATTTTCCATTCCAGTAATCTAATGTACATTTATAATATTTTGTTTTAAAAGCATGAGGTGGTATCTCAAACCAGCCCGATGATGCTATCCAACCATGAAAAGAAAATATCATCCAAGAAGAATATTGAGGGCTGGGCTTCGTCATGCTTTCTTCCCCCCAAAGATATATACTTTTGAAAACAAAAAATCATTTCATTACCAAAACTTTTGTCAAACCAAGATGTTAAATCATGTTCGTTTTTTTTACTTATTCACTTCATGTCTCAGAGTATCGCCCACCCCCTTTGACTTAGTGTGATAGGGGGCATTTGAAGTTAGCACATCATGTGAACTCGCCGAATTCAAAGATCCTCTTTCAAGAAAGAAGGGGCAAATAGAAAAGATCATTCCATTTCAAAAAAGGTAAGTCTTACTCCCTAAACGTAATGTTGAAAATGACGTCTTCTCTCTTCTATTTATAGGAGACAAAAGATAGGACGTGATAGGCATAGGCATGCGGTTGAACTCGAAGCAGGCCTAACATGGTAGCTCAAGGCAAGATTGGCCTCCTCCATGCTGCCTTCAGCTTTCACACTTACTTCGACAAGCCAAGAAGCACAAAGAAGAAATTTCTTCAATCCCTTTGAATTGGCTACTGTCAATAATGAAAATCCAGACAATCGAAGCGGGGTCTCTAGCCCCCTATTTTTGATGATGACGTTAGGGCTTGGAAACCTCACTTCTTGCTCCGGACGCATGCTCTCCCCAAGAAGCGATTGCCATCAAAGAATTGGAGGTTTTGATTATCCATCTCAGATTCCATGTAAGCTTGAGGTACATGACTTTGCCAAATGCTACTAATGTTCATATGGTCAAAGACAGAAGAAAAATTCCACAGAAGGAAGGCGTTAAAGATAAATCAATAACCACCAATCATGCATATATTGCCACGAATGAGAAAGGCCAATCAAAAATAGATGTTGAACTGAGTCAAGATGAAGAGGCTGTCATCGACATTCAAATATCCCTAGGAATCAGTAAATACAAACTCTGGGGAAGGGTAACTTGGTATCGTTTCCAATACTCTCTCTCTCTCTCTCTCTCTCTCTCTCTCTCTCTCTCTCTGTGAACCCGCTCTTGACGTATTGTCCCTATTGATAGGAAGCATCGGGATTCAAGAGCCAAACTTGATGGTTAAGTTTGGCAAATCAATACTGGCCAAGCTAGTACATGAAAATGACCCGCATCGAATTCACCTGACTTCATGTAAAAGGACGTGTCATTCAGGAGCCAATTCAGAGAATAATTGACCTAACGAAGCAAGAGACGCAGAACTTTGTGTCCCTCTCTCACTTCAGGTTCACCCAATCATCTGCAAACCAGTGAAGGCTAAAGTTGTATCGTTTCCAGTTATTCGACTCTTGAAAGAGTTCATGACTAACACATTCACTCTTGTCTGTTGCAGGATCACCTGACCGTTAAAGATGCGGAAAACAAATCAATGAGAGGCATGTGAGACCCTGATTAAGCCCTTCCAAGCAAATGAAATCTCAAGTATCGCCAAAGCAAATAACAGAGATCCTTCAGGCTTCAATTCACTTTTAATTTTGGCCCTGCTGATTAATCCATTTACATATTCTCTTTTGCAGGGGCAAAAGTAGAAATGCCCATCAAATCAATGATCAGATTCCCAACCCCAGCTGATCCTTCTTGTGTCGTTTCCCTACTTAATAGGAACAATCCATCGACACCCATTTGTGAATAACCCTTTTGATATTCAAAATTTAACATATTTGGAAACACCATTCTGTTAACCCTTAAGGTTGCCAATAAGGTCTTTTTTGAGCAAAAACCATTTGCTTTAAGAGTACAAACTCCATCATGTTTAAAATGTTGCATGCCGTTTCCAAATGAATTGTGCATGATGATTTTGTTTGTCTAAATCATTGATTTCACTAGGGATTATCAGAATAGACAGTTAAGTGAAGAATACAAGATTAATTGAATATGTTAGATGAGGCGCATCAGAATGATGAAAGGCAAGCCATATCCTACACACAGTCCCCTATCCATACACTTGTGAGATGAGTGTAGAAGATTCCATGGTTGCAGGGTAAAGAGTTCTCTCGCGAATGATACGATAACCAAAATAGTGAGAGGCATTTCATTGCTCACCCCCTTGAGCCCTATACACTAGTGAAGTTTCTGTCCTCCCCCATCAAGAACCACCCCACACTAGGGCAAATCGAAGGCGAAGCAACATCACAAGGCGAGAAGAGGAATAGAAATTTTCTTACTCGCACTTGCATCAATCTTCGGGTGTCTTTATTGCATATGAACACTTGCGTTAATTTAAGTGCCCTAAAATGATGAAGAGCAATTCTTTCTCTACGCACTTGTATTCATTGTATAACCCAATTGAGTCTGTAATTTCACCTTCACATGGAGGCAAAACAGAAGTTACTGCCTTTCAAGCAGCATAATCAGGAACGCCAACAAGAGAGGAAGACTTAATAGTCTAACAACAAAGTTTGCTTGAACTTGCCTAGATTAGTTCCTCAAGCAACAAAAATGAAAAAACTAAGGGCATGAAAAAGCAATGTGCCTGGTAAAAACAAGGCCGATGCCCCCAGACAAAAATACAGCCATCTGTATTCCCAAGAGAAGTTGTCGGTATGGTTTGATTAATTGAGCCTCCATCTGACAGTGAGAAGAAAGACCAGTGACAAATGCCAAGGCAATCACCAGCTCTCACCCTTTTACACATGAGTCAAGCCTACATTGCGTCCCATTGTAAGAGTCTCGTCGGACTAGGGGCACTTCAATTATCGTAAGATTTCATATGTTTATAAGCATCGCTCAAAGAAGTACGAGCAAGACTATTCTATATCTTTTCGCAGGGTTCCTGACTTGTAAACTTGGAGATGATCGTGCAGCGTTCCATTCATAAGCCTTGACCGTGATGGTCCCCGCTGATGAGCCAACAACCAAGCCTACATTACGGTCTCAACAAAGACCTATCATATTGGTAAAGTCGTACCACTTGCGAGAATACTCAGACCCCTGCTGACATGATGATAGTGAGATAGTGTGGTCCTTATAAATCCTGCATCAATGGTCAGGATAAAACAGCCTTTCCCCTGAGAGTGAGCGGAAAGTCCTTTCAAACAGAAAGTCCCTCATCTGGCATGCTCAAGACAACTATATTCTAAATGAAGGTTGTCTTTCAAAATCTTCTCCAGTGGAAATCAGATGATGCAAAACTGACAAAACTATCATGCATGAATCTCATTTAAACTCATGAATTTACAGCATATACAATCATATGTGCATATTGTGCAAATAGCAGACATACTCTCAGAGATCAGAGATATTGCCAGGTAAGCATATCCCTATCCCCATTGGTATTAAAATACCTACCATTGTACATGTACTTTCTTCTTGACACTCGACCTATTCGACTCGTCCCTTGAGTATAGGTGCTTGCAACTGTCTAAGTATCTCCTTGTCTTTGAGTACCCACCACTTGTCGGGTACTCCCTCTTATCAACACTCGACATGTTCGAGTTGTCCCCAGAGTATTGATATTTGCAACTGTCCTAGTATCCTCTTGTCTTTGAGTACTGGCCACCATTCCGATACTCCCTTTCCGTGACACTCGACCTGTCTGAGTTGTCCTCAAAATTGTGTCATCAAATACTAGCAGCCGTTCAAGTATTCCACCACATTATGCGCCTGCAATTACCCAGGTATGCTTTCTTATACTTGCACCAGCTGAGTGGTCCCTGACCGTATCATTAAATATTTGTGTTCATCCAAATATTCCACTACTTTGTACACCCGTGTGCCTGCGGCCATCCAGGTAAGCCTCGTGCTACATTCAAATCCCCATTACTAGGAGGTGAGAGACCTTCATGAGTATGCGAGGCACGTCCTCGATATTCCCAATTGCCAGGAGGTGGGAGACCTTCACGAATATGTGAGGCACGTCCTTGATATTTCCAATTACCGGGAGGTGAGAGACCTTAAGGAATATCCAAGGCATGTCCTCGATATTCTCAATTACCAAGAGGTGATAGACCTTCATGAATATCCAAGGTACGTCCTCGATATTACCATTACCAGGAGGTGAGAAACCTTCACGAATATCACAGGTACGTCCTCGATATTCCCAATTACCAGGAGGTGAGAGACCTTCATGAATATCCAAGGTACGTCCTCGATATTCCCATTACCAGGAGGTGAGAAACCTTCACGAATATCCGGGGCACGTCCTCGTTAATCCCCTTTTGACCTTCACGAATTGCTCTAACAGGCGACCGAAGAAAGGTTCGAGTCTTGGAAAAGCGATTCCCCGTCAAGGCGACCGAAGAAAGGTTCGAGTCCTAGACAAACCACTTATTGCTCCAACAGGCGACCGAAGAAAGCTTCGAGTCCTGGAAAAGCGATTCCCCATCAAGGCGATCGAAGAAAGGTTCGGGTCCTAGACAAACCACTTATTGCTCCAACAGCGACCGAAGAAAGGTTCGGGTCATGGAAAAACGATTCCCCATCAAGGCGATTGAAGAAAGGTACGGGTCCTAGACAAATCACTTATTGCTCCAACAGGCGACCGAAGAAAGGTTCGAGTTCTGGAAAAGCGATTCCCCGTCAAGGTGACCGAAGAAAGGTTCGGGTCCTGGAAAATCGATTCCCCGTCAAGGCGACCGAAGAAAAGTTCGAGTCCTAGACAAACCATTTATTGCTCCAACAGGTGACCGAAGAAAGGTTCGAGTCGTGGAAAAGCAATCTCCTCATGTCACCAGGTAAGATGATGCCTTGATACTTGCCAAACTCGGGGTTTACACCCTATCCCACTCACTCCCGATAAGTAAGTAACTACAGGTATCTTCTTATTTGTCTTAGTATGAGTAATGTTTATATTGCTCATTTTCTGCATAGGACATTAGGTCCCAAATAAGATATAATCTATTGCATATGCATGGACAAAATTTAGGTATCAGTTGTCTTTGAACGCAACCTCTGCGAACTCACCTTCAAAGAGGGGCAGCTGTTGACACCTAAATTTTGATTAGGTTTTTTAATTAATTAGGCTTTAAATTTCTTTTATTTTGTCCTCTTTTTCGGATAATAAATAATAAATAATAAAAACAAAAACAAAGAAAACAAAAAAAGCAGCCAAAGGGGCTGGGCCTACGAGCCCAACCCCTCATTCTCTCTCGCGTCGGCCTCCACGGCCCGCAAAACAAAGCCTGCCCCCCCCCCCCTCTCTTTGGTCTTCTTCCTCCTTGGCTTCTTTGCCGGCCTCTGCAACACACGCGTAGAGGGCGCGACGCTGGAAGGACGGGTAGACGGCGATGCATGCCGGCGATGGATGGGACGCGCCTTCAAAGCGAGCAAGTGGGCTGTTGAAGCGATGCCGGTCCGGCCGCACCAAGGTCGGTCGACGCGGAGGACCGGCGGCCAAACCTCCACGTCGACCGAGACTCCTCGCCTATAAATAGGCCGGCACCACCTCCATCGAAGGGGCACCGAAACGAGACACAGGCGGAGAGATTGAAAGTTTGCGAGCGCCGGAAGCTTCCCTCGAGAGACTTCAAGGGAGGCTTGAACGCCGCAAGCCCGGATCCGCGGCGATCGAGGCTAGAGGAGAAGAGGGGGTTCTGGATCTGCGAAGTAGGGGTTGAGCAAGAGGGAAACTAGAAGGTGGAGGGCCAGATCCGTCCACCGCCGTGCTGTGACCCCCCCTTGACGCCGTCGTCGTCGCCCGATCGCCACCGACAAGGCCGCTTGCGCCCACAATCCTCGACGCCGACCAGCAACGCCCCGCGCCGTTCTCTCTTTGCGAGACAGGTATCAACCATCGCTCGCCGTTGCTTCACCATTCGAAACCTAACCACCGCCTCTACCTACCACGTCGCAGCTGTCGTCGACGCGTGCCTCCGCCCCAGCCTCACCTTCGGCGCCGCGAGTAGAGAGAAAGAGGGAGGCTTTGCGGAAACCGGGTCGGAAGCCGGGTCGTGGGTCTCATTCGGGTAGGGTTCCGCCTAGGCCGGTTGTGCGTGTGGGCTGTTTTTGTTGGGCGCACCTTTTTGTGAAGTAGGCCAATTCCGGCGTGTGGGCCGGGCTCGCATGGGCGAATGGCTTGGGTCGAACCCAACCCACGAATCCGACCCGGGTCATTTTTTAATAATATCTTAATATATTATAATATAAAATAATATTTTAAAATCAAAAAATCAAAAAAATAATTTATTTTCCAGAAAATAAAAAATATCCATATTTCTCCCAAAAAGCCAAAAAAAGTTAGGAAAAGCTAAAAAAATGATTTATATTTTTTAGAAAAAGATCAAAAATCCAAAAATGCTTTTTATGTCCAAAAAATGATAAAAAGACCAAAAAAAATGTTTTTCCTCCACAAATGCATGGAAAATCTCTCACAAATCCAAAAAGCCTTAGGGTTTAAACAAGATTAGGTACCGAAAGGGCATTAGTGATTAACTAGTAAAATCAAGTCCCGACCCTAATTTCTCTAGTTGCGCAGAGCGAGTACTTCTCCCAATCCTTCGCTTGGGTTTCTAATCGACTCACCACAAACCGATTAGTAGCGACTCTTTTTTAAATTAACTCACAAGTTAAAAACTTGAACCATTAAGTTGTGAACTAGTGGACTTGGGAGAATCCAGCTACGCTTAATAAGCCTAGCTGAACCATTAGCCTCCGCAGGCGCACGCCCCGATCGGGCGCCGAAAAAAAAGAGGTCACGACAACCCATTACTTTCAAGGGCTGAACCCAGCTAAATTTTTAGACTTGAACCAACGTTCTGCTAAATGGATTGTGTCTTTAGGGCCTAAGCCAGGCCCAACTAGGATAGGCCCATTTTTCAATATTTGGCCCTTCAGAGCCGTTTGGCCATTACTTTTAATGGACCAAATTCTGCAAATGCATTGGGCCTTCAAGGCCCAAGCTAGGCCCAACTAGGATAGGCCCATTTTGCAATATTGGGCCCTTAAGAGCTGTTATGGGCCATCTTTGGCATAATATGTTGGGCTTTTAGGGCTTTTGTCAAGCCCATGATTTTTGGCCCATTTAACGTTGGGCCTCATATAGGTGGCCATTGGCTCCACTGGAGTTCCATTATTTTCATGGGCTATACTTTGCCAAATACTGGAACTTTAATGGACTGTTGATGGGCCAATATTTGGCCTAATACTTAGTTCCAGATTCAGCCCAATGTATTGGGCCTTAATTGATTGGGCCAAGTTTGGCACGATAATCTCGGCCCTTTATCTTCGTGGGTCGAGACCAGGTGTATATTGGGACTTAATGGGCTTTCAATTGGCCCAATGTGTTGAACATAAAGGGTCCAAACTTGGCCCGTCATTCTCACATGTCGGGACATTCGGCCTTAAATGTACTTTTAATTGGCTAGATCAGACTTAATGCATTGAGCCTTTAAGAGCCACAGATGCAGGCTTAGTTGATGGGCCACAGATGGGCCCATCAGCAAAACGTTGGGCACTCTTTAGGCTCTTTAAGGCCCGATGTTGGAACTAGATTATACCCAATTCAAATTAGGCATCAAATGCGAAGATCTAAACCCAGAACTTTCTTGACAGGTTTGTCTCACATTGGATGACTAGGAATCATAAAGTTTCATTCATAAGAAATACCCAGAACCTTAGCTCAGAAAACTTTGTATGAACCCTAAGAAAGCTGAAAAGGAAGACAACTACAAGCAAATGGTTAACATTTGACATTGGCATTATAATATTTTTATTACCTTCCCGGTCTTAAGAAGATAAGGAGGCGGAGATTTGAAAAGCACTTGCTTCCATCAAAAGCAATTCCGTAGCTCTGTCCTCAATCGTAATAGAACGACAGACACCAAAAATTTGGTACCTAGAGCGGGCTGCAAAATCTTTGCTTTTCGAGTATTCACACCCTCACAACACATCCAAGTGGTTCAAAGCTAAAAATTCTTCCACTGCCTCGGGTATCAAAGTTTATTGCCCGCCATCTGAGGTATGTGCAGTCAAGATGTCACAAAGTGACTGCTAGCAGAAATTAGTTAAGCCTTTTTTTTCCCCGAGGAACCATATATTTTTCCGCTTTTATTCTATATCCAAAAAGAAAAAGAAAAAGGAGGCTCTGGTAGGACTTAAAGATACACGGACAGATAATTAAAATACAACCAAGCCAACTCTCATAATTAGATGCAAAATTTAGTTCAGTCATGGATGACTGAAAATTAAACAACTCACTAGGGTACATTCATGATCGGGATTTTCGCTAAAATTGGAGTGAAGGGCGTTTCCGACACTATCCACAATTGCTGATGTAGACATGGAGGATTCGATGCGCAAAACGGCTATGATAGCATCCACACGTGTAACTTCATTTCTGAATATTAGTCTTGCATGTGCAACAAATGGCATTAAAAACAATTTTAAGAGGCAGAAAATAGGATATAGTCAAAGAACACGGTCAACGGTATCATACCTTGAGCTAGGCGAATCAAACTTTCCAAAATGTGCACAATTGTCCTTGCTGTATTGTTATGAATTGCACTCCACAATAAGTAGAAATAATAGAGAAAACTAAGAAAGGTGGTTTATCCTACCAGCATTATGAGTTGCAGATCTTCGTTGAAGTTGATAATAGCTCGATATTAATTTTTCAGCCTTCATAGTGGGGACCGGTTTAAAGTAATTCTTTACTAAGTGAATGTACCTAGAAGTAATCTGCAGATTCAGCAAGTTAACATCTTTTCTAGAAAAGATAAAATCATTAAGAGAATTGAAAGACTGGCAATAAGGTTCCAATTGACATAAAATAGAAGTATCAAAGATAATTTTCTCAGATAGATGAATCTTAATATCAAACTTTTTTTGACAATTAACGTGATCACAATAGATGGTTAAAGTATCGAGCACAGTTTTCTCAGTTGATAGAAGCTTATATGATAAGACATGCTGAATAGTCCAGCATTATATTCATCCAAAAGTTGAAAAGCTGTAGGAAAATTAGTGATTCTAACCATTTTACTGTAGACATTTTGAAAACGTTGGCTAGGTTTTCGAGTCATGGTGAAATAAACCTATATATTAACAAAACTTTAACGTATGCGAAGATCCAATAGAATTTACCTCCTCAACATTTCAAGAGGCCAAATATTTGCTAGATCTTTATCACGGCCAACTTTATCTGACACTCCCATCAATAACTTCCACAACCATTCTTACTGTGGACCTTTAGGATCAATTACGCTGAAAAAAAAAAAGAAAAGTCAATTAGTCAAGGCTCGTGTTAACAAGTGCCTCCAGTTCACTTGTTGAGCATACTATATTGAAATTTCAATTTTCAAAGCACTGATTGTGCATAGCACAAGGACGATTAATGCACTGGCGTCTGCAAGATTTCCTTAGTTGCTTGCTTCACAAGTGCCCCTAGAGTTCTCGTTAACAAAATCCAACAATTACATTGATGACCCACCTCACTAAGAATGTGAGAAGAAACAACTGCATCCCATTCCGGATTTTTTTGTATCAAGGCACTAGAACAATGTCAAATCTACTTAATAAGGGACTAGACGGTATTGTATTGACAGACGGAGCTAAAAATGTCAAGAAAAATTACATTAGGAATAACCGATCAAGCAATGAAAATATACATTTACTAACTGAAGACATACCTAGAAAGAATGTTGTTTCTCAACTATAAAATCAAATCTACTTCTCTCTCAGTTGTAGATGAATTAAAGGATTGTGTGATTAGCTTGCACTCTCGTATGTAAACAGAAGTCAGCATTTTTCAGCTTATGATAATGTCGCTGCGAGTAGTCTAAGACCATGATGCAGAATGACAAATTCTAGAAAAAGTGAAACACAATTAATTCAAGGAAAGATACGTTGCTCAGGATCATACTGCCCCTTGTACGATTGTTTTGGTACTAAGAGTAGTTACAAGGCCAGCCTGAAAAACAATAAAATTGCATTTTTGTAGTCATATAGTGCAGCGCAGCATGATATAGAAATTTCAGAAAAAAGACAAATATGCATTTTACAATGAAAAAAGAATGTGCTGATATAAGCAAAGTAACGCAGGTCGGTTAACTAGCTGAAGAAGATTGAAGATGGCTCTTTTAAGCATTTCTCTCTTAGGACTCTGCAGACAAATCTTTTTGCAATCTCCTTTTCAATCCTAAATCAACGTAATGGGAAATCTTATGTTTTCCAATCACTGCAACTCAATATACTTCCCAGTGCTCTACTACAAAGGATCATTAACATCTTCTATTAAGTTAGCTGGATTGAGTTACGATTATTTGGTTGTTCTTAGTGGTATGGCTATTCATATATTTAATTCCAAGTACATGTTTTGGGAATAGTAAGAATATAAAATAACAAGAAAATTCACCTTAGCAACACTTATCGTCTGCTGTTCCATAGCCTCGTGTATGGTGGCCCTGTCATGCTCCCTCATACTGTCAGTGAAAAAATTAGCCAGTTTAATATTAGATGTCAGCAAAAAAAACCTCATCCCCAGCAAAAGCCTTACAGATGCAGCTAAAAGTTATTCATTTTCATAACAATTAAAGCCAAAAATACCGTAAAAAACTAAGGCTGAGTATGTGTCACAGCATTGGCAACCTCCTACCTAAGTGTGAAGGACTACCATATGCCTTGCTAATCCGGAGGAAGGTTCCCATGACAATGACAGTAGAACTGTTTACGCACCAAACTCATTATTGTTGTGGCGACAACAGTGACATGAAAGAACCACTATTAATGATTGCGCCCGCAGCAAACTAAAAAGCGACGCAGATAACAATCATCAATAGTTCCTATCTGGTGGTTGAAATTCTCCTACCAAGTTTCATGAATCCAACCTGTCAAACTCGTCAATGCAACAAAGTCCTCCGTCTGCCAAAACAATAGCCCCAGCTTCAAGCATCCGTTTCACCTATAAGAGCCAAAGTCACAGTAACTCCAGATGTTCAAAGTTTTTAACACTTTCTCCAGGTGAAAGGAACTTCTCCAGATACAGCAGTAGGAATGGCCTTTTCAATGATATAAATGGATGTTCCGTTATGGTACAGCATTTTGCAGATCTTCTCTCATCAAAATGCCGACACTGCCACTATTTTTGCTAATCATGTAAATATGTACCTTTCAGATTTCAATGGAATGATAGACACTCTTTACACACTATCAAAACCTATGCCATAGTAAGTGAGGCAAACTTGAGTGGAAATATTCAAGCAAGAAGAGTTTTAAATTTCCCCATAAGAGCACTGTTAAAAATTTTTGGATGTGTGCGCTCCGGAAGTATGGTTTCGGTATTGATGATAGTTTTTGATTAGTGATGTTGTGTGCAAGTGTATGATATAATTTGTAGTGGATGGACAAGGGATAAACTAGGATAATTGAAGGACAAAGAACATGGGATATGGGAAATAGTTTCATTAGTTGGATAAAATAATTTTACAATAGTTGAAGGAAGTGTTGGTGGAGGAGCTTCATGATATGGAGTATTATCTCATGCTCCTCTCACTCTTTTACATTTGTTGTTTTGCTATGCTCCCCCCTCTTTCCTATTTATAGGGACTAAATACAACATTCTAGATTTATGTGGAATGTTGTCCACTTAGGCTTATTCTAGGAAATTCTAGATTGTAGTTTATTCATTCTTCTTCTAGAGATTTCTACTTGCTTGCATTCCCACGTGAATCTTCTAGATTCATTTAGCAACCTCCATTCTCAACAATTCTAGACAATATCAATCTTGAAGTTTCTAGAAAGTTTTAGAGAAAATGGATCACAATTTCCAACACTCCCCCTTGATCCATTTTCGGGATAATCCGGACTTGAGTTGTAAAGTTTCGGACATACTTTGAAATTTTTCTTGTAATTTGTCCCATGTCTTTTATTCCATCTTCGTTCCATGATCCCTTGCATTCTCTTGTCGGAACACTTGCACCCGCTTTCGAATGCGCATGTCTTTTCTTCAACGATGACCCATATGTCTCGGGGCATCAAATTGTTCTTAGTTGTAGTTGTTAGCTCGGGCTCGGGCTTTGGCTCCCGTAGGCTCTAGCTCTGGCTCCGGCTCCGGCTTTGGTTTTGGCTCTGCTCCGGCTCTGGCTCTCTTGGCTCTCGCTCGGCTCTGGCCTTTTTAGTTGAGGATGGTGAGGACAAACGCCCATAACCACCGATATGCCTAGCTCTGATACCATGTTAAAAAATTTTGGATGTACGCGCTGCGGAAGTATGGTTTTGGTATTGATGATAGTTTTTTATTAGTGATGTTGTGTGCAAGTGTATGATATAATTTGTAGTGGATGGACAAGGGATAAACTAGGATAATTGAAGGACAAAGAACATGGGATATGGGAAATAGTTTCATTAGTTGGATAAAATAATTTTACAATAGTTGAAGGAAGTGTTGGTGGAGGAGCTTCATGATATGGAGTATTGTCTCATGCTCCTCTCACTCTTTTACATTTGTTGTTTTGCTACGCTCCCCCCTCTTTCCTATTTATAGGGACTAAATACAACATTCTAGATGTATGTGGAATGCTATCCACTTAGGCTTATTCTAGGAAATTCTAGATTGTAGTTTATTCATTCTTCTTCTAGAGATTTCTACTTGCTTGCATTCCCACGTGAATCTTCTAGATTCATTTAGTAACCTCCATTCTCAACAATTCTAGACAATATCAATCTTGAAGTTTCTAGAAAGTTTTAGAGAAAATGGATCAGTAAGATATAATGTACGCAACAACTTTACTATCACGGTTTATGCAGAGTCCAAGCCAAATTCATTTTGGAGCAGCCAAGAGAATTCTAAGATACTTACGAGGAACCACTGATTATGGAATTAGGTATCAACCTAGTACAACAACTAAGTTGATCGGTTATACTGATAGCGATTGGGCAGGATCATCTGATGATAGGAGGAGCACCATTGGTTATGCATTCACATTAGGTTCTAGAATATTTTCATGGAAAACTAAAAAACAAGACTCAGTGGCACAATCCACTGCAGAAGCAGAATATGTTGGGGCTGCTACAACTACTAGTCATGAATATGGCTTCGAAGAATTCTAGAAGACATTGGAGAACCACAAATGGAATCAACGCCAATTTTTTGTGACAACAAGTCCGCAATTGCAATATCAAAAAATCCAGTCTTTCATGGAAGAACGAAACATATTGATATAAAATATCACTTCATTCGTGAAGTGCAAAACAAAGGAGAGATCGAGCTGAAGTATTGTAAGACTGAAGACCAAATTGCGGACATATTCACTAAAGCACTACCAACAACAAAATTCGAGACATTGAGAAGCATGCTCGGAGTATGACAAAAATGGATCCTCCTTAAAATGGATCAAGGAGGAGTGTTAAAAAATGATCCATTTTTGGAAAGCTCTAGACCATTCATGCTTAATGGAAAAAGAAAAAAGTTGGCGGCAACAACTTACTCTAAGTAAGTACACATGCATGCAAGAAAAGACAAGAAGACTCTCAAATGTTGAAGAAGTTTCTGGTACGTGGGCAGCAAGACCACGTGGGCAGCAAAAAGGCAAAAGAAAAGAAGAGTCAACGAAAGCTGTAAAGCTGCAAAGAATAGAAAAATACAGAAAAATGGAGAAGCAACTAGAAGTCCTCAAAGTCGGTTGTGTAAGGCGGTGACACGCCTATAAATAGGGGTTGTGGTGTTTGTTTTAAGTAGCCAAAAAAACTAGAAGCACTCCTTCCTTTGTAATACAAACTCTCATAATAAAAGTTCTGTTTTTTTTTTTACCCATACTCCCTTGCCTTTGTAGTCCACTTATATCCACCCATATTTCACACACACACTTGCACACACGCACGCTTCCGCAATAACATCCAACAAGCACATTTATATGCATATATCAATTGATAGTGACTAACAAGTGAAGAAGTTGATCTTCTAATAAATACTTCATGTTATTGTCACTTGCCCCTATCACAATAAATTCTCTTTAATTGAGCCTTTCTTTTTACAATGTTACCAAATTTGATAAATAAGCTACCATCACTGGCGAATCGCAAAAATGTAAATTCTCTTCCTAAATATCCACTTCTGCAGTTAGTTTTGCTGTCAAGATAAGACAAAACTTGTTTACAATATGGAACTCGCAGAAACATTGCCCTCGTGAAATTAGATTAGGCAATTGAGCTTGCTAGATCCTCCTTACGTGTTTTAAGTCCTGAGCTTTTGTTACCATGACTCCTATTCGGCAACAAATTGGATACATCATCACTTTTTTATTCGCATTAGTATGCAATTCATTCCTCATTCAGCAAAACACATAGCATACAGTACTGATTCGCATTCCTCTCTGCAAGCAATTAAATTGACATAAGCTTTAACATTAAAATTAAATACAATCCGTAAAGAAGAATGGATAAGATGAGGACCAGAGGGAAGATAAGATAAACAACCTGACAAATATGTAAGCAGTAATTAACTCAGGCATTCTCATTAACTCATTCAATCTTACCTCCATCTTTAACTGCAGTTACAGTCAATCCAGCACTTGTGCTTCCCAAGCCAGTAGTTATGACAGATCAATTACTCAATTTGGAAGCAAATTTCAAGAACTGGGATTTTCCAGTACCTACAAGTTGGTCCATAGTCCAGGCATGCATATTCAGTATACAATCAGCAAGATGAGATGACGTGTGATGATGTGCAAAGTGCATTGGTGACTCTTGAAGAACAAGAATCAATAAAGGCACATATTGTAGTGAAATGTTGAGTCTAATATTTACCTGGATCACCAACCAGAAGCAATTGAGATTTTCCTCGAATCTTTGTTCCCATAGCATCAACATGCTGAACACCTCCAATGAGCGTCAAAGCAACTGAAGTTGACAAAGGATAAAAAGATGATATTAAAGAAGTCAACCAACCCAACTGCATAAGGATATAAGGTACAAACAGGAATGAATGAGCAAATTACCCACTAAGTTATCACTCATCGCTGAAGTTATGCCAGGGAAATAACTAACACTCGGGCAGCATAAAAGAATTTTCAGAACTAGAAGAGATTTGCCAACGTATTACAGAAATCACCTGCAAGTTTCATTGTGAGGAGTCCAAAAACTTGAGGACATATACCACGAATGATAGCGTTTAGAATGAATCGACGATTCAAGGAGAAATAATATAGATGTCGCATAAGGGAAAATTCTTTAAAAACATTGATTAGCACGGCAAGTCAGGACCTATTAACTATCAATACCTTTCAGTGGCGCATCCTTGAAGCAAAGAATTTCCTAAATTTCATGATGACATCATTAGGAACATCGATTGCTGACTTCAGTTCATTGGTTCTCCTATGGATTAGAGGAACCCATATTCAGCCAAAAACCAAAATGAGTTGTAGAAACACGAAGCAAGTGCTCAGATACCCAACCAAATCACCAGTGTAACTAGTGATGATGGGCCAGTTACTTTTACATTGATAAGCATAATTTGTCATCAAATGCTTGATAAGGTATCAATAGACATATATAAACCCCATTGACCAGAAGGAAGGGGCAGACTAACATAAACTGGAGGGTCCAGATTCAACTCCCTTCCAGTGCAACTTGAATTTTTAAAAGTAACAGTTAAGCCGATCGTAGTTTTTAGTAGATTAACTGGCATGCATATTGTAGTAGCATTGCGATGCCCAAGTGATTAGGCATATGCACTAATTCCAATAAGGCAGGAGCCTAACCTCTAACCCCTCCCACGACAATTCATTCTTCAAAATGTCTATCACAGGTCAAGTGATGTTTTTGAAGAAATCTTGGTAAACCGAAAGCAATTTAATGATGATTCATAATGTTATGGAGGAGTTAACGGATTGCGTTTGGGTTGAAGAATGGCTTAAATCTGAACCCGAAACGTACTGTTTTGGCATATTGTCAGGATGAAATATGAGACCCTTATGAGCACCGAACTTGAGTAGAAGATTTTAAGCGAATCGTAATAAACTAAGACGGATTTGACACGAAATATGTCGATTTAGACCTTTATGCATCATCTTTGACTTGAAAATCGTAATGAATCTCGCTCTGGAAGCCGCATGTCAATTGCTCTACAAAATGCGTGAGTGAAATGCCGAAATCCGGGCTATCCTATCGACGTTAGAAGTTCAGTTTAACGCTTCATTGTTCAAATATTGTTGAAGTAGGTCTGATTTCTTCGTATTTCTGCCGCGCTTTTGCTTGGTTTCGTGGCATATTTCTTGAAGTTCGTTAATGGCCGTTCAAAACCAAGCCCGGCTCGGCCATTGCCAGCGACAGGCCGACGGCGGCCAGTAGTCGGCGGCGGGGTGCGGCGGTTTTTGTCCGTGGAGGATGTTGTGGTGTCTAATTGAACGGGTTCCAAAAAAAAAAAAAAAAAAAATAGGGATTCCCCCAAAACTAGCGGCCAAGATTTCCTTTTTTCTTTTAAAAAAAATTAAATTAGGTATTTTGGCTTTACTTTATTAGGCAAGTTTAGGTTTTTTTATTTCTTATTATTATCTCTTTACATTTTGTTTTCTTTATTTGAAATACTTCTTTATGCATAATTGGAAATCCCAATATATTACCCGATTCGCAACCGCGCATGGGTTTTTTATTTCATCTATAAGGCTTTAAATGAAATAATTAATCAAGCGGGAATAAAATTGATATTTTGATTTTTAAGGCTTAAGATCAATTTATCGATTTTATTAGCGAGATATTATCCCTTGACCTGAACGATGTGTGATATTTTTGATGATTTTGAATGGTCTGTCTTCTCTTGATTGCTTTATTTATCTTGAAATATGTTTGGGTTAGAATATTGCATGCTTTAGGGTTATTTGCATATTTAGATTAAGCATTTTATTTATCATGGATTATCGAAAATTAAAAAAAAAACATAAATTTAGGATGTTAGATTTTTGTTAGCTTAAATTGCATGTTTAATTATTTGACATTTTTTTAATTTCGAAATTAATTAATAAAAAAACAAAAATCATCATGCATATGTCATGTAGAATTAGGGCATCCTTTGTACGTCATTGCACATCAGAATAAAATTGCATATTCCATTTTAAGTTTAGATTGATTTGGATAGACTGCATCTTAGGTTAGATTGCTAAGTTAAGATAATATCTTGGTTTAAATTAGGGTTTAGCCTTTGATCCTTAATATAAGTGGGATAGAATCTTAATTTAGCTAGATAATTTTCACATTTTTCTAATTTCGAATTTCATAGAAAAATACAAAAAAATGCCTTAGGATAAATTAGTTTCAATCCCCAGGATAGATTGCACATTTATTAAGAAAAAAAATAAAAAATGTCATGTGCATGTCATATAAAATTAGATTCATGAAATGCATGTCATTTAGTGATTGTTGCTAGGTCCATTTAATTAGAAATTGCCTTCACTAGAATTAGGTCATTTAGTTATATTGCATTGCATAAAGCATGATTCTCATTAATTAAATGAAAACAAAAAGAAATTGTGTGTTAATTAGAAATCATATCTAAGGTTGATGATGTGAATTATGATCTAACGACGCAGATGCTTTCGTTGCTACGAGGTAAGTCTCGTAATTTATTTATTACTTTCTTGGGTGTTAAATTAGTGGTTTGCACACCCGTATGATCACCTCACATGTTAGGAAAATAGATTTAAAATCAATCCAAGTTGCCTGCGAAAATATTTTTGAAAATAAAAAGAATGGTACCGAAAGGGCATTAGAGAAATTTGGTGTAACTAAGTCCCCGTACCCATAGTCTATGGTTCGTAGGAGTAAAATAATTCTCCTATTATTTTACTTAGGTGTCTAATCAACCTACTATAAACTGATTAGTGGTGACTCCTAGATAAAATCCATTTGCATGTTAAGAAATTTGAATTTAAGTCGCGAATTGGTATGGGCTTGGGAGAGCCCGAGCTAAGTCTAAGCTTAGTAATCCATTAGCCAAACTCTAGGTGGTACACCCAAAAATTTGGTCGCGGCAGCTTGGCGACTCCATTTGGGGACTTGAGTTAAAATTCTTAGTGAACTTAGGCCAATATTTTGAAAAAAATGTTTTTGTTTGGCATTAAGGATCCCAGGTACGTCCCTAACATTTAAGGTGTTAAATGTTCTTGTAGGATGGGAGGTATAAGGGGAAGTCATTGCTAATCTCTGTTTTGTAGGTAAGTGTAGGAATGTATGGTTTACTTGCACATATGAAGTGTTGCTTGCTATAAACTATTGTGCATGCTTTGCATTTAGCGCTACATTTTTTGCACACGCAACCTGCCGCTGGACCTGGGCCGTACTAGGACACTTAGGATGGTATTGAGTTGGATATGACTTCGACCGCGAGGCTGCGTAGTAGAGGTTGCCCAACTCAATCCCGAAAGTTTCTTTCTTGATGTTAAGAATGTTTACCACTGTCCGCGAGACTGCGTCGCATTGAGGTATCATTCTTGACTGAGCCGGAGTTAGGAGGACTTGACTTAGCATGCGAGGCTGCAACTAAGTCATCCCACCCTTTTAACTCCATTTTGCTAAGCCGTCTAGATAGAAATCGAGCCTCACACTTCATGCGTGTGTCTATGTGATTGTCATCCCTTCTCGGTAAAAGTAAGTTGTCCGAATTTTCACTTCACAATTTACTTACTTCATCGCAATTTTTGTTGGTCCATGACAAGGTTTCGCATTAGTCTTGTTTTATTCCTTAGGGAAAACTGGTGTACTGTTCACTTTTGAGGTTTAAGATGATGCCATATGGTCTTGGAAGAGTGGGTCAAGGCATTCAAAACCCCACTGAAGCCCCTCGGAGGTCCCATTCTGTTGGATCAGGACACCATGGAAGAGGTGAAGAAAATTCTGGAGGACAAAGACAAGAAAGGTGGAACCCGCCACCTGACCAAGGGCGAGGGAGGCAAAACCCACTACCCCCGAGCATTCACGAGATATTCCCTGGTCCTCCAAGAATGATGCAGGATGAAGCGGATGTGATAGACACTCTGGGGCAGCCTAGTGGGAAGTTCGATTACCTGGTGAAGTATTCGGCCCCTCCCAGCTTTTATATTGACCCTCGCGAGATAGTCCCAGATAGATGGGGTGGCATGGATGATTCGACACCCCCGAAGACGGAGAACCCTGATAATGTGCTGGAAGGAGTTACAAACTTGTTCGACGACCTCATCATAGGAGTCATTGATGAAGGACCCCCTGAAGAGATGGGCTTTGGCCCACAAGAATAACTCTTTTACCGCTTTTGCACATTCCCCTGCGTGGGAATTTTTATTATTTTCTGAGAGATGTTTTAAGTTTCTTCTTTCTTTTAGTGATTGAGTGTTGCATTTTTTTTTTCCATTCATTAAATGTAATTGATTGATGAATTTTAATGAAATTACAAGTTTTATTTTGAGGGCATGATGAGGTACACCAAACCAGCCCGGTGATGATATCCAGCCGATAAAAGAAAAAGAAAATCCAAGGAGAATTCTGAGGACTGGGCTTCTTCATGCTTCCTCATAAAAAAAAAATCCTAACAAATATTTTTTTCAAATTGTTTCCAAAAGCATGCATTAGGTTAACCCTGTTTAATTTTCTAACTCATTTACTTTATGTTTCAGAGAATTATCTTCTTGGCCTGGGGAGAAAGAATCTGAAAAAAGGCACATCAGGGGCAAAAGCAAGAACTGAGCGTCTATCAAATTGAAGATCGTATTTTTAGTCTTGATTGATCAATTATGTGTTTGTTCCCTTTCAATAGGGGCAATCCAAGAACACCCATTACTGAGATAGTCCCTTTTGTGGGGGAATTCCCTGAATGAATGCTTAAAACCTTTTTTTAGTGTGGTAAGTTGTTTGTTTTGAGATTGACAATTTTTCATGCTTAAAGCTGTTAAGTTCTTTTAAAAAGAATTTTGCATGGTGACTCTTACATGTTTTGTCTACCAATTCCACTAAAGAACATCAAGATGGACTAATCTAATGAATGATGTGGAATTGATTGATCGTACTAAATGAGACGATCGGGATGATGAAAGGCAAACCTTATCCTATACACAGTCCCCTTTCATACACTTGTGAGATGAGTGTAGGAAGGTTCATATCCATAAGGTAAAGAGTTCTCTCGCAAAAGGTACGGCAATCGAAGTGATGAGGGGCAATTCATTTCTCTATCCCAAACACTACAGGTGATCAATTGCTTAACTTCTTTGAACCCCATACACTTGTGGAAATTCTTTCAAATTACCCCTGTCAAGAACCACCCCACATCGGGGCAAGTTGGAGGTAAGACAGCATCATGAGATGAGGAAAATGAAAAGAAATTTTCTTGCTCTCACTTGCATCAATCTTCAAATCATGCTATTACATTGAATTCATGTGGTAATTTAAGTGCTTTAGGATGACGAAAAGCATTTCTTTCTCTATCCTATACACTTATATCATTTGCATAACCCACTTGAGCATTGTAATTTCATTTCTTTAAACCCAGTTGATGATCATCCCCCACACTGGGGCAAGGCAAAAGCAATTGTTCAAACAGTATGGTCTGGAGTGCTGATAGAAGACGAAAACCTCCCAAAGGTTCAAATGTTAAAAGCACTATATGGTCATTCAAAATAGGACCAGGGGCATGAAAAAGCAGTGTGCCTAATAAAAGCAAGGCCAATGCCCATGAAAAAAGAAGTGAAGAAAAAACGAATGAGAACTAGGGGTATGAAAAAGCGGTGTGCTTAGTAAAAGCAAGGCCGATGCCCATAGATGAAAAAAGAGAGTCAAGATAAGGACTATCGGTTATAAAAATGTTGTATCTCCAATGGAGTAATATTCAAATAACTCAATTGTTAATTTTTTGAAAACAATGGGGCGCCTTATGAAGACAATCCCCGATGGTGAAAAAGAAAACCGATGGCAATGTCAAGATGATCATCAACTCTCTTTACACATATTTTGAGCCTAATAATCTTTTTGTTTCTCAACCCATGAACCCAGCCTATGTTATGTCCCTTACAAAGTCTCTTAGATTAGGGCACTTGAATTAACATGGGAGTTCGTATGTTTATAAGCATTGCTCGAAGAAGTGCGAGCAAGATTATTTCATTCTCATTTTGCAGGGTTCTTGACTTGTAAGCCCGGAGATGATCACAAATTGTTTTTTCAATTGCCTTGACTCAAAGAGTCCCCTTTATTAAGCCGTTGACCAAGCCCACATTACGGTCCCTATTAAAGACCTCTCAGATTGGTAATGTCGTACTGCTTGCGAGAATACTCAGACCCTTGTCAATATGATGATGTTGAGATTAAGTGATTCTCCTAAAATAACCCTTCTGAATGAGAGTGAGTGAAAGTCTTTTCTAACCGAAAGTCTCTCATTTAGTATTCTTAAGAAATCCATGTCATTGTCTTGAACGACAATTCTCTCCTATGGAAATTTGGATGATGCAAATATGGTAAAGTCATTATGCATGAACCTTGATTGAATTGATGAAAATTTCATTGAATTTTGCATTTAAGGTAGCTCAGATTGTCTACCTCTTTGGTGAATGCATTTTTGCTCTAATCATGTCTGATAAGTAGTCTGTTCTCAAAGACCCAAGAGCTCCTAACATTCAGGTTCCTTTCAGAATGCCTCATGATATTAGGAGATGAGAAATATTCACGAACATTCAAGGTGCATCCTTGATGTTCCCAAAATTTATTTTCTACCAGGAGGTGAAAGACCTCCACAAGATATTTAAATTCCAGAAGACATATCCCCAAGAATCAGAGATATCACCAGATAAGTATATCTCTACCTATACTCTAAATACTTGTCATTGTGCAGGTATTCTCTCTCAAGTGCATCGACACTTGACTCGGTCAAGTTGTCATCTATATTGACCCGGCGTGCTTTCGTAGCCCAGAGTCCCGTTCATTGACCCGGCACACTTCTGTAGTCCGGAGTTCCTGACCTGGCGTGCTTTCGTAGCCCAGTGTCCCTTTCCATTGACTCGGCGTGCCTCCGTAGCCCGATGTCCCTATTAATAGACCCGGCGTGCTTTCGTAGCCCGGAGTTCCTGACCTAGCGTGCTTTTGTAGCCCAGAGTCCCTTTTATCAAACCGGCGTACTTTCGTAGCCCGGAGTTCTTGACTTGGTGTGCTTTTGTAGCCCAAAGTCTCTTTTTATAGACTCGGCGTGCTTTTGTAGCCTGGTGTCCCTTCATATTGACCTGTGTGCTTTCGTAGCCTAGAGTCCCTTTTAATCGACCCGACGTGCTTTCGTAGCCCAGTGTCCTCTATACTGACCTGGCGTGCTTTCGTAGCCTAGAGTCCTTTTCATCGACCCGGCGTGCTTCCGTAGCCCGGTCTCTTTTATATTGACCTGGCGTGCTCTAGTGTCCCTTTTCATTGACTCGGCATGGCGTGCTCTTGTAGCCCAGCGTCTCTCTTTATCGAACTGGCGTGCTTTCGTAGCTTAGAGTCCTTTTCATCGACAAGGTGAATCCCCGTTTAGGCGACCGTAGATTAGTACGAGTCCTAGACAATACCTATTTTCTCATTCAGGCGACCGTAGAATGATACAGCTCTTGGAAAATGAATCCCAGTTTAGGTGACCATAGAATAGTATGGGTCCTAGACAACACCTATTTCCTCATTCAGGCGATCGTAGAATGGTACGGGTCTTGGAAAATGAATCCCAGTTTAGGCGACCGTAGAATGGTACGGGTCCTAGACAACACCTATTTCCCTATTCAGGCGACCGTAAAATGGTACGGGTCCTGGAAAGTGAATCCCCGTTTAGGCGACCGCAGAATGGTACGGGTCCTATACAACATTTATTTCCCCATTCTGGGCGACCGTAGAATGGTACGGGTCCTGGACATGTAACACAAATTATCTCGAATTACTCTACCCTCCTTGAAGGTAAGTTATTCCAGGTAAGTTCATTTATCATTTGCATTAGCATTTTCATGCATCACATAAATTGCATTTCAAAATAGAATTCATTTTCCCAAAAAAAAAAAAAAAAAAAGTCATTCGATACATGTGCATGATCAAAATTTAGGTCTCAACTTGTCTTTGAAGGCAACCTTTATGAGCTCACCTTCAAAGAGGCGCAGCTGTTGACAACTAATTTTAGCAAATCTAGGAAAATAAAGAAAATAAAAATTGCATTAGAATAAATAAAAGGAAAAAATGGGGGGAATTGATTTGATTGATTATGCATGGAAATTTGAAATTCTGATGGATATTCAGATTTTGTTAAATGCAGAAGCAATTTTAAAAATCAAATGAATAAAGGGCAAGAATTTTACAAAATGGAAGAAATCTGAGCAAAATCGAGCTGATTGCGAAATCACGCTCCGATTTGCAGCTTTGATTTAATGTGACAGGAGATGGAAATTCGAAAAATACCATACAAAATGGCCGTCCGGAATCATTATAAAAGAGAGCCGCATTTTTCGTGACTAGGGGGATTTTCGGAAAATTTTGAGAGCAAAATAGGTGAAAGGTTGATTTTTTTTTTTAGAGTAGAATTTCGAAAAAGGAGAGAGAGAGAGAGAGAGAGAGAGACAAAATTGAAAAAAAAAAAAAAAAACCCCTAATCGGGACTGTTCATCTTCCCGAGGGTTCCCCTTGACCTCGCCGGCGTCGCGTCTACCCGGCGACCCCCCCTTTTGACCGCATTGGCGGCCAAGCCGCCGACTTTCGCCAGTTGCAGTTGCCGACCGCTGCCCCCACACCGCCGCGGCCACACCACCACCAATCTGCCTCCACCACGTCCGCCAGCCCCCGCGAGCAGCACCGCCGCCCCGTCGATCTATTGTCGGAGCTGCAACCCGAAGCTCGCGCCCCGTCGGCCCGCCGTCGTCGCTCGCCCTCGTAGCCCCGACGCGCCTCCGCTCACCGCCCGCAGATTTGAGATCCCCGCAGCGGCCGATCCGAGATCCGACGCCGTCCCCGCCCGAGGCCTCCTCCTCATCCCCACTACGACCTAATGACGTCGTTGCCCCAAATCTGCCTCGCCGGACGCCACGCCCCTACAACCGAGATCAGACGCCGGAGCTCCTCGCCGCGCAGCTTCCCCGCGACGCCCCTTGTCGAGTCCTTCGCCGGTGCCTCGCCTCGCCGGTGATTCCCCCAAAACCCGGCCAAGATTTCCTTTTTTCTTTAAAAAAAATTAAATTAAATTAAATTAGGTATTTTTGCTTTACTTTATTAGGCAAGTTTAGGTTTTTTTTTTTTTTTATTTCTTCTTATTATCTCTTTACATTTCGTTTTCTTTATTTGAAATACTTCTTTATGCATAATTGGAAATCCCAATATATCACCTAATTCGCAACCGTGCATGGTTTTTTTATTTCATCTATAAGGTTTTAGATGAAATAATTAATCAAGTGGGAATAAAATTAATATTTTGATCTTTAAGGCTTAAGATCAATTTATCGATTTTATTAGCGAGATATTATCCCTTGACCTGAACGATGTGTGATATTTTTGATGATTTTGAATGGTCTGTCTTCTCTTGATTGCTTTATTTATCTTGAAATATGTTTGGGTTAGAATATTGCATGCTTTAGGGTTATTTGCATATTTAGATTAAACATTTTATTTATCATGGATTATCGAAAAAAAAAACATAAATTTAGGATGTTAGATTTTTGTTAGCTTAAATTGCATGTTTAATTATTTGACTTTTTTTTTTAATTTCGAAATTAATTAATAAAAAAAACAAAAATCATCATGCATATGTCATGTAGAATTAGGACATCATTTGTACGTCATTGCACATCAGAATAAAATTGCATATTTCATTTTAAGTTTAGATTGATTTGGATAGACTGCATCTTAGGTTAGAGATTGCTAAGTTAAGATAATATCTTGGTTTAAATTAGGGTTTAACTTGACCTGATCATTAATATAAGTGGGATAGAATCTTAATTTAGCTAGATAATTTTCACATTTTTCTAATTTCGAATTTCATAGAAAAATACAAAAAATGCCTTAGAATAAATTAGTTTCAATCCCTAGGATAGATTGCACATTTATTAAGAAAAAAAAATAAAAAAATGTCATGTGCATGTCATATAAAATTAGATTCATGAAATGCATGTCATTCAGTGATTATTGCTAGGTCAATTTAATTAGAAATTGCCTTCACTAGAATTAGGTCATTTGGTTATATTGCATTGCATAAATCATGATTCTTATTAATTAAATGAAAACAAAAGGAAATTGTGTGTTAATTAGAAATCATATCTAAGGTTGATGATGTGAATTCTGATCTAACGACGCAGATGCTTTCGTTGCTACGAGGTAAGTTTCGTAATTTATTTATTGCTTTCTTGGGTGTTAAATTGGTGGTTTGCGCACCCGTATGATCACCTCACATGTTAGGAAAATAGATTTAAAATCAATCCAAGTTGCCTGCGAAAACATTTTTGAAAATAAAAAGAATGGTACCGAAAGGGCATTAGAGAAATCTAATGTAACCAGGTCCCCGTACCCATAGTCTCTGGTTCGTATGAGTAAAATAATTCTCCCATTATTTTACTTAGGTGTCTAATCGACCTACCATAAACTGATTAGTGGCGACTCCTAAATAAAATCCATTTGCATGTTAAGAAATTTGAACTTAAGTCGCGAATTAGTATGGGCTTAGGAGAGCTCGAGTTAAGTCTAAGCTTAGTAATCCATTAGCCAAACTCTAGGTGGTGCACCCGAAAATTTGGTCGCGACATCGTTCTTGAAAAATGATTTTTGTTGATCATTGTCATATCCTTTTTTTAACACAAATTCTAATAAATGATTTTCTCTTTTTCCGGGTTTCTGTAAAATCATTTTTTTAGGATTGCTTCACCTGTTAATCATTATCAAACTAGAGAAATCTATACGCTCACATATCAATTAGAGGATTGATCTTCCATCCTCAATACCGTCTGACTCATCTTTGGCAATTAGTAAACTGGTCGGGCTCAATTAATTAACGTTTGATAGTTGGAACATTTGTTTCAATTGGTGAATACCATGGCTAATCCTGTTTTTCAAACTGAATTTGTTGATTGGCTATTTTTCCATTTCATTGCTCCTTAACACTTCAGTAGTTTTTAGGCGAATGCGATGGGATGCTGGAATTGGTCTTCTGATAAGAGCCATTGCTGCTGAAGTGTTAGCTGGCAGACAGCTCTGCTGTCTAATGCATGTTTTTGCAGCTGACCTGTTCTGTTCTTTGAGATGGTGTTGGAAGAAAGAACCATTGGTATTTTGGACTTTTGAGAAAAATATGGAATCTAAATAATGAATCGACACCATCGTACGGTGACTAGGTTGTCCTACTTTTACTCACTCTTTCTACTTGTTTTCATTCCAGCGTGGCTGATTTTTTCTTAGCTTTCAAACGACATGCGGGCATTGCTTTTTCTAGTTCTTCATGTAATTGGTGTTAGATGCTTAGATGATATTGTCTCTACTTAAATTTTGAAGGTGATAAATACCAGTACAGCTGTCTAAAATTCACATTGTGAAGAGCCTCTGTAGAAGTCGTATACGATTCTGAATACTTCGTCATCACTCTAGGGATTGGCTTTCTCCCAGTGTAAATGCTCATGTATTTTCTGATCCCAGAGATTATTGCCTGAAAAGGATACATCTGATATGGATATGCTGCTAACATGAGGATATTAATTGCATGGAAAAAGCCTGTGTTGTTGAGTCATGTGTTTTAGAGATGCGTCATTAATCCTTCATCTTCTGTCTACTTCTGGTGGACAAACTACTTAGCTGCTTGCTGTTTTAATTCTTATCCTATATGCCTAAAGCCATCCTTCATGTCTCTTGAAATACTCTGAGATGGTTCTGATATAGATTCTTCAAGTAGGAGGCAAGGTGTTAGCTACTAAATGCACAATTTACTCTAGCTATTCCAGAGTTGTTAGCATGAAATTGAACAGCTTTAATAAGTTCAGGCATCTTGTAAAGGCTTTGAATTTTTTGAAGAGGAAGTGATATTTGACCTTCCAATGACCAGAACTATTATTATCACTTCTCTGGTACGTCTTTTGATGATTATCCACCCCAGGTTCTCTTTTTCTATAATAATGACTGATACCAGCATGATTTTTCCAGACATGAATCTTTGTATCTGAATCTACCAGGTTCGTTTGAAGTGGTAACCCTTGCCGCTGAGATGCTAGTCTGAGTTTTCCAGACGCCAAGCAGTTAAGGTGTCTCAAGTTACCAGGCTCTGTTTGAAGTGATTATTCTTGTTACCTCTTTAATACCCTTAGAATTCTCCTCAATCATTAACCACTAAACATGGAGTTGGAGATATATACAATAGACAGGAAAACGGCTCTTAAGGACCACATTTTCCATATCCTACCTCTTTCCGATTCTGCAAAATCTTTTTGAAGTATTAGAGAGCCGGAAACTGAGGACTTGTAATTTTGCTCATAAGTGCAAATCCAGGCAGAGTATTTAAAAGGTTCCACTATTTGTCAATTATAGGCAATCCACTCTTGCTCCAGTTGACCTTGAGGCTTACAACTTATTCTACTATCATCAACGTATCTCTTAGGATGATCGTACCAATTTATAATTACCTGTTTTTACTCTTTTTAAGTACACAGACAGAGGTGGAATGCTCATTTGAGGAGTTTTACTTGGATGTTCATGCAGAGTTCAAGTTTGGGGACATTGTGAATTTTGAAGTAATAAAATCAGTTTACAGCTGTTACTTTTCCAATTTGCAGGTCTTGATATTGGCTTTTTGTTGAGGTGGTTATGAACTTTGAGGGTAGTTAATCCTTTTTACACGCTCTCTCTGGCTTTGCAATGGGTTTTTCTGCATTTCTCTTCCAAGCTTTTTGAGGGGGAATGTTTATGTACATTACAGATCCATGGATTCAGCTGTGCTGGCTTATAATTCTAATAACGGCCAATTCTTTGCTGGCAAACAGGCATTTCATTCCCTAGTTGGATGTGTCTAATATAGTAATCAAACAAGAAGGGCAGGGAAAAAGCATCCAGTTCCGTGCTAAATTCCTCAAATCTGCAATTAATTGGGATATTAACATTTAGCAAGAATTTCTAGTTTGTTACTATTTTAGATGAAAACTCTAGAGGTCTTCACAGTAGGTGTGAATAGTAACTTTAGTTGTCTCTACGTGCTGTCTTGTTCCCATAACTATCCTCTTGACCATTTCATCTTTTTCTAGATTGGGGGCTAATTGAGTTGCATGTTCTTTTTTAAACAGGTAAATGTGAATTTGTCAATGTTACAAGGTGGAAAGTCGCCATCTGCAGGGAGTATATGAAGTCGAGGTCAAAGGTATGGCAATTCTTGCGTTTTTTTGTTGCTATTGTGTTTTTCCATATATTGTATTTATTTTTATTTTTTTATTTTTTTTTGGGATGTCAATGATTATTATTTTACCAATTCTGAATTAGGTTCCTATCTTTGATACTTGAACAGACATGTTCCCAAGAAACTGCTTGCAATTTCATTCACCATTTCTGCATTCAGGGTAGCGATAATGAGTGGGATGACTTAAATAAATCACCTCCTAAATACTGAGTCAGTAAGATGGTCGCTTTATTTGGTTGTTCTCCGGAAATCTATTGAGCAAATGTGGGTCGGCAGAGAAACTCTAGCAAGAACATCAGTTTTGATTCAAAGAGGTTTTTTTTCTCTTGGCTGTATGTGTGGTATACATTGGAAAAGCCCTTACTAAGAAAAGTGGTGGTTTTTTAGTAACCTAAAAAATAAAAAATTAAAACCATTAACCATCTATTATTTTCATCAACAAAATTAGACTGTAGTCTCTCAAACGCCTCAAACTTCTCTCTCTAAATAAGCCACTTTTTAAATACTTAAAAGTCAAAAGAATACTAAAATCTCCAGAGGTGTAACTTGTTACAAGTACAAATCCCGTAATAAAATGTTTGCATACACATATCCAGATCATGTAAATCTTTATTGATTTCTGCACTAAATCTTAGTTTATAACGGATGGAGGAAAATAGGAGGTCCTTAGTTCTTTTGTGGGGCTTACATAGTTTTCTCACTAATCGTGAGCATTGATAGTTTGCGTCAGAGATGAACCTTTTAGACAAAGGCTAGCACACTAGTATGATAGTTGAGATTTCCACGGTTTTACAATACTTCATATTATAGACACTATTAGTCATTAAACCTTTAGGATTTAAGAAATGGAGACACGAGTAAGTGCAGGAGGATGTTGTGAATTTGGTAGTTCAGGCAAACAAGAGCAATCTCAACACCTCAATGGCATAACAGATGTTCATTACAAAGTTATAGGAATTCATCTGTTTAGTGAAGCAAATATATTTGAGTGACTGACAACCAACAAAGTGGCATTTGTCACTCCTTTTCCTCTATATATGCGTGTGCCTTTTCTCCATCCAATTCCATGTTGTCTAGTTGTCAGATATCCATCAACATCTTAGGGCTTTTATTTTTGGCAACTCACAGCCGCTTAAGAATTTAAATTGATTATTGTACACACTTTTTGTAAAGCTGCCAAAGCTTCATATGAAGATACATCAAGGATAAAACAGATAATCATATACAAAGATTTTGGAGAAGAGCTTCAAAACAGATGTGATCTCCACTATTATTATGATTTAAATGAATGGATCCATATTGTTCCTTGTGCTAGCTTAGCTTTGGTTTAGCAGTCAATCTGGCTGTGATTTCTTAATTTCATCTTGTGATGAATGGTTGGTGTTTTTTCCATTTTTTGACTTTATGACATCCATAGTCTATTAAGTTGCATCTCCATCTGATTTTCCTTATCGTTGGCAGGGGTCGTACACGGAGATCTAGAGAAAGGGAGAGGGATTACTTGAGTTCTGGAAGATCCAAAGAGAGCGATAATGAGCGAAAAATGACATTCGAAATGCGACACATCAGGAGCGTGATGAAGAGCAAATGAAGTTTAATTACAAGAAAGAAAAGATGAACCTGAAGAACTGTCATCACAGCCGTAGAAATATAGATAATCGAGTATTCTTAAAAGGCATAGTCTATGCTGCTTTTCGTATTCTTTTTCCTTCTTGAAGCAAGCAAAATAGGTTATTTGGAAATTTGGACGACCTCTCGATGTATTCTTCTTTGAGCTTTTAATAACTGAGTAAGTTTAAATGTCTTGTTTGAAATTTGCTTGGTAATCTACTTATATAACTGGTACATTGTCATGTGATTAACAATTAGTGTCCTTTTTCTATCATTTTCTAGCTTTAGCATTTTCTGTCTATTAGGTGAGTTTATGATATGATTCTATGTGCTTCTGTCAACGTTCTCAAGATGGGCGAGACAGTAATTGTGTCGGATTTAGAACTCTTATAGCATAAATGCCGATAGGTGGTAGGTTATAAGGTATGATCTCGTCCGCCAGATCGAAGGATGATCAATGGTTGTAATTATAGGGCCACTAATATAAGAATGGGTGCTCTTCCTCTCATTATATTCATCTAACCATCTAGAAATTTGAGTTATTTTCTCCTTTCCAGAGTTTCTCTCTCTTGAAATTTTTTTCTCTACGATCTAGGTGAGTGAACGAGTGATCCAAAAAAGGCTTAGCTTAGACCTCCCAACGATTCCAAACGATCCAAGGAAGTCTAAGTCGCCATACAGTTTGATCCCAAACGATCGGCCTGTGAACTATCATAGTATATATCTCCCATTGTCATAGTATAAATACACTTATGGTTAAAGTGGATGTGTTCCTTTCGATATTTAAATGTTACGGATATTGAAAGTAATTGTGATTTAGGAAACCATTGATTGTTCTTAGATTCGGCGGATGAGATCATACCTTATAACCTACCACTTACTATATTTATGCGAAGAACATTTTGGAATCTCTATTAAAATACCTAGGCAATCTTGGAGGTCTTTCTCGATCATGCATGGTCCCTTGATCATAAGAACCTTGTAATCGTGACACAAGCACGTAAAATCATATCATAAACTCACCTAACAGACAGAAAATGCTAAAGCTAGAAAATCATATAAAACGGATTCTGATTGTTAATCACACGACAATGTATAAGTTATCCAAGTAGATTACCAAGCAAATTTCAAACAAGACATTTAAACTTACTATGCAATACAGAGGAACATAAATGATAAGGGAGGTGGTTTGGATAATATTTGATGAGGTACATTACATCCGTGATAGGGAGTAAGGTGTGGTCTGGGAAGAGAGTATGGCTGTGGCGCCAAAGGATTTTCGCTTTGTATTCCTTGCGGTGTCCAATGCTGAAGAATTTGTAGACTGGATTGCAAAGGTGATCTTGGATATGCTAATGTCATTGTCTCCTTTATAGTCAGAATGGTTTTCTAGTATTTTGAGGGATTAATTTCAAATTATTACTTTTTATTCACCTTTCCAGTTCCTATGTTAATAGGACCTGGGGAAATGGGGATTGATAAGCATGGAGATGCAAAAAAAAAAAAACAAGTAATTTGTTGTGTAACCATTAAATCTAGGAACGTGTGGTCTAAAATTTCAAATTATATTCTTTCATTCTTCTTTCCAGTTCCTATATTTCATAAGCATGTGCATATCAAGAAGTTGTATAATTGCAGGTACGCTAGCAAACATGTCATATTGTTTATACTGATTACCGGCCAACACCCCTTAAGCTTTTTACACTTTTCCTTCTAGAGGTGATGGTCTGTACCTGGTGGTGGATGAGAAAGGAAAATATCGTGAAGATAACTTTCAGAAAACTTTAAATGCTTTGGTTCCAGCTGGTGAGAGTTATAAGAAAGGCGAGGATGGGAAATGGCGGAAGCGCTTGGTGACTGGTCTTGAGTTGGCGACAAAAGTGACATATTTACGATGGTGAAAATCATGATTCAGCGTCAATTTGACCCAGTAATATGTTTCAGCTTTAGCAAAAGAGAGAGCGAATATCTTTCCATAGTTAAATGTTTGGGCCGGTTATCACTGAAAAAGCCCAATAGCATAGGAGGACCCATGTGACTCTCCTTTTAGTGGGAAAAGGCTATTTTGTTGTTGTTGTGGTAGTTGCAATCGACATTTGAAGAACGTTTCCATGACTTTTTGCACAATAAATTGTAAGTTTTTCACCGGAACATGTTTTAACGGAGGTGTCTGCTGTCTACGTGAAGTGAGCGGTGCAACTAATCATTGAATTAAAATGATTAGGAATTTGACAACGTTACATATTGTAGGAATCAAATTGGTTTGAACTTGTTGGTCTGGTTTATCCAGAATTTCCTTTTCGTCTTGCGTTGCAAGTCCCTTCACTGTGATGTGAACAATTCATTTCTTTTATGTGGAGATGATGGTTCTTGCCTTCTCGCTCAGATGGCTAAAATGGATCTCAATGAGGAAGATGAGAAAGTGAACATAGAAATTGTTCAGCTTGGCCCAACCACCTCCCCACCTCCACCAAAAAGGAAATAACAGAAGAGAAAATAAAAGGAGAACAGTTCGTGTTCAAATGCTCGAGCTTGAGCATTCATATGTCGTCACTATGTACTAATTGATAAGTCTTATTTAACTTGGGAGATCTGCTAGCTCTCTTTGTTTGGTTGAAGACACTGCGGTGGGTAGAATTTAGTGTGCAATAGTCACTACAATTTTCTTTCTTGTTGGGCACTTTTTCTTATAATTTTTCTTGTTTATGTCATATTTTATGATTTTTGTTCACTACTAGAGCTAGATAGTCTCGTGATATCTAGAAGACATCTTGTATACTCACCATGACTCCTAGCAATAAGATTGCATCCGTGGAGGAGACTTGTTTTTATTTTAATGTTTTATCGTTATTTCTTGTTGGTGATTTGCGTGTTGTTGATAGCCAAAATTTGGCTAAATATTTTATGATTAAATTGTATAGAAAATTAGGGACCAATTTGGCTATAACAAAATTGATTTCCGCATCACCTAGATATTAATATTATTTGCATCGATTTAGTCTCTCTTTTTTTCCCCTCTATTTTACTTCATTTCAGAAAAATAAAAAATTATTTTAAAAAATTTCAAAAAAGGGCCCGAAGGCCCAGCCTCCGCCTTTTTCTCCTTCTTTCACCCTCACGGCCCGGCCCCTCCTACTTCCTTCCTCCTTCCCTCTCCGCCTCTGCAACTCCCGCGCGGGGACGGCCTACAGCGGAGAAAGAGGAGTAGAACGGCGACGGACGGGAAGACTCGCAGGTGCATTCAATGCCCGCCGGACTAGGGGCAGCGCGAGCAGCAGCCCGCCGGACGTCCAGCCGGCGGAAAAATTATTAAATAATTTTTGTCTGTACCATAAAAATTATTTGTTAAAGCAGGTCAACGTGGGTGGTCGTCCACGTCTTTGAGGGGACTCTTGCGTCGGATCCATGGTATCCTCCGCCTGAGGTAACGATGGTCCAACAGGCTTGCCCATCGCTGTCGCCTTACGATTGCTTGACTCGAATCTCCGTCGTCATCATAAAGGGCTTTATCCTCCGCTCATCCACATGAAGTTCCTGACGTCGGATTTTGGCAAGAAAACCCAATGTATGTTAAAGGTGGATCATGATGGTAATGTAAGGGTCTATAGTAGAGAAAAAGATGGGAAGTGGGTTGTAACATGGCAAGGCTTATCTGAGTCATGTACTGTTCATGGGATTTGTGGACCGAATAGCGTTTGCAGGTACAGCCCAAGGGAGGGAAGGAGTTGCTCTTGCCCTCCTGGATATGTGAGGAATAATGATACTGATTGGACTCAGGGATGTGCGCCCAAATTCGAGAGCTTCTGCAACGAGGGTTCTGATGCTCATGTCGATTTCTTGCGTTTGCCTCACCATGATTTCTATGGATACGATAAGGAATATTTTCCAAACACTACCCTGGCGTCGTGCAAGAAAATATGCGCAGATCTATGCAATTGTAAAGGCTTTCAATACAAATTTAACGGGAACACAGGGCGCTTCGACTGTTACCCCAAGATACTGCTGTTAAATGGATATATTTCGTTCTCATTTAATGGGAGCATCTATTTGAAACTACCAAAAGCTAATCTCTCTTCTTATCAAATACCCACCAAAGGATTCAACCCATTGTCCTGTCCCCCAAAAGCTCAAGAAGTTGTCCTGCAGAGGACATATCTGAAGAGCCACCTGAATTCGACACTTAAGATCTTGCTCATTTTTGCTCCGGCACTAGCGGGAGTGGAAATTGTTGTAGTCTTCCTCACATGATCCTTCTTGATCAGGACTGATCTTGACAAACGTGGAGGTTATGCGAAGGGATATCGTCTTGCGGGGACAGGATTTACGAGGTTCACGTATGCCAAGCTAAAGAAAGCGACCAGGAGCTTTAGTGAAGAGATTGGAAGAGTAAGTGGGGGGATTGTGTACAAGGGTTTCTTGCCAGCCCATGGAGAAGCAGCGGTCAAGCTGCTAAACGAGGCGAATGAAGATGAGTTCCTGGCCGGAGTGAGAACAATTGGGAATCTCAATCACATGAACCTGATTGCGATGTGGGGTTACCGCATGGAGGGAAGGCAGAGGCTCTTGGTTTATGAGTTCCTGACTCACGGTTCCTTAGCAGAAAACCTTTCTTCCGATCAACTCGACTGGAAGAAGAGGTATGAGATCGCAGTGGGATCGGCCAAGGGGCTTGCTTATCTTCACGAAGAGTGCTTGGAATGGGTTCTCCATTGTGACGTGAAGCCATTAAACATACTCCTCAATTCTGATTACCAACCAAAGGTGGCGGATTTTGGGCTCTCTAAGCTACTTAACAGAGAGGGCCTTAAGAATACAAGTTTCTCAAGAATCAGAGGAACAAGGGGTCACATGGCTCCTGAATGGGTTTACAATATGCCAATCACATCCAAAGTGGATGTGTATAGCTACGGAATCGTTCTGCTAGAGATGCTAACCGGAAGGAACCCGATCACAGGTCATGCCATCGATGGAGAAGTAAAAGGCGAGAACAAAAGATTGACTACCTGGGTGAGAGAGAAGATGAAACCAGGAGTGGCCAAGGAGACATGGATAAGGGAAATTGTGGATCCGACCGTAAAAGGGCATTACGACGTCGAGAAGATGGAAGTTTCGGTTGCAGTGGCACTTCGGTGTGTGGAGGAGGATAGAGATGCGAGACCCACCATGAGCCAAGTGGTTGAGATGCTGTTACGCCATGAAAGTGAAAATCTGTAATTAGATACTAGCATAACTATTCGTGTTCTAGCTCTAAATAAGTGGACACTTATAAAGGCAATAGTCTTTGGATGTACAAACAATCTAGGAAAGATCATTTAACGTGATAGTGTCCTATAAAAGAGATCATTCAGCAAGGAGGACGCTATAGCTCTCTTGTTGCTATTTGTCTTTGGTGCGTTTGATCCAATCTTGTGAATACACAATTGATCTAGCACGGTTTAGATCGGTAAACATAAAGGTGCCATAAGCGCACGAGATGATACACTTCTTCTTAATAACAAATTATTGACTAGATAAAATAGATACGATTTGTAATTTCTGTTGACCCTCGAATTTTTGTCAACATTTTAAATGTCAATTTATTTTGCAAAAATATAAGAAAATATAAAAAGGTAAAAAGCAAAAAATAAAAATAAAAATAAAAATTCGAAAAAAAACGAACGTAATAGAATGAAAAGTCGGGTCCAGTAGGCCCGCATGTTCAGCCCATCCTTCCAATGAATTTTCGGCCCTTCCAAAAGTTAAGCCCATCTTTCCATTCATCTGTTCCTTTTGGCCCACTTTTTCCCCCTCTCCGTTGAGCCCATCTCTTTTAATGTTTTCATGGTCCATTACAGTTTAAAATAACGAAGAGAGACAAGAGCCCAGCCCAAAGTGATTTCTTCCTCTTTGCTTACATGAGCCAACGCCATGAAGAGGAAACGAAAAAGAGGCGCGGGTAGGGAGAGGACGGCAACGAGCAAAGTGTGAAGGCGTGCCCGTGAGCGAGAGAGGAACAGCAAGCTGCGATGCAAAGCATAGCCAAGCCTTTTAGAAGGCTGAGCTGGCGTGAGGGATGAGGAGCCCTAACCGAAAAAGATTCGGAGAGAGGTGTGGGGACTGGGGAGCATGCGGGGGGTGGGCCGAGGAGGCTTCGCATAGAAGAAGAAGACCAGGTTGCAGCTAGGGAGGAGGTGGGGGCAAAAGTTTTTCTTTGGCTGAAGAAGAGAGGATCGTTCGGCAGGAGAGGGCATCATTCAATTTCAGCCATTAGAGAAAGAAAGAGAGCGGGGGCTTTTCTTTTTCTGGAAGAACCGCTCCTAGTGCGGCCACCACGAAGAACGTTCCCTTGGGTTCAGTCCGTGTTCGTCCTCACGAGCGACGTTTCCCGGACTCTCCTCGCACCAGCCGGCCATTTTCTCGAGCTGCGCTGACGAACAAACAGCAGCTACAACGCCGCTTCTGATCAGGTAAGCATCTCGCTTCCCCCAGATATCCTGTTTTTTCTTCATGCCGTTTGGGAATTAAGAACAGAAATTTCAATCCATAAGATTATGGTCTAATCTTGTGAAACGAGATATATTTGTGAGGGACCATATTATTTGGACTCTGATATATCATTTTTAGACCGAAAATCATATCAAAGTGGGATCGGAGGCTTGTTCTTGTACTGCACGTCATCTATTTGATAAAATGCCTGAATGATATACTGAAATCCATGCTATCCGATCGGCGTTAGAAGTTTAGTTTAATGTTTCATTGCTCTTATATTGTTGAAGAACGTCTGACTTTCGTGTTTTTTTTATGTGACGTGGAAACTAATCGTTTGTCATCGAGTCGGCCATGGATGAATATCTCGTCGGAGACGCTGTTCCTTCAGCTGGAGAAGCCCACGGTTTAAAGCCGTTCGAGTCAGCATCTCTCTCTATTTTAATGTGCTTGTGTTCGTTTGTTTGCCGAGGTTGCTGGTGTAAGAGGTTTAGTTATGGTGAGATGTTTATTTTTGATGTTTTAACGGTCGCCGGAATGGCCGACCCGAAGTGATGAACGCCGGTCGGTCGTGTTGGCCGGCGATGATTAGGACGGTGACCGGCGGCCAGATGGCGGTGGTGTAGAGTGTTTCCCGACGGCGAAGATGTAGCGGGAGTTCGGCCCCATTAAAGGAGGAGCCAGAAGTTGAAGACGATGCCGGGTCGAAGAAGATGGGCAGAAAAAGACAAAATTTTAAAAAAAATAATATAAAAAAAAAGGAGAAAAGGAAAACAGGAAAAAAGGAACCGTAGAAAAATAAAATGGCCAGGGGGTATTCTGTTGTGGGCTGGGCTCATTTCAAAATGTGGGCGGCAAAAGAGTTAAAAGGAAAAAAGTTCATGGCTTTTATAATTAATTCCGAGCGGGCTTGTAGCGTTAATGTTTTTAGCCCAACCCGATCCAATAGGGTTCGGGTTGGTTTACATGGGTCAGGTCCAAATCCCTTTTATATTAATAATAAATAATTAATTATTAAATATTTTCAAAAATAAACAATATTAAAATTAAAATTAAAAAAATTCGAAAATGAAAGATATTATCATTAAAGATTCAGAAAAATGATAAAAAAAGTTTAAGAGCTTTAGGAAATAATAAAAATTTTAGAAAATTCGAAATCTATAAAAAAAATTATAAATTTTAGAAAATCATTAAAAATTTGAAAATTCGAAAATGAACAATTTTAAAAAAATAAAAATTAAGAGGATCCTTTAGAACTAAAACCTAGAATTGGATGAGCCTTTACGGTTTTGTGATAGGGATTCTTGTTTTGCTTTATCTTGTTTTCTTTTTTAGGGATAATTTAGGATGCTTGCATATTCTCTATTATGATTATAATCGATTGTGCTTTTCAATATTGGGATGCTATTCCCTTGTTTTAGAATGGTTAAGATAATTCTTAGAATTTTCTTGATAGGTTGCCATGGCATTAATTGGCACATGATTAGGTTAAGAATCTTAGGGCTAACATAATCAAGTACCCGAATCCAAAATCTCTAGTTGCGTAAATAGTAAGATATTCTCCCGTATCTTAATGGATTTTTGGTCAAGCAAAAAAAGGCTAGTCGCTACTCCTTAATCAAAATTTGCATAGGCTTAATTGATTAAAAATTTGAATGCTCGATAACGCGCGAGGTATAGGTTTGAAAAAGCTTAAGTCAATGGAAGGCCATCAGCCCGAAGTTGACAATACCCCTAAGTATAACAAACTCTCTCCCCCGCGAGAGCGGTTACATTGCAACAATTTCCTTTTTAGACATTGTTTTTTGAACATAAATATCTCCATACACTTCTTCATTCTTTTTCAACCGTGCTTTGCTATGAGCTAGTCTACTACCTAAACCAAAGTGGTTCACTTGGGTTAGGGAATTTGCCATCTAAAAATAGTTCAAACCTATTGATACCAAAAGTTGATTTGGTCATCGATAGGCTTGTGCTTAGCACGAGAATGAGAAATATGTGGCATATTGTCGTGACCCGATCTCGCCGCCCTCAAATTTCTCATCATCATGAAGAGAGAAAAGGGGGAAAGGTCGGGTTTAGGGGTACTTGATCACGAGAGTTCCGTCACGGCTCACGTTCCAAAAGACGTTATCACCTTGCCTTTTTTATCAAGCCTCTCGTAAGTTCTCTCCACGAGATTGCGAGCTCTACTAAACTCGTACCCCGCGTGACAGTAGAGTGTCGCGATCCATATCCACACGAGCGACACACCTTAGAAGAAGAGGTTGGGTGTAGATATCGGATTTAAAGGTACCTTTCCCATGGTAACCCTCTCGACAGTACGCCTCGCCCATAAGGATGACAGCACTTCATCCTTTGGATTACTCCCATATCAAGTATGCTAAACCATGGTAAGTTTCATCAAAACTCATACCCCCGCGCGACGGGTTTATTTATACAGTCTAGTTGTTTATGACAACCTAAAAATAAGACAGGAGTCACCACTAGCCTCATTTTGGGGGTCGGCTAGAAAACCCAATTGAGGGTCGGGAGTGTTCTCTCAATTCCTACGTAACCAAATATCTAGGTTCGGGGACTTGGGTTATGCTAATATTTTTATTAGCGTCATTTCGGTACCTAAATAGTATGTTGTGTTTTCCTAACATGTCCATGCGTTTTTTTTTTTTTTTTTTTTTTGCATTTTCGGGATCATTAGTGTGGCACCCCCTGACAGCCCCAGATTTGTTAGGGTCGCCATAGTTCACTTGCCTTTCTCTTGACCTGATAGCCTATTACTCTAATACCATTAAAAACTTGACAAGTCCATGAATCCTGGGGGTTTACATTTCTTACATTGGTCCCTGCACCGAAGTATAGCGAAAGCGCATCCCTCAACTTCCCTTCCTGTAATTAAAACGATACACACCAACTAAACTTTTTATAAGTTAAAGCCGAACACTTTTATTTACATAACTAGATGGACATCACAGGTCATCACAGGTTGGTACGTCAAAATGCCAAGGTTTTCTATACCCGGCTACTTTCAAAAGATAACCAACTACTTTTCCAAACAGTCATCTACAAAAGTCCATCACTTAGTGTCGGCATCCAAAAATGCTTCCTCTCCGCCGTCCTTCGCTCTCGGTCATACCCACCCGTTCGGTCCGTCGGCCGGCGGCGGTGGTAACAGCCCCAGCGTATGTCCGTCTCGTCAGACAAATACAGTAAGGTACTTCTGAAGTACTGAGCCGGCGGGAGAACCGATATCAAACACTACCAACACCCACACTCGTATAAACACTAGCCCTCGCACCTCAGGATGGTGATGCTCCGACCATTCGCATTGTAGATCGACTGGAATTCCATAAAACGTGCCGGGAGTTACAGCGCAGAGGCATCTTGTCTTAGTACGAAATGTTAGTCCCCAAAAGGAATGAGTACAATCACCCAGCAATTGAAGATCTACTAAGCTTTACTATGCAAGCCATCACAATATAAGTCCATGCAAGATAGACAAAACATGAAATCAAAAGAATGAATGTGCATCAAATCGATAAAACTTTTTAAAGCAATGGCAATGTAGTTTTGAAACCAAAATGCACTATTTCAGTCACACAGGTCCCGATTATAGGGCCAAACTGTTATGACATATCCCATACCATGCCACACAATTTTATCCCATAATCGGGCGCAATTATTAACGTGGTCGTTATTTTTAGAAAAACTCCGTTTATTTTCATTTTCCTACGTCTACCCCAGAGGACCAGTGTTTGCGTCCCTCCGGGCATTCGCACCCAACCTAGCATCGTAAAAGCCTCCGATATTCAGTCACCGGGCATCCAGAGCGTGTTACGTCACACCTCTTAGGCATCTCGCACCCCACCCGACATCACGAGGAATCTCCGAGGCTCGCCATGAAAATGGTTACCCCTACCCTCCGGAATTACGTACCGACATACAACCGGGCATACCGACACTCCTGGGGAACCTCTGAGACACTGCGGACCCCAGGCATCCAAAGGGCATCGACTCATTCGAACCTTTTGGCCTCCCGACTCCCGGGGCATCGTCGACTCGAAGGTCCGACGGCATCAATCATATATCTCAGCCATAGTATATCAATCAGATCATTTCGATGCCAAAACAGTTTTAAAAACAACCACATCCGAAATTCTTTTTGAATGCTTGAAAATCTTCCTTCATGATATCGAACAATGCAAATTGAGATTTTTTAAAAGCATATCAATGCAACAACAGCATGCTTTAAAATCATATGCCATTTCCATGTCAATGAAATCAATTCATAAAATCTCAGCAACATGATATCAGTTCATAAATCCGTTTCCTTATTTCACCTTCAAGACATTTAGAAAATCCATGTGAGAATTCTCGGGTTGCACTTGCGCCTCACGGCCAAAATCAAAGAGAGTTATTAAACACGAGGCTATTTGAAATCGACACATTGGTAATTCGAATCTACACTCCCGACTTCAAGATTTTCAAAGATTGGTTCTTGCAAAAATTTGAAAAATTTGAAATTTTGAGGGCATCAAAATATTTTCTTTTCTATTTTGAATCATTGATGGACGTCGCCTCGGTATGTAAAAAAAAAAGATTTCAGAAAGAGTCGGGAGGTTTTCCAAATTAGTTTACGGCCAAGTTTTGTTCAAAACAATAAATAAGTTTAAAAACTTGTATAGTAAGTCCAAAATGTCAACCCGATCTCCAATGGTTTTGAAAAAATTGATTCAAAATTTCAAATATGAAAGCACCGTACATTTTCTTTAAAACATTTGAGGCCGGTGCCGTGGTAGATAAAACTTCAAATACGGATCATGAGGTTTTTCTTTTTCAACTCAAATCAATGGCCGAATTCTTCAAGATTTCATAGTCGCCAAATCTGTTTTGACTGAAATTCAAGGGAATCGAAGGCATGCACGAGAAACCCGAGCATTTTCATCAATCTTTTAGCCTTAAAACAGTCCTGGTCGCTCAATAAACCATCATTCAGCATCAAAATCCAACAATCTAGCCTATTAATACACTTTCCAAGACAGCAATAGCACTACACTATATAGATTAGTAGACTTCAACTTGCCTTAGGTCCTACGGCTCGACGGCAAGCAAAAACAGAAAGCTTGCGGGTCGCGGAGGCGGCTCAACGGCGGCGAAGACGAGCGGCGTCGACAGCGGCAGCGCACGAGCACGGTAGAGGGCGGTCTCCTTCCTCCCCCCTCACTCTTGCTCGCTGCCTGCTCGCGAATTTCTCTCGCTCACTCGTTGCACTCACCCGCTCGTTGCTCTCTCTCCCTATCACTGGTTTCGTACGATGCTTTCTCTCTCTTGCTCACATTCATGAGCATTTTGTTCTTTTGATTAGTTGACTAATCAGTCAATGCATGTGGGTTGCGGTGGCAGCAAAAACCGAGGACAGCTGGGGGAGGGCGTGTCTTCCGTTTGCAACGACTTGGAGCCCTACTGGTGGCAACTTTCGAAGCAACGTGGCCTCCGCTGGCCTTGCTTCAGTCAATACCCCTCAATTTAGTTGACCCCAATGTCGACCGAATGGGGAAAGATGAGGCGGCTTGGACGTGGACGATTCCTCCTCTCCGCGCGGGCGTGCATGTTCCTTATGCATGGCTGAATTCCATTCCTTTGGCTCTCTAAAAATCGATTGATCAAAGTCTAAATTCCTCTCTTATTCCATATACACTTAGGTGGTATAGTTGTGTAGTATCATCGAAAGAAATGTGCACATACATCGGCGGGGTCTAAAGTGGTGCCGATGATGACAATGATATGACGGGGTCCAACATCGGTGTCGACGACGAAGTTCGATAACAAATTCGTCAATCCACGACGTGTCGTCATTTTTCTGAGGTTGGCAAAATACGGATGAGGTCGGTCTCACCAATGACCTTAAGTAAAGGGATTTCGACAAGGTTATAATTTATTCGACAATCGGACCATTACTAAATGAGGCATAATGGTCTGATGATGATATCAAATGATGTCCGTAGGTAGTGTTAGTAATTCAGTCCGACGACACTTCCGTCGATCAGTCACGGACAGTTGTATATTCGAGGGTCGTCGAAATTCTCGGATGCCACAATTAGTCCTAAACTAAGCGATCATGCGTGGTTGGTCATTTTCATTATATTCTATTTCTAGAAAAATGGGAAAAGAAAGCAACCAATGGAATTGAAATTACAAGACAGTAAATAAACAATCAAGGAAAGCAATAAATCTACCATGCAATCCTAGAAAAAATAAAAGAGAAACACAATTGAAAAAAAATGAGAGAAAGAGAGAAAACCCGTAACTTGTCAGGTTTTATATAACAAATGGAACCCGAGACATATGTCGCGAAAATGAATAGTACATGATAATGGTCGGAATGGACATCGACCTCCACCATCTTCGCGCTTTCTCCATCTTCGGGGTCTTAATCTAAACTTAATCTAAGAAATCTATAAATAGGTGCATACAATGGAAAGAAATAAGCACACATATCAAAACAATCAAAAACAAGACACCATTTTGAGACCAATCATTTAAAGGAATTGCAATACGAAAGTCAAATTTTGGGGTCTCAAGGTTTGCCTTTATCTTTCATGTGAGGGTACCACTAAGACACCTACCAAATCCATTTTTTTTTTTACTTATATCAATTGTTGACCAATTGTATTCTCGCATGGTCAATAAAGCTTATAAGTCTCATAATCAAGCGATCTATGTGATCCCAAGGTTTTCCCTTGTTATCATGCATCGACCCTATCTTTCATCTAAAACTCACATGCATTGCAAAAATGTAAACATGCATGCAGGTCTTTTAAACCTTGTTTCTCAACCAATCAAGCAAGAAAGTGAACTGTCGACGAGTCACTTATTACCAATGACATGCGCCAATCACAAACACAAGCAATTTTTAATGCATGATGGGATTATATGTATGAAGGGTACATGTGATATTTCAAAAACATATATCAAAATCATTCATGAAAAGTTTTGAGACAATGTGATGTCTCAGCTATGAAAGGCATTCAATTGCCAAGGCTAGCTCGGGGCTCGCATAAATGCACTCACAAGTGTCACAGGCATTTTGAATACAATTCAAATCGTGACTTTCACGATGTCAAAACAAGATTTTAAAAATGTTTGAAAATATTTAGGATTAAGGAATATCTAGGCTATGGAACATATTCAATTGCCAAGGCTAGCCCGGAGCTCGCATAAATGCACTCACAAGCGTCGCAGGCATTTTTAATATGGTCCAAACCAACGATTTTTCCTTTAAATTGAGTTTTGGAGAAAAACTTTTTTAGAAATCGTTATTTTTAAGGAAACATCACATGTACCAAAGCATTTTTTGAAAGACGCAACTTGAAAATGCCGATTGTTTAACAATAAAGATCAAAGCATTTAGAACAATTTTCACAGAAATGGCATGGCCTAATTTCATGCATAAACTGACCTAAAAGGTATAACTAAACAATCATAATCATGTTTATATCAGGAAATTTCAGAACAAGCGTGTAAGGACAGCAAAATTGGGTAAAACCTAATGACAATTTGACAATGAAAATTTTTTCTAACATTCATGACATGATGATGAACAACTTTTGTGAAGAAAGTTTTCTCAAACAATGTACACTTGATTTTACAAAAATCAAACAACAAGCAACAACACATTAGAAATTTGCCAAAACAACAGGACATTCAGCTAATGTCACGATGATTTTTCCTATCAAAACATATCTAAAAATCATCAAATTTACACACAACATAGCCAACATGATGACAAGCAAGTTTCATTCAAAGGCCATGTTCAGATTCCAAATAGAAACAATGGAACAAAAATATCAAAGGTCTATCCAAACAGGGGTTAGAACAGGGGTCGAAATTTGATCCATTATCTAGATTGTAGTCTGACTTTGAAAAAATGGAAAATTGATTCAAACGATGAGCGATTGACATGAAATTAGTGATATTAGAAACATTTAAGTGTGCCTTACGTTTTCAAAGAAGAGCTCGAGTCCAAACTAGGTCAATTTGATACCTTAAGATCAAGATCTTTAAAAGTGTGCACATCAGTAATTAAGAAAAGAGAACATAAGCATTCATTAGAAAATCTTAAAATCACTCAAAGAATTCCCAAATGGCATGAAAAAATCACACGGGACATAGGATTGGATGCGATAGAAAGTTTGGATAGTCATCTAACTCTAAGTCGGCATGCAAAATGTCATACAATTTAAATGACATTATGAGATGATTCATGATTCCTCATGATATGCTTGGGAATTCTATGTGTGATGAACACTTTTTGTGAGACAATTTAATGTGCAAGATGAAACTCAAATGACATGACCTAAACACGTATGAAAACCTTGTAACATGCGGTTCAATCATCAATAAGGCATGATTGTAAGATTTGATTCTTAGATGATTCAAATAAACATGGAAATGTGCATATATGACAATGTTTCATTTCAGTATTAAGTTTACAGAACAAGCATGATTTCAGCTATCCTCAAGACATGCATAAATCCTACAAAAAATCTCACATATAGAGCATACAATGATGAATATTTCTCGTTAAAAGATCGAAACTCAATTAAGATCATATGAATCGTGGAAAAAATGGCAAAACAAACCATACTATATGTCCAACACATGTTGCTGCAATACCTTTTACTGTAATGCATGCAATTGATTCACATTGCCAAAGTAAAAACCTTGCCAAGCATACATCAATTGAGCATATATATCATGTATTTCAACTTTCATGAAGGATTTGAAACCAAATAAGTGCATTTATGGACTCAATTTCATTAAAACAAATCTCGGACTAATGCAGGACAAACTGACTTATGCTCAGATCTAAGTGATTTTAACCTACCTAAACATGTCTAAAAATTTTGAAAAAAATACAGAACATGCACAACACCTGTAAGAGCAACTTTTATGAAGGAAAGTTGTTTCAGAACCCTAACACAAAAATAAGCACAAAAATAGAAAAACCAAAGATCGATATTGAACAGATTGACCTAAGCCTAGATCTAAGTAGATCTGACCTAGTTGAACACATCCAAATATCATGAAAACATTACAAAAGATGCATGAGATGATTTGTAACAAAACTCATGAAGAAAATTTTGTCAAAAAATGATCATGAAAGTCGGCACAAAATTAACAAAGTCAGAAGGCGGAACAGAATCGGAACCGAAATAAACCTAAACTGCTGCAGAATTGTTAATCTTCGGAGGTGTTTTTGGAGGGCCAAACGATGTTCGTTTTGGGCGTACAACCTATCGTTTCGAAGCTTGGGATGTCTACTATCTAATCTTAAGAGGACTTGAGCTGAAACGAGGTCGTTTCAGACCTTGTTTTGGCCAAAATAGTAACCTATGTACAGGCCTACGAAAATCACAGATTAGGCTCAAAATCATAATCATCATTCAAATCATCAACAAATCATTACATCATTCATACTCATCAATCTTAAGCATATAAAAGCTCCTAATCTTGAATCCTAACCCCGATCGACTAATTCGATCTCGCTTAATCAGATTCGAGTTTCGAATCGTTACCTTCGTCGCGATTTTCGTCGGTTTCTATCGCGATTGATCAGATCAAGTCACCGGATCACGATCGGGACTCCAAGAACCTAGATCAGGTCACTACGGCTAGGATCGAAACCAATCGAACCACCGGCTCAAGGAGAAAAAGGAAGAACCGGTCCAAAATGGACTGGCCTTGACTCGCTAGCGAAGATCGGGCCGCCGGTGAAGATCCGGCCACCGATCTAACCTCCTCTGTCCACAGCAAGGTCAAGGACCCCTGCTATAGCAGATCATCAGCAACTCAAAGGCTTAGGAGCTCCAGCGACCGCCGGCTCGAGCCTAGGACGAGATTGGTCTAAGAGGTGAACAAAAACTTAGAGAGAGAACCGACGATCGAAATCTCGATCCAACAGTCAAAAATCCATTTCTAAGGCTCCATTATGATCTCAAGGTGTCGGGTAATTGATCTAGTGAGTTTGATTTGCAAAAAATCAAGCCAAAATCGGGAATTGCGTCAAAATGTCTAATTAAGGGTTAATTTGCAATTTGACGAAATTCAAGAACTAATTTGTAAAATTTTGGGAAATTGAAGGTGTAAAAGTGAAATTGGGAGTGAGAGGGTTCTAGAACCGGTGGCCGGAGGCCAAGAACCGGCCGGCAAGGGCCTGAACCGGCAAATCCCGCTGGCGGCCGAACCAGTTCGGTCCGATTCGGCCAGATTTTGAGTGGTTCTTGACCAGTTTGGTCCGGTTCCTATTGTTTTGTCCACTTGAGACCCCTGTGGATCAAAAATTTATGCAATTTGACCCCTAAAGGCCAAATTGAAAAGTAATTTTATCCTTTTTATGAAGAAATTGACCAACTAAGATACAATTAAGCTAATCAAACCTTATGAATGTTATCTAGGGGTCTTTTATTGACATAATTGAATGATTATCGTGGAAAAAAATGAGTCGAAACCATGGGTGCTTTGAATTGGGCATAAAGGGCTAAAATGGTAAAATTTGCAATTCAATGGGAAAAATTGCAAATTAACTAAAATTAAACTCAATTAGTGTCACAATTGTCCTATCTAATGAGCTACCCATAGGTAAGATCACTTACCACATTCAAATTGACCTTGAATTGAAGTGCTCGAGCTTAGGTCATAAATGGATATAAGCCTAATATTAAAATTAGACCTAGATTTATGAAATTAAACCATAGCCATGAATGTGTCGATTGAAGCTTAATTGCTTGACTTTCTAATGCTTTGGAGGATAAAATTCTTCAAATTGATGAGTTCTTGTGTGAATTTCACAAAATCGATCTCGAATTTGGACTTATCTTTAGAAAAATGAGTGAGAAACAATCGTCCATTTGCAAGTTATGCAGGATCGATTTTGGTTCCGTAATTAGGGTCAAAACTGCAATTCGTATTTTAACTCGATAAATCGAGAAATTGAATGCCCAAACAGATTTCGAGATAGTCCCTAAACTAAATGTCAAAGAAGGAACTACACCTAATTATGACTAGAATAAAAGTAATTTTATTTTTGCTCGATTTAGAACTTAAAACTGAAAATTCGGAAATCAAGGTTCTTAATCGAATATTGTGAAATTTTTGGCACAAAAGTCAAATTGGCATTAAAAGAAATGCATTTGTGCATTTTTTTTTTGTCAAAGGTTTGACCAAAAGTCAACCATTTAGTTGACTTTTTCTAAAATGTTGATTTTTTGGTCAAATCTTTGAATTTTCAAGAAATTGATTTGAAAAAAGTGAAATTAAAGCTATGTGGAATTTTTTTAGGGTAAAAAATCGATTTTTGACTCGGGGTTGACTTTTGGTCAAAGCCGAAAGTGAACCGTTTGACTTTCCGCTTTTTTTTTTTTTTTTTTTTTTTTTTTTTTTTTTTTTTTTAAATGAGCTAAAAACTGCTTAAAAACGACAATGCAAAAGAAAGAAATGAAAGACGACACTTTTTGGTCGAGAGATAGGGTTCCGTCATGATTAGAAACCTAAATCTCCATTTTTTCACTTTTTAATGATTCGTCGACTAAAAATCAAGTGTCAACACATATGAGCAAGGATAAGTAGCAACCTCATATATAATGCATGAGCTTCACCTTATACAGCCATTGACAAATACAGGAGCTAACATACTGTGATCAATGAGGATATTCTTTAATATTATGTGTCTAGTTGTTGAAATATGATAACGAACGGTTATATGAGTACTAGTAGCAAGTTTTCATTGGAAGTATTTCAAATACTATTCAAATTACCAAGACGATGGGTATCGATAATGCATGTTGTGGAGGGAGCTATTGCCATTCACACACCCTACCATGGAACGATCGTCAATAACTACAAAACCATCAACACACAATGAGGACTGTTATACAAAACATGGGCAAGTGAAGCTTGCGGGAATGAAGGAGTATGGGTGAGGCCAATGGAAGTTACTGAGATACACACAATCACTAAGCATAATCGAGGAGCAATTACTACGCCTTTGCTATAAGTGCCACCAGCTATCCGAAAAGAAACCCTCGGCATGAATCAAACAAAATATTATCTTTCAATTATCTTTACTTTCCTACATTGTACTTTAAATTTCCTTAGTATAGTTTCATATTCATGTCGTCGATTAGATTCTAACATGCATTTTTATCCCGATACCTCGTTGTTGATTGAATTTTAGCGTTGTATCTCAATATCCTTGATTTATGTTGTCGATTAATTCTAGCATAATTCAATATTGATCTTGTAACTTTTGGGCCTTGAAATTGATTCAATTCTGACTCTGTATGGGATTGTATAGTGTTGTTTGGATTAAAGAAGTTCAATTCCTCTTTGTATGAGACATCTTGTGTCCAGAGTTGGCTCAAAACCCTTGTCCCCTTTAATAAAATCGAAGAATGATTTTCAGTGAAAGATATTTCATTATGAGAGTGGGAAAAATAGAACCATATACAAGAAATTTGGAAAGTGTTGTTTGATTTTATTTACCCAGTATAGTTACGGAGTTCCCGGGGTTTCAAGGATGCTTAAAAAGTTTGATCCAATTTTCATTAATGATTACTCGATGTTCGATCTCCAATTGACTTGAATGTTGATATATTAGAAGTTAGAGACATTCCGACAACATCGGAGACGGGACTTCGATTTCAAGGGATCATACAAGCGTCAATTGAGCAAAACCCATTTATGAAGTTAGGAAGACATCCCGGCCAGTTTTAGTCAAGTTTGGCCAGACTCTGTTAAATTATTGACTTTTTGAATATATGTCGAAATTTGAGATGTCTATTATTAGAAATTGGACTATATTTTCTTCTATTTTCTCTAGTCATACCTTTCCTTGTAGGTTATAAATATGAACGTTGCTCATTTTAATTGTTAGTTAATTTTCACGTTAGTGAAGTTCATATTTATACCCAACAAATTAGAGATATGCTTGGAGGAATAGAAATATTATATAATCTTTATATATTTATACTTTAATCAATTTAATGCAAGGATTTTGGTAGATCCATGAAGAAAATTGCTGATTATGGCACAAACATTGTGAATTAATTTTTTAGTGTGCTGAAGTGGATGCTTAGTGAAAAAAAAATTAGAAATGTCAAAACTTTTGTATGCAATTCAATTTAGTGTTATAGCTTTTAGGTCGCTCATTCAAATTCCTCAACTTTCAAAGTGTCATCACATAATTTACACTAACATCTTTGATTGCCGAAAAAGGTGATGTGTCATTATTTTGTATGATAAGTATGCTCCTCCATGGCTCTTCTACATAATCAACAATATAATGTGGCAAATGGGTGTGGAAATTGTAATATTTGATTGAGAAGCGTAGGGCTTGAAAAAAAGAAAAAAAGAAGATAGATAAAATGTTGAAAAGTAAAAAAAAAAAAAGGAAAAGGATGTTCAACTCCTTTGAAGACTAAGAGCCTGCCTAGAAAAATGGAGAGAGAAAAGATAAAAATAAAAATAAAAATAAAAGAGAGGAAGGGAAATAAAAAGGGAAAAATGGGGAAAAGGTAAATAAGGAATTTACTAATACATGACACGGTGGGCTCATCAAATCGAATTTATTTCGATTTGCAACGCTCGGTAAGGATTTAAGCCATTCATTCATCTGATCATAGTAGTTATCAAAATTATGGCACAATCTCAAAGTTATGTATTTGAATTGCAAGGCCTAATTTTTTAATTGTTCAACTAAGAAATTTCGTAGGAATCATGGATTATGGTGTGGTAAGAGCTGTGGAGTTTGATGAGAGTTGATTTAAAGTAGCAAAGTTTATAGCGAAATTTTTTGAGTTTTATGCTTAGACTCCTTATTGTGAATAGTTTTGAATAATCGTTTTGGATAAAGTTATTTATTGATGCATGGGAGTCATTTTGTCGATAATTAAGCATAATTAGTCAAGTCATTAGTTAAAAGTAGTGTTTAACTTGGTTTTGATGTCACTTATCATTCAATTGATAGAATTATGAGATTGTCAACTCGTATAATTATGTTGTTTGGTTTTAGGCATTCTAAGGCGAGTAGTGCTGATCTCTTCTTTGATTTTATAAAACCCAAGTCTTGAAGTATATAAAACTAAGAAGAGAATATTTGTCACATAAAGTTGGATTGAGTGTTTACTACATTTTTGGGTTGTTGTGAGATGTTTTGTGTTGGGGCTAACAAGACAACCTAAAGAGGGGTGAATAAGTTGAGTGAAAGATGATAATGATAATGATCTTTCGTGGAATGTCAACCATGATGAATGTTGTTGATAACAAATAATGTAATCATGAGTGGTGCTAATAAATACATAAACATAATCAGGTATGTTGATAATAAAAAGATAGAAGATAGCACGCTAAGTTTTATAGTGGTTCGGCTTTATCTCTAAGTCTACATCCACACTCAAGACTAATAGACATAATCAGATTAGAATCCACTAGTAATAAGCATTGCAAGTTACAGCCAGCTACTGTTGTTCCTATTACACGATAGATTAAACTGTCGAGATGCAACCACTTGCACTCACACTTATACACTTGACTTTCTACTACTACAACTCAATAGCACCATATAGAGAGATTATTAACACCATAGCTGCTATAGACAAATCCTAAACAAAGAAGAAGACTCAAGAACTATAGACTTGGTTTGTTTATTTCCACCCGACACCCAACCTTGCAACTTATCTTAGATTTAGTATATATATAGCATTTAAATCCTTAAATGAACATTTGTCATTTTTCTTCATGAAGTGGTATTACTATTGCTAGCGTCGGACCGGTTGTCTAACGACTCTATCTAATAGTGGCAATTTTTCTAGCCCAGTTAGACTACTCAAGTTAATGTTTGTCTTTGACAAAGTTGCCATAAATGCTCGATACATCTCTGGTGCTCATGATGTGAACTCCAAGTCTTTGTAATTGCTAGTTTCATCTCAATCAACATTCCCATAAGCTAAGCGATGGCCAAAATCTTCCAGGACTCGATATCTACATCATCCCTTACCCATAATCAAGAATGCATATTACCAATAGTTTGTTGATGCTGTTCACTATCTAGAATCACTTCCTATCAATCTTCCAACAATCATCGTGGCTTCAATAGCTTCCAAAAATTTCCAAAGGACATTAGAATTCTTGCTAATTTCTCGTATTCACCGATTTACCGAGCTAGTATCGAAAGATCTTCAAAGACACCGGCATCACCAATAATGTCTTATCTTCACTGAACTCATTGGACTTTCAACATTGACACCATCTTTTCATCTCATCTAAAGATAACTACTCCAGCTAACGATCTACTGTCCCAATAGTGATCCGCTCTTCTATCTTCTAGTCCTTCCAAACATATTGGCGATCATGATTCTAACAAGCTATTCACCTTCATAAGTGCGGTCCTTCCAAACTTCAACGAGGCTTGTTCACCATCACCAAAATCCATCCAAATGCTCACCTTATCTCGGTCCTTACAAGCCATCACAAATATCCTCATTTTTCTTGGCTCGTTCACCCTCGATCAAGGTCTTTCTAGCTTGTTCACCTTTATAGAGTTCCTTCTAGCTTGTAGACATCTTCATGCCCAATACCTTGTTCACCTTAGATATTGATAGTGATCCTTTCATATTAGCAAAACATTCCCAATTATGGCAAACAATCAGGATCACACTTGATGGTAATTGTAACACCATTTGCATTGCATCTTATGTGTATATCAACCAAGACACACACTAATAGCATTTTATTGTCTTTGTCATCTTCAAAACAACATATGGGACTTTCCCAACAATTTTATAAACCTTTCTCGAAAGGTTATGTGTACTACTTTGTGAATTTGATTTATGAAATCACTTCTAAAAAGATTTGAGAAATACTTTATGATAGAGGATTCTAACCGATGAAATGAGTTGCCAAAAATGACACCGGGATCTCTGGAGTACCAAAAGTTTGCACAAAGGGACACTTAAGTGCCAAAAGTTACAAAAGTGACACTTAAGTGTCAATTCGGCCAAAATGCTGATGTGGCGATTTTCTGGTGAAACAAATGCAAAACGGCGTCGTTTTGGTGCTGACGTGGTAAAAAATTAATATAAAGATTAATTAAATTAAATTTAAAACTAAGTTTACTTAAAACATTTAAAAATACAAATACAAATATTAAAAAATTAAATATATATATTTAAAAAAAAAAAGAGTGAGGCGGGCGAGGGCAAAGCCCTCGCCGCCCCGCGCCCTACCGCCGAGAAGGGTCGGCGACGGGAGGGGGTTTGGCTGGGGTCGCCGGGCCCTAGCCAAGGGTCGGCGACCTCGGCTAATCGGCGGCAAGGGCCCGCGAGCCCTCACCCCAAATTAGGGCGAGGGTCGGCGGCCCTCGCTATACCCTTGGCCGGCCGGGCGAGGGCCACGACCCTCCCCCGGATCGGGGCGAGGGCCCGCGGGCCCTCGCCGCTGTCGTCACCGGGGTCGTTGGGCATTGGCCAAGGGCCGGCGACCCGGTTGACCCTCCCCCTCCGTCGCGCCAGCTCTCCATTTTTAATTTTTTTTTAGTATGAGTATTTTTATTTTTAAATGTTTTAAATAAATTTAGTTTTAAATTCAATTTAATTAATTTTTATATTAATTTTTTACTACGTCGGCATCAAAACGACGTTGTTTTTGCATTGTCTAGCCACATCAGCATGCAAAACGACGCTATTTTGCATTTACTTAGCCGGAAATTGCGCACATTAGCATTTTGGCCGGATCGGCACTTAAGTGATCCATTTTGCTCCAATTTTGGCACTTAAGTGTCACTTTCATAACTTTTGGCATTTAAGTGTCCATTTATGCCAACTTTTGGCACTTGAAGAGTACTTTTGCCGCCAAAAATGATATATTTTGGTTTGTAAAACCTTTGTGATTTGGACTAATCATGGATAGAGTGCTATAGAGCGATGCCAATCTTAAGGCTATGAAATACGTTAATTAATGACTAAACGTGACATGATAACGTAAGTTTCTTGGACGCCTCATCTACGGTCTCATATTATGATATACATTGGTCAAGGAATAAATGCTATATGACAATGTAAGTTTTGATAGAGCCACATCTACGGCCTTGTATTCAAGGGCTCAATGCTAACAGCTATACGAGTCTCGTGGGAGTCACCTTTAAGTCCTTATAGTATAATATACGTTGATCAAGGACTAAATGCTACATAATAATGTAAGTTTTGTTAGAGCCACCTCTAAAGCCTTGAGTTGGACATTGAGCATAGAATGGACCTTTGACATGTGATTTGATGAGATTAATTAGTGATACTTGTTTTGATATTGTTGATGAAATTGTTATTTCTACTTGAATATAGTTATATTGAAGTAATAAATAACTCATATTACTCTCGAAAGTTTGTTATATTCTAGATTTGGTATAAATAAATGATGTCTTTGAGTCTTAAATATGTATCGGTGGAGGCTCGGTCTACTTATAAGGAATGTAATACTCATTGGGCTATAGTTACTCATTCATTTTGTCTTTAATGTTTTTCAAGTTTCACGTTTGTGGCCGAGAGTACCATAGTGCTACTGATGAGGACTTTTGGGAGTTTGACTTTTTTGTATGGTTGGAGGAATTTGCATATATGTCTATTGTTAGTAGTTGGGTTAGTTGAGTTTTAAGTTGTGCATATTTTGTTTTGGGGAAAAATGCAATGCATATTTTAAAACTTGTCAATAAAGTGCAATTAGGTAATAAAACTTTCTAAAAGTGCAAATAAATCCTAAAATTAGTCATGAAAATGCAATGAAATCTTAAAACTTTCAAAAGTGTAATCAAATCCGAAAACTTGTCACAAAAGTGCAATTGAGTCTTAAAACTTTCAAAAAGTGCTATCAATGAAAGAATTTGATTTGACCAATTTAACAAGTTTCGGATTTGATTGCACTTTTTGAAAGTTTTAGAGTAAGTGCCAGACATCTTAAGTGCCATAATTTGGCACGGGTGGACACTTAAATGCCAAAACTTCCAAAAGATACACATGAGTACCACAACTGGAGAAGAAATGAATACTTAAGTGTCAATGACGAGAATTTCCGGCCAAACTATTGCCGTGGCTATTTCCAATGAATTTTTTTATTGATGTGGCATTTCTTAAAAAGAAATTTATCCACATGGCGCCGACGTAGCTGGATAGTCCAAAACAACATTGTTTTAGTCTAAATTTGATTTTAAATATAAATATTAATTAAATTAAATTTAGAAAGATTAAATTATATTTAAAAAAAAAAAAAACAGAGCAAATCAGCGAGGGCCTCTACGACCCTCGCCGCCGACCCTGCCACGTCATCTTTAGCCTCTGATTCTCATTGAGCAGTTCGATTGAAGTTAATTCCTTCAGTAGTCAATAATGCGTGTGTACACCCATTTCCAAGTTTTTCGCAGTGAAATTGCACTTGTTGTCTTTTGTGATTCATCGGCTAGTACTGAACTCCATTTGACGAGCACCAAGAGTTGACATTAGTAGTGCCACAAGTGCTTTTGAAAATTACTTCCTCACATCCTATGGAAAAATATTGGATTTAGGATAGTTAATGGGAAGATTGACGTAGCTAAAAGTTTATAGTGGTTGCCATGCGACGTCAATGGGGTGTCCATTTGGTGTCACATCAGCCTTTGATATGACATTAACACTAGATAAAACTTAATGAAGGTACGAGCTGCTGGCTAGCAGGTAGCAGCTACAGATAGTTCAAGTCGAATATGCATGGGCTTCTCTGTTGCATTGACAAGCGTTCATTCTTTTTTCTTGAATCAAGTTTATTCTTCCTCCATGTTTCAACACTTGAATTCATTCGGTATTCTCTAAAACAATTGAAACCGGATCCATTTATGACAGCATAAGACAATCTTTTCTTTTAAAGTTCTTTGAACTTAAAACACATCCTTAACCTTCTCGCTGTCCTTGTAGAAAAACTTAGTTATAAATCGAAGAGGCCTCTTTGATCATTTTGCTAAGCGAAAGCAAAATCTTAAATTCAGCTCAATGAATCCATCTGAAAGAAGCTACACTATGTATCTCAATGATCACGTGAATTTAATTTCTTGCACATTGCTTCTTAATAATAAATAATTGGCAAATTAAGATTGTTAAACAATTTGAATTTCCTTTTCCACATTGATTTTTGAACATAACTATCGGGATACACTTCTTAGTCGGCACATTGTTTCTTAACAATTAATCGTTCACTAAATAAGGTAGTTGAAAATTTTGTAATTTCCTTTCTCGACATTGACTTTTGGACATACTTACCCAAATAATACTTCTTAATTTTTAATGGAGACACCTTTTAAGACGTCAAGCCATCAAAAAATAAGTTCGAACTAAGGGTGTGAATGATTTAAGAGTAGAAATCAGTCCGATTTCCAATTCCCAATTCCATATTTTTAGGAATCTATACTGTGCGATTCGATTCCCGGTTCTTAGGAAAACTTGAATGGCCAAAACACATTCTTAAGTCAAGCTTTGCTAGCTTTTTGGGTTATGGAGTTTAGGGGAAGACATGTCAAAACATTATCAGAGTACTTTGTTTCCCTGCTATGATCAGAGAATCAAAATTGTGAGTTGTCTGGACTAGAACTCGCACCTTAAGAAATGTTGGATCAAGAAGAGGGGGATTTTTTCCTCATGAACTTTGCATCTCCATGTATTATGCTTTATTAGTACGTCCATGATGAGGTGCGATTAAGACGTATTGGTTCATTTTGATATGTTATGATAGAAAGACACATTTTTGAAAGGGTACAAAGGAAGTCATATAAATAACTTTTGAAGATAACAATTGGTGTTGTTGACAAAAAGAACATTTAGAAAGAAATTGTTCTCTCTTTTTCTCCTCTCTATTAAAGAACAAAAGGCATTCCATTATTGCTTTAAGAAGACAATTGGCATTAACAGTGTGGAAATTGAATGTTTTCCTCGTGATTGCATTCGGACCATCGTGAAGTCATATCATCCATCGTTCGCTCATGATTCAATGTTCATTCCAGGGTAAATTGTTCATTGCGCATTGAAGAGATTAATCGTTTCTTCCGTCGACTTTCTTCCTATATTGGTATTAGAGCTTGTGTTATGATTTCTACCTTGTTTTTCTATCGACTTTTCTCGTTTGCTATTTGATATGGGGATCAAGAGGATGAACTTCACATCGTCTGGATGTTTATTGTTCGGAAATTGCAACATGAATCGTCAAAAACGAACCGAAGCCAAAAATGGGTTTGGAAGTCGCGTATGCCCACACGATTTTGGCTATTTTTTGAAATATATTTCGGCCAAAATCGATTTTTAAATATATAGGGTGAAAGTATTTGTCAAGATGAGTTAAATGGCTGGTCGAGCGCTGCTGAAAGACACCGGATGCACCCATAAGCATGGAAAAAACCGAGGCATGTGGGTGTCATGTGCCCAACGTGCTGGGAATGCCGAGCGCGTTGTGTGCTAATGTAATTAATGACATCAGCCAATGGTCGGTAAACGCCGGATGACGTCACCCAACGGCGACAATTTGGTCAACCAATGATCGATCGAAGACTTGACTGACCGGAGACCCGAATCGGAGACTCGACAGGTTGACTGGTCAATTAGTCGACCAATTAGCTAGGCCGGCGGTTGGACCGGCTGGATCGGCAAGGAGCTTTGTTGGCTCACTGGTGCGTGCGCCATACGCACCACGCACTCGGCAGCACGTGTCGGTGCGTGGGACATCCGATTGACGTGTGGTTGGCGGTGTTTGGTTCGTATGGATGTGCTCTACGTTATGATGTGGTTATTTTACATGTTTGAGGCTTTTAAAAGTATAAAAATGTGTATGGAACCCTAAGTACACGTATTGTTGAGGTATAAGTGCATTGTTTATTCCTTTTAACCGGTATTTTCTTATGGTTTTGGAAATGCATAAGCTAGCCTGCATGAAAATAGCCACATATATACTTGTGTAGAGCTTGGTTCGATGATAGTATGTATATGGTTTAATGTTCTTGCAATTTCCTTATTCCGATTACACTCAAACAATGGTTGAAAATCATTTACTTTTTCATTAAGTGTTGAATTTCGGTTTCAATTATAGTTGTTGTATGATTGTTTATGTATGTTGATTCACATCACGCTATGCATTTTGATATTTAATAGAAAATGTGAAAATGGCATGGGGTCATGTAAATTTGTTTTTCTAGTAGGAGTTTGTAGGCTGGTAGAATTCAAACGAGTTCTCACCTAGAACTTAAAATTTATGCAAATTAAACTAGTTAATGATAGTGGAACGATTGTATATAGAAGCTAATTAGAAACATAATGAACTTTTATTTATGTCTCTTTTGTTGAATTATCATAAATTTAATTTATTTTTGTTGTAAATTAAACACGTGCATTACTCTGAAAATGTGCTTGTATTGATGCTGTGTTTAATGTGTTATAGCAATTGATTATGACTTCGACATCCAATACCATTTTGCTCGCTTCACGTTACTGAGTTCTATGCAAGATGATCTCATGTATAAGTTTGAAAATTATCATAAAGCTCAAACAATGTGGGTTGCCTTGAAAAATAAGTTTGGGGGTACATCTGCCACTAAGTTGATGAGATTCACCATCGAGTTTGACACATACTGAAAGCCCCCAAATGTAATGACAAGGCAGTATCTTCGGGAGATGTCAAACATAATTCGTGAGTTGAAGTCGGCAGGTCACTTCCTTACTAATGAACAACAAGTTTATGATGTTATAAGGGTTCTTCATGATAGTTTGGAGCATATGAAAATCAATATGACGCATAATGAGAATATTGTCACTTTTGACGATATAACGCGTCATTTGGAATTAGAGGGTAAGCATCTAAAGGCTACAAGATCTTATGCTTATGCTTATATTGTTGAATCGAGTTTACGCAAAACTTTAGGCTTTAAGCGCAAAAGGAACTATCAATTCAACAACAAAAGAAAGAAGACTGATCATGCACCTAAGATGGCTAAGACCTTCCAATGCAAGAAGCGTAGTGGGAAGAATGACAAGACTAAGATGAAATGCTATAGTTGTGGCAAGATAGGTCACTTTGCTTGTGAATGCACTGAGTCAAAAGATGTATCCTATTACTCTATTACTTTAAGTAATGTTTTTGTTTCTAGCTCTATAATGCTTACTGAATCTCATCCAATGTGGACTATAGACTCAAGAGCAATAGACCACGTAGTTAGAGACCGAAGAGCATTTGTGGAGTATCGTCGGATACAATTTAGAAGAAGATGAATATATGTTGGGAATAACTCAAGAGTTAAGGTGAAGGATATCGGCACATGTAAATTAATTTTACGTAGTGGTCGAAACATATTCCTACATGATGTCCTCTATACTCCAGATATTCGACGGAACTTGGACACCGACAGGGCAGGCCAGTTTGGCCCTCTGCCGATCGGTTCTTGATCACCGGTGACTACCCGTCGGCTTCTCGTCGTGTGCACTTTATTTCTACGTCCCTTGATTTTTCATATTTTGTGAAAATACCCATGGATTTTGTAAAATTACAAAATTGCCCATAATTAGGCATAATTGTAATTTGCATTTAAACTCCCAATTTTGGCAAATCAATACCATCCGATCGATCGTGGGACACATTTTAATCATTATTAACCCCTAATGAGCTTAATTAGGCCATGCGATCAAGTTTCAAACGTCGGAGTGAGGGAGACAAGAGGACCACCACCTGCCAGTGCATTTTTGTATTTCAAAATATAGCAATATGGACCATCCACATAGTGATATAAAAAAAAATAATCGAAATATGAGGAATAGAAAAAAGCATGGTAACAATTAATAGAGAGGAATGCCAAAGAAAGTTCCAATCATGGATCGAGCTAGGTCTGGCTGCAAACAAGTTCGCATGCATGTTGGCAACAAATTGTGGCACATCTCGATCACATAGTTGGCCCCTGTCCTAGTCATGAATCAAGCTTCGTCTAGTTGTCGCTGGAGTCATTCTTTCCCTTTTCTCAATTGCATAAAGCTTATTGTTTTCCCTTTATTAGTTTCGGCATCCCCAATTTCCTCAAATGCCATGATTCGATCTTTTGCGTAAGGTGTTCCAAAGGTGGCAAGCAATTATGCCCGAGAATGGTATGATTTCCATGCCATTATGGTTGGAAGGAGGGATGGGCCAAGACTTGGCATGCATGCTAGGAGGGTCTTATTGAAAAACCACATTAATCTGTAATCCGACAACTAAAAATACTTGCATGATATTTTGATTCATATCACATATTGATCTAGTGAATAAAATTCCGTGGTTTATCTTTGAAAAATTCCATAATTCCTAAATCTAGAAGAATATTGTTAAAAAAATGAGAAAGTGAGAACCTTTAGTTTTAATATTTTCTTTTTGTTAGAAAGTAGTCCCGACCTTTATAAATAGCCATAACATTTATACAAAATAAGGAGTAATTTGAAATTCTAATCTAACAATTATGTAAAAAGAATAAACAACTCCAAAATTTCCTTATAAACGAGGTTTTTGTGTTTTGTTTAAGGTATGATATGAGGGGTTTCTGTCAAAAGAATTTGTGAAAATCGGATAGATAATACATGAAAGGTCAAGACTTATTTTCAATCAATGGTCAACATTTGTCACGCCCCGAACCTCGAGCACGCGCACATGCCATTGCGGTCAATAGAAATGCGACTTCCCAGGACACGTCGCCGACCCATTCATTTAATTGCACATGCGGAAGCGGATAAATAATCTCCAGACAAAACTTAATTGGGATAGAAAAGAAGGATCACATTTTCTTAAAACCAAACCACAACTTTTATACATGTCAAACCAGTTCGGTTGCGGGACTAGGCTATTAACAAAAAGATCTATAAAAGATCGGTCCTCAAAAACTAAGCTGTCCTAAGATCGGCTAGATAGGTCCATTCACCAGCTCTTGATCGGGATCGGCGAAGTCAAAAATCCTCTCGGCGACCCTCACCGGTCGCCAAAAAGCTCCGGAGGATCCGCCATCTAGGGACCGAAATATTATCCCACAACGGGGTGAGACAATGTCTCGGCGAGTCCTACCCTCTAAAACTCGATTAGGAAGAAAATAAGCCCCGGGGTGCTCTAGCCACACAAAGAGGATTGAGGACTTACCTCGCCTCGTCCATTCCCGCACGTCAGTACAATTCAATAATCAATCAAATCATTCACTAAAAACCACGGTCGAAAGGACACAACCTATCTTTAGGTGGCAAATTACGGTCCAATGGGCGCGACCTTTAATAGGTGGCGGATTACGGCCTTATCAGGCGCGACCCCTATCGGGTGGCAATTTACGGCCCAACGGGCGCAACCTCTAATAGGTGGCAGATTACGGCCTTATCAGGCGCGACCTTTGTCAGGTGGCAAATCACGGTCTAACAGGGCACAGTCGAACTTCGACAATTTTCTAGATCCATTCACAACCTTTCACAATCAAATTCCAATCGAATATCGATACTAAACATCTTTGGGATAAATCCCCACATAAACAACCATTCAATCAATCGATACAAACTGGTCTTACCAACCAATTACGGTGCTATAAGCCAACACTGGGTATTTTCAAGTTAAATACCAAAACTTCTCCAATTTCATTCAATTCCACACTTTGGAATAATTAACCATAATCATCATTCCACTCAATTTCTCCATTAAATATACAATTGACACAAACTGACCGCACTTCTTTGTGATCAATGCGAAATTCGACGACGAGCCATCCCAAGCATAATTTTCGAAAATAATAAATAATTAAATTTAATTCCGAAAATTAAATAATTAAATAATATTTTATAATAATATAATTTAATAAAATAATATTTATAAATTCGAAATAATTATTTAATTAAAAATAATTAATTAGGGCTTAAACTAGATTACACTAATTTAAACATACAATTAGCCCTAATTAAACATCCATTAAACTAATCATACAATTAATCTAATTTACATTAAAATAATCTAATCTAACCACTTAAGCCTAATTAGACTAATCTAAACACCCCTTAAGCATGATTAACTTACTAAGCGAGGTTTAGAGGATAAACTCACCGGTTTTGCGCGCCGGTGAGTTCATGGCGACCACGACGCCAAGGCGGTCGATAAACCCCGAAGCGGCGACACCAATGGAGGCGGGAAGACACCGAAAACGGGCCTCGAAGTCTCCAAGGCTTTCTTTGTCTTACGCTTCGATCGGGCTGAAGCTGCGAGAAGAAACAAAGAACTTCAACGGCGAAAACGGGCCGATCGGAGCTCCGGTGAGGGGTTGGCCGGCAACCGGTGGCTCCCGGGGGTCAAGGGGATCTTTCTGGTGGTTGGTATGGGTGGAGGTAGGGTCGAAATGGTGAGAAAATGGCCGAAAACCGCGAAACGGGCAAAACAGGCGGAACCGGGCGAGTCCAGGCGGTCCGGCGGGCCGTTCCTTCGCGCCCAATTTCGGGAGGCTACAGGGCTCGTTTCTGAGCCCCGTCAAGTCCTCCTGAACGTTTTGGATGTGCTCTTCCCTACGGTGGGTGGAGCGTTGGTTGATTCATCCGGGAAGATAACTTTCAACTCGAGTCTTTGACGAGAGGTCAGTGGAGCAAAAAGCGGAACGAGGGGAAAACGAGAGGAGGAAATGGGGTCCGATGGGCATGCGACGGTGGAGGCGATGCTTTGCTCGGTTCCTCTGGTTTTTTTGCTGAGCTTCTCTCCTTCAACAACAATGGAGAAAGCCTTTGATTAAGGGAGAAGAAGCTGCTGAAGAGTGGGGGTCTCCTTGGGCTCTCTAGAGCTCAACACTTGCCATCTTCTCATTGGCTTTGCCCCCACCATGACATCACATGACCTCAGCCACTCTCTCTCCTCCAATCTTCCTCTACAAGCTTGGCAATAGGTGCAAAATGTGGTGTGCCATGGGAGCTACAAATTTTGGACATCCCCCTGTTCAATCCATTCAATTCTCTCTTAATTCCAATCAATTGAAGCTCAATTGAAGCTCAAATAAATCGGTCCATGTGTCCTCGACCTTCTTATGACTTTTCCCCATCAAATGATCCAACTTGCATCCCAAAGATTCGATCAAACACGGCCCTCTGACAATCTCGAACAAAAACGGCATTACTTTGCTTTTCCGCCAAAAATCTCGGTTTGCAAAAAAATCTTCTGAAGATGAGTCGATGTTTCTAAAATGAATTGTGACATGACAGAACTTTCAATTTCTGAATCCGGGTTTAAAATCACGGTTAATTTCAATCTGGCGCGATTTGAGCGCGTCCTAATCTACCGGGTAGCTTTTAGAAATTTTCAGTGCAATTGACCCGTGGTTGATTATTTTCAAGCCACGACATAATCTTCGACACATTGGCGACTCGATTGTCGTGAAAATCTCGAGGTTTCAAATACTGGACACAGTACCCAAAACGACAGAATAATCGGTTGGTCTTTGGTCGACGAGAATATTGCAATCGGTGGAATCACCCACACTCTAATCACATATCTCGATCGATCGACCTATTACCGATCTCTCGTTCGATTCCGACAGTGATGTCGTAATGATCCTTGCAAATTAATACGATTCGAGCGGCCGATTCATATCGATTCTCAAGCCTGTGCATTTAAATTCCTTAACGGCTTCACGATAGACTAGTTATCTCGTGAGTGATCAGCTCGGAGAATTGAACTATAAGCGCGTCGATGAAAAGCCCGTCTCATTTAATTGAAAACAGAATCAGAAATTTGGAATGTCACAACATTAATTTGATATGATGGTCTAAGTTGACCAAGTCTAATATGTCAATAGATAGAACATTATAAAAAATTATTCACACACACACATATATATATGTACGGCCATTTTACATTTTATTGAGTGTTTTCTTTATTTTTAGTTGGCAAATGGGTTCCACTATAATAGACAAATGAATAATTTTTCTTAAGATGGATCATCATCTTAATTAGAGTCACATGGGACCACAATGACTTTGCCCCAATGTAAAGCTCGGTGATTAAATTGACTTTAAGTAAAATCGCCGAGACTCCTAATGTGTCCGCTTTTACTTTTGAGAGACGGAGAGAGAAATAACATTAAGTTCCTTTTTAATTTATGGGTTAATACCCTGAAAAATCCCAAACTGGTAAACCGTGACAAATTTACCCCAAACTATTTTTTTGACCACCAAAAACCCAAAATTGGTATACCTTTGACAAATTTACCCCAAACTGATACACTTGTAACAAATTTACTCTATGTTAGTTTTCGTTAAATTTTATTGTCAAATTATTAAGTTAAATGACACGTAACGATTGACTGGTATACCAATTTGGGATTTTTACACTCCGTTTGTCATAGTTTACAATTTTTGTGCTTTTTTTTGTGGTATTAATCCACTTTAGCTGAGGGTATATTTGTCACAAATTTACCAGTTTTTGGTTTTTTGCGGTCAAATAAATTAGTTTGGGGTAAATTTGTCATAAATATACTAGTTTATGTTTTTTTATGGTCAGTCGGGGTAAATTTGTCACAGGTGTACTAGTTTGGGGTTTTTCATGCTAAAAAAAATAGTTTGGGGTAAATTTGTCACAGGTGTACCGGTTTAGGGTTTTTCAAGGTATTAACCCTTAATTTATTGATTATTGAAATCTTTTGAAGAAAATGATAGTTTTTACTGCGTTTGTAGCAAAATAGGAGGTAAACAAAAAAAATGAAAATGAAAAAAACATCAAAAATCCCAAATTTTGCCCAGAATGACAATTTACCTTAAACTTTTTTTCTTTTTGCAACACAAAAAACTTCAACTTTGCCAATTGTGACACATTTACCTCGAACTTTTTTCTCGTGACACAAAAAACTCGAACTTGTATATGTATGACACATTTACCTCAAACTATAGGACGTTTTCGTCTTTTATTTTTTAATTCTTTTATTTTTCCTTTTTTTCTTCTTCTTCTTCTTCTTCTTCTTCTTCTTCTTCTTCTTCTTCTCTTTCCTCCGCCTGCCATAGCGGAAGGAAGCTAGACTTAGGCGAGGGCCGCCGTCACCAGCATTGGGAGAGGGCGGCCCTCACGGGTCGGGCAAGGACAACACTCGCTAGATCCGACAAAGGCCCGGGCGAGGGTCGCCTTTGTCGATTCTAGCAAGGGTTATCCTTGCTTGACCTAGGTGAGGGTTTCCTTGTCGAATCTAACGAGGGATGTCCTCACTCGACTAGGCGAGGGTCGCCCTCGCCCCACGCCGGCGAGGGGGGCCCGACGCTTAAGTCCGGCTTTCCCCTGCAATGGTCGGCGAAGAGAAGAGAGAAGAAGAAAAAAGGGGAAAAAAGAAAAGAAAAGGAAAAACAGAAAAGAGGAAAATAATAAGATAAAAATGCCATTGGCCATAGAGTTTGGAGTAAATATGTCACGGTTAGTAAAGTTTGAGGTTTTTTGTGTCACAAAAAAAGAAGTTCAGGGTAAATTTATTACTTTGGATAAAGTTTGGGGTTTTTTGTGACTTTTTTTCCCAAAAAAAAGAAAGAAAAAAAGATTAAAGAAATGACCTTTTAATCCTCCAGTCCGATTGATGTCACAAAACACCATTGTCAAAAAGGTGAGGCGGTCTCTAGTCATTTGCAAATCATATGCAAAACTGGGAATTTCACACTTTTACCTTTCATCATAGCTTGGGATGATTGTTCTGGACTAGGGCCTCCATAATGATTTTCTAACCGATCTTTTGTAAGTTTAATTTTCACTTGTCTTGGATACTTTTTGTTCCAATGGTGGTTTCCACCACATTCCTCGCCTTTTTGATTCTCTAGTCTCCAAACAAGCAGACCCTTCAGCAAGTATTTATACAAGGGGATTCTTCTGCTGGTGCTTTAATCTTGCCACCTGCAAAGTCGAAAGAGCCTCAGTAAGGACCACATTCCAGCTTAGACTTGTATCCAAGACATCACAAAAGAACAGCACTGGGTAGTGAGATACAACCGCCTGATCAGCAACTTCATAAAGCCCTTCCCCAACCTACTCCTTCTCTCGATGTGGAGATCCCTGCGACTGTCCAGCAACATGAACTTCAGCATCAGGAACCAAGCATCCCCTGCCGCAAGAAATTGAGAACCACCAGAATTTCAACAAAAGCAGGAATAGCAAAGAAAATCAGAAGATATAATCCTTATGACTCAAGGATAAACAGCTCGAAACTCTTGATGAATCGCGGCTCATGGATACACCCATTTTACCGCCGCAAAGGATGAGACATGGGCTTTGGTGGCTGGCCCTCAACAACCACCAAAGGACAAATGAAGCTCTTGTCTTTGGGCTGTCAAGGGCTAAGCTCCCCTCCGACGGTTCGAGCTCTAAAGGCCTTAGTGGCCAAGGAGAAGCTGATTTACTATTTTTGATGGAGACCAAGAATCAAGAGACGGTTATCATTCGGCTTAAACGGCGTTTGAAATTCAGAAATTACCATGTGCTCGATCTGTTGGACTTGTGGCGGACTTGCTATGCTATGGCATGATGACATTGTAATCCATATAGAGCGAGTTTCTCAAAGACTTTTTGACACAACCCGCACGAGATATTCGTTTGGGGACTCTATGCGCCTAACTTGTGTCCATGCTCCAAAGAACTTATCATTTTCGACAACAACTATGGACGGATCTTCATCTAATAGCGCTTTCAAATACTCTACCCTGGGTGTGCGCCGGTGACTTCAATGAAGTTTTGTTTCCTTGGGAAAAGGTGGGTAGACGGGTGGCTGAACCTCATCGAATGCATTCCTTCCGAGATGTATTACACGATTGTTCTCTAATGGACATGGACAGCAAGGGTTGCGCCTTCACCTGGATGAATAATCGAGTTGGGGATGACCTAGTAAAAGAACGTTTAGATAGAATGTTGTGTAATATGGAATGGCGTATTGCTTACCCCGAGGCCGAGGTCTATGCTCTTCCTCCCGTGGGCTCGATCATAGCCCTCTTTTATTGACTACGATGCATTACCAGGGCGGACATAAAAGATTCATATTTGAGTCCTACTGGCTTCAGGAACAAGAATGCAGCGAGGTGGTTGAAAGATCCTGGAATTCTCCATGTGCTATAACTTATAATCTACCCAAAAGACTACAAGCGTAGCTACGGCCCTCACCAAATGGAGTCGTTCACAATTCTCACAAGCACCGCGGCAAATCTTGTACTTGCAACAACAACTTCAAACACATATCAATTCTCCCAACAACTACGGCGACAAGCAGCTGATAACAAATTTGAAGTTGGACATTCAACGTTTGTGGCTACAAGAGGAACATCATTGGGAATGAGGTCCAGGATCAACTGGCTCAATTGGGGAGATAAAAATACCAAATGTTTCCATGCGACAATGCTACAAAGACGACTTCGAAATAGAATACGCATGTTGAGAGATGACAATCTTAGCTGGGTTAGGGAAGATGGCCTTTTGAAAAGTATGACAAGGCATTTCTTTTCAGAACTCTACAAATCTGTTGGAACTCGGAATTATGATCCTATCCTTGTAAAATGCCCCACTACATCACTATGGAAATGACTACTATGTTAAGCGCCCGACTTACCGGAGAAGAGGTCCGCCGAGCCACTTTCCAAATGGGGGCTACTAAGGCACCAGGACCTGATGGTATGAATGGTTTGTTTTACCAGAAGAACTGGCATATTTTACAGGAAGATATTTTTACAGCAGTTTAGGATTTCTTCATAATTGGAATTCTACCTGCTCCTCTAAACAAAACCAATATTACTCTGATCCCAAAGGTTGCTCAACCGGAGAGTCTTGACCAATATCGCCCAATCAGCCTTTGCAACTATATCTACAAAATCGTCTCCAAGGTTTTAGCGAATCATCTTAAGCCTTTCCTACCTGATCTAATTTCTGTTGAGCAATCTGCTTTTGTTAGTGGTCGACAAATCCAAGACAATATCCTCATTGTCCAGGAAGTACTTCATCAGCTAAGGATAAGGAAACGCAAAAGAAATTTTCATGCAGTTTTGAAGGTGGACATGCAAAAGGCATATGATAGGGTGGAATGGGACTTTCTTCGGGATTATCTACTCAAATTGGGTTTCCATGCCACTTGGGTTCAATGGGTAATGCGTGTGTCACAACAGCATCCTTCAGTATCAATTATAATGGCGAACAACTACAATCTTTCCATCCATCTCGGGGACTACGGCAGGGAGATCCACTCTTGCCTTACTTGTTCATTTTGCTAGCAAATGTTTTATCTGTTCTTATACATGAAGCTATCGACATGGGACATCTCAAAGGCCTAAAGCTAAACAGGTGGAGTCCAACCCTTTCCCATCTATTTTTCCGATGACGCCATATTTTTCATAAATGCCCAAAGACGGGAGTGTCGAACCTAGCCAATATTCTCGAATCAATATTGTTTGGCAACGGGTCGATGATCAATCGAAACAAATCGGGCATTTTCTTTGGTTGGGATTGCCACGATAGCTTAAGGGCCAACTTGGCCGACGAATTGAGGGTCCGGTGTTGCACAAAACGGGTAAATATTTAGGGATCCCTTCGACCGGGGGGCGATCAAGACGGGACATGTTCGCTGGATCTTGGCGGAGTGTGTCGCTAAATTAGAAGGATGGAAAGCACATTTTCTATCGAAGGGTGGTAAAGAGGTTCTAATTAAAGCTGTTGTACAGGCAATACCACAATATGCCATGTCCATTTTCAAAATTCCGGTTTCGATTTGCAAAACCATTGAAAAGAAGATTGCTCGCTTTTGGTGGCAAACCGATAGCAACAGATCGAGTATTCATTAGACACATTGGGATGTTTTGAAGAGTAGCAAACCGAGGGCGGATGGGATTTCGTGATCTTTTAGCTTTTAACAAGGCACTTTCGCTCGGTAAATGTGCCTTGGCGCCTACTCCAAAATCCATCATCCGTGCAAAGCACATTACTAAAAGGTATTTACTTTCACCAAAAGGATTTCATATATGCGGAAAAAGGTGCGCGCCCATCTTGGGGATGGCGAGTTTATTATTAGGCAGAGATTCGATTTCCACCAAACTTCAATGGTCTGTCGGAAATGGACGAAATATCATAATAAGGCAAGACAGATGGCTTCCTAAAGGCATCCTAGGTGGTCCTGAACATCTAACGGAACCTCATCTGGTTGCTGATTTACTAGATTCACAGCAACAAAATTGGAATGTTAGCCTATTAAACCAGCACTATGATGCCCACACGATCCAAGAAATCACAAGCATTCCGGTTAGACCCAACCATACAGAGGACAAACAAATATGGACAACCACTACTCACGGCCAATACACAGTGCAGAGCGGTTATAGAGCAATCAAGACAGCAGATTCAAGTAGTCATACGGACAAGCCATCATCCTCATATCAAGTACCCAAGAACCTATGGAAAAGAATTTGGCGTCTCAAGCTTGCACCAAAAATCCGGACCTTTCTTTGGTCCCTCTGCCATAATGCTTTAGCTACTAAAGAAAATCTCTTTCGACGTCATATAAATACAGATTTGGTATGTACTCTATGCACCAACAACAGCCCGGAAACCATTGAACACCTATTCCTATTCTGTCCATGGACAAAATTGATATGGTCTCACCCAAACATTGGTATTTATCTCACACCTCAAGCTACTCCTCGCTTAGATCAATGGCTAGCAGACAGGGTAGCTCAGAAGAAGCTCTTACCTGATTTTGAAACTATAGCCGCGATCCTCTGGCAGATTTGGAAGGCGAGGAACAACTTTGTCTTCCGTCGACAACGCCCTGATCCGATACATCTGCTGAATGTCGTCTCGACGCAAGTTCGTACTGCCATGATTTTCAACGATAGATTTGCACCAACAAGACAAGCCCCGACCCCAACTTCCGAAGTTTGGCGACCCCCCGATCTAGGTGTCCTGAAGTGTAATATCGACAGGGCTTTTCAGCTTGCAAGTAAGGAAGGATCAATGGCTTGTTTATGTTGAGATCACGGCGGAAAATTTATCGCAGGACTTACCCGAGGATTTGCAGCATCTTCGGCGCTACAGGCTGAAACTCAGGCTTTCTCGATCACACTGAAGTATTTAATCCAGCAAGGTAGAACGCATGATCCGATTGTGATTGAATCAGACTGTTTGCTGCTGGTTAGCGCCATCCACGACGATCGATTGACACCATGGGAGGTGCGCCCTCTGCTTGCCGAAGCCGCCGTTCTCTTGCGCGGCTTCTCCTGTCTTCGCGTGCAACATTGCAAGCGAGCAGCAAACTTTACAGCCGACTGGGCTGCAAAGGCCCATCGGGATGGAACCCTAGCTGCTAATTGGGCTGAAGAGCCCCCCTCTTGTTTGCTTGATCTTCTTGTTTCGGATGCTATGGCTGCAGGTTGTAATGTTGCTATCTCTTGAATGAAAGTTTCTCTTTTATGACCAAAAAAAAAATAAAAATAAAAAATAAAAGAAGAAAAAACCATCTCTTTCACTCGCCCTATAAGTGCTAATAAAGACACTCCAAATTAGAGTACTTAGAGAACATGAAATGTTGTCTTTCGGGGAAAACTGATTTTCAACATAAAGTTAAAGGAATTAGCCGCATTAACTTTATCCTAGAAATTTTGGTTGAAACTATTTCAAATAGAAGAGTCATTCTATTTAACAAAAGGCGAGGCTTCCATGGGAAATTGGCAATTCAACACAAAATTCGAGGTTGTTAAACGATAAATAAATGAAAGAAGGGTACCATCCCCATGACACTTCTTAAATATATTTTATTTAGAGCAATCCAATTCTCAAAATGCAAATTGTATATATAAAACAGTAATCTATATATTAGACATAACATGAGATTTACTCGTTTGAATTCTAAACAAGTCAATGTTAACTTATAACTGGCCGAAAGTTGTCCCTCCAAATTTTCACGGATGAAACTAGGATTCTTAAGTTATATTTGTGGATGCCAAATTTCCAAATTCAGGGCAACCTAATATATTATATTTGTTTGTCTTTTCGAATTTCACAACTTCAAATCTTTTTTAATGAATTACAACATTAGTTGAGTGGTGCGAAGGCCTCCACTTTCTAGAGAGACGAGTGAACAATCTCGTTACATGATCTTTGCCCTAAAAAGAGTTTCCGATCGATTTGCGCAATTTCTTTATCTCTTGGAAAGAAACTATGATAATATTTAAGGACACAACAAAACGGCATAGAGTTCAGCACAGAGGCAAAGATCTACCTAATTTGGTCTCTTGAGGCCAAATTCCTATCTATCTTTATATTCTCGACATGAAATACGGAGGACAGCGCGGGGTCTCTTATCCCATGGCGATTTTCCCCTACTGTTTCTTCATTGAATCTTTTAAGGACCTGCTCAAATCCACCTAGTTTGGTCCCATCTCCTCTAGTCAAGTACTTAATAATTTGTGCCCTTCTTGTCCAAGTCCCAAGTTTGTAAATCGACCCTCATTTTCATGTGGCTGACAAATATGCCACAACATCGCCGAATTGTCCACCCACCTTAACATATGCACCCAAAAAAACAAAAAAAACAAAAAAACAAAAAGACAGCCGTGCATTATCAACATAATCCCATGATCGAACCATTCATGTAGAAAAGCTACGCATGTTGCTCCGCCCACAACATGCGATAATTGATGAGAAAAGTTTTGCTGAAATATGGAAATAAACCAATAATTGATGCTAAACCAAGTTGATTATTGTCGGGAAAAAATGGGGGTCTACCGGCATTTTTTACTTTTTGCTCAATCTAGACGCTACCAAATATGTACTTTCTACTGAAAAAAAAAATTGACTAGTTGTATTTCAAGTTCCCATGTCATGATTGGGTTTTGCTATTGTGTCGTTAGGAAACACCATAATATGAAACCTTTGTCAAGTTTGTGTCAATTTTATCACTTTTGCATTTGCCATATAATCATTTATAGAGGTGTTAAATTGTGTATGAAATTGCCGGATCTTTCGCTCTTCATTTTTTCTATAAGTGCAATGTTGTTTTTGGGTACTTGAAAACTAATTAAATTGATGAATTTCATGGTAAACACAAATAGCAATACTTGAGTGATGCAAAAGATCAATGCTAACCTCTTATTCATATGACACACATGGTTGTCATGTCATAGGTAGATTATACACAATCTCAACATAAACTTTTGAAGTCATTTAAAAAAATTAAGATATCATTAAAGCGACCTAAAAAGAAATTGTAAATTTTGAACAGTTTCATCATAATTTATCCCCTATTACGGGATAGACATTAAAAGTAAACATAATCGCATCAAGGGAACAAAGGAAAGAAAAAAGAAAGAAATAAAGAGAAACTCCAATTGTAAATGCACCCATGTGGAAGGGAAAGTAAAGATAATAAAGAAAGAATAAGAACACAAGGACAAAAAAATGACGTAAGTATGCATGGTAATCAGCCTCTATATGTGAGTTCAAGAATGAACCTCGATATGGCAATTTCTTAAATTGAAATGTTATGAATAAATAGCTTCTGAATTTTGCCTCGATATATTATGTGGTCCTTAAAATTTTAATTTGTTTAATATAGTCGTTGAATTTTGATAATATGTAACATTACCCCTAAATTTTTAATATTTTAAATATGATCCTTAGTCTGTTGGCATATATTTAATTTAAAAGTACAATTGAACCATGTTGATATAAATTTGTTTCAACTCCACTTAATAGAAGACATTTTCATTTCATATTGACTAGGACGTTTGTGGTTCTTGGTTTTGTTTGGCGTATACTTTATACAAAAAACAACAAATTTATTTTCACCAAAATCAAGCTAATAAGGTTAAAACTCAAACCAAACTGGGAAGTTAGTTCGTCATTTATGAGATGCGGCTCTAAAGGAATAACATATAAGAAGCTAAGGAGTAACTTAGCACTTTAATCGTTAACATCAAGCAAGAAAATTATTTCCTTAGAGGCAAAAATGCAAACTGCAAAGACATTGAACGACTATCAGCAACACAATTTTATTAGGTGCAAGAGGCATCATAACCTTATTGTCGATGACAAAATTATTGCCTTAACATATACTATCGATTTGGTTAGGTTTATCAAGTTAACACAATTAAAGGAACCCAAACAAATAAGTCTAACAGAATTCTTTTCTACAACCCGAGACCAAATTATCAAATCAGCCCGATCATTAAAAGTCATCAGTTTCTATAAGTTTTACAACAACTACGGCTCATCAACCATGCCAGAGGACTACATAGACCTGAAGCAACAAACTTATTGAATTGCCGATGTAAGAATAATTTGCCAGGCACCAAGACAAACTAAACATTGTTGATTGATTCAATCTAGAGACACTAACCGATTGCACCGAAATCCCCAGCAAAGAGCAAAAATGACGAGCAATTCAGCATTGTCCGACTAGGTAAGCAACTCCTCTCGACTCAACTCAAGATGAGATGAACCATTCGTCCACCTTTTGACGCAAATAAATAGTATCACGACCAAGAGATTGGAATCTAAGATCTACTATGTAACGAAACATTACTGTTTTCTGGTCCATCTTATCCATTTTCCCAGTCACTAAACAAGTACAAGAGTAAGATCTCAACCATAAAAACTTTTTGCACCCCCTCTAGAAAAAATTCTGCTCTTTTCCGAAGCCTCCTTTCCACAAACAACCTGTAAAGAAAGCCTGCCCAAGTATCTGTCCAACTAATTCACAACATGACTTTCGTTCCACTTTCCCAGAATCTACCTTGCAATACACCATGTGGGATTTGACTTTTACGGAATACTCCTACGGTGTCTCCAACACTGGCTGCTTCTGATGTTCCCCCATGATAGGGGAAGAAGGAGCAAAACGGCACGGGAGCTCCCGTCAATGGCCGTTTCGGCAAGAAGCCGTGGATGGTTGCAAGAAACAGAGTCCAAGAGCCAAAGCAACTAACCGATCAACGCCTCGATGTGCAACTGTAGGGTTCCTGTGAGACGCCGAGCAGCTTCAAATAAGACTCGCCGTCGGGGTGGTCTCCCTCGCAATCGGCGATTGAGAGAGAATAGGACAAGAAAAAGAAATTGTTTCAGAGACGGAATGAAAAAGCATAAAATAAATTTTCAAACTTTAGAGCGAAAACTCAAAATTATTGAAATTCGATCCATGGTTTCGTCTAAATCGCGTGAGCGGCCTCATACTTTTTCCTTATTTTCATTTCCTAATTTGCGTGAAAAAAAAAAAAAAACTGTCTGTTGGTTCCTCTTTTTTTTCCAGTAAAAGTCTTTTTCTTTCGAAATGACTCTACTAAATTTAGAGAAACTGAGAAAAATTTTACAATTCTTTTTCTTTTTTGGGTGTGGATAATTTTTTCATTTTTCTTTAGAATGAAAGGGAAAAAAATTTCCCTATTTTTCATACCCTTTTTCTTAATTTTATGTTGTTTATATTCGCAAGCAAGCAATATGGGAAATGATAATGAGTAGACAATGCCTCTTACTTTAAAATCTTATAAAGATTTAAGATTTTTCCAAAAATAATTTATCCAAACTTTCCTTGTCCCATTTCCCCCAAAAACATCACAATATCTAACGTTCAAAGCAGAGCTTCTAATGTTAATTTACGGGTAACAGTTAATATGGTCTCGAATGCAAACTCCCCTAAATGACCTCAACCTTGGATCAATCATGGACCGGCCCAACCTTGCTGGTCCTAGTCCAATTCGTAGGGAGACTAGATCAGTCCTTGGTCCTAGCATTCTTGAACTAGCACTGTGCGGGTTGGTCATCGATCCTGGGAGTTTAAGGTTGGTCCAATCCGGACCAACCCTGACTATATATATATATATATATTATATATGTAAAACATTATTTATAATTTTTTTATATAGAGAAAACACCTCTATAAAATAAATAGCATCAACAACATTAAATAGCTCTTTAGTGAGGAGTTCAGAAAATTTTACATTGTTTTTTAATAACTTAGATTTTTAATGTCTTTTACGGGGTTAATAGTCATAATTTACGAATGAGGAAAATGTTTTTGTGAGGAGTCCTCACAGCCTCCAAAAGGACATAAACAGCCCCTTACGGCATCCTCCTCTGGTACTCATTCTCTTATGTCTTATTTGTCATCTTAGCCTTGGCAAATTGAAAGAAACAACTTCTCCGCTCACCACTTGACACTCGCCTCACTCGCTTTGGGTCACTCGTGCCGCTCGCCACTTGATACTCGCTTGGCTTGTTGCTCCCCGATCGACACTCGATGCTTACTCTGTTTAACGCTCACCCCATTCGACCTTCACTACCTACCTTTCTCAGCTGACCTCGCTCGTCATCGAACCCATTGGGTTCGTCCGGTCCTCGGTTGTCATTTCAAGGAGTACAAAAAATGAAATAAAAAATTATTGATTAGTCTCGAATTGACCATGGAATCTGACCAAACCCATTAGGTCAGTCCGATCCTCAATCGTTTTTTCCAGGTTAACCCTGGAACCAGACCCAACCCACTGGATCGGTCTGGTTCTCGGTCCCAAGCTCAATAGGATCGGTTCTCGATCCCAAAAATTGAGGACCAGCATTGTGTGGGTTGATCCTAGGATTAGGGGGTGGATCGGCCTAACCCGGACCATGCTCACCCCTACTATATATAGTAGGAAAATTATAAATTATATAATTTTATTAACCAAATTGCAACGTAATCTTTTCTTATTTAATTATTTTATAGCAAGTTTGAAAAAAAAATACCAATATTGTTGTAACATTAAAGCATAAAGGGAGGTTTAAACTAATTCTGATATTGATTTAATATCCTTGTATAGATTTACTAATCCCAATATAAACTAGTAGTAATTCACTAAAATTACTTCACAAGTCGCCGAACACTATGTCGGCGAAGAAGACGTTTCTTATAAAAGAGAGCACGTTCTTGTGTCACTTACTCACATGTCTGAAGGCGCTCATTATCTCGTTCAAATATGTCAGTCTTGTATGTTTTATCACATCTAGAGCTCTGTAGAAGTTTGGAAGGGACCTCCTTCATGCTCAACCAGGCCATCCTAGACACCATGTCAATTGTTGCTCCGGCATCATCCTATGGCCCGTGAGCTCTTCTTATCACAAACTCGATATGAATAAGGTACAAGACCCAAAACCAAACAAGGAAAAGAATTCGGAACAATGGTTCTTCGATAAAAGCTAGATCTATCAAAATAGGTCTTATACCCATTTTTTAATTCAAAATAGGTCTTATACCCATTTTTTAATTGGTATTTGATGGGACTAAGTTGTTATACGAGTTAGAATGGTCAAGGCCAAAATAATATGTGTGTTAAATGAATTCATAACCCATCTTTATCACTCTTAATCTCTCACATTCATTCGATCTCACTCTCGCTTGTTCTTTAACTCTCACCTCAATTTTGGTATAAGTTTTCTTAAATTGGGTTAATTATGTATTTTTGCAATAACGGTCGAATTGGATATGAGTTGAGTATGGATCAATATATTATAGGTTCACACAAGTTAAATTGATCAATTTGGATCAGATCATTTTCTATCTAACCCAAGTCCGATTCGATCAGCCCATTTGATGAGATACAGGAAAAGGGTACAAATGTGTACATATCCACTTTAAGGCCCAAATTTCTTAAGCCCAAGCCCAACTGCGTAAACGAACTTTTGAAGCAGCGAACGTCAACATAGAGAACTCCACCTCCTCCTCCGGTAGAGCGATCTCCTTCGGCATCTCCCTCTATCACGCCATCGCTCCCTCGGCGAAAAGAACTCGAATCCGCTTCTGTTTTATCACCCCTCCATTCTCCACAGCTCGTGTGTTGAACCTCTCCTCTCCTCCCCTGCGCTCGCGCTTCGACGAACCGCCTGCTCCAAGCAGCAGGCCACTCAGTAGGAATTGCCTTCCCTCTATCTTGATTGAGCCACCTGCCTTCACGAAAAAAGGTTTGGTGGGCGTCTACCATTCTACATGACTTATGACTGGGGGATGCCAGTTGCAAATCAAAGCAGGATAAAGTTGAAGGCAGTGAGCACACATCAACTCCAGCAAGATTGAAGCACAGGGGTATACAACGGAGGCAACCATTAACGAGACAATAATTATCTAGGCACACTCCTTCCTTCATTGCCCTTTGTTGCCGTAAACCACGATCCCCAACATGTTGCATAAGAGCCATCGTTTATAAGCAAGCCAGTACTCCTTCTCAGCCAATGTCTATCCTGCACACTCAAGCATTCACGTTCAACCAAAGAAAATCACGAAGAGTAGCACGGGAAGTTCTTATCAATTGCCACATTCTTCTTTGCCCTTGCAAATCCAAATAAACAGCATAGACCCGAGCAATTCTGTGGGTTACATGAAGAATGCGTGACAGATAGATGACGAAAACAGTAGTTGAACACCAGAGCATTGAATTGCTCCATATATTTCGATCACTGAGCAACACCAAAGAAACAACAAAAACTCAGATCCATCATCAGAGTACTTTCATCGAACACGTGGTGCCCCTAGCGTGCCCTGACAAGGAGACAAATCCAAGATAGAGAAAGAGGACAAAGGGTTCGGTGAATGGACCGAGACGGGCGTAAGAAGACGACAATCACTAAATGCCTAATTGGATGGAGCAATCCCCAATTGCTTAGGGCAAAGCAAACTCAATGAACCCAATAACCAAAGGAACAACTCTGAGAAACCTAAAAGGAGAAGGCCGCGAGTGAACATAAATCAATCCCACGTTTCAGTTCCTTCTTGCGAAGCTCCTTCCGGTACCAACAGCCTTGATGACCGCCGCCAAACTGCGAAGAAGAAATGGAGGGAACCAAATACGCACTTCCTCCACCTATTGATTTCATTACTTTTGGATTTAACATTCTAACTTGTTATCTAACATTCCTAAGCTCGAGCCTCATATTCAGCTACCTGTTAATTTGGATTTTTTAAATTTGACATTTCTAAAATTTTAATGTGTCGGAAGGAAAAAAGAAAAGGCTACGCAAGAAAAGAAAGGGAAAATTTCAAGAGATCAATGCAAGGATAAAAGGGTCATTTTAGTGAGAGGCCACTTTTGAGACCTCTACTTTTGCCCTTGGTCGGACCAAATGTAGCCAACCACATAAGACAAGTAGGAGCGTGTGTTGACTCTTAACGTTGACTCTACAGACTAGTTGAGATTTTGCTGCTATTTGTCTTAACACGCAGCCCTTCGTTCATTTCATGCGAAGAAAGGTGAAGTGTGTTCTCCTAGTGCATTGCTTCCGCCCGAAGCGACCTCGTTTTTGATAGGAGCACACCTTCACGTGCCCGAGTTTTGCGGGAACCCAAGGGTGTGGGACATCGAATGGACAGGTGATCGGGGGGCTCTCGGACAAATTAGTTTGCCTTTTTGTCTGGCGAAATTAAGTCGGCGAAAGTTCGGTTTGGCTCTCGAGCCGAACCGGTTTAAATTCTATTTTTTAGGAGAGAGAAAAAAAAATTGGACCTATCAAGATTTGATTCATGATCTATAACATTAACAAACAGCATAACCACCCAACTGGTAGATGTTTTTGTAGTGAAGTGGTGCAGTTTTTTAACTGTAAGCATTTTCTTTTTGTCCAAAGACATAAAACGATCCGATCCCACCAATTCGGTTGCTAATTCTGATCTTCCGGAATTAGGAGTTCCAAGATGAGTTTCATGATTTTAGATCCGTGATCAATTAATCCTGAAATGGATTGGCTCCATGAAGGGAAAAATAGCGTAATATCTTTTGGTATGATACCATATGTGATTTATCACTCGGCATCTCTTAGCTGTCATATGAGACAAATATTATCTAAAATAACCTTCTCTCCTCGTTGAGAGTATAAGGAGCACCTCGGGAGTTCAATCGGCACTCGTTTCATTCGTGATAATAATGATGGGAAGCGAGTGGCTCACGTACACACTCCACTCACACACACCACACTTCACTCACTCACATCACACTTTAAGAGACAACAGCCCCTATTTATAGGAGCCAAAGTCGGTGGAGAAAAATCTGGAGAGAGAGGGGGAGAGAAAAGTCTGGAGAGAGGGAGAAAATTCTGGTGCAGTAGAGAGAGAGAGAAATCTGGAAAAATCCAGAGAGAGAGAGAGAGAGAGAGAGGCGGTGCCCCTCTTTTCTGACACTCCCCCTCACCGACTACTCTCTCTTACCATGGACATTGTGATCATACCAAGTTGCCTACGAAACTCTTCGAATTTTACAGCTCCAAGACCTTTGGTGAAGATGTCTCGCAACTTGATCATCTGTTTTGGCATACTCCATCTTTATCTCGCCTTGTAAGACTTTTTCCCGCAAGAAATGATAGTGCACTTCTACATGCTTGGTCCTCGCATGGAAAACTGGATTTTCCGCTAAGCTTATGGCCGACAGATTATCACAATATATCTGTGTAGGTTGATTTATTGGTTGATGAAGATCCTCCATCACTGCACCAGCCATGTACTTTCTTGTGCTACCATTTCTGCGCTCTATACTCGGCTTCGTCGTAGATAGTGACACGGTTACTGTCTTTTGCTACACCATGACACTACCGCGATCCGAGGCTTAGTATGCGCTTGACTGCATCTAAGTGGGGCCTTCGCGGCTTCTCCATGAATCGGCTTGCTACTCCCACTCTTTAGGTCTCGGTACTAAGTCCCATGTTTCGTTCTTTCTTAGTGCTTGTATCTCTTCGTCCATAGCTTTCCTCCATTCCACGCCTTGCGAGGCTTCCTCATATGTGGACGGCTCGACTGCCCCGACATCTTGATCCGCTGCATTTGCATATTTGGGATTTGGTCTTCTTTGTCTTGTTGATCTCCTAAGTTGAGATTCCTCCTCTTCGAGTTCTTCCATCGACTTGGTCGAAGCTCTTACGTAGTTCTTGGATGTACACCCAGTTCACCATGGGCTCTTTGATTTTTCCGGTGATTGTGCTCGACTTCTTTTCTTCCTGTTACATTATCATTTCCTTCTTCAATTCGCTGGCCCTTATCAATCTCATCATTTTCTTTCATTCCTTCATGAATCTCTTCTTCAACTTGTTTTGAATTAGGTTGTGATGGCCACCAAGATGATAGTTCGTCGAACATCACATTTACGGGAAGTGTAACACCTCCTTGTTGTAGGGTCACAACACTTCCATCCTTTTCTTTGATCATCGTAGCCCACGAATATGCAGCGAACTGCCTTCTTATCGAACTTGTTGCGAAGATGGTCTGCACGAATGCATAACATACACACCCAAATACTCTAAAGTGACTTACCGTGGGCTTGCGATTCCACAACTTCTCATATGGTGACATAAAGTCAAGCCTTGCTTGAGGTAGTCGTTGATCACGTGCACTTGCCGTCTTCATACACTCAGCCCAAAACTTGGGTGGAACACTCTTCGCATGCAACATAGTCCGCATGTCTCCGCCAAATGTCGATTCTTTCTTTCGGCAACTCCATTTTGTTGTGGCGTATTTGGGCAAGTAAATTGTCGACGTATCTTCCATTCTTGAAGAAATTTTGTAAAGTCATCGATGTATATTCTCCCCCATTATCTCGTGCGAAGGCATAGTATTTTCTTGCCTACTTCACATTCTACTTTTGCTTTAAACTCCTTAAATTTGTTTAATGCCTCGGATTTTTCTTTCATGAAGTCGACCCGAAGTACCGGAGAAATCATCGATGAATGTTATCATGTACTTTGATCCTACGACCGACGGTTGCTTCACCTGGTCCAAATACATCCGAGTGGATAAGCTCTAGAGGCATCTTAGCTCTGAATGTAGACTCCTCATATGGAAGCTGATGTGTCTTCCCGTACTGGCATCCGGCGCAGATGACATCTTCTTGGACTTCTAAGTGGGGGAGACCTTTTAGCATACCTTTCTTCATCATCACCTTTAATTTATGGTAGCTCACGTGCCCAAGCCGTGCATGCCACAAACCAGGCGTTTCACTCCTTCAAGTTTTGTCCACATATGCCGTCGAGCGACATCACGTAGACAGGACTCTAATCGACGCCCCTCCATGATTGGTGTACCAATTGGTTTCAAATTGCGGTACACCCTAACGTCTTTTGGACCGAACACCACATAATTACCCGAGTCGTAAGTTGTGCCACGGACAATAGATTCTTCTTCATCCCGGCACATGGTACACATTCTTCGAGTTCGACTTGATGCGAACTGAATCGGGGTGTTATCATTGTTTGGCCGACATGGGTAATCGGCAACCTTGAGTTGTCCGCGGTGACAACTACTCGTCCACCTTTGTACTCACACATGTTTAATAGCTTCCCGTGATCTCCGGTCATGTGATTTGAGCACCCCAAGTCAACTATCCAATCTTCATCATAATCAATCAATTTATCACTTACCGTGATGAGGGTCATCGCATCTTCTAACTCTATGGAGGAGTTTGCAAGCTCTTCTTGTTCCTCCATTGCAAAGGATGCTTGGAAATCCCACTCTTCTTCGCTATCATTTTCCTTAGACGCCGCAACGTTTCCTTCAACTCTTTTGAACCGACAATCCCTGGCAAAGTGACCTACTTTGCCACATGTGTAACACCGTCTATTTCGCCTTCTATTCTTCTTATCTTCATTGTCGTTCTTGTCGCGGTCTCGACGAGCTCCTCCTGGCCGAGGTCCACTTCCTTCTATTCGCTTTGGCCATTCTCCATGACTTTTCCATGATTTGCCATCTCTTGCATCTGCTCTATTTCTATTCGGCCCTTGAACCCTCTTTTTTTGTTTGAAGAGGGCGCTTTCATCCTCCTTAATTGTGACCTTAGAAATTTGTTTATCTAAGGCTTCTTGGTTGGCCAATATATTCTCCAACTCTGTTAGAGTTGGCTCATTTGCCCATCCACGGGTGGCCGTAACAATACCATTATATTCCGGCCTTAACCCGTGAATTATTATTCTTCTCATTCTTGTCTCGAGATGGCATTCTCGGATCTAATTTTGAAATTTCTTCGCAAATAGATTTAACTTTCGAAAAGTATTGACTCACCGTCATACTTTGTTGCGAGACTGAGAGGAGCTCGTTCTCTAGGCGTTGTAACTTGGCATCGTTTGTCCTTGCAAACAGCGTCGCCAAGTTATCCCATGCCTCCTTCGGGGTCTTCGCACTCTTTATGTGTTGCAATAATTCATCTTCAACAGATTACGGCAAGAACATAAAGAGCCTTTCCTGATTTTATATTCCATTTTCTTAATTCGCTATCATTCGTGGGTGGTGTGGTGTTGCTCCCGCCAACAATATCCCACAAATCTTGACCTAGCAAGTAATATTGCATGCGGGTACTCCAATTATTATAATTTGAGTTGTTAAGCTTCTCGACGCCACTTATCGAACTCGAGAAATCCGCCATCGTGACTTGAGTATAATGCCCCGCACTATACCAAGTAAGCCTGGTCCCGCACCAACCGACTTCACAATCCCGGATTGTGCACCGCGTAACTCCGACGTACTCCGCTCCTTGGCTCGATGAACTTGACCGCCTACTCACTTACAATGGTCCCCGACCACTGTCTTTGCACGGTCTCCGACAACCTGGCTCTGATACCAATTGATGGGAAGCGAGTGGCTCACGTACACACTCCACTCACACACACCACACTTCACTCACTCACATCACACTTTAAGAGACAACAGCCCCTATTTATAGGAGCCAAAGTCGGTGGAGAAAAATCTGGAGAGAGAGGGGGAGAGAAAAGTCTGGAGAGAGGGAGAAAATTCTGGTGCGGTAGAGAGAGAGAGAGAAATCTGGAAAAATCCGAGAGAGAGAGAGAGAGAGAGAGAGGCGGTGCCCCTCTTTTCTGACAAATAAAAGGCACAAGTTGATTTGCCATTAAACTACCAAATCTTGGTTTTAATCGTCGTATGCAAGAAAAATAAAATAATAGTAATATAAAATAATAATAATAATAATAACATGCCTCATGCTATGATTGTTTTATTAGGCATCTACAATAATTTGGTCCTAAAATCTTCCCGCAACGCATGTTTGTGTGATGTTGAATTTTTTTTATAACCGTAGAGATCTACAAAGCATGATCCTGAGTCAATGGTTGTGGAGGCAATTGAATTGATTTACAATCATGAACTACACCCACGACAAAACCGCCCTCATCCTCTTATGTGGAACGCTCGCCTTATGCTCCTTAGCCTCCCAGCACCGCCTGCGTCCTTCTCGCCGAACTCGACGCCCTCGCTCCCCGCGGCTACGACCTCACTGACTCGTCGCTGGAGGCTCCGCCATACACAGTGCCAGAGATTCAACCCTCGTCGGTCCCTTTGCCCGCCCCGATGGAGATCTGGCATCGACGATGATGCCACCGTTTAACAACACGTCAATCGAGGAAAAGGGGGGATGCATTGCCTTTCGGCGGCGACGGGTACCTCTGGGTTTTGTTAATTTTGGGCCGCGAGTCTTACACTTAGATTTGATCTTTTCTGGTCTGAATTTTTGTTTGGGCCTTCTTTTCACAATTACGTTTTCTAAAATTCCATGTTTGATTTTACGTACATAAAGCACTCGGGAGAGAGATGAGGGTGTCTATTGGATCTTCTCCCGTGATACCTTTCATAACAATAGCCAGAGGAAGGCTGTTCTTCATGTAAAGCTTCATCGTCGAGAGAGACTGCTAATAGATTTAACCCCAATATCAAAAGTATGGTGCCGATGAGAGACTGCTAATAGATTTAACCCCAATATCAAAAGTATGGTGCCATTCACATTGAGACGCAAAAGACGGCTTTGGAAAATTATGTATGTAGCACTCCAATCTCACACCAATACTTGATCTTAATCTTGTTGGAGAAAACTCCTTTATTGTTTTGAAGTTGACAAAACTTATCGAAGACTTCCAGACTTTAGTGTGAAAGTCGAAGACCGCCATACTTAAGTCCAAAGTTTGCCCACACTGACATATTCCAGACTGAACACTACTGAAGAATGAAGACTTATCCAGATGCAAGACTATCTTTATTTCTTCAAGAGTTCGATTTGTATAGCTTATGGATGGCTTTCTGGTTGGATATAGCACCTACATGATTGGCTATCTTTATTAGAGTCAATTTCGATATCAAAATCTTTTGAAAGGCAAGCAAACTTGGAAAGTTCTACTTATGGAAACCAAGATCCTGATTGTATGGGCAAACAGGATTGACAAGCTTTCATCTCAATCATCAAACGGCTAGAGATCCCCTTAATTGATTATGTCTAATGGGTTGATTGGAAGAATTCATTTGGAAAGTGCCAATGGTCGAGAAGGCATGAAGGAGTATTTAAGGTGGATCCTCCAGTTGTTTCGACGGAGTGCGTAAGAGAAAAATTTCAAAGTCTGAAGCTTCCTAGTTTCTTGTTATTTCACTGAGCTCAAACCTGTACTCAAAAGAGAGAAAAACATATTGAGTGACTTCATGAAAGAGAAGCAAACTCTTCACTGTGAAGTTGAGATCACCAAGCTGTAAAATCTCTTTTGTTTCTTAGTGGAATCCAGCCAGTGGGCTGTCAGCGTGGGAGAGTGGACGTAGGCTTGATCTAAGCCAAACCACTATAAACCTTGTGTTCTTATTCTCTTCCCTAAACTCTTTATTTTGTTCGTAGTTTTATCTAACTATTTAAATTTGAACTCGTTTAAGATCTGTCATATTCTAAAAGCAAATTACTTCTACTGAACCTTGCAAAAAATTTTGTTCACACTTATTCACCCCCTCTAGGTGTTGTTACTAGCCTTTTCAATTGGTATCAGAGCCTGTGTGCTTATTTCATTGAAGTGTTCTTACTTCAAAAGCTAAAGATCTATGGCTAGCATTTTGGCTCCAGGGTTGGTTGAAGGCCAAAGCAACCCCAGACTCCATTACTTTGATGGGAAGGAATATAATGTATGGAAAAACAAGATGAAGGCGTTTCTAAGATCGAAAAATCTTCTGGAATGGGATGTGGTAGAAAAAGGGATCAATCCCAAAGTTACATCAACCTTAGAAAGAGAAAAAGAAGTTGTAGATACTGGCAAAACAACACAATCAGAAATAACCAAGAGACAAGCTCTTGATGCTAAAGTTATCTACTCTTTATACTGTACTTTATCTCCTACTGAGTATAACCGAATTTCATCTTGTGAAACAAGTAAAGAAGTTTGGGACAGATTGCACGTTACCTACGAAGGAACTGATCGAGTTAAGGAAATGAAAATCAATATTCTACTCGGACAGTATGAAGCCTTCAAGATGAAGCCTGGAGAATCCATCATTGATATATTCAGTCGTTTCACTGAAATCATGAACGGATTGGCATACTAAGGACAGCCAATCTCAGGACCAATGAAAGTCAATAAACTGCTACGTGGGCTTTCCAAAGATTGGAATCACGTAAAGACGTCAATTAGAGAAACTTAGAGGATCATGCCTCTTTCAATAGACGAACTAATAGGCACACTCCAATCATATGAAGTGGAGCAGAACAGTGAGGAAAAAGATCCTAAAGGTAAGAAGTCAATTGCTCTAAAATCTAACGATGATTATGATGATACAGGTTCAGAAGATGACATGGACGATGAAGAGCTAGCACTTATGATTAAGAAGTTCAGAAAGTTGAATAAGAAGGGAAGAAGATTCAACTAGAAAAAAGCAGAGCACTCAAAAATTTCAGAAGAAACCAATTGAGGACAATGAAACCAACAAAGAAGTTATATGCTTCGAATGCAAGAAAAAGAGGCACATCAGACCTAACTGTCCTCTGTTGAAGAAAAAGAATGGAAGATCTGAGAGATACAAAAAGGCTCTCAAAGCATAAACTTGGAGTGATACCAAGTGCGAAGAAAGTGATGAAGAATAAGCCAACATATGTCTGATGGCCAATTCAGAATCAGATTTAGATTTTGAAACGGATTCTGATTCAAACTCAGACAAAGAAGTTGATGTTAGCAATTTAAAAATTCCTGTTAAAGTCTCAAAGTATATAGATGAACTCTGTCTCAGTATCAAAATATCTCTTAAAAGGATTTCCGAATTAAAAATGGAGAATTCTAAAGCGAGGCAATAGGAAACCTCTTGTAGAGAAAAGTTTGAAATCTGGATAAAAGTGTTGTTGATTTGAAAGAAAATTCTGATTCTCTCTCAAAAGAAAATGCTTTTTTTGAAGGACGATACTTCAAATATCACAAAAAAAAAATTCAAAAGGATTTGAGAAGTTGGAGAAAAATCTTTCTATACAAAGACCTTATTTTAACAAATCTGGTTTGGGTATAACTTCAGAAACTATTTCTTTAATTGATTTTCCCAAAGTTAAAGAAAGAATCAAACAAAGACCCATACGGGCATTTTTCAAAAATCACTTTCAAAAAGTTTTTGTAAAAAATGTTGGCTGAAGTGCTCTCAAATGTTCAAATTGTAACTTGACTCGAGAACACTTCGGGAGGGAATGTCCCGAGTTTTGGAGACTGTTAAGAGGGTTTGGGCTAAGACTGTTTTTAATACTAACCCTCATGAACCTAAGAAAATTTGGTTACCAAAGAAAGTTTGAATTTCTATTTTGATCGCAAGTCACTATCAAAAGGAAGATCAAATGATATTTGGATAGTGGCTATTCGAGACACTTGACGGGAGATTCGAGTTGTTTTATAAAACTTGTTCAAATGAATGGTGGAAAAGTTTCCTTTGGCGGGAACAGCAAAGGAAAAATTGTTGGATGTGGAACTGAGAAGATTGGAAGCTTGACTATTAACAATGTCTCCTTGGTGGAAAGTCTGAATTATAATCTATTCAAAGCATAAGTCAACTTTGCGATACAAGATTCAAGATTAATTTCCAAGAAGGCATCTGTTCGGGAACAAGTAAAGACTTTTCTCAATCTTTCACTAGATGAAGGCATGGGAATATTTACCTTAAGGATATAAAACCAAAAAGTTCTCAGTGTCTCATATCCATTCAAGATGAAGCAAATCTTTGGCATCGAAAGTTTGGCCATATTAACATGAAGCAGATTGCCAAAATTTCATCCAAAAAGCTTATTCATGGTCTTCCCAACCTAACTTATCAAAAGTCTGAATTATGTACTTCATATGTTTTGGGAAAACAGCTTAGAAGTTCCTTTAAACCTATAAATCAAGTTTCTACTAATCGAGTTTTACAGCTTCTGCACATGGATCTCTTTGGACCAACCAGAACTCAGAGTATTGGTGGAAAGAGATACTGTCTAGTAATCGTGGATGATTACTCTCGCTTCACTTGGGTTTACTTTCTGGCAAATAAGTCTGAAACCTTCTCTCACTTCTCAAAGTTTGCCAAGAAGGTTCAGAATGAAAAATGATATGCTATTTCAAGTATACGAACAGACCATGGAGGTGAATTCGAAAATCAAGACTTTGCGAAATTCGTGATGAATCGGTTTTCAGCATGTTTTCTCTTCTCCATACACTCCAGAACAAAATGGGGTTGTGGAAAGGAAAAATAGATCCTTACAAGAGATGGCAAGAACCCTTTTAATTGAGAGATATATCCTTTCGATTTTGGACAGAGGCGGTTTCTACAGCTTGCTACATCATAAACAGAGTGTTCTTGAGGCCTATCCTAGAGAAAACTCCATATGAAGTGTATAAAGGAAAGAAGCGAAATGTTTCTTACTTCCATGTTTTTGGATGTAAATGTTTTGTTTTAAAGAATGCAATTAATCGAACTGGGAAGTTTGAAGAAAAATCAAACGAAGGAATATTCCTTGGCTATTCTACTTCAAGCAAAGCATACAAAGTCTTCAACAAGAAGACTCAATCTTTGGAAGAATCTATGAACGTCAAGTTTCAGGATTATGTACAAATTCAACCAGATCGGACTCAACTTGAAGAGTCTCGAACTGTTCTAGACTTTACAAAGTCGACTTCCCTCGAAAAGGTTCGGACTTCGGAGATCGGCAACAAATAGATCTAGTAGATTCAAGCGAAACAGAGGAACATCAAACTCTCAAATCAACTAGCAACTGGAAGCATAAGTCAAGTCATCCCAAAGAACTCATCATTGACAACATTGATGAAGGAATTCACACCAGATCTAAAAGGCGAGAAAAGTCTAGCGCCCTAGCACTTGTTTCTGAAATATAACCCAAAAGTGTATAAGAAGTCCTGTCAGATGAAAGCTAGATTGAAGCTATGTAAGAAGAGCTCAGACAGTTCAACATTAACGATGTTTGGGAGTTAGTTCCTAAACCTAAAGGTAAGTCCATTATCGGGACAAAATGGGTTTTCAGGAACAAGATGGACGAGAAAAGGAAAGTGGTCAGGTACAAAGCAAGACTCGTGGCCAAAGGATATATGCAACAAGAAGGAATAGCCTATGACGAGACCTATGCACCAGTAGCGAGGTTAGAAGCAATTAGATTATTACTTGCTTTTGCTTGCTATAAAAATTTCAGGTTATTCTAGATGGATGTCAAAAGTGCATTCCTCAATGGATTCATTCAAGAAGAAGCCTATGTGGAACAACCACCTAGATTTGAAGATCCAAGAAAGCCAGATTCAATCTACACACTGAAAAAGGCTTTGTATGGACTGAAGCAAGCACCTCGAGCCTAGTATGAAAGGTTAAGTAAATTCTTGTTCATAAAAAGAGAGGGTAAAGACTTTCTGCTGATTCAAATTTATGTTGATGATATTATCTGTGGATCCCCTAATGAAAATCTATGCAAGAAATTCTCTAGATGTATGCAGGATGAATTTGAGATGAGTATGATGGGTGAGTTAGCCTTCTTTCTTGGATTGCAAGTAAGACAATCAAAGAAAGGTATATTTATTCACCAAGAGAAGTATGCAAAAGATCTCATCAAGAAATTCGGATTGGAGAATTGCAAGAAGACAGAAACACCAATGTCAAGTTCTTCAAAGTTGGATAAAGATGAAGGAGGAAAGAAAGTAGATCAGAAGTTTTATAGAAGCATAATCGGTTCTCTTCTTTACCTTATCGCATCTAGACTCGACATTTTGTTTAGTGTTTGCATCTCGTGCTAGATTTCAATCAGATCCCAAAAATCTCATTTAAGTGCTGCAAAACGCATAATCAAATATGTTGCGACTACTCCAAAGCTAGGTCTGTGGTATCCCAAAGAATGAGACTTTACTCTTCTTGGATATTTAAACGCAGATTTAGCAGGTTGTAAAGTCAATAGAAAGAATACTTTTAGTACTTGTCAATTCTTTGGGCAGCATCTTTGGTGTCTTGGTTCTCAAGGAAGCGGAAGTACGGTAGCTCTATCAACAACGAAGCCCGAGTATATGGCTCTCGGGAGCTGTTGTTCTCAAATTCTGTGGATAAGACAATAGCTAAGAGACTTTGGAATTAAAGAATCTTGCACTGAGATCAGATGCGACAACACCAGTGCCATTAACCTCACGAAGAACCCAATTCTTTATTCAAGGGCAAAGCATATAGAGATTCGACACCATTTCATAAGAGATCATGTCCAAACTGGAGAAATTATGATTCATTTCATTGACTCAAAGAATCAGTTGGCAGACATTTTTACAAAGCCTTTGGAGAAAAATCTATTTGAGTCTATTCGTACCAGATTGAATATTTTGTCTCTCACTAGTTAAAGTCTGAAGTTGGTCAAGACTCAGATCGTTCAGAAATTACTTGCAAGTCATTATCTCTTCAATGCAAGTAATTTAATTTTAACATGAAAAATTCGAACAAGTACGTTGATATTTGAATCAATACTTACCTATTTTATTTTAAGAAATTATCTTTTTCGAATTTTTGAATTTTTGGCAGTTTTTATTTTAAAAAATGCAGTTTTCTTTTTTCCTTATGACGGTTCGTTTACCCCATTTTACTTTCTTTATATACCGTCTAGTTTCTCTTCTTCATTTATTATTTCTCAAACCCTAGAATAGAGAATTTATACTCTCTCATTTCTACTCTTAAGTTTGCTCTACAAGTTTTCATCTTTTTCACTCGAACGTGTTCGGGAAATCCTCAAAGATCGTGAAGATGTCTTTCCAAAGGAAGTCGTCTCGGATCTCGAGCAGGGGACCACGGAATATGCCTGAGGGTCCTACACATTTTGATCTGACCAAGGAAGAAGATTCTCCACAACAACACTCTCCACAGTGTCCTACTCAGAATCTTCCGCGCCAACCAGTGGAAGAGGAAATCGTGGAAGATGTGGAACCTCTCAGAACCATGAAACCCCATGTTGTTTACAATCTTTTGAAAGAGGGAGTTACTACCATGACCTTTATTGATGATTTTCTGAAAGAAAGAGGATATAAGAATGAGACTATGTTCTTGCGAACGATGGAAAGATTAGGAATAGCACCTGAAGGAGAGGCAGATAGAGCGATTCTTTCCAGTTGATCCTCGTTTTGACTCTTTCAATCAGCCAGAGATCAAGGACGATGATGAGAAAATGTATTTGAATTTTCAGCCAAAAATGGGCATTGCTGCTGATGTACGAGGTGATGGAACAAGTTTATTTCATTCTAAAGATCACAGAAAGGTTTACTCCAAATTAATGAAAAGAGGGGTGATGAACCCTCGATCGGTCGACTTTGATTTCTTGGATTCGATAAGGGTGAACTTGAGGGAGAAGTTGACTCAACATTGTTGTTGTTGTTGTCGTCATTGTTGTAGTCGTAGTCGTCGTCGTTGTCGTCGTCATCGTGTTGTTGTCGTTGTTGTTGTCGTTGTCGTTGTCGTTGTTGTGGTGGTGGTTGTTGTCGTTGTCGTTGTTGTTGTCGTGGTCGTGGTCGTGGTTGTGGTTGTGGTTGTTGTGGTTGTTGTTCTTGTTCTTGTTGTTCTTGTTTCTCAAGCTCATTAGCAAATAACTTAATTTTTTTAGATTAAATATGTAAATTGGTTTACAATTAGAGAATACATATATTTTTGTATTTAGTTAAAATAAATTATCAATTATAATAGGTTACACATATTCATTACTTAAAACTCGAGCATTGAGAATGCCGAATAATAATCATCATTTTCAAGTTTATTTGAAAAAGCAAACCATCACTTCTAAGTCTTGGTAATTTGTATACATGGATATAATATCGTTAAAGAATTCTTGTTGCCCGGCCAAATGTGAAATCAAACTTTTAATTTTAGTTTGAAAATTCACAAAAAGAACAATAGCAAGATTTTATTTTCTACTTTTATAAAGATATTTAAAAACAGAATTAGTCTTAAAGATCGCCTATCAACTCTAATACTAAAAAATAAAAGGCAAAGATATAAATATAAAGAATAACTTACTTACAAAATCTCCTCCTCAATTAAAACATGGAATGAACATTTGCGGACTATATTTTCACCCTTTTACTAATGTCAATTTAATCAGCCGAGCATTACATTGGGGCAAAGACATTATAATCCCGAGTGACTCTAATTAAGATGATGATCCGTCTAGAATAATTATTCGTTTTCCTATCATAGTGAACTTCGGAATAGAGAGTAGTTGCTAGAAGGAGCAAAATAAGGCCACTTTCATCCCCCCTTCCTTTTCTATCTTTGCACTTTTTACATGAATTGCCTTGTATATTATGGAATTTTGATTTCCTTAGTAATTTTTGTTGACTAATCGAGTAAAAAAGGCTACAACCAAAACGTTGTTTTTTTTCCCATAAAGTAGACGTTAAATGATGCCTCCGGCTTCATTGACCACATAAAGTCATCAAATAAAGCTACACTGATTTGGCTCCATCTATTAACTAGAATCGCCTGTCATTTTTACCTCCTCATTTTGGGGTTTTCTAGATGAAGCCTGTCGAGGCCGACTGATGCGACGTACGCATACCAAACATCCAAAACACACGCAGACAAAATTGAAATTTGCTCGAACTCGAAATTTTGGCTGAGAACAGCAAATGGATGATGGCTTCCACTTCTGCCTCTGGTTACTTTTCATTTGATTTGGAGGAGCTTTTGGGGTGAGTCATTTTTGAGACTTCATTCATGTCATGAGTTATGCGTTGGAACCTTCTACCTTAATTGTCATTTTTGGGACTTTAGTGTCACAAGAAGCTTTAATGGAAAGAGGGATTATGATGCATGCACCCCCGTATGATCCAGAGACCATAAGCACGTCCCTTCTGGAGGGTCCCTTAACAAACCCTTTGAGAAATCAAGTAATTGGTGCTTGAATTTTTTTTTTTTTTGGGTCAAAAAGAAAGGGTACATTGAGTTATTACTTCCCATCTTTATTTTTGAGTATGAAAAAAGTCATAAAAAAACCCCCCAAGTTTACCCGCTAAAATATATTTATCCTAAAGTATTTTTTTATGACACCAAAAACCTTAAACTTGCACCATTGTAACACATTTATCACAAATATTTTCTATGACACCAAAATCCCATATTATGCCCATGTGACACATTTATCCCTAGTTTTTTTTGTTTCGATGAGACCAAATTTTTGAATTAAATATATCACACAGGCAAAAGTTTAGAAACAACAAGTTTTAAGTAGTCCATGATAAGAAGGCGCTCCTCCTAGTCCCAATTGACGTGATCTGATCTGTAGACCCGCTTATCAGAGCTTCCACAAGATCAGCATGGTCGGACTCATATAGCAAAAAGTTCACATATCTATGTCTTCACTCGAAGTTGCAAGTTAGAACACTTCAAGTATGGCAAAGCCCGTAACAATTAGACCAGCATGATCTCTAGAAATGCTAGTTAGGTGCCGTCCCCAGCGGAACCCTGGTCTGCGACGTGATAAAGTTGGGCACTTTCCTTGTTTATGATGCATGAGAGTTCCATTTTCTATAATTTGCTGGTAGGAAATAGGGATAAGTGCATTAAAAGTCCTAAAACTTATCATGAAAATGCAATTGAGTCCTAAAAATTTCAGAAAGTGCAATTAAATCCTAAAACTTGTCACGAAAGTTCAATCAAGTCCTAAAACTTTCAAAAATTTCAACAAAGTCCTAAAACTTGTCTCGAAAGTGCAACCGAGTCCTAAAATTTTCAAAAAGTGCAATCAATGGAAGGACTTAGATTGAACCACTTTGACAAGTTTTAGGACTTGATTGCACTTTTTGAAAGTTTTAGGACTTAATTGCACTTTGTGACAAGTTTTAGGACTTAATTGTACTTTTTGAAAGTTTTAGGACTTAATTGCATTTTCATGACAAATTTTAGGACTTACAATGCACTTATCCCCAGAAAATATGATGATTCCATAGTCATTGCGGAATATTTGCTCTGGCTCGAAACACAGAGTCATTGTGGAATATCCAGCGGTTGAATATTTGCTTTGGCTTTGGCGTAGTGTAGTTCCATTCCCCATCAAGAACTGTAACTTCGAAGAATTTTTACTTGGCCATGTTCCCAATTTTCTTGTAAAAATGTATTTCTGATCTTCTCAATCTTTTGAATTATCAGCGATGCAGCAGTGTATTATTGGAAGCCTCGAGGATTTATAGCTAAGTTTAGCTATTTTCTGTTGATTGCCTGATGAGTGATAATTAATGAAGTTGAGTTCTCTATCCATTTTTGCTTAGAGAACTAGAGAGTTCTTTTGGACAGAACGTCCGCCACATACACAAAAGAAAGTAGAAACTTCAAGCAATTTTACTTTTCTATATCTGCTACTTCATCAACAGAGTACTATTCAATCAAAGGCAAAGACCAGGTTTTGAGGAGCATCCGGTAAGAAACTATTGTACTTGGTTGCCGCTAGAAAATTCTTGATCTTGCCTTTGCTAATCAATAATGTCTCTTTAGGTTAATTAGAATACTGGAGGTCGTTAACATCACCTTCAAACAGATGCAAAAGACTCTCCAGATGATCTGCACTACTTGGCTATGAATTCATTTAGCCGAATTACTTGACTATGAAGACATGAAGAAAATCTAGATGAGATTCCCCTTACAGAAAAGTTGCATCATGTGTTTCGGCTCCAATCCTTGCAGAAAACACAAGCAAACTGGAAACCGCCTGTCGATAACATGGCCAAAAGGAACAAGAAGAGAACTTGGACTGCCTCGAAGAAGGTGAAGCTGCTTGCCTTCTTGGTAATGTACACGCACAAAAATTGCCATAATATACCTGATTGCCCCCAGAAAAACTAAACCTTGATTGAACTGCCTCAAAGAAGCTTTCAGGTGATGGAGACTTCTTATTCAACTAAATAAGATATGAGCATGAAGTGCAGAGACTTGGTCCGGAGGGTACAAAATCTGGTTTATTTACACTTTTGATAAACGGGATTAATCATGGCTCACGTTCTAAACCTGCCAATTGATTCAGAGACTGCTTGCTTTGAGGGTGCAATTGAAAAAACTTATGTACAACGTACAAAAATGTAGATGCGACCCCCTAAACATCTTGTGTGATCCACAGAATTTAAAAAGGAATCTGCCAGTTGGCCTAGCATGCCTTACTTTCCAATTCAAGGAAATATCCAGTCCTGAACAGAGGAAGGCATGTAGCAAACCAGGTGGATGTGTGTGTTTTACAATGGATAACTACGACAACATACTTCAACTTGCACTCAGGGCCATGGAAAAAAGATCAGCAGCAAAAATCTACCTGATCTCTTGATACAGACTAAAACAATTCTATGCTATCACTACAATCTCATTCTACTGGATAGAATCAACTCCTCAAAATGCTTCACCACTTTCAGCTCCAATTCAAGCCTCTGTGGACCTAGGCTCGGGTGGCATGGGCTTGAGGAAACCATATTTTAACAACGTCTCGTGGGGACTTGAGGAAACAATGTTCTAGTTTTTCTTTTGATGGATAACCTGCCTTATGTCTTCCATAATCTCTTGGGCATTCTAAGCGGAATGTATCGAGTCCAGGATCTTCTCTAGCATTTTGCTGTTGTTTTGGAGGTTTCTCTGTTCTTATAGGTAGTCAATTGCAGATTGCAATTGCAGGCACTCCTTGCTCCTGCAAAAGCCATTGCAACTAATGCAGGAGTGGATGGCAATATTGTAGTAGAGTCAATCCCGAACATGTGATTGAGAAATCAGTTACAATGCAATGATGGGAAAATGTGAAGATCTTCTGGTTGCTGGAGTTATAGATCCATGCAAGGTTTCATGCTGCACGCTACAAAGCGCAGTCTCCATTGCAGGCACAGTCCTGACTACCCAAGCGATATTGACGGAGAAAACAAAAACGCCCAGGCCACCCGTTCCACTTGTGCCCAGGACAACACCTTAAAAACGAATGAGCGGATGCTTCATTGCTCAAAATAAATACCAAGTCAGAGCTCTCCTTGATATATATATACACACATGTGTGTGTGCTTCATGGATGCGTGCTTTTCCAAATGAAGATGGGTATGACATGTTTCGGGGAACTGGAGAGGTGTAATCTCACTTATCTGGCTAGTCTTCAAGATTCACGATCATGATTGAAGAAACTGAGGTTGGATATCGAAAGCCAGATAGTTTCTCTGAAATGCTTAATGGTAGTCACATTTCTACAATATGAGGAACATGTAAAAATCTCTGTCAAATAAATATTGTTCAAAAAAGTGTTCTTCAGCCAATGCTCTCCAGTGACTTATAATTTTGTACTTTCTTTTGAGACCGAACAATGTAATGCCTTGTACTGTGAAGATAGTTATTGCGCTATTTTCATCCAAAAAAGATAATCCTCATGAGTCTGATACCCTTAGAAGAAGCTTTAGCAGCATCACAAGCATTGAGGAAGGTGCATCGGTGGCTAGTGAAATCGGCAAGCATCATTCCCATGGCTTGCCTACTAGTGACACGTGATGAACGCATTTGTTTTCACCCACGTTGTTGTCATTGCCATTTTGCAAAGTAATGTAAGGGGTATGTCATCAGTTGCATCAGATGAATAATCAAAAGGGGAAAAGATAAAATGAAATAGGTTTCTCTAGGATTTTTTTTTTTTTTTTGGGTCGAAAAGTAGCTGGTATTCATTAAAACGTGAGATTACAACCTGAAGATAAAGCATCAGCATAAACTAGATCAAGCAAAATGTACGGGGGAAATAGACTCCAGTTCTGGGCCGAAGCGTAGAGACGGGCCTTCGCAGCCCAGTCAGCAGCTAGGTTTGCTTCTCGTCGGCAGTGGAGCATCGTTAGGTTAGGAAACTTGGAAAGCAAAAAGAAAGCTTCATCGAGCACAGATTGAAGCTCCCACGGCGGCGATCGCAGACCCTTCATGATTTCGACAAGATGAAGACAGTCAGATTCGACTTCCAGATTTGCGTCGTGGAGGCATTGGCTGAGTAGATGTCTAAGTGAAAAGATAAGAGCTTGACACTCTGTTTCAAGAGTGGAATACGCAGGGACTCGACTCGAGTAAAGATCGTAAGTCTTCCTTTATAATCTCTGCAAATACCGGCGATGGAACCTTCGATGCTACCCCGTTGAAAGCTTGCATCGATATTACATTTCAGGGTACCCATGTCAGGAGGAGGCCAGAGGTGGTCCGGATCGATAGATTGAAAAGCAGATCTTAGCTGAGATGCAGGAGAGTAGATCTGGTGTGATTTCATTTGAGCCACAAGACTCCGCACTTTGCGAGGGATGGATCCGGCCTCCGATTGCGAAAGATAAAATCATTCCGCATCTGCTAGATCTGCCAAAGGGTGTTCGCAACAAGATCTAAACCAAGTAAGTGCCGAGGTAAGTCCAACCTTTCTGTGAGCCAAGAATCGAAGCGATTGCTGGTGAGTGGCGACATCGGTATATTGATCTGAGGGTCAGACCAAATAGCACGAGTCCATGGACAATGGAAAAAGATATGTTCTAGTGTTTCAGGAACTTGCTATTGACATAGATTGCATAAAGGGTTGGAGATGATATGACATTGGAATAGATTCACCCGGATGCTAGGGCATTGTGGCAGGCTGACCATAGGAAAGTCTTTATTTTTGGTTCCGTCTTTAGTGCCCATATTCTTTTCCATAATACCGTAGCGCCATGTATAGATGTTGATGCTCTGTTACGTTGATGATCATTTACCGACTGCATGACAGCATGATAGTTGCTACGTATAGTATGTTGTCCATCTGTTGTAGCTGACCAAATAAGTTTATCATCCGAATAAAGAGGTCTTACTGGGATAGTGAGGATTTCAGTAGTAATATGATCTCCGAAGAACCGTTGGATCAGAGTTTGGTTCCAGTTGTGGTGGATGGGATCAATAAGGTCTGCCACCAGAACAAGTTCTTCTCTAGCTTTAGGTCCATGGAGAACACCCATTGGTAACCACCGATCTCCTCGGATTCTGATGTTGTTACCATTTCCCACTGACCAGCGAACATGAGGTAGAATAGCCTCCCTACCCATAAGCATGCTCTGCCATCCCCAAGATGGCCGAGTTCCCCTAACAGCAGATAGGAAATCCGTCGAGTGAAAATATAAACCTTTAAATAACTTACTCCATAAAGAGTGAGGCTGCTGTAGCAAACGCCAAGCCTGTTTTCCAAGCATCGCTCTATTAAATGCAATTAGGTCACGAAAACCCATTCCTCCATTTTCTTTTCTGTCTTTCAGAATCTCCCATCTTAACTAGTGGATATTGACTCTTTTCTAATCATTTCTCCACCAAAATCTAGCAATTCTTGATTCAATAGTTTTGCAAATAGAAAGAGGCAACTTAAAAATAGACATGGCATAATGTGGAATGGACTGAACAACAGATTTGATGAGAATCTCCTTAGCCCCCTTAGAAATAAATTTCTCTTTCCATCCCTCCAATTTGGCGTTAACTCTTGCAAGTATCCATGAAAACATCTCCTTTTTAGAGCGGCCCCAGTCGGAAGGTATGCCTAAGTATTTACCACAGCCTTGTAGGATAGGTGTCCTAAGTTCCCGAGACATATTTTGCTGAAGAGCTAGGGGACAATTTTTACTGAAAATCATGCCTGATTTGTTGCGGTTAACAAGCTGTCCAGTAGCCGAACAATATAGGTTCAAAATGTTTGCTAGGTTTTGACTCTCGTGAATACTACCGATTAGGAAAAAGATTGCATCATCCGCAAAAAAGAGATGGGACAAGTTAGGACACCATCTATTTAATCGGATACCTCTGATGTGTCCTATTCTGACAGCTTGTGTAATAAGAGTCGATAAAACATTGGCCAACAAGATAAAAATATATGGCGATGAGGGGTCACTCCCGGCGTAGACCCCGAGATGGGTAAAAGTAAGGCAATTTCTCCCCATTAAACTTCACACTGAAAGCTACTGTGGTGATACACCGCATAATCCAGCTAACCCATCTTGGATGGAAACCTAGTTTAAGGAGATAATCATTAAGGAAATCCCATTCAACTCTATCGTATGTCTTCGTCATGTCTGTTTTTAAGATTGCATTAAATCTACAAGTCCTCTTTCTTGATCTAAAAGTGATGAAGAACTTCTTGAACAATGAGAATATTATCCTGAATCTGTCTGCCCTTCACAAAAGCTGATTGTTCATTAGAAATCAGGATATTCAACCAAGGTTTGAGTCGGTTGGCAAGTACCTTTGAAATTATTTTGTAAGCGAAGTTTCGGAGACTGATGGGACGATATTGCTCGAGCTTCTCAGGTTGAGTTGTCTTGGGGATCAGCGTTATAGTAGTCTGATTTAGACCCATAGGCATTACCCCTGACATCAGAAAATTCTGTACTAGAAGGAATATATCGTCTTTAACAACTTCCCAATGTTGATGATAAAATAAACCGTTCAATCCATCAGGGCCAGGGGCTTTTGTAGTTCCCATCTGAAAAGTTGCTTGCCGAACCTCTTCCATCGTAAGTGAGGCAGTCAGCTGGTCATTCATATCATGGGTTACCACCTGGTTACATTTATCCAGTAAAGGTTCATAGTGTCTAACACCAGCAGTTGTATATAAGCACGAAAAGAAGGTGGTCGCCATATCTTGAAGAGTAAGTGAATCCCGAATCCACTAGTTATCATCATTTAGCAACATAGTAATTCGATTGCGCTGCCTTCGTTGGATTGTGGATGCATGGAAAAAACGAGTATTTTTGTCGCCATATTTCAGCCATAAAATTCTGGAGCGTAAAGCCCAATATTGTTCTTCCTGTCTCCAACTCCGACGTATTTCCTCTTTTAGTTTGGATGCCTCTGCCCTGTCATAATGGAAATGAGGCTGATTCACCAGATTCTGTAGCTGGTTTTGTAAGATAAGTACCTTTTTGTGCCCATTCGAGAATTTTTTCCGGCACCATACCTTCAGAGCTTCTGTAACCCGACTCACTTTGGAGAGAAAACTAGGATGTGGCCGAGCAATGGAGTTCCAAGCCCGAGAAATAACTTCATGGCATTGCTCATCTTCATTCCAATAACTCTCATATAGAAAGGGTTTCCTGGTTCGAGAATGGCATGCTGAAGTCTGAATTAATATAGGGCTGTGGTCAGACCCCACCGCTGGAAATGCATACACCTCTGCCCCTGGAAACAAAAATCTCCATTCCATAGTGCATACCACTCGATCCAATTTTTCCTTAACAAGCTCCTCCCCCTGCCTGTTATTCATCCAATTATACTTACAGCCATGACTCTCTAACTCAGTAAAATCACAGTCATTGAGGACAGCTCGGAAAGACATCATTCTAGACTGATTAGCAGGTCGTTTCCCCATATTTTCCCATGGATAAATAATCTCATTAAAATCCCCAGCACATAGCCAAGGTAGATCGTTAGTAGCATGTATCTAACGGGGGTCATCCCATAGAAGAAGACGCTGCTGGTAATTAGTTGGTGCATGAATAAAAGTGATACTAAGAAGTCTGCCTCCCTTCCCCTCTCTACAACTAATATGAAACGGGTGTGGTGTGGAGTGAAGTACGTCTAAATAAACCAGATCATTCCAAAATAGAGCTAGTCCACTAGCAAAACCAGCTGGATTCAGAATATAAGAGTTGTAAAACTTTAAATAACGCTGAATATGTTGAAGCCTTACTTCAGGTTGTTTGGTTTCCATTAAGAATACCACATCGGGCTTTTCTTTGGCCGTCATGGCCTTTAGTTCTTGAACTGTCAGGGGATTGCCCAAACCCTGACAGTTCCAGCATAACAACTTCATTTGTTTGTGGGTGGCTGTTTGGGGCCAGCCACCAAAGCCCGAATTCCGACTTCATCAGATGTAACGACAGGAGTTTCCATTAAGTTGGAGTCATCAGGTTCCACAATGGTCAAGCTTTTTGCTTCATACGGGTTGTATCTTCGTTGTTTCTTGGCCGAATTGAATGCAGGTTTCGACCTGGTAGATTTCACTTTCTTTGTGAACTGGATATCCATAGGTGCAGTCTGAATTGCTTTGAACTTTGTGTCTGCAGATATTAGTGCTGTATGGAGAAGGGGTTTGTGCGTGACCAAGTGCTGATGGAGGTGCTAGTCAGATACTCCTGCTGGTTCCGGGATCGAGTGCTGATGGAGGTGCTGGTGAGATACACCTGCTGGTTCCCTGGATCGGTTAACTGAACTGGATGTATTGACTGCTGGAATCACTGGTGGTGGGGGCAGTAATGGAACGGTGGCAATCTGTGATGGCGGAGTTTCAAGTACGCCTTCTTCTGTTTGGTCAGAATTGTCGGGGGTGCATAAAAGATGTGCCAAGTAGGGGCTGTTTTCCTTAACTTCCGCACGGAGCCACTGACCATATGCCATCTTCTCTCTACCCTCATGTTTGGCCTCATTATAGTGAATGTCCTCACAATACATCGCATAGTGGCCAAGCTTGCCACAGGAGTAGCAGAAGTGCGGTAGGCGTTCGTAGCGGAAATCCAGCCAAAGAGGTTTACCATCAATCCTTATCAGCTTCCCCTGTTTTAAGAGGCCCATGTAAGTTTACTTCAACTCTGACTCGACCTGCTTGGGACGAACCTCCATCCATCGAGTCGACTTTTACTTCCATTACACGACCCATGTGTTGTACCGCCCTTATAAGCATATGCTTAGAACACCATTCTAACGGCAGTTCGACAACCTGTACCCAAAAGGCACAAGTAGAAAAGTCGTAACAATGTAAAGGTGTGTTCGGCAGCCATGGTTTAAAGATAACTAAATGGCCCGAGAAGAGCCAAGGGCCCCCTTCAAGAATTCGCTGCTTGTCGGCTTGAGATTGAAATTTGGCGACATATAGACCTACCTCACGCTGTGAAATATCAACCATTTCAGTCCGCCAAGCTTTTTTCAGTGTGTTTTTGAAGGCCGGAAGGTTAATGGATGGATTGGAGAGGATTTTACCAATGATAGTTAACCTGCATTCCTCTAATGTTTCAGGCGAAGGCTCATCATCCCAGTCGTCGATGATTTGTTCAGTGGTGAGGTGACCCAATCTAGAGCAAAGAGCTGCAAGACGCCCAAAATCGGCATGGCTTCCCGAAGCCATTTAGGATGTAACAAAAGGCAATAAAACAAATACTTGCTACCGACAGGAAACACAAGAAAGTGCTGAATTCCCTAAATCCGATAATTCATCCGCAGAAAGAAGCCCAGACGATGATATATAAGGTGACCAGCAACCCTCGACTAACAGCTTTCCACATTTTCCTTACAGATAATGAGAAATGGGGTGCATGCAGAACTACCCAGGGAGAATCGGCCGTGCAACCCACACGAGAAACGCTAGGCGAGTGCGGAAATCCCCAATTCAGATCATTCTTGAACAAAAAGAAGCCAATACGCCGAGATACCCCTCGAGTAACTTCGTGTCCACAATTACCAGAATAGAGAAATGAGCAATTGAGGCCATACAGAACTAACCAGGAAGAAACGCCGAAGACCAGAAAGTTGGAGACGAACAACAGCAGGCGATGGAGAGAAAGGGGAAAAGGAAAAGACCAAATCGCAATCGAAGGTGGGGGATATTGGAGATGAAAGGTAGAATTTGGGTGTAAAAGAACTACCAGAAGGTAGAGAGAAAACTCGACATAACGAGGACCAAAGGGGAGAAATGGTTTCTCTAGGATTAGTGCTCCACAGAGCTTTACTTATTTCTGGATTGTAGGTGATGACGCTGGATTTCGATTGCCATTTGTCACCATTAGCCAGAGTCATCGATTTCGACTTCTGTTTTCATTCCCAAATTGTCAAAGCACTAGTGATAGCGGGAAGATGTTCCCGTCTTCTCCTGAACGAACTCTCTGCTAAGCCAGAAGGAACGAGGAGACTGACTAGATTGGTGCTGCTATGTCATAGTAGAGAGTTTATTTTCAACCCGGGAAACCGCATCTAACCGACATTCATTCATCAATCACAGTGCCGCAAGATACAAAAATGAAAAAGGATTCAAAAGCCATTGTGATCTTATGAGTACAGAAAAGATATACAAGTAAAATGTGGGTTTCAAACAGTACATCAAGACGCTCTCTCCTTGTTCTCAAACAATCCTCTGTATGTAAATCATCATGGTAGGGGCAGATTGAATTTGTTGTTGAATGTCAGATCCAGATGCCTTCATTCCTTCATTTATAGCTCGAACATGATTGAGTTTCAGTGACGTTCTAGAGTTAATCAAATGAATTGTGCCAGCAGCCTACCAATAATCCCCGTAGGAGCACACCCCATCTTTGAAATGGTGAAAATGATTCATTTCCTGAACGAGGATCTCTCTCTTTGTATACTGGGAAATGAATTTCGTAAAAGAGTGCCAGTCTTCACACAACCTTAAGTTCTTGGTAATCCATATTATCTCCCCCTTAGCACTGTCGACGAGTCCAAAGGCCATGGCTAGTTTTTCACTGTGCCCCAACAAAATGCGTTCCTTCTTACATCGAGACTGTGATGCACATTTCCAGTTTGTGGCACGTGACCGTCTTCCTTTATCTCCATTGACAACTTCAGCAATAAGGAATGAAGCTGCTCAATCTGTGGATTCAATTCATTGACTGAAGCAAAGGGATATATCCTCCTTTTGACTTCAATCCAACTGCAACCGGGTACCTTTTGCAGTCTCCAAGCTTCTAAAGTTCCTTCACTCTTCTCACCTCATCCCGCATCTTGGCCTCCGTTTAGATGTTGGCTAGGAGAGCATAATTCCCAGCATTTGTGGGTTCGAGCTCAAAAAACCTTGTGCTCGCTCTTTCTGCAAGCTCAACATTGCAATGAATCCTGCACGATCCAAGGAGCGATCCCCAAACTTTAGGACCTAATTTAATCCGCATGTCTTCTATAATTTAGGCTGCTTCATGCAATCTATTTGCCCTGCCAAGAAGATCCGCCACACTAGGGAAAATCCTATGTTCCCTTACCATCAAGTCGAACGACATCTTCCCGTCCTCGAAAAACCCTGCATGACAGCAGGCTCCTAAAATACTAATGAAGGATATGGGACTTGGCAAGATTCCACTGATGATGATCTTGTTGGAAACCTGAATTGCCTTCTCTCCAAACCCACGAACCCCATAACTTGAGATCAAAGAATTCCAGGAAACTAAATCCCACTCATCCATCTTATCAAAAACTTGTTGTGCTCAGTCGAGCTCACCGCATCTTGCATACATTGTCACCGGGCACTAATGACCGGCAAGATTGACTGTAGATCTCATCACAGAACATATCCGTTAATCAACCTACCCTGCTCCAATGCAGCAAGTGCAGCACAGGCTTGCAGCTCCCTGGCCAATGTCACAGAATTTGGAAGCAAATCATGGGTCTTAAGCATCATCTCCCTGAAAAGTTCGAAAGCTTCAAAAGGCATCCCAAGCATAACAAGCAATCATAGCACAACAAGAAACTACGTTCTGCTCAGGCATCTCACCAAACATGATTCCAACACATTTCGCCCTCCCAAACCTGGCATACATGTCCACCAAAATAGTCATGATATGAACATAACCCCTGTACCCATGCCGCAGAATATGGGCACGGTACTACCTTCCCTTTTACAAAGGCGAGAGGGCTCATGCCGAAGTTACGCATGCTTTCAACACATAGGTGCAAATGAACCTATCCGAAGGAATCCCGATCCGGTTCATCCTTCTGTACAAGTCAACGACCTCGTGTCCATGACCCGCCAAGGCGAGCGCCCTAAACAGCGCGTGCTAAACATAAATAGTTCTCGTGCGAGTTTTATCAAACACCATCCGGGCATTCTCGATGGCGTCCACCTCGGATTACATGCTGATGAGCTTGGTCGCCAGGGACGGGTCCTGGTCGAAGCCATTCTCCAGAAGATGGCGGTGCGCCAGGTGTGGTCGGGTTCTCGAGAGAGGACGCGAATCGCCCGCTTCAGTTCGCCCTTTTCGCGCCAATATTGATTACGTGGTTCTTATCGGCAGTGGCTGTGGAGGTGGAAACGGTGGGATTCGATGTTAAAAGAGCAAAGAGCCGGTTTGGGAAGACTGAACCGCAAACATTACTCCAATGTGCAATTTCACCCTTAAGCTTTTGATTTATTTAATAAATGCAATTTGCAATGTGATCTCCGAATCTTTAATCCATGAACTTTTAGTATGTATTCAATATAATTCCCGAATTATATAAAATAATGAAAAGACTATATCAAACACTTTCATACGGTTCATAAACTATATTAAATATGTACCAGAAGTTTATGGACTACATCAAACAAAAGTTTATAAATTACATTGAATAAATTCACAATATCACAAAAGATATTTAGGACTTTATGTTAGTTGACGTTAGATTAGGGTACACAGAGTCGTAACATGTAATTAAGTCATATTTAAGTTGAGTTCATTTTGTAAAAAAGGAAACCTTCGGAAAGTTAATTGATATTGCATTCTATGCCTCAATCTAAGTTATCTCTTATAGCTTAAATTATACGTTAACCATGTTCATATAAACTTCTAATTTATCGCCACGATCATCGTCATCATGAAGTAAATAAAGAAAAGAAATAAAAAAAAAATATATATCAACTTAGCTTGCACAGTAGATCTGCATTGTAGCAATTCATTGTCGCTGCATAATCAAATTTGTTCGATGAGTCATATCCAAGAGATGAAGTTTGCAGAACCCTTGTTTCATCATACGATAAATAGGGATTCACCTTCGCTTGCTCATGCATTCTAGGTTCTTTTTTCATCTTTTTTCAATAAGTTATCTACCTTTTTCGGGTTCTTTTATCTTTTGAGCATGTGATTAAGCCCTGATTGCGAATGTTAAGAAAATGGTAAATCGTGTACCATATTACAATTGTTAAAAAAATGCAATAAATATCTTTCAAAGAAAATCAATTAAGAAAGAAAAAGAGCCAGTGAATGGACGGGCTTGAAAGTGAATGGGCCGGTTCAGGCCCACAATCAGGCCCGAGTGTTCTCCCTCCCTCTTGAGAGGCGGCTTCTTCCACTTTCAGCCGCCGTCGAGCTTTGCGACCACCGTCTAGACGGCCTTGCGGTTTCCCGCCGCTTTCGTGCTCCCGGCGACCGGAGGATAGTTGCGAAGAACAATGAGCGGGGAGAACGACGACTGGTGGCGAATCGTCCATGTTGCCGGCAGGCTGCCGGTTCCGTGTGATCAGCAACTCACGGGTATCTTCTCAATAGACGACTGACCGAATCCTGAGCGAAAAATCCGAACTTGACATTTTGCTGATGTGTTTTGCACTTCGAAATTGGTGTTCCGTTGCGTTTTTATTTTTATTTTTTGCAAGCAGTGAACGTGGTCGCCGATCAGATTGAGCAGCCGAAGCTCACGAACACTATCATCAGGTCAGTCTCAGTGTCTTATGTCGGACTCTAGGTAGTGAGCTCGTTCTGCGCTTCTCAGACCTTGCTGTTTCGTTATCTGGTTTGATTTTTTCACTCAAATTTGGGAGTCAATTGTTTGGTTATTGGCTAGGCTTTTGAGTCAAATTGCGCCATTGGAGGACCTCCATCACGCGAAGTGGGTGAAGAAGAAGTGTCTCGGAGGAGGTACGTTATGGGTTCAGGGGCATATGGGTGTTATGTTTGTTACTGGTGTGATTGGTCACATAATGATGATATTTGAGCATCATGGTTTCTTGCATCTTTGAAATTGAGGAACAATCTTTGCTGCGCATGTCATTCTGGAGAATTAGGATAGATACCGTAAGTTGGAGCTTTAGTCATCAGGATTGGAGTTAAGTGAGCATAAGAGTAGTTGCTCAATCTCAACACGTTCTTTTGTGTGCTTCTCGAGCCAATGTTTTGCTTTCAGCAGACCCTAAACTCAAAAGCTTGTTCAAGTAGCTTCTTGTCATCAAAACCATGATCTCGCAAAATGATTTCTCAAAGCCTAATCTCGCTATTTGAGACACAGCATCAAGCAGATGCAGCAAAAGGCGGAAGAAAAGTTTGAGAAACTAGGCTATTGAAGGAACCTACCTTGCAGTTTTGTGAAGCAAACTTATGGGTAACATTCCAATTACATATGAGCAAATAAACGCTCTGAAGGAGAGGTCCGTACACGAATCCGCAGCAAACCAGGAGTTGAAGCATCACCCTTACTTTCAATAAAAAGTGGCAGTATCATATATCCATAACTTCAGACTTGCTAATGGCAACACTCATATCCGGTAGCTAGCATGTATTAGGTTAAGTTGCACCAACAATAACTGCCTGCTTCTCGTAAACTATTTATTGTATGTTGATTCGTGATACGACACAACATTACAAATTCAAAACCGATGTGGCTTGACACTTCTTGACCTTTTTTTATGAAAACAGATTTACATCAAAACATTTTAATAGAGATATGAAACAATGTAAGTAATATAAGTGCAAATAGAATGACAAAAAGAGAAGGGACAACAATTTAAAGAAATTAGATGCCAATCAAAAGTCAATGATGAGGACATTTGAAGAGAAACACATGTGCGTGAATCTTGATTTAAAAGATAACAAAGATGATTCTTATTCCATGTAAATCGAGAATTATGAGTTCACAACGTCATATTTCTCTATCAGACATTCACATTAGAGGTTCGGATTCCATGGATAACAAACATCGTACTCTGCGGAGTCACTAAGCCTACAAGGACCTTCGGGTGAGATATTCCAAATACATTGTTCGCAATAATGCTCGTCCCTATTCTCCTTGTATATATCAAACCACTCAAATCGATCCGGCCATGAAAAGCTGCAAAAGAACAATGTGCCTCCGAAGAAATTGGGTGTGAATGAGAATGACCAGCTTTCCTTTATATCGTGGACTCCAACATCATCGTCCTTGGATTTGCAATGAACTCTTAGAATAGCACCACCCCAAACGGTTATTGATCAAAACAGTTGTCTTGCCCATAACAATTCCTGGATAGCTAGCTACAAATAAAAACCAAATGAATGTAAGCGTGGCTGATGTCTTCATCATCGTGGCTTACAGTGTTCAGATATCAACATCCTTAAGCAATTTAAGGATGGAGAATGGAGCATGTTAGAGCTCACCAGCTGGCAGCAACCATATTTCTTTCTTAATTTGACACAATTAATTGCGGAAATAATATATATTTTTGTTCTTATCTACTTTGAGATAAGAATTGTCACATAAGGTAAGTTACAAATCCAGTTTTTGTTTGATGACAAAATCTTTGGCAATGCTAGTCATATTGAGAACTTATACTGGTATGATGTATCCACACTTTAAGGAACTCCTTTTTTGGGGGAAGCTTGTTTAAACTCTAAAAAGAAACCATTGCACAATTCCATTTTGATTATCTAAAAAAACTGATCAAATAATCCTTAATAAATAAATTTCATGGTACGGACCAAAAAAATTAACTTTGATGGTAGCTCTGAATATCTCTAGAATTATTTGTAAGTTCTATGCCAAATCCTTTGCAATTAGGGATCCAGCTATCATTTTGCTAAAATAAAGCCATTGTACAATCTCGTTTTGATGTTGTGAAAAGAGAAATGCTTACGTGATATTTTTTGAGATTAATAGTTTGTTTTAAGTCATGAAAATACAAATAAAAAATAATTAAAAATTGTTGCGTGATTCGGTACTTCAAGAATTTATGACTTACAATCTACTGTTATTCTCATAGTGGCCTAAAGACTATTATGCTAGCAAAAGCCGTTGTGAAAAAAAAAATTATGGTCGGTCATTATGAAAAAATTCAAATGGTCTTTTTATCCCAAATCTTTTGCAATTAAGATTGATAAATAGTAATTGGCTTGTTTAAATGCTAAAAGGAAACCGTTGTACAATCTCATTTTGATTTTATGAAAAATTGATCCAATGATCCTTTTTAAATAACTTTTATGGTAGCTTTCAATATCTCTAAATTATTTGTAAGTTCTATGCCAAATCTTTTGCAATTAGAAATCCAGCAATCATTATGCTAAAGGAAACCGCCGCACCATCTCATTTTGATTTTGTGAAAAAATTGATCAAATGATCCTTTTATGCCAAATCATTTGCAATGAGAGATTGATAAACAGTAATTGGCTTGCTTAAATGCTAAAAGGCAACCATTGCACAATCTCATTTTGATTTTGTGAAGAAATTGATCAAATGGTCCTTTTATGCCTAAACTTTTGCAATTAGAGATTGATCAATGGTAATTGGCTTGTTTAAATGCTAAAAGGAAACTATTGCACAATCTCATTTTGATTTTGTAAAAAAATTGATCAAACGATCCAGAATAAATAACTTTAATCATAGCTCTTAATATCTCTAGAATTTATTTGTGAGTTCTATGCCAAATCTTTTGCAATTAGGGATCTGGCTGTCATTTTGTTAAAGGGAAACCCTTGCACAATCTTATTTTGATTTTGTGGAAAAATTTATCGAATGATCCTTTTATGCCTATTCTTTTGCAATGAAGATTGATAACCGGTAATTGGCTTGTTTAAATGCCAAAAGGAAACCATTGCACAATCTCATTTTGATTTTGTGAAAAAAAAAAATTGATCAAAATGATCATTTTATGCCAAATCTTTTGCAATTAGAGATTGATAAACAGTAATTGGCTTGTTTAAATGCTAAAAGGTAACCATTGCTCAGAACCATAAGTGGACCACGGGCTCATTTGGTTCAACTTTAGGAAATGCAAAGCCATTTCCCCAAGTAATTTTGAATGAATAGGCATTTTGTGAATGCTAGTGTGTTTGGAAACTCATTTTGTGTATATTTTGCAAGTAGCTTTAAGGTGAAAAGAAAAAGGAAAAAAAAGAAAAGAAAATAAAAGAAAAGGGAGGAGGAGATGCAGCTGTGCTCGGTGGTGCCGCGGTGGTGGTGGGGAGGTAGGCGGTGGCGGTGGGCGATGGCGTTGGCGGCTCGCCCGAGGTCGCCGACCTCAAGCGAGTATTCCGACGGCCGATCCGGCCCCGGTGGGCAAATCCGCCGCTCACGACCGAGCGCCACCCACCGGCCGAGCTTCGCAAGGAAGAAGGAAGAAGACGATGAACAATAACTTTCGAGGGCAAAAGAGGAAAACATGATTATCAAGTAAAGGGTAATATGGGAAAGAAAAAATTCATTAAACCCTAAACTAGCATTCCAAATGCTGGCATTTGGCAAATGGAGACTCAAAAGTGTGAACCAAACACAAAATATTTTCCCTAATGGGCTTTGGAGGCCCAAAGCCCCTTGGAAAAGCCGAATCAAACGGGGTCCACATCTAATTTAAGCCTGAGGATGTCAGTTTCACAAGAAACAAAAGGCTATTCAAGTGTTATAATGAACTAACAATTATGCCCTTTCTTAAAAAAGTTTACAAAAAGAATTTTATGTTAATTTACATTGTATTGTATATTTAAAAGTTTTGTACTGAGTTAAATAAAATTCTAATTGAGCGTGGTGTAAAGTTCGAAAAAAAAAAAAAAATCTGTAACAAGTTAAAAGTGAACATCATTCCAAGCAAATCCAAAGATGCTAATGAGAGAAAAAAATTAAACATTAATTATCACAAAGTTGTTTGCGTTTTCTCTCCTTTAATTAAGCTATACATGAGATATTATACTTGATTTGTAGCTGATCGTATTTGGCAATTCTTATCTAAAAGTAAAAAAAGAAGAAATGGCAAATCTCATACAAGAGTAAAAAGGAAAGAATTTTAAAGGCAACATGGAAATTCTTATCCCAGACTATAAATGAAGGAAAGAAAAAGAGGTCATATAGCAATCCTTTTCCCATACTGACGTCTGCCAAAAAAGGAAAAAAACAAAACTAATATCACAATTGTCCTCCCCAAAAAAGAAGAAGAAAAATATAAGGTAAAAGATGGTTGCGGCAAGCTGGCGAGATTCGATATGCTCCATTCTCCATCTTTAAATATCTGAATGACGATGATATTGGAGCAATGTAGTTAATCTCACGTGACAATTTTGGCAATTCTTATCTAAAAGTAAAAAAGAAGAAATGGCAAATCTCATACAAGAGTAAAAAGGAAAGAATTTTAAAGGTGATGTGGAAATTCTTATCCCAGACTATAAAAGAAGGAAAAAAAAAGGGCTAATATAGCAATTCTTTTCCAATAGTGGCGTCAGCCAAAAAGGAAACTTTGATAAATGGAAAAAAAAAATAAGGAAAAAATAATAATAATGTTGCAATTCTCGTCCCAAAGTAAAATAGAAGAAAATTAAAAGGTAATAGATCTTATACGCCCCATTCTTCATCCTTAAATAGCTTAATGGTTTTGATATCGAAGCAATTTACGTCACAATGAAGACATTAGCTACGCTCATATTTATTTGCTCCCGTTTGTAACTGGATGTGTCGGAAAAAGCATTTGGAAAAAGACCTATGTCGAGATGAAGAGCAATATGACAGATGGAATTACTGTGAGAATTCATTGCAAATCGAAGCAGGACGATCTCGGATTTCATGATATTATGACGAGGAGGAGCTGGAGTTTCTCATTCACACCCAGCTTCGTTGGGAATACCTTGTTTTTTTGTAGCTTTTCATGGCCTCGTCAATTTCGTTATTTCGACATATATGACCAAAATAGGGACGAAATGCAATGCTCCACTTGTATTTGGAAGATTTCGCCCAATGGTCCTTGTTTGCTTGATAAGATGACCGGAGATTTCACAAAATGTTATCCTTGGAATCCTCCTTCACAGATGGGGAGAAAACCTCTTACATGAATGTATGATGGAGAAAAATGATGTGGCAAATTGCCATGTCGTGATTTGGATGGAATAAGATGGCCTTTATTAATTTTGTATCTCTTCTAATTTCCTCATCATTTTGATTTCGATTTGCAACTCTTTTTCTCTTCATTTTGTCTCATTAATATATTGATTTGTTCTACACTGGAATGTTTTTGCTTAGACACCCTTCTACTTTGGTTCATTTGTAACATGAACCCTGTAAATATACATAAAACTTGGTATATGTACGAGTACTTTACCATGCTTTTCTTAATCTAATTCATGTCGTTCATGAGGTCTATAGGTGTGATAGGATAATATGATACAAGAAAGGATAGAAGCAGCATCTGCACATGAGATGCAACTCAAAGTTTTCCAAACATCGACTGGTGAAGGCGATATTCACGGCTAAAGTCAGTGTTCTTCTCAAGCTCGATGGCCTTTAAAGCTTCTTCACCTCCCCAAGTCTCGGGCAGATTAAGAATGTGTTGGCTAACGAGATTCTACATTCAATGGCACGTCAAGCTTTCGAAGTTTAGTGTTGATTAATTTTGCATGCTGACGATTTGTACAGTGAAGAAGCCGGGATTTTTGTTCAAACCACAGGAGAATTGCCCAAATCAAGCCTAAGTCGACTTTTCTAAATTTCATAAAATTGAAATTTTTCAAAAACTAGCCATAGTCTAAAATGTTATTGCTCTCACAATCGACCATTCTCATTTGGGTCGCGTTTTTTTCACTCTCTTTTGCTAAGACACTCCCCGACACAATTATTGTGTTGCCTTTTGTGGGTCCCACTTTTTAGCATCCATCGTCCGCTAATGTTCTAAGAAAGTGTCGTTCCATTTTTTTCTAGTCGTGCCCCTCTTTTTAATTAGATTTTTATTTCTTTTCTTGTGAGTCCCATGTCCACTTTACTCGTCTTCTTCCTTCTCTCGAAGGGAGTTCTCTCTCGTGTAACCACTCAGAGCAATAAAGAGGTAGAGAAATGGAGACTTCCGCGTATGTGTAGGCAGAGGCAGCTGAGCTGTTCCTCATGAACCCCAACGTCACCTTCTCGAGCCGCATGAGTAAAGGCTATGCTCCCCATGTCTTACGACACCAAGGGGATCGAGGGAGGGTGGCGCAGACGGGACACAAGGAGGTTGTGCTCTCTGCATTTGATGGGCCCCACGAAGGTGGAGTAGATCGCGCTGATGAGCAGCTAGGAAGGGTGATGGGGAGGCTGAGGGTGGCATTGGCAACCTCGAGGCATTCTCTCTGCAGTCTCAATTACTTCATAAAAAACCCTTCTCTGAACAAGGGATCAATTAGATTCGCAAGCAAAAGCCGGAGAATGAATTTTCTCGCCTTCTCCCATCTATCTGTCGAAAAAATCCACTGACTAGTATGCTAAAATTTCCTCACTAAAAGCTTGAATCACGCTGAGGTTGAGCGAGTCGGATCAGTTGCTGCGTAGACCAAGGGGCCGAGGAGTCGACGTCCTGGTAGCGGACCTGAGTCTGACTAGGATATGCAAGCACGAGGACATAACCTCTGTGATTCTCTATTTCTCACTCTCTTGAGAGAGAATGGAGAGAAGGAAGAAGAAAAGAAAAGTGGACGTGGGACTCACGAGAAAAGAAATAGGAAATTAATAATAATAATAATAATAATAATAATAATAATAAGTTATACGACAAGAAAAGGGGCACACTTTCTTGGGAGGAATGTTAAAATGTGGGGACCACAAAAGGTAATATATATTGTTAGAACGCTGTTGATGAGTGTTTTTACCAAAGAGGGAGTGGAAAAAGCACGCTACTATTAGAAATGGTCAACAAGCTTTTACTTATTCATTGTATACTTCTTAGACTGTCATGCCCGATCCTCCTAGCACGTGCCCATCCCGGCTTGGTCGATTAAATAGCGACGTCCCAGGACGCATCGCCGACCCATTCATTTTAATGCACATGCGGAAGCAAATAAATAATCCCTAGACAACAATTCAATAGGATAGAAAAGTAGGCCATATTTTGGAAACCAACACCACAACACACTTATATTTATATATATATATATATATATACACATATACATATGTATATGTGTATGTACATACATATACATATATATACACATATACATATATATATACACATATACATATATATATACATATATATATGTATATATGTATAACAAACCAAGTCATATATATACAATACAAACCACTCTATTCACAAGTTTACAAAACGCGGGGGGCTTAACAACTATGGGTCCTCATCCTCCTCGTCATCTCCCTCCAAACTCCAACTGGAGCCTACTGCTAAATATATAGGAGATCATGGATCTTCAAGGTCAAGGTCCACCGAGTCTACCACCCAACAACCTGGAGAGTCTATAGTGCCTTTCCAAAAGCAACCTCCATCACATACAAATGTATCTTAGATTCCGGTATGGGGCCATCTCTCTATCCATTACGATACAGGCGATACCATGCTCTGTATTAATGGGGCACCTTCTTAGGTAGACCCGCGTCAACCTAGACTATGGACTTCACCAGTTCGTACTCTAATCTCTCAGGGTGCCCATGAATCGGAATGTAGTACTTTTGTTCTATAATCTTCTTGGGTTGCCCAAAATGCTCGGGAGGAGCTGCCATCTAAGGACCTTAAATGTTATCCCACAACGGGATGAGACGTCTCAGCAAGTTCAACCCCCTAAGTCCCGACTAGGAAGAAAATATGCCTTGAGGGCTACCTAAGCACAAACACGAATCAGAGAACTTACCTTTGCCTCAATTTCCTTCCTGCAATCAATACGATTCAAACAACCATCCAATCAGATCGCACCATCGATCAATCGACTCAGTCGATTCCATGTCAACGAGACCATTCCCCGGTCATCCCAATCAATACTATCTATAAAGTCCAATCATAATCGTGCTCACCTAAGCCGATAGTAGATAGTATAACTCACCAAAAGCTGCCTCAAATATTGATATAGTATACTAAATATGCTCGCTTAAGCTGCCTCAAATACTAAATATGCTCGCCAAAAGTTGCCTCAAATACCGATTCGATAATCTAATCAAATCACCATTTTTATCGTTCACGATAAAAATAATCGTGTGTGGATACACGGTCGGCTTTAGCCAAACATACAATATTTTCACTTTTGAAAATCCCACTAATTTCAACAGTTCACAAATCTATTTTTGGCTCTGTAAACCGATACCTGGTAATTTTCTAATTAATTACTGAAATTTATTATTTTTGGAATAATTTCCCAAAATCATAATTCACTTCCATTCAGCACAAAATAACAGTCAATTAAATAAACAGACCACACCACTGCAATCGGCATAAAATTCCGGTCACCGACTATCCCGGTCTAATTTCCGGAAAATAAATAAATAATTAATTAATTAATTACGGAAAAATAATAAATAAATGCCAAAAATAGCAACTTAGGCCCGTAAAGCCTAATTAAAGTCGAGACGAGTCAGAAAAATTCGAAACTCGTTGATTAAATACTACGATCCGTCTACTTGCTAATTACACTATTTTATCCACCTAACATGCAATAATGGTTAATTAAATTGCTAATTTACTCTAACTATCCACCTATTCCATACTCGTCTAAACTAATCAACCATTAAGCATCATTAACTTACTAAGCAGAGATTAGTGAGTTAAACTCATTTGTTAAGAGATCCGCTCGGATCAAAACGACGGGGACGCGGCGAGGCTCGTTACACTCCAAAGCGGGACGACCAAACGAGGTCGAAAAACGGTCCAAAGCGGGCCAAAATCGTGGCTGGAAACCCACCCGATTCCGAGCCGTCGGGGCCCGAAGAAGCCGCTCCGGTGCTGGCTTGGGCTGGAAACGAGTGGAGATGGGCGGAGGGGCTGGTCGCGGGTCCGGTGTGGAGGCGGCCGGCTCCAAAGAACTCTAACGGTGACGCACGGCCTCCTGGCGACCTGTTGGACACACGGGCTGGTCGAGACGGCACGGTTGGGACGGCGGTGAGGCGCAACGAGTAGGCGTGCACGCGGGGGCAAGGAGCGGCTGCGAAGGGCACGACGGTGGCGTGCGGTGGTCTGGCATGGGCTGCTCGGCGGCTTGCTGTCTTTCCTCTGGGTTTGCTGGAGTTCAAACAGCAAGCAAGAAGGAGGGGAGGGGTCGACAGCTTGGGGAAGAGAGAGGGGGAACAAGATCAACTTGGAGGGGGCCACTTGCTTCATTTCCTATCCCATTGTCCCGTTGGATGACCTCACCCGTACCTAGCTATAATCCTCTGCATTTTCCAGCCCATTTGCTTCTTCTAAAAGCCTTGAAGAGGTCCACAAGTTGGGTCCATGGGGGTGCTACGAACTTTGAATGAATTTCCCCCAAATTGGACTTCATTCCTTCTTGAAACAATCCAATTTGGCTCTTAAAAATTCAATTTTCGAACTCTCGATCATCTTGGCATTTTTTCTCGTCAATAGAACCCACTTGCATTCCAATTTCGTGATAAAAACGGTCCTTTGATTTTCCCAAATCGAAAATGGCCATATGTCGACTTTTTCTGCCAAAATCTCGGTTTGCAAAAAAATCTTCGGAGACGAGTCGACGTTCCTAAAATGACTCATGACATGACAGAACTTTCAATTTCTGAAATCGGATTCAAATTCGCGATTAATTTCAATCTGGCGCGATTTTAGCGTGACCTAAGCTACCGGGTAACTTTCAGAAATTTTTAGTGCAAATGACCCGTGGTCGATTTTCTTCAAGCCACAATGAACCTCTTCAACACATTGGTGACTCTCGGTTGTCGTGAAAATCTCGAGATTTCAAATACGGACATAGGGTACCAAAACGACAGAAAAATCAGTCTAGTACCGGTCGGCGAGAATTTTGTAATTTAGTATAATCACCCACGTTTAACCACACATCTCTATCGCATCGACCTATCTCTGATCTCTAATCAACTTTTAACTGTGCCGTAATGATCTCTGTAGATGAGCACGGTCAAGTATAAGAGTCCTGGTCGAATTCTCAAGTCTATTGCATTAAAATCTCTTAGTGACTTCCTCAGGTAGTCTAGTTATCTTAGGAGTGATAAGTTCGAGAACAAAGACTATAGGCGCGTCAATGAAAGGCCCAATTAATCTAATTGAAAGCAGAATTGAAAAATTCAGGATGTCACATAGACGCTGTGTAGAACTCTATGGAGAAGAGGAGTGGAGACTAAGCCAACTGTTTCCAGGATCATTGCTTTTGTATGTAAGTATCTCGTGGAAGGGAAGATATAGTAGTTTGTATAATTATACTCTTTCGAATCCTGTTAAGGTGCTTAAGCAATTGCAGCAAGTTTTACCTAAGTATGTTCACTTAAAGAAGCATGTGCAGTTGGGCAATCCTAATCAGAGGAAGAATAAGAAGGAAGATACTAGAGATATTGATTCGAAGAAATCTTCACAAGGTGTCATCCCAATTTTTAATGAGAACGTCAAATCTGCAATTAGGAAAGTATTAAATAGCAGAATTCTCAAAATTCAAGTGGTAATTTGAACCCTGATATAATTATGTCCTCAACCCCATATCGTGGGACCCGATTGAGAACGAAAATAGAACAAAAAATTATTGCACTTCTGCCAATGAAAGGCAAAATGCAAAAATCATTTAGTTAGTGGACGTAAACTTTACTACAGTATTTTAGAGTTTCAAGAGAGAGTGTGTGGTGATGGAACTTCTGTAAGTATGCATCCAAGGTTTTCTCTTCTTCACACGTTTGTTTATTCGTTCCATTATAAATTGCTCACTTAGTTATAAAAATAGTCGGATCTAATCCAATTCAAGGCCTTACCGATACACATCTATCGATGGACCGCTAGCACATGAACCACAAGCAAATTTATCAAGCCAATGGAAGTTACTTAGATAAACACAATCACTAAGCATAATCGAGGAGCAATTACTACGCCTTTGCTATAAGTGCCACCAGCTATCCAAAAAGAAACCCTCGGCATGAATCAAACAAAATATTATCTTTCAATTATCTTTACTTTCCTACATTGTACTTTAAATTTCCTTAGCTATAGTTTCATATTCATGTCGTCGATTAGATTCTAACATGCATTTTTATCCCGATACCTCGTTGTTGATTGAATTTTAGCGTTGTATATCAATATCCTTGATTTATGTTGTCGATTAATTCTAGCATAATTCAATATTGATCTTGTAACTTTTGGGCCTTGTCATTGATTCAATTCTAACTCTGTATGGGATTGTATAGTGTTGTTTGGATTAAAGAAGTTCAATTCCTCTTTGTATGAGACATCTTGTGTCCAGAGTTGGCTCAAAACCCTTGTCCCCTTTAATAAAATCGAAGAATGATTTTCAGTGAAAAATATTTCATTATGAGAGTGGGCAAAATAGAACCATATACAAGAAATTTGGAAAGTGTTGTATGATTTTATTTACCCAGAGTATAGTTACAGGTCCCCAGGGTTTCAAGGATGCTTAAAAAAGTTTGATCCAATTTTCATTAATGATTACTCTGATGTTCGATCTCCAATTGACTTGAATGTTGATATATTAGAAGCTAGAGACATTCCGACAACATCGGAGATGGGACTTCGATTTCAAGGGATCATACAAGCGTCAATTGAGCAAAACCCATTTATGAAGTTAGGAAGACATCCCGGCCAGTTTTAGTCAAGTTTGGCCAGACTCTGTTAAATTATTGACTTTTTGAATATATGTCGAAATTTGAGATGTCTATTATTAGAAATTGGACTATATTTTCTTCTATTTTTCTAGTCATGCCTTTCCTTGTAGGTTATAAATATGAACGTTGCTCATTTTAATTGTTAGTTAATTTTCACGTTAGTGAAGTTCATATTTATACCCAACAAATTATAGATATGCTTGGAGGAATAGAAATATTATATAATCTTTATATATTTATACTTTAATCAATTTAATGCAAGGATTTTGGTAGATCCATGAAGAAAATTGCTGATTATGGCACAAACATTGTGAATTAATTTTTTAGTGTGCTGAAGTGGATGCTTAGTGAAAAGAAAAAAATTAGAAATGTCAAAAATTTTGTATGCAATTCAATTTAGTGTTATAGCTTTTAGGTCGCTCATTCAAATTCCTCAACTTTCAAAGTGTCATCACATAATTTACACTAACATCTTTGATTGCCGAAAAAGGTGATGTGGCATTATTTTGTATGATAAGTATGCTCCTCCATGGCTCTTCTACATAATCAACAATATAATGTGGCAAATGGGTGTGGAAATTGTAATATTTGATTGAGAAGGGTAGGGCTTGAAAAAAAAAGAAGAAGATAGATAAAATGTTGAAAAGTCAAAAAAAAAAAAAAAAAAAAAGAAAAAAAAGAAAAGGATGTTCAACTGCTTTGAAGACTAAGAGCCTGCCTAGAAAAATGGAGAGAGAAAAGATAAAAATAAAAATAAAAATAAAAGAGAGGAAGGGAAATAAAAAGGGAAAAAATGGGGAAAAGGTAAAGAAGGAATTTACTAATACATGCCACGGTGGGCTCATCAAATCGAATTTATTTCGATTTGCAACGCTCGGTAAGGATTTAAGCCATTCATTCGTCTAATCATAGTAGTTTTCAAAATTATGGCACAATCTCAAAGTTATGTATTTGAATTGCAAGGCCTAATTTTTGAATTGTTCAACTAAGAGATTTCATAGGAATCATGGATTATGGTGTGGTAGAGTTGTGGAGTTTGATGAGAGTTGATTTAAAGTAGCAAGTTAGTTATAGCGAAATTTTTTGAGTTTTATGCTTAGACTCCTTATTGTGAATAATTTTGAATAATCGTTTTGGATAAAGTTATTTATTGATGCATGGGAGTCATTTTGTCGATAATTAAGCATAATTAGTCAAGTCATTAGTTAAAATTAGTGTTTAACTTGGTTTTGATGTCACTTATCATTCAATTGATAGAATTATGAGATTGTCAACTCGTATAATTATGTTGTTTGGTTTTAGGCATTCTAAGGCGAGTAGTGCTAATCTCTTCTTTGATTTTATAAAACCCAAGTCTTGAAGTATATAAAACTAAGAAGAGAATATTTGTCACATAAAGTTGGACTGAGAATTTACTACATTTTTGGGTTGTTGTGAGATGTTTTGTGTTGGGGCTAACAAGACAACCTAAAGAGGGGTGAATAAGTTGAGTGAAAGATGATAATGATAATGATCTTTCGTGGAATGTCAACCATGATTAATGTTGTTGATAACAAATAATGTAATCATGAGTGGTGCTAATAAATACATAAACATAATCAGGTATGTTGATAATAAAAAGATAGAAGATAGCACGCTAAGTTTTATAGTGGTTCGGCTTTATCTCTAAGTCTACATCCACACTCAAGACTAATAGCCATAATCAGATTAGAATCCACTAGTAATAAGCATTGCAAGTTACGGCCAGCTACTGTTGTTCCTATTACACAATAGATTACACTGTCAAGATGCAACCACTTGCACTCACACTTATACACTTGACTTTCTACTACTACAACTCAATAGCACCATATAGAGAGATTATTAACACCATAGCTGCTATAGACAAATCCTAAACAAAGAAGAAGACTCAAGAACTATAGACTTGGTTTGTTTATTTCCACCCGACACCCAGCCTTGCAACTTATCTTAGATTTGGTATATATAGCATTTGAATCCTTAAATGAACATTTGTCATTTGTCTTCATGAAGTGGTATTACTATTGCTAGCGTCAGACCGGTTGTCTAACGACTCTATCTAATAGTGGCAATTTTTCTACCCTAGTTAGACTACTCCAGTTAATGTTTGTCTTTGACAAAGTTGCCATAAATGCTCGATACATCTCTCGATGCTCATGATGCGAACTCCAAGTCTTTGTAATTGCTAGTTTCATCTCAATCAACATTCCCATAAGCTAAACCGATGGCCAAAATCTTCCAGACTCGATATCTACATCATCCCTTACCCATAATCAAGAATGCATATTACCAATAGTTTGTTGATGCTGTTCACTATGTAGAATCACTTCCTATCAATCTTCCAACAATCATCGTGGCTTCACTAGCTTCCAAAAATTTCCAAAGGACATTAGAATTCTTGCTAATTTCTTGTATTCATCGATTTACCGAGCTAGTATCGAAAGATCTTCAAAGACACCAGCATCACCAATAATGTCTTATCTTCATTGAACTCATTGGACTTTCAACATTGACACCATCTTTTCATCTCATCTAAAGATAACTACTCCAGCCAACGATTTGCTGTCCCAATAGTGATCCGCTCTTCTATCTTCTAGTCCTTCCAAACATATTGGCGATCATGATTCTAACAAGCTATTCACCTTCATAAGTGTGGTCCTTCCAAACTTCAATGAGGCTTGTTCACCATCACCAAAATCCATCCAAATGCTCACCTTATCTCGGTCCTTACAAGCCATCACAAATATCCTCATTTTTCTTGGCTCGCTCACCCTCGATCAAGGTCTTTCTAGCTTGTTCACCTTTATAGAGTTCCTTCTAGCTTGTAGACATCTTCATGCCCAATGCCTTGTTCACCTTAGATAGCGATCCTTTCATATTAGCAAAACATTTCCAATTATGGCAAACAATCAGGATCACACTTGATGGTAATTGTAACACCATTTGCATTGCATCTTATGTGTATATCAACCAAGACACACATTAATAGCATTTTATTGTCTTTGTCATCTTCAAAACAACATATGGGACTTTCCCAACAATTTTATAAACCTTTTCGAAAGGTTATGTGTACTACTTTGTGAATTTGATTTATGAAATCACTTCTAAAAAGATTTGAGAAATACTTTATGATAGAGGATTCTAACCGATGAAATGAGTTGCCAAAAATGACACCGAGACCTCTGGAGTACCAAAAGTTGGCACAAAGGGACACTTAAGTGCCAAAAGTTACAAAAGTGACACTTAAGTGTCAATCCGGCCAAAATGTTGATGTAGCGATTTTCTAGCGAAACAAATGCAAAACGATGTCGTTTTGGTGCCGACGTGGTAAAAAATTAATATAAAAATTAATTAAATTAAATTTAAAACTAAATTTACTTAAAACATTTAAAAATACAAATACAAATATTAAAAAAATTAAATATATATATTTTAAAAAAAAAAGAGTGAGGCGGCCGAGGCGTAGCCCTCGCCGCCGCCGCCGGGAAGGGCCGATGGACGAGGGGTTGGCTAGGGTCGCGGGGCCCCGGCCAAGGGTCGGTAACCTCGGCTAATTGGCGGCAAGGGCCCGCGAGCCCTCGCCCCAAATTAGGGCAAGGGTCGGCGGCCCTTGCTCGACCTTTGGCTCGGCCGGGCGAGGGCCACGACCCTCCCCGCATCGGGCGGCCCTACGGGCCCTCGCCGTCGTTCTTTGGGGTTATTGGGCATTAGCCAAGGGCCGCGATCCCGGTCGACCCTCCCCCCTCCGTCGCCAGCCCTCCCTTTTTAATTTTTTTTAGTATTAGTATTTTTATTTTTAAATGTTTTAAATAAATTTTGTTTTAAATTCAATTTAATTAATTTTTATATTAATTTTTTACTACGTCGCATCAAAACGACGTCGTTTTTGCATTATCTAGCCACGTCAGCATGCAAAACGACGTTGTTTTGCATTTACTTCGCCGGAAATTGCGCACATTAGCATTTTGGCTGGATCGGCACTTAAGTGATCCATTTTGCTCCGATTTTGGCACTTAAGTGTCACTTTCGTAACTTTTGGCATTTAAGTGTCCATTTGTGCCAACTTTTGGCACTTCAAGTGTACTTTTGCCGCCAAAAAAGATATATTTGGTTTGTAAAACCTTTGTGATTTGGACTAATCATGGATAGAGTGCTATAGGGCGATGCCAATCTTAAGGCTATGAAATACGTTAATTAATGACTAAATGCGGCATGATAACGTAAGTTTCATGGACGCCTCATCTACGGTCTCATATTATGATATACATTGGTCAAGGAATAAATGCTATATGACAATGTAAGTTTTGATAGAGCCACATCTACGGCCTTGTATTCAAGGGCTCAATGCTAACAACTATACGAGTCTCGTGGGAGTCACCTTTAAGTCCTTGTAGTATAATATACGTTGATCAAGGACTATTGCTACATAATAATGTAAGTTTTGTTAGAGCCACCTCTAAAGCCTTGAGTTGGACATTGAACATAGAATGGACCTTTGACATGTGATTTGATGAGATTAATTAGTGATACTTGTTTGATATTGTTGATGAAATTGTTATTTCTACTTGAATATAGTTATATTGAAGTAATATATAACTCATATTACTCTCGAAAGTTTGTTATATTCTAGATTTTGTATAAATAAATGATGTCTTTGAGTCTTAAATATGTATCGGTGGAGGCTCGGTCTACTTATAAGGAATGTAATACTCATTGGGCTATAGTTACTCATTCATTTTGTCTTTAATGTTTTTCAAGTTTCACGTTTGTGGCCGAGAGTACGATAGTGCTACGATGAGGATTTTTGGGAGTTTGACTTTTTTGTATGGTTGGAGGAATTTGCATATATGTCTATTGTTAGTAGTTGGGTTAGTTGAGTTTTAAGTTGTGCATATTTTTTTTTTTTGGGAAAAATGTAATGCATATTTTAAAACTTGTCAATAAAGTGCAATTAGGTAATAAAACTTTCTAAAAGTGCAAATAAATCCTAAAACTAGTCATGAAAATGCAGTGAAATCTTAAAACTTTCAAAAGCGTAATCAAATCCGAAAACTTATCACAAAAGTGTAATTGAGTCTTGTCGCGACCTAATTTTTCGGTGCACCACCTAAAACTAGGTTAATGGACTGTCAAGTTTTTAAACTTAACTCGGGCTCTCCCAAGCCCATACCAAATCGCGACTTAAGTCTAAATTTTTAAACATGCAAAAGATTATTAACTAGGAGTCGCCACTAATCTGTTTACGGTAGGTCGATTAGACACCTAAGTAAAATAAAGGGAGATTTATTTTACTCCTACGAACCAGAGACTAAAGGTATGGGGACTTGGTTACACTAGAATTTTCTAATGCCCTTTCGGTACCATTTCTTTTTTTATTTTTGTTTTTTTAAAATGTTTTTGCAAGCTGCTTTGATTTATTTTAACCTAGACTTTTACCATATCAAAAGGTGATCACACGGATGCTCAACCATTATTGAATATTCAAATAAAAAAGTAAATAAATAAATTGCATCACACAAAGCAAACATTTTTTTTTTTTTTTTTTTGGGTTTTCTTAAGAGTTAGAATTCTTTTATAAAAAAAATGCTTTTTTTTACCTAAATGACCTAATTTTACTATTATGCAAATTCAAATTAAATGGGCCTAATATGCAATCTAGTTAACATGCACCTCATGACCTAATTTTACTAATGAACATATTCTAATTAAATAATCCTATTATGCAAACTAGTATTTTTTAATGAAATTCGAAATTAATAAAAACCCTAATTAAGCTATCCAAAAAATAATTTTCTAATTCATTTTTTTTGGATTAATTTTGACTTAAACCCTATTATGTCTTAGAAAACTATTTTTTATTTTTTTTATTTTTTAAAATGAGAATATATAAAAAAAAAATGCCAATTTTATCTAAGACTCTATATAAAAAAAAGGTTGTTTAAGATTGACCCTAACCTATTTTAAAAAGATATCTAAAAATGCAATTCTAAAAATATAATCCAAAAAAAAAATTACTAAACCTACGTGTCTAATTTTTTAAACCTACATGTCCTACATGCTCATGCAAGATTTTGATTTTTTGATTTTTTATTTTTTATTTTTTTTAGTTTTTTTAAAAGATAAGTAATTATTAAATCTAAACTATCAACAAAATCAAGCAAGGAAGGATTAAAATAATTGAAAAAATAACCTATTGTCTCACAGTCAAATTAACGGTTATTCTAACCCTAATTATCACAACAAAGAGATCAAAATAATTACAAATCTGATCCGAAGTCTTACAGACCAAATTAAATAATTATTGTGATTTAACAATTAAAATCTCACTAAAAAGCCCAACAATTAAAATAATTAAAAAAATGATCCAATGTCTCTCGGATCAAATTAATAATTATAATAATTCCGGACAAAATCCCGCAGATAATGCCTACAAAAATTACAGATATTAACATCCAATATTACAAATTAAATACCTAAACTAAAAATGCTATCGAATGAAATAAACAAAAATAACATAACAAATAAAATAAACTAAATTATAAAGAAAGTAAAAAGTAAAAGTAAAAAGTAAAAAGTAAAAATAATAAAAACTACCTAGGTAAGTAAAGGAGACAGGGGTGACGCCGGTGGGGGGGTGGTCGGCCGGCGCAGTTCGGACTCGCGAAGAGGGGCACCGGCAGAGGGGTGAAGTGCGACTAGTGGGTGCGGCGACGGCGACGGCACGGGCTGCGGCGCGATGATCGTTGAGGACGAAGCGGTGGTCGTGGGCGTCGGATTGCGGGCGAGTTGTCGGGTGTGCCGGACGTCGGGAAGAAACCAAGGAAGGAAGAAGACAACTCTTTTTTTTTACTTTCCTTCTCTCTCGCTCGTCCCTTTGCCGCCGTTGGTTTCTTTCTTTTCTCGCAAATGGTCAGGAAAAAGAAAAGAAATGACTCCACCTTTTGACTTTGTACGGTGGAGAAGGGGGGCTTCTTTTTCCTTTCTTTTTTTACCCTCTTTGTTGCAAGAGTTCTTTCTCACGATTTTTTTGGTCTTCCTTGCACGAATTTTCTCTCGCACGAATTCTTTTGAATTTTTCTGGTCGTCTGAAAATTTTTTCTGAATTCGCTCCCCTTCGCATCCGTACGGATCGACTTATTTTATAGTGATTTCTAGACGGCCGCTCTCCATGGCAACTTTCGAGTTTCCATCTTCTGTCGCATTAAATCAAATCTGTATGATTTGGCAATCAGCTCAATTCTTGCCCATTTTTCACTTGATTTCAAAATTGTTGCTGCATTTAACAAAATCCGGACATCCAGCAGAATTTCATATTTCCTTGCATAATTCAATCAAATCAATTTCCCCATTTTCATTTTTTTTTCTTTTTATTTGTTCAAAATGCAATTTTATTTTTCCAAAATTAGGTGTCAACAAGTCTTAAAACTTTCAAAAAGTGCTATCAATGAAAGAATTTGATTTGACCAATTTAACAAGTTTTATGATTTGATTGCACTTTTTGAAAGTTTTAGAGTAAGTGCCAGACATCCTAAGTGCCAGAACTTGGCACGGGTGGACAATTAAATGCCAAAACTTCCAAAAGATACACATGAGTACCACAACTGGAGAAGAAATGAATACTTAAGTGTCAATGACGAGAATTTCCAGCCAAACTATTGCCATGGCTATTTCCAATGAATTTTTTTATTGATGTGGCATTTCTTAAAAAGAAATTTATCCACGTGGCGCCGACGTAGCTGGATAGTCCAAAACAACATTGTTTTAGTCTAAATTTGATTTTTAATATAAATATTAATTAAATTAAATTTAGAAAGATTAAATTATAATTTAAAAAAAAAAACAGAGCAAATCAGCGAGGGCCTCTACGACCCTCGCCGCCAACCCTTGCCACGTCATCTTTAGCCTCTGATTCTCATTGAGCAGTTCGATTGAAGTTAATTCCTTCAGTAGTCAATAATGCGTGTGTACACCCATTTCCAAGTTTTTTGCAGTGAAATTGCACTTGTTGTCTTTTGTGATTCATCGGCTAGTACTGAACTCCATTTGACGAGCACCAAGAGTTGACATTAGTAGTGCCACAAGTGCTTTTGAAAATTACTTCCTCACATCCTATGGAAAAATATTGGATTTAGGATAGTTAATGGGAAGATTGACGTAGCTAAAAGTTTATAGTGGTTGCCATGCGACGTCAATGGGGTGTCCATTTGGTGTCACATCAGCCTTTGATATGACATTAACACTAGATAAAACTTAATGAAGGTACGAGCTGCTGGCAGCAGGTAGCAGCTACAGCTAGTTCAAGTCGAATATGCATGGGCTTCTCTGTTAAATTGACAAGCGTTCATTCTTTTTTCTTGCATCAAGTTTATTCTTCCTCCATGTTTCAACACTTGAATTCATTCGGTATTCTCTAAAACAATTGAAACCGGATCCATTTATGACAGCATAAGACAATCTTTTCTTTTAAAGTTCTTTGAACTTAAAACACATCCTTAACCTTCTCGCTGTCCTTGTAGAAAAACTTAGTTATAAATCGAAGAGGCCTCTTTGATCATTTTGCTAAGCGAAAGCAAAATCTTAAATTCAGCTCAATGAATCCATCTGAAAGAAGCTACACTATGTATCTCAATGATCACGTGAATTTAATTTCTTGCACATTGCTTCTTAATAATAAATAATTGGCAAATTAAGATTGTTAAACAATTTGAATTTCCTTTTCCACATTGATTTTTGAACACAACTATCGGGATACACTTCTTAGTCGGCACATTGTTTCTTAACAATTAATCGTTCACTAAATAAGGTAGTTGAAAATTTTGTAATTTCCTTTCTGACATTGACTTTTGGACATACTTACCCAAATAATACTTCTTAATTTTTAATGGAGACACCTTTTAAGACGTCAAGCCATCAAAAAATAAGTTCGAACTAAGGGTGTGAATGATTTAAGAGTAGAAATCAGTCCGATTTCCAATTCCCAATTCCATATTTTTAGGAATCTATACTGTGCGATTCGATTCCCGGTTCTTAGGAAAACTTGAATGGCCAAAACACATTCTTAAGTCAAGCTTTGCTAGCTTTTTGGGTTATGGAGTTTAGGGGAAGACATGTCAAAACATTATCGAGTACTTTGTTTCCCTGCTATGATCGAGAATCAAAATTGTGAGTTGTTTGGACTAGAACTCGCACCTTAAGAAATGTTGGATCAAGAAGAGGGGGATTTTTTCCTCATGAACTTTGCATCTCCATGTATTATACTTTATTAGTACGTCCATGATGAGGTGCGATTAAGACGTATTGGTTCATTTTGATATGTTATGATAGAAAGACACATTTTTGAAAGGGTACAAAGGAAGTCATATAAATAACTTTTGAAGATAACAATTGGTGTTGTTGACAAAAAGAACATTTAGAAAGAAACTGTTCTCTCTTTTTCTCCTCTCTATTAAAGAACAAAAGGCATTCCATTATTGCTTTAAGAAGACAATTGGCATTAACAGTGTGGAAATTGAATGTTTTCCTCGTGATTGCATTCGGACCATCGTGAAGTCATATCATCCATTGTTCGCTCATGATTCAATGTTCATTCCAGGGTAAATTGTTCATTGCGCATTGAAGAGATTAATCGTTTCTTCCGTCGACTTTCTTCCTATATTGGTGTTAGAGCTTGTGTTATGATTTCTACCTTGTTTTTCTATCGACTTTTCTCGTTTGCTATTTGATATGGGGATCAAGAGGATGAACTTCACATCGCCTGGATGTTTATTGTTCGGAAATTGCAACATGAATCGTCAAAAACGAACCGAAGCCAAAAATGGGTTTGGAAGTCGCGTATGCCCACACGGTTTTGGCTATTTTTTGAAATATAATTCGGCCAAAATCGATTTTTAAATATATAGGGTGAAAGTATTTGTCAAGATGAGTTAAATGGCTGGTCGAGCGCTGCTGAAAGACACCGGATGCACCCATAAGCATGGAAAAAACCGAGGCACGTGGGTGTCATGCGCCCAACGTGCTGGGAATGCCGAGCGCGTTGTGTGCTAATGTAATTAATGACATCAGCCAATGGTCGGTAAACGCCGGATGACGTCACCCAACGGCGACAACTGGTCAACCAATGATCGATCGAAGACTTGACCTGACCGGAGACCCGAATCGGAGACTCGACAGGTTGACTGGTCAATTAGTCTGACCAATTAGCTAGGCCGGCGTTGGACCGGCTGGATCGGCCAGAGCTTTGTTGGCTCGCTGGTGCGTGCGCCATACGCACCACGCACTCAGGCAGCACGTGTCGGTGCGTGGGACATCCGATTGACGTGTGGTTGGCGGTGTTTGGTTCGTATGGATGTGCTCTACGTTATGATGTGGTTATTTTACATGTTTGAGGCTTTTAAAAGTATAAAAATGTGTATGGAACCCTAAGTACACGTATTATTGAGGTATAAGTGCATTGTTTATTCATTTTAACCGGTATTTTCTTATGGTTTTGGAAATGCATAAGCTAGCCTGCATGAAAATAGCCACATATATACTGTGTAGAGCTTGGTTCGATGATAGTATGTATATGGTTTAATGTTCTTGCAATTTCCTTATTCCGAGTACACTCAAACAATGGTTGAAAATCATTTACTTTTTCATTAAGTGTTGAATTTCGGTTTCAATTATAGTTGTTGTATGATTGTTTATGTGTGTTGATTCACATCATGCTATGCATTTTGATATTTAATAGAAAATGTGAAAATCATGCAATTTTTTTTTCTAGTAGGAGTTTGTAGGTTGGTAGAATTCAAAAGAGTTCTCACCTAAAACTTAAAATTTATGCAAACTAAACTAGTTAATGATAGTGGAACGATTGTATATAGAAGCTAATTAGAAACATAATGAACTTTTATTTATGTCTCTTTTGTTGAATTATCATAAATTTAATTTATTTTTGTTGTAAATTAAACATGTGCATTACTCTGAAAATGTGCTTGTATTGATGCTGTGTTTAATGTGTTATAGCAATTGATTATGACTTCGACATCCAAGACCATTTTGCTTGCTTCACGTTACTGAGTTCTATGCAAGATGATCTCATGTATAAGTTTGAAAATTATCATAAGGCTCAAACAATGTGGGTTGCCTTGAAAAATAAGTTTGAGGGTACATTTGCCACTAAGTTGAGGAGACTCACCATTGAATTTGACACATACTGAAAGCCCCCAAATGTAATGATAAGGCAGTATCTTCGGGAGATGTCAAACATAATTCGTGAGCTGAAGTCGACAGGTCACTTCCTTACTGATAAACAACAAGTTTATGCTGTTATAAGGGATTTTCATGATAGTTTGGAGCATATGAAAATCAATATGACGCATAATGAGAATATTGTTACTTTTGACGATATAACGTGTCATTTGGAATTAGAGGGTAAGCATCTAGAGGCTGCAAGATCTTATGCTTATGCTTATATTGTTGAATCGAGTTTATGCAAAACTTTAGGCTTTAAACGCAAAAGGAACTATCAATTCAACAACAAAAGAAATAAGACTGATCATGCACCTAAGATGGCTAAGACCTTCCAATGCAAGAAGTATAGTGGGAAGAAAGACAAGACTAAGATGAAATGCTATAATTATGGCAAGATAGGTCACTTTGCTCGTGAATGCACTGAGTCGAAAGAGGTATCCTATTACTCTATTACTTTAAGTAATGTTTTTGTTTCTAGCACTGTAATGCTTACTGAATCTCATCCAATGTGGACTATAGACTCAAGAGCAATAGACCACGTAGTTAGAGATCGAAGAGCATTTGTGGAGTATCGTCGGATACAATTTGGAAGAGGATGAATATATGTTGGGAATAACTCAAGAGTTAAGGTGAAGAATATCGGCACATGTAAATTAATTTTACGTAGTGGTCGAAACATATTCCTACATGATGTCCTCTATACTCCAGATATTCGACGGAACTTGGACACCGACAGGGCAGGCCAGTTTGGCCCTCTGCCGATCGGTTCTTGATCACCGGTGACTACCCGTCGGCTTCTTGTCGTGTGCACTTTATTTCTACATCCTTTGATTTTTCATATTTTGTGAAAATACCCATGGATTTCGTGAAATTACAAAATTGCCCATAATTAGGCATAATTGTAATTTGCATTTAAACTCCCAATTTTTGCAAATCGATACCATCCGATCGATCTTGGGACATATTTTAATCATTATTAACCCCTAATGAGCTTAATTAGGCCATGCGATCAAGTTTCAAACGTCGGAGTGAGGGAGACAAGAGGACCACCACCTGCCAAAGTGCATTTTAGTATTTCAAAATATAGCAATATGGACCATCCACATAGTGATATGAAAAAAATAATCGAAATATGAGGAATAGAAAAAAGCATGGTAACAATTAATAGAGAGGAATGCCAAAGAAAGTTCCAATCATGGATCAAGCTAGGTCTGGTTGCAAACAAGTTCGCATGCATGTTGGCAACAAATTGTGGCACATCTCGATCACATAGTTGGCCCCTGTCCTAGTCATGAATCAAGCTTCGTCTAGTTGTGGCCGGAGTCATTCTTTCCTTTTCTCAATTGCATAAAGCTTATTGTTTTCCCTTTATTAGTTTCGGCATCCCCAATTTCCTCAAATGCCATGATTCGATCTTTTGCGTAAGGTGTTCCAAAGGTGGCAAGCAATTATGCCCGAGAATGGTATGATTTCCATGCCATTATGGTTGGAAGGAGAGATGGGCCAAGACTTGGCATGCATGCTAGGAGGGTCTTATTGAAAAACCACATTAATCTGTAATCCGACAACTAAAAATACTTGCATGATATTTTGATTCATATCACATATTGATCTAGTGAATTAAATTCCGTGGTTTATCTTTGAAAAATTCCATAATTCCTAAATCTAGAAGAATATTGTTAAAAAATGAGAAAGTGAGAACCTTTAGTTTTAATATTTTCTTTTTGTTAGAAAGTAGTCCTGACCTTTATAAATAGCCATAACATTTATACAAAATAAGGAGTAATTTGAAATTCTAATCTAACAATTATGTAAAAAGAATAAACAACTCCAAAATTTCCTTATAAACTGAGGTTTTTGTGTTTTGTTTAAGGTATGATATGAGGGGTTTCCTGTCAAAAGAATTTGTGAAAATCGGATAGATAATACATGAAAGGTCAAGACTTATTTTCAATCAATGGTCAACATTAATTTGATATGATGGTCTAAGTTGACCAAGTCTAATATGTCAATAGATAGAACATTATAAAAAATTATTCACACACACATATATATGTATACATATACATGTATATGTATACATGTATGTACACATATACATGTATACATATACATGTATATATATACACATGTATATATGTATATATATAAATGTATATATATACATATATATATGCATATATATAAATGTATATATATACATACATATATATGCATATATATATGTATATATATGTACGGCCATTTTACATTTTATTGAGTGTTTTCTTTATTTTTAGTTGGCAAATGGGTCCCACTATAATAGACAAATGAATAATTTTTCTTAAGATGGATCATCATCTTAATTAGAGTCACGTGGGACCACAATGACTTTGCCCCAATGTAAAGCTCGGCTGATTAAATTGACTTTAAGTAAAATCAGCAGACTCCTAATGTGTCTGCTTTTACTTTTGAGAGACAGTGAGAAATAACATTAAGTTCCTTTTTAATTTATGGGTTAATACCTTGAAAAATCCCAAATTGGTAAACATGTGACAAATTTACCCCAAACTATTTTTTTGACCACCAAAAACCCCAAACTAGTATACCTTTGACAAATTTACCCCAAACTGATACACTTGTGACAAATTTACCCTCTGTTAGTTTTCGTTAAATTTTATTGTCAAATTATTAAGTTAAATGACACGTAACAATTGACTGGTATACTAATTTGGGATTTTTACGCTCTGTTTGTCACGGTTTACAATTTTTTGTGCTTTTTTTGTGGTATTAATTCAATTTAGCGGAGGGTATATTTGTCACAAATTTATCAATTTTTGGTTTTTTGCGGTCGAATAAATTAGTTTGGGGTAAATTTGTTATAAATATACCATTTTATTTTTTTTTATGGTCAGTCGGGGTAAATTTGTCACAGGTGTACTAGTTTGGGGTTTTTCATAGTCAAAAAAATAGTTTGGGGTAAATTTGTCACAAGTATACCGGTTTGGGGTTTTTCAAGGTATTAACCCTTAATTTATTGATTATTGGAATCTTTTGAAGAAAATGATAGTTTTTACTGCGTTTGTAGCAAAATAGGAGGTAAAAAAAAATGAAAATGAAAAAAAATAAAAAATCCCAAATTTTGCTTAGAATGACAAATTTACCTTAAACTTTTTTTCTTTTTGCAACATAAAAAACTTCAACTTTGCCAATTGTGACACATTTACCTCAAAATTTTTTTTGTGACACAAAAAACTCTGAACTTGTATCTGTATGACACATTTACCTCAAACTATAGGACGTTTTCGTCTTTTATTTTTCCTTTTTTTCTTCTTCTTCTTCTCTCTTTCCTCCGCATGCCATAGCGGAAGGAAGCTAGACTTAGGCGAGGGCCGCCGTCACTAGCATTGGGAGAGGGCGGCCCTCACCTGGGTCGGGCAAGGACAACACTCGCTAGATCCGACAAAGGCCCAGGCGAGGGTCGCCTTTGTCGAATCTAGCAAGGGTGTCCTTGCTCGACCTAGGCGAGGGTTTCCCTTGTCGAATCTAACGAGGGATGTTCTCACTCAACCAGGCGAGGGTCACCCTCGCCCCACGCCGGCGAGGGGGGCCCGACACTTAAGTCCAGCTTTCCCCTGCAATGGCCGGCGAAGGGAAGAGAGAAGAAGAAAAAATGGGGAAAAAAAAAGAAAAGGAAAAACAGAAAGAGGAAAATAATAAGATGAAAATGCCCTTGACCATAGAGTTTGGAGTAAATATGTCACAGTTAGTAAAGTTGAGGTCTTTTGTGTCACAAAAAAAGAAGTTCAGGGTAAATTTATTACTTTGGATAAAGTTTGGGGTTTTTTGTAACTTTTTTTACAAAAAAAAAAAAAGATTAAAGAAATGACCTTTTAATCCTCCAATCCGATTGATGTCACAAAACACCATTGTCAAAAAGGTGAGGCGGTCTCTAGTCATTTGCAAATCATATGCAAAACTGGGAATTTCACACTTTTACCTTCCATCATAGCGGGGATGATTGTTCGGACTAGGGCCTCCATAATGATTTTCTAATCGATCTTTTGTAAGTTTAATTTTCACTTGTCTTGGATACTTTTTGTTCCAATGGTGGTTTCCACCACATTCCTCGCCTCTTTGATTCTCTAGTCTCCAAACAAGCAGACCCTTCAGCAAGTATTTATACAAGGGGATTCTTCTGCTAGTGCTTTAATCTTGCCACCTGCAAAGTCGAAAGAGCCTCAGCAAGGACCACATTCCAGCTTAGACTTGTATCAAGGACATCACAAAAGAACAGCTCTGGGTAGTGAGATACAACCGCTTGATCAGCAACTTCATAAAGCCCTTCCCTAACCTACTCCTTCTCCCGATGTGGAGATCCCTGCGACTGTCCAGCAACATGAACTTCAACATCAGGAACCAAGCATCCCCTACCGCAAGAAATTGAGAACCACCAGAATTTCAGCAAAAGCAAGAACAGCAAAGAAAATCAGAAGATATAATCCTTATGACTCAAGGATAAACAGCTTAGAAACTCTTGATGAATCGCAGCTCATGGATACACCCATTTTACCGGCTGCAAAGGACGAGACATGGGCTTTGGTGGCTGGCCCTCAACATGACCACCAAAGGACAAATGAAGCTACCGTCTTTGGAACTGTCAAGGGCTAGGCTCCCTCCGACAGTTCGAGCTCTAAAGGTCTTAGTGGCCAAGGAGAAGCCTGATTTACTCTTTTTGATGGAGACCAAGAATCAAGAGACGGTTATCATTCAGCTTAAACAGCGTTTGAAATTCAGAAATTACCATGTGCTCGATCCTGTTGGACTTGCTGGCGGACTTGCTATGCTATGGCATGATGACATTGTAATCCATATAGAGCGAGTTTCTCAGCACTTTTTGACACAACCTGCACGGATATTCGTTTGGGGACTCCTATGCGCCTAACTTGTGTCGATGCTCCAGCAACTTATCATTTTCGACAACAACTATGGACGAATCTTCATCTAATAGCACTTTCAAATACTCTACCCCGGGTGTGCACCGGTGACTTCAATGAAGTTCTGTTTCCTTGGGAAAAGGTGGGTAGACGGGTGGCTGAACCTCATCGAATGCATTCCTTCTGAGATGTATTACACGATTGTTCTCTAATGGACATGGACAGCAAGGGTTGCGCCTTCACCTAGATGAATAATCGAGTCGGGGATGACCTAGTAAAAGAACGTTTAGATAGAATGTTGTGTAATATGGAATGGCGTATTGCTTACCCTGAGGCTGAGGTCTATGCTCTTCCTCCCGTGGGCTCTGATCATAGCCCTCTTTTATTGACTACTGATGCATTACCAGGCAGACATAAAAGATTCATATTTGAGTCCTACTGGCTTCGGGAACAAGAATGCAGCGAGGTGGTTGAAAGATCCTGGAATTCTCCACGTGCTATAACCTATAATCTACCCAAAAGACTAAAGGCAGTAGCTACAGCCCTCACCAAATGGAGTCGTTCAAAATTCTCACAAGCACCGCAGCAAATCTTGTACCTGTAGCAACAACTTCAAACACATATCAATTCTCCCAACAACTACGGCGACAAGAAGCTGATAACAAATTTGAAGTTGGACATTCAACGTTTATGGCTACAAGAGGAACAGCATTGGGCAATGAGGTCCAGGATCAACTGGCTCAACTGGGGAGATAAAAATACCAAATTTTTCCATGCGACAACGCTACAAAGACAACTTCGGAATAGAATACGCATGTTGAGAGATGACAATCTTAGCTGGGTTAGGGAAGATGGCCTTTTGAAAAGTATGACAAGGCATTTCTTTTCAGAACTCTACAAATCTGCTAGAACTCAAAATTATGATCCTATCCTTGCAAAATGCCCCACTACTGTCACTATGGAAATGAATACTATGTTAACTGCCCAGCTTACTAGAGAAGAGGTCCGCCGAGCCACTTTCTAAATGGGGGCTACTAAGGCACCAGGACCGATGGTATGAATGGTTTGTTTTACCGTAAGAACGGCATATTTTACGGGGAAGATATTTTTACAGCAATTCAGATTTCTTCGAATCGGAATTCTACCTGCTCCTCTAAACAAAACCAATATTACTCGATCCCAAAGGTTGCTCAACCGGACAGTCTTGACCAATATCGCCCAATCAACCTTTGCAACTATATCTACAAAATCGTCTCCAAGGTGTTAGCGAATCGTCTTAAGCCTTTCCTACCTGATCTAATATCTCGTTGAGCAATCTTCTTTTGTTAGTGGTCGACAAATCCAGGACAATATCCTCATTGTCCAGGATTCATCGCCTAAGGATAAGGAAACGCAAAAGAAATTTTCAAGCGCTTTTGAAGGTGGACATGCAAAAGGCATATGATAGGGTGGAATGGGACTTTCTTCGGGATTATCTACTCAAATTGGGTTTCCATGCCACTTGGGTTCAATGGGTAATGCAAGTGTGTCACAACAAAGATCCTTCGCATCAATTATAATGGCGAACAACTACAATCTTTCCATCCATCTCGGGGACTACGGCAGGGAGATCCACTCTCGCCTTACTTGTTCATTTTGCTAGCAAATGTTTTATCTGTTCTTATACATGAAGCTATCGACATGGGACATCTCAAAGGCCTAAAGCTAAATAGGTGGTGTCCAACCCTTTCCCATCTATTTTTTGCTGATGACGCCATATTTTTCATAAATGCCACAAGAAAGGAGTGTCATAACCTAACCAATATTCTGAATCAATATTGTTTGGCTACGGGTCAGATGATCAATCGAAACAAATCGGGCATTTTCTTTGGTTGGGATTGCCCTGATAGCTTAAGGGCCAACTTGGCCGCTGAATTGAGGGTCCCGGTGTTGCACAAAACAGGTAAATATTTAGGGATCCATTCTGACTAGGGGCGATCAAGACAGGACATGTTCGCCTGGATCTTGGCCAGAGTGTCTACTAAATTAGAAGGATGGAAAGCACATTTTCTATCGAAGGGTGGTAAAGAGGTTCTAATTAAAGCTGTTGTACAGGCAATACCACAATATGCCATGTCCATTTTCAAAATTCCGGTTTCGATTTGCAAAACCATTGAAAAGAAGATTGCCCGCTTTCGGTGGCAAATCGACAGCAACAGATCGGGTATTCATTGGACACATTGGGATGTTTTGAAGAGTAGCAAAACTGAGGGCGGACTGGGATTTCATGATATTTTAGCTTTTAACAAGGCACTGCTCAGTAAACAGGCCTGGCGCTTACTCCAAAATCCATCATCACTGTGCAGCACATTACTAAAAGGTATTTACTTTCACCAAAAGGATTTCATATATGCAGAAAAAGGTGCGCGCCCATCTTGGGGATGGCAGAGTTTATTATTAGGCAGAGATTCGATTTCCACCAAACTTCAATGGTCTGTCGGAAATGGACGAAATATCATAATAAGGCAAGACAGATGGCTTCCTAAAGGCATCCTAGGTGGTCCTGAACATCTAACTGAACCTCATCTGGTTGCTGATTTACTAGATTCACAGCAACAAAACTGGAATGTTAGCCTATTAAACCAGCACTATGATGCCCACACGATCCAAGAAATCACAAGCATTCCGGTTAGACCCAACCATACAGAGGACAAACAAATATGGATAGCCACTACTCATGGCCAATACACAGTGCAGAGCGGTTATAGAGCAATCAAGACAGCAGATTCAAGTAGTCATACGGACAAGCCATCGTCCTCATATCAAGTACCCAAGAACCTATGGAAAAGAATTTTGCGTCTCAAGCTTGCACCAAAAATCCGGACCTTTCTTTGGTCCCTATGCCATAATGCTTTAGCTACTAAAGAAAATCTCTTTCGACGTCATATAAATACAAACTTGGTATGTACTCTATGCACCAACAACAGCCTGGAAACCATTGAACACCTATTCATGTTCTGTCCATGGACAAAATTGATATGGTCTCACCCAAACATTGGTATTTATCTCACACCTCAAGCTGTTCCTTGCTTAAATCAATGGCTAGTAGATAGGGTAGCTCAAAAGAAGCTCTTACCTGATTTTGAAACTATAGCCACGATCCTCTGGCAGATCTAGAAGGCGAGGAACATCTTTGTCTTTCGTCGACACCGCCCTGATCCGATACATCTGGTGAATGTCGTCTCGGCGCAAGTTCGTACAGCCATGATTTTCAACAATAGATTTGCACCAACAAGACAAGCCCTGACCCCAACTTCCGAAGTTTGGCAACCCCCCGATCCAGGTGTCCTGAAGTGTAATATCGACAGGGCTTTTCAGCTTGCAAGTAAGGAAGGATCAATGGCTTCTTTATGCCGAGATCACGGTGGAAAATTGATCGCAGGACTTACACGAGGATTTGCAGCATCTTCAGCGCTGCAAGCTGAAACTCAGGCTTTCTCGATCACACTAAAGTATTTGATCCAGCAAGGTAGAACGCATGATCCGATTGTGATTGAATCAGACTGTTTGCTGCTGGTTAACGCCATCCACGACGATCGATTGACACCACGGGAGGTGCACCCTTTGCTTGCCGAAGTCGTCGTCCTCTTGCACGGCTTCTCCTGTCTTCGCGTGCAGCATTGTGAGTGAGCAGCAAACTTTGCTGCCGACTGGGCCGCAAAGGCCCACCGGGATGGAACCCTAGCTGCTAATTGGGCTGAAGAGCCCCCCTCTTGTTTGCTTGATCTTCTTGTTTCGGATGCTATGGCTGCAGGTTGTAATGTTGCTATCTCTTGAATGAAAGTTTCTCTTTTATGATAAAAAAAAAAAAAAAAACCATCTCATTCAGTCGCCCTATAAGTGCTAATAAAGACACTCCAAATTAGAGTACTTAGAGAACATGAAATGTTGTCTTTCGGGGAAAACTGATTTTCAACATAAAGTTAAAGGAATTAGCCGCATTAACTTTATCCTAGAAATTTTGGTTGAAACTATTTCAAATAGAAGAGTCATTCTATTTAACAAAAGGCGAGGCTTCCATGGGAAATTGGCAATTCAACACAAAATTCGAGGTTGTTAAAAGATAAATAAATGAAAGAAGGGTACCATCCCCATGACACCTCTTATATATATATTATTTAGAGCAATCCAATTCTCAAAATGCAAATTGTATATATAAAAGAGTAATCTATACATTAGACATAACATGAGATTTACTCGTTTGAATTCTAAACAAGTCAATGTTAACTTATGACCGGCCGAAAGTTGTCCCTCCAAATTTTCACGAATGAAACTAGGATTCTTAAGTTATATTTGTGGATGCCAAATTTCCAAATTCAAGGCAACCTAATATATTATATTTGTTTGTCTTTTCGAATTTCACAACTTCAAATCTTTTTTAATGAATTACAACATTAGTTGAGTGGTGAGAAGGCCTCCACTTTCTAGAGAGACGAGTGAACAATCTCGTTACATGATCTTTGCCCTAAAAAAGAGTTTCCGATTGATTTGCGCAATTTCTTTATCTCTTGGAAAGAAACTATGATAATATTTAAGGACACAACAAAACGGCATAGAGTTCAGCACAGAGGCAGAGATCTACACTAATTTGGTCTTTTCGAGGCCAAATTCCCTATCTATCTTTATATTCTCGACATGAAATACGGAGGACCGCGCGGAGTCTCTTATCCCATGGCGGTTTTCCCGCCTGTTTCTTCATTGAATCTTTTAAGGACCTACTCAAATCCACCTAGTTTGGTCCCATCTCCTCTAGTCAAGTACTTAGAAATTTGTGCCCTTCTTGTCCAAGTCCCAAGTTTATAAATCGACCCTCATTTTCATGTGGCTGACAAATATGCCACAACATCGCCGAATTGTCCACCCACCTTAACATATGCACCCAAAAAAAAAAAAAAAAAAAAAACAAAAAGACAGCCGTGCATTATTAACATAATCCCATGATCGAACCATTCATGTAGAAAAGCTACGCATGTTGCTCCGCCCACAACATGCGATAATTGATGAGAAAATTTTTGCTGAAATATGGAAATAAACCAATAATTGATGCTAAACCAAGTTGATTATTGTCGGGAAAAAATGGGGGTCTACCGGCATTTTTCACTTTTTGCTCAATCTAGACGCTACCAAATATGTACTTTCTACTGAAAAAAAAAAATTGACTAGTTGTATTTCAAGTTCCCATGTCATGATTGGGTTTTGCTATTGTGTCGTTAGGAAACACCATACTTTGTTAATTATGATATGAAACCTTTGTTAAGTTTGTGTCAATTTTATCACTTTTGCATTTGCCATATAATCATTTATAGAGGTGTGAATTGTGTAGGAAATTGCCGGATCTTTCGCTCTTCATTTTTTCTATAAGTGCAATGTTGTTTTTGGGTACTTTGAAACTAATTAAATTGATGAATTTCATGGTAAACACAAATAGCATTACTTGAGTGATGCAAAAGATCAATGCTAACCTCTTATTCATATGACACACATGGTTGTCATGTCATAGGTAGATTATTCACATCTCAGCATACACTTTTGAAGTCATTTAAAAAAATTAAGATATCATTAAAACGACCTAAAAAGAAATTGTAAATTTTGAACAGTTTCATCATAATTTAGCCCCTATTACGGAATAGACATTAAAAGTAAACATAATCGCATCAAGGGAACAAAGGAAAGAAAAAAGAAAGAAATAAAGAGAAACTCCAATTGTAAATGCACCCATGTGGAAGGGAAAGTAAAGATAATAAAGAAAGAATAAGAACACAAGGACAAAAAAATGACGTAAGCATGCATGGTAATCAACCTCTATATGTGAGTTCAAGAATGAACCTCGATATGGCAATTTCTTAAATTGAAATGTTATGAATAAATAGTTTCTGAATTTTGCCTCGATATATTATGTGGTCCTAAAAATTTTAATTTGTTTAATATAGTCGTTGAATTTTGATAATATGTAACATTACCCCTGAATTTTTAATATTTAAAATATGATCCTTAGTCTGTTGGCATATATTTAATTTAAAAGTACAATTGAACCATGTTGATATAAATTTGTTTCAACTCCACTTAATAGAAGACATTTTCATTTCATGTTGACTAGGACGTTTGTGGTTCTTGGTTTTGTTTGGCGTATACTTTATACAAAAAACAACAAATTTATTTTCACCAAAATCAAGCTAATAAGGTTAAAACTCAAACCAAACTGGGAAGTTAGTTCGTCATTTATGAGATGCGGCTCTAAAGGAATAACATATAAGAAGCTAAGGAGTAACTTAGCACTTTAATCGTTAACATCAAGCAAGAAAATTATTTCCTTAGAGGGAAAAATGCAAACTGCAAAGACATTGAACGACTATCAGCAACAACATTTTTATTAGGTGCAAGAGGCATCATAACCTTATTGTCGACGACAAAATTATTGCCTTAACATATACTAACGATTTGGTTAGGTTTATCAAGTTAACACAATTAAAGGAACCCAAACAAATAAGTAAACAGAATTCTTTTCTACAACCCGAGACCAAATTATCAAATCAGCCTGATCATATAAAAGTCATCAGTTTCTATAAGTTTTACAACAACTACGGCTCATCAACCATGCCAGAGGACTACATAGACCTGAAGCAACAAACTTATTGAATTGCCGATCTAAGAATAATTTGCCAGGCACCAAGACAAACTAAACATTGTTGATTGATTCAATCTAGAGACACTAACCGATTGCACCGAAATCCCCAGCAAAGAGCAAAAATGACGAGCAATTCAGCATTGTCCGACTAGGTAAGCAACTCCTCTCGACTCAACTCAAGATGAGATGAACCATTCGTCCACCTTTTGACGCAAATAAATAGTATCACGACCAAGAGACTGGAATGTAAGATCTACTATGTAACGAAACATGACTGTTTTCTGGTCCATCTTATCCATTTGCACAGTCACTAAACAAGTACAAGAGTAAGATCTCAACCATAAAAACTTTTTGCACCCCCTCTAGAAAAAATTCTGCTCTTTTCCGAAGCCTCCTTTCCACAAACAACCTGTAAAGAAAGCCTGCCCAAGTATCTGTCCAACTAATTCACAACATGACTTTCGTTCCACTTTCCCAGAATCTACCTTGCAATACACCATGTGGGATTTGACTTTTACGGAATACTCCTACGGTGTCTCCAACACTGGCTGCTTCTGATGTTCCCCCATGATGGGGGAAGAAGGAGCAAAACGGCACGGGAGCTCCCGTCAATGGCCGTTTCGGCAAGAAGCCGTGGATGGTTGCAAGAAACAGAGTCCAAGAGCCAAAGCAACTAACCGATCAACGCCTCGATGTGCAACTGTAGGGTTCCTGTGAGACGCCGAGCAGCTTCAAATAAGACTCGCCGTCGGGGTGGCCTCCTCGCAATCGGCGATTGAGAGAGAATAGGACAAGAAAAAGAAATTGTTTCAGAGACGGAATGAAAAAGCATAAAATAAATTTTCAAACTTTAGAGCGAAAACTCAAAATTATTGAAATTCGATCCATGGTTTCGTCTAAATCGCGTGAGCGGCCTCATACTTTTTCCTTATTTTCATTTCCTAATTTGCGTGAAAAAAAAAAAAAAAAACTGTCTGTTGGTTCCTCTTTTTTTTTTCCAGTAAAAGTCTTTTTCTTTCGAAATGACTCTACTAAATTTAGAGAAACTGAGAAAAATTTTACAATTCTTTTTCTTTTTTGGGTGTGGATAATTTTTTCATTTTTCTTTAGAATGAAAGGGAAAAAAATTTCCCTATTTTTCATACCCTTTTTCTTAATTTTATGTTGTTTATATTCGCAAGCAAGCAATATGGGAAATGATAATGAGTAGACAATGCCTCTTACTTTAAAATCTTATAAAGATTTAAGATTTTTCCAAAAATAATTTATCCAAACTTTCCTTGTCCCATTTCCCCCAAAAACATCACAATATCTAACGTTCAAAGCAGAGCTTCTAATGTTAATTTACGGGTAATGATTAATATGGTCTCGAATGCAAACTCCCCTAAATGACCTCAACCCCGGACCAATCATGGACCGGCCCAACCCGCTGGTCCTAGTCCAATTCCTAGGGAGACTAGATCAGTCCTTGGTCCAAGATTCTTGAACCAAGATGTTGCGGGTTGGTCATCGATCCTCGGGAGTTTAAGGTTGGTCCAATCCGGACCAACCCCGACTATATATATATTATATATGTAAAATAGTATTTATAATTTTTTTATATATAGAAAACACCCCCATAAAATAAAAGGCATCGACAACATTAAATAGCTCTTTAGTGAGAAGTTCAGAAAATTTTACATTGTTTTTTAATAACTTAGATTTTTAATGTCTTTTACGGGGTCAATAGTCATAATTTACGAAGGAGGAAGATGTTTTTGTGAGGAGTCCTCACAGCATCCAAAATGACATAAATAGCCCCTTACGGCATCCTCCTCCGATACTCATTCTCTTATGTATTATTTGTCATCTTAGTCTTGGCAAATTGAAAGTAACAACTTCTCCGCTCATCACTTGACACTCGCCTCACTCGCTTTGGGTCACTCGTGCCGCTCGCCACTTGATACTCGCTTGGCTTGTTGCTCCCCGATCGACACTCGATGCTTACTCTGTTTAACGCTCACCCCACTCGACCTTCACTACCTGCCTTTCTTAGCTGACCTCGCTCGTCATCGAACCCATTGGGTTCGTCCGGTCCTCGATTGTTATTTCAAGGAGTACAAAAAATGAAATAAAAAATTATTGATTAGTCTCGGATTGACTATGGAATCTGACCAAACCCATTAGGTCAGTCTGATCCTCAATCGTTTTTTCCAAGTTAACCCTGGAACCAGACTGAACCCATTGGATCAGTTTGGTCCTCGGTCCCAAGCTCAATAGGATCGGTTCTCGGTCCCAAAAATTGAGGACCAGCATTGTGTGGGTTGGTCCTAGGATTAGGGGGTGGATCAGCCTAACCTGGACCATGCTCACCCCCACTATATACATAGTAGGAAAATTATAAATTATATAATTTTATTAACCAAATTGCAACGTAATCTTTTCTGATTTAATTATTTTATAGCAAGTTTGAAAAAAAAAAAAACCAATATTGTTGTAACATTAAAGCATAAAGGGAGGTTTAAACTAATTCTGATATTGATTTAATATTCTTGTATAGATTTACTAATCCCAATATAAACTAGTAGTAATTCACTAAAATTACTTCACAAGTCGCCGAACACTATGTCGGCGAAGAACACGTTTCTTATAAAAGAGAGCACGTTCTTGTGTCACTTACTCACATGTCTGAAGGCGCTCATTATCTCGTTCAAATATGTCAATCTTGTATGTTTTATCACATCTAGAGCTTTGTAGAAGTTTGGAAGGGACCTCCTTCATGCTCAACCAGGCCATCCTAGACACCATGTCAATAGTTGCTCCGGCGTCATCCTATGGCCCGTGAGCTCTTCTTATCACAAACTCGATATGAATAAGGTACAAGACCCAAAACCAAACAAGGAAAAGAATTCAGAACAATGGTTCTTCGATAAAAGCGAGATCTATCAAAATAGGTCTTATATCCATTTTTTAATTGGTATTTGATGGGACTAAGTTGTTATACGAGTTAGAATGGTCAAGGCCAAAATAATATGTGTGTTAAATGAATTCATGACCCATATTTATCACTCTTAATCTCTCACATTCATTCGATCTCACTCTCGCTTGTTCTTTAACTCTCACCTCAATTTTGGTATGAGTTTTCTTAAATTGGGTTAATTATGTATTTTTGCAATAACGGTTGAATTGGATATGAGTTGAGTATGGATCAATATATTATAGGTTCACACAAGTTAAATTGATCAATTTGGATCAGATCATTTTCTATCTAACCCAAGTCCGATTCGATCGGCCCATTTGATGAGATACAGGAAAAGGGTACAAATGTGTACATATCCACTTTAAGGCCCAAATTTCTTAAGCCCAAGCCCAACTGCGTAAACGAACTTTTGAAGCAGCGAACGTCAACATAGAGAACTCCACCTCCTCCTCCTCCGGTAGAGCGATCTCCTTCGGCATCTCCCTCTATCTATCACGCCATCGCTGACATGCATGGAGTCAGACGATTATATTCCCTCTTTTCTGTTGCTTAAAGAGCAGTAAATATGCAGGACTGATGTCTGAAGACTACACACGTGAGTATACACAACAGACATTTAATTCTTTGCATGAAATCGCTCCTGTTAAATGACCCTCGCACGATGACAACAACATTGCAATGGCTTTTTAAACTTTTAAATGGTAACTCATTAACAAAAGGCAATAGAAACACCTGGTCAAGCAACTACTCTTATGCTCACTTAATGAGTAAGGCTCCAATCCTGATGACTAAAGCTCCAACTCATGATTTCCATCTTAATAGTATTTTCTGGAGAGACGAAGAGGGATATAAAAATTTTGCATGGTGGGGCAGAGCACATTTTAAGCTATTCCGGTTGACTTCTTCTGATACAGTTAAATTCTATGGGTGCAAAATGTGAGTCAAAACGGATTGTGTTTTAGGATTTTTACAGTAATTGCATATAAGACATGAGAGTTCACTAGTGTATGTGCGCTTCCATGGCGATTGATCTGCAGTTATCTTTTCATTTCTTCTACTAACTTCTTCTCCTTTTCTTGTTCAGTGCTGTTGATTGGTGTGGGAAGCTAAAAGCAATAGCTTGTGCATCTGAAACTTGCGCGAGAATTCCAAGGTTGGTGGTTTCTTTGCGGTTCTCACTACATAGACCCCAGGAGGAGCTTACCAAATGCAGCTAGTTGCTTTAGCTCCCAAATTTTGCTTTCCTGGCAAAAAAAAAAAAATTACTCTTTGAATTGTAAAAATAATGAAAAATTCTAAATGACTCTTGAAGGTTGATATATGTACATTTGTAAAGTTTTGAAGTGTTCAATATGAGGTAGAAGTAAAAATTGAAAGGACAAGAAAAGGCCTGAGCCAAAAGCAAAATGTGAAAACGCAAAAGGCACCCTAAACACACACTTGTTATATTGTGATCTGCATGCATGATGGTTTTGAATGAATTGGGCAAGAAGCCTTTACTCTGATTTCCATTGTTGTTTACAAAAAGGATCGTATATTCTGCACTCAAAAGTTTGTTAGTTGGGCCTTGCTTCCTTGATGGCTCGATTAGTTTTCCCATTTGTTCGGATGATACAGAGATTTCTCTCATTTTCTCATTTTCCTTGACTGGGGTGAGGAGAACTCTTTTCTTGCTTTATTTCCATTCATCTTTATTTCGTTGATAGGTGATATATCTTCCCTTATTTTCAAGGATGTGCCCGAATAATATGAATTACAAGTACTTGCTTTGAATTTCTGCAGATTCTCCAAGAGATTCTGTTCAGTTTATTGAATGGTCCCCTAGCTCATGCCCTCGAGCACTGCTAATAGCTAATTTCATGGGAGTGTCACCATCTGGACTCAACCATTTCAAGTAAGCAAACCTACTGGATTGTTTTCTTCAAACACTCAAGGCCTTTTTTCCCAAGATCTTGCCAATAAACTTATTTCTCCATCTTAATAGATGGGGTACATCATCGAATTTTTTCATTATGTTTAAGTACACTAATTACCTTGTATTTCTTTCTTTCAGGGGCCATCTGGTCAAGGATGCTAGCTGCTGGCAATGCGAGCATCAATGGCGGCAGGATATTGCTGTTGTTACAAAGTGGTTATCTGGGGTGTCTCCGGTATGTTATCTTGGTGATGATTGATTGATCTACTTCATTAAAAGATTGAATGGAGGAATCTGTATTATCATGTGCTATGAGCAAAGATATATTTTTGACACCTTGTCTCTCTCTCTTTGATAAACTTATGAAGAGCCTTCTTATCTATGAGTCCTGTGTACTTGATTATGCTTAAAATTCTTGTATTGTCAGAAAAGTCTGGCATCACGTAGCTTCATGCCCTTGCATCTCTTCTAATATGAGATGCTTTCTAAGAATGAAGGCTTATGGTGTACTGCTGGTCCAGTAAGCCATTTCCTGATGAAAAATGAACCACAAGCGATGTCTGTTCCCTCCTCCATTTTTTCATTACTTTCAAAGTGATCTAGTTCTTGTTTTATTTTTGTCTACCATGGTTCAGTGTCACCATCTTGCATGTTACTGCATTGATTTTACCATCAGCTATGGTTAGCTTGGTTTGTATTATCAGTCTCCTGAGCACTATTTGTTGTTTCGTTTGTTCTAAAATCAGTATAGGTGGCTTTCCTCTAAATCTAATACTCTTGCGAATTCGAAGTCAACTTTCGAGGAAAAATCCCTTTCTCAGCAGTCGCAAACTTCAGGTATGTTGTTTGCCGTGATGAGCTTATTTATGGTATCATACCATTGAGAAGGATGAAGTAATAATATCACATGGATCACCAGTTGTTCAAAAAGCAGAACCATTTTTGCTGAGATTTAGCTCTGATTGACTTTTGGATGAGAGTAAACCTAGCAAGCCCCTTGATTGGATAACTTTCGAGGTAGAAATTTGGCATTTTACTTTCTTTTCATCTTTACTGTCTTTGCATTTTGATTCAATCCATGCTCGATTCAATTCATGCTCTTGATCAACAAATTTATTATTCAGTCTAACACAATTAGGTGTAGGTATCTGTGCTGGCGCTGTCATCCACAATGGAATTTTGCAGAAGGGTGACTTCTGGATAATGGAGTTTAATGTTGAACATAAGGATTGAGAGAGATGATAGTATGAGTATAATCTGTATTGAAAGCTCTTTGATTTATGCTTCCTAATAACTTCATTGGGTGTTATATATACTTTTAATTAAAGATATAGAAAGCATTCTTGGCCTTGCACGCATATTTTAGGATAGTATAATACAGAATTGTTTTAAATATGGTAAGATCCGACTTTTGTTTTTTTTTAGTGAAACGTTGTGTAGAATAAGGATAACGAGTCGATATGAACACTATCTAGTCCTTGACAGGAGTTGGTGATTTTTGCCAATACCTTGATATATTAATCTTCGTCCTGTTCACTAGTCTATATCTTGGTGATGCTACTATTCATGTTTCACTCTAATTCTGTAGGATGTGAGTCTTCGGTCTCCTCGTAAAAAAAAGATCTCCTCGTTAGAAAGTTCCACCGGGTATTCTGTCTTAGAACTGGGAGACGCATCTCCTGTGGCAAGCAGTGGTCCTCTGTTTCCGCCTGGTCTCCAGGTTCCAGACCTTGCCAATGTCCTGAGCAGTCCTCATGGCATCAGACGATGCACCAGACAGCCCTCTCCCGGTGAAGCCAACTGCATACAGTCCAGCATTACCCTTCCAGCCATTGGGGAATTGCGATTTTGGGTAGCCATTCTTGGTGAAGAACTCACTCTCCTGATACCATGAAAAGCAAACAACATTAGCCCAGTTTGTCCAACACTAAGTTCGACTTCATGAGAAGGCCCGGCATACAAAAGAAACTTTCAAAACAATGAACTTTTTAGGGGAAAATTTTCGACTTTCTTTGACGTTCCATTTGGGTCAAGACCAAGAATGTCACAGATGCCAATTTTTATTTTCCCAAGAAAATAAGCCAAACAGAAGACATTTTCGCATGACCAGAACATAAAAAATTTCAAGAACAGGACATTTCTACACACCTGAAGCCAAGAGGGGACATTGCTTTTGTCCCCAGTAGAGTCAACCTCGAGCTCGTCTCCATTCACCAGCTCCACGACACGGCCGCGTGAGAACCTCTTGATCTCAGGGACAACCTTAATCTCTCCAGACTTGATCTTTTCCAGAGCTCCCATGTCCAAGACTGGGGTCTTCCTCTCTTGTTCTTGAGCTCCATTGGACCTATTGATGGCCTCTTCAGCCCATATTTTCCGATATCTCTGAGCACCAACCATGCCAGAATCAGAAGTATCTTGTCAACCAGCCAAAGTGGTAACCATTTCATCAGCAAAACAGCCAGCTCAAATGTGGACTTCCCCATAACTTCTCTAGGCAATACGTGAACCCGTTCATACCAAGAAATCAAATTCACGAATTAGAATAAATTCTCTCCATTCATAACGTCTTAAAGTTTGGATTTTTTATTGCTTTTTCGCATTAGAATTGTTGGCTTACCGAGCTGCGGACCACCATCGAACGTTGGGCATTGTGGCTGCAAAGGTCTAGGGACACTTCCATGCCAGAGTTGCCGCAGTCGACGACTAGCACCTTCTTCCCAGCGAACTTCTTGCCAGACTTGTAGTCACAAGTGTGGACGACCTCGCCTTTGAACTCCGCCAGCCCTTCTATGTCCGGCACCACGCGCTCTGTGTTCTCTCCCGTCGCCACCACGAGCCATTGGCAGATGTACTCGATCTTGGAGTGGCTAGAGCCCCTGGCCTGGACCGTTTGGATGCGCCACATGCCGCTGGTCTCGTCATAGCGGGCCGACTGGAAGGACTCGTTGAAGTTGGGGCTAATCTTGAAGTGCCTTGCGTAGGACTCAAGATACTCGATGAACTGCCTCCTGGTGGGGTACTCAGGGAAGTCGTCAGGGAACGGCATTTTAGGAAGCTGACAAAATTGCTTGGGAAGGTGAAGTTCGAGCCTGTTGTAGGTTCTCTTTCGCCATAACGAGGCAACGCAGTCCGCTCTCTCTAGGACCAGAAAGGGCACTCCTTGTTCTCTAAGGCAGGCTGCGGTGGCGAGCCCAGAAGGCCCTGCGCTGACGGTGACCGGCCTGCTGACCCAAACGCGGCAGCGAGCGAAGAAGTGCTCATGGTCAACTAGGCCGAACAAGTTCTCCATTGTTCGGAATGGTGTTTCGATGTTGAAGGTGCGATGGAGTTGGCAGAAATGGGTGTGGGTGCTTGATCTGCAAGGCGTTTTCCCTCTTTTGCTGTTCTGGGTCTGAGGCAAATGTAGAAAGTTGACGGTGGAGGGATTGGATGTGTCACGTGTGAGGCAATTTTCAGCGTACATCCAAAAGATGAACTTCTATAAAAAAGGTTTTTCCACTTGGGTTGGTCATCATCATCTTCCCTCTCCCTTTACCTTCTTATTGCAAATCTCTACGAGGTTCATCTGGGGTATGTTGATTCCACGAAAAATTAATTTTCTACTAATAATGGCTTGTAGTGTCCGTGAAAATAAATTCGCAAAAAAAATATTTTATTATTAACGAAAATGGACATAAATGTTGTTTGATTGCCTTTTATTTTCGATTACTGATTTTCCAAAAAGTCGGCGTTCAATTAGGGACATTGACTTTGATTTATTCGGTGCACTTTTTCGTATAACTCATTTCATCATTGGAGATGCACAAAACTAGCAATGAGAATAAAAAGCTTGATTATAGCAAAAGCCATTGAAACTTAAGAGGTCATCTATATTTAGAAACAACTACTAAGAACAAAATAAGAGATTTGCTATAGTAATTCATTTTGTAGCTTTGTAGAAGAAGGGTATCATAATTTATATATGGGACAGAGAAAAGCGCTATATAAAACATAAACACTGATGATATTCCAATGCACGTTAAGAAAAACCATATTTGAAAATGAAAATAGGGATTCCATAAGACCGAGAAGAGGAAAAAAGGGTAATAAAAAACGAATTTTCTTTTATATATTCCGAAGGCAAACTACAAAAGAAAATTTTTTATATACCAACGGAAAGTTATCGAGGATAAATGTATTTAAATGATTTGAGTTTGGATTTTTCTACGCAATTATTCCTTCATGAGAGGTAGTCGCATAATTTAATTAATTGATCGCAATCTGATAAATTCCGACCCACGAAAAAACAAAAGAGTAACCTCTTTTGCTGTTCTGGGTCTGAGGCAAATGTAGGAAGTTGACGGTGGAGAGATTGGATGTGTGAAGCAATTTTCAGCGTACATCCAAAACATGCAAATATCATACTGCTTAAGTGATGAGCTTCTGTAAATTTCGATGGTTTTTTCTTAAGCAGCCTCACTTATTCTCTAGTGTTCTTTTTCCTCTTCAGCTGGTCAAAGTGGCACCGCAAGCTCTTCTGGCAGCACCCAGATAAATGCCTGGGTACAAGGAGCTATTGCCAAGATTAGTAACAAGAAATGGCAACGCCCTCAAGGCTCGTTTTCCGTATACTTCCAATTCACATCTTAGCTCAATTTGATTAAATTTTTCCTCAAACTCGACTTAACTCTAACTTTATTGCTGAAACGATTTTAGAAGGACTCACCAAGGGCTTTCTCCTCCAAATTTTCCAAAAATATGCGAGTACATAAAGAAAAATAGCTTCAAATATTTTCTATATTCAAGTGGATTGGATTGGTCAGATTCTATAACCACGGGCGCAAAGCAAGTTATGACCAATAAAGAGTCGTCACACAGTATAACCGAGCACCGAACCTTTTGCTAGGAGACGATAATGGAATTGGCATTGACCTCTGGAGTGCAGGCTGCATTAAAGGCAGAGTTACTCTATTGGGAAGCCGATAACGTTGGGGTCGCGTTAGCCACTATTCACTATGTGGCTATTAAACTTAAGACTAAAGAAGTTTATGAGTACCTCCTCCTCTTGCCGATCCACGCCCTTCACACTCACACTTAAAATAGACAAAACGTGTCGATCCCGCTGTCACCAAGTTCTTCGTTTCTCACTTTGTGCCACATGCCTGCAGAGAAACAATCGAAAAAAAGCAACCCCCTTCACTAATATGCATGGAAACAATCGGAAAGTCATCTAAATAAGGTTGTTGACGATGGTAGTTCCAATCGCAGCCGCCCGCCCGCCCACGGACTGGTTGCGACGACCGCATTCGATGTCACTTCATCGTTATTCGTGTGAAATGAATAAAGGGCTGCGTGTTAAGACAAATAGCAAAGCCAAATCTCAACTAGCCCCTAGAGTCAGCGCTAAGGATCAATGCACGCTCCTACTTATCCTGGTTTTCCGCTCCGTGACCAAAAAGGAGCAATTCTTCGTCCCTGCACTTCCCCGACACGTATAAATTCCCCTTTTAAGTCACCGTCGGTCCTTGGGGATTGAACCGAGATACGAAGAACTCCACCAGCAATTGCGGCCTCATTATTGTTGGCTTATTTGACCAAAATCACATTAGGCGAATATAATTGTAGAAGTGCATCCCACGATCTATTATTTTTCCGAGACAAGTTAAAGAGCAATGGCTCTCAATGGTGTAATTTGTCTCCCGTTGCATTTAGTCCATACACGAGTGGGATTGGATGACGAAATTAGGGTTTACTGTGTCTCATGTTTAGTATAGTTACTAAAGTGAATTCTTGAGATCGTTGCATTAAACGTGGGGCTAGTGAAGAGATGTTAAAATTTAATCACGTAGAAAAGAATCTTATTTTCTTATGGTGGAGATTTTGCTGTTCTGACCACTTTCTAGAGATGCCTGCTCCAATGTCACATACTTTATACGTGTCCATTATCTACAACTTTATCCATCGGTTGAATTGCTTAGGTGATTTGATAGCTTTTAGTAGCTGGAACGTGCTCCGAGCCAAGCAATTGAAAAGTGATACCTAGTAGAAGCTGTATTTCACCAAGAGACGTTCTTTTCAGACGGTCTCTAGGCGAGAGTTAAAGTCATGGTATATATATACATGAATAGAGGATCTAAATTAGGTGAGAAAATCAAGAATAGATTACCTAAACTCTATTAGTAGCTAAGTCACAGCTAACAAAATCAGATCACATAATCAAATCAAATCAAATAATATCACATAATATCCCAAATGATTTGGGATAGATTATAGGAGATTTTCCAACATTCCTATTGACATCTAATTTTTAGTCAAAAACGAGATTTAGGTTTCTGATCGCAATGGAGCCCCATCTCTCCACCAAAAAGTGTCGTTTTTTATTTCTTTCTTTTGCATTGTTGTTTTTAAATAATTTTTAGCTCATTTTCAAAAAAAAAAAAACCGAAAGGTTGAATGGTTGACTTTCGAGTTGACTTTTTGGTCAACCCTTTGACCAAAAGTCAATCTCGGGTCAAAAATTGACTTTTCACCAAAAAAAAAAATTCCCCTTAATTTTAATTTCACTTTTGGCAAATCAATTTCTTGAAAATTCAAAAATTTGACCAAAAAATCAACATTTTAGAAAAAGTCAACTAAATGATTAACTTTGGGTCAAACATTTAACCCAAAAAAATAAAAATGCACAAATACATTTCTTTTAATACCAATTTGACTTTTGTGTCAAAATTTTCATAAAATTCAATTAAGAACCTTAATTTCAGAATTTTTCAGTTTTAGATTCTAAATCGATCAAAAATAAAATTACTTTTATTCTAGTCATAATTAGATGTAATTCCTTCTTTGACATTTGGTTTAGGGACTATCTAAAATCTGTTTGAGCATTCAATTTTGCGATTTATTGAGTCAAAATACGAATTGCCGTTTTGAGCCTTAATTAGGGGACCAAAATCAATCATTTATAACTTACGAATGGATGATTGCTTCTCACTCATTTTCTTAAGATAAAGAACTCATTAATTTGAAGAATTTTATCCTCCCAGGCATTAGAAAACCAAGTAATTAAGCTTCAATCAACAATTCAAATTGACCCATTCATGGTTATGGTTTAATTTCATGAATCTAGATCCAATTTTAATATTAGGCTTAGATCCATTTTTGACCTAAGTTTGAGCGCTTCAATTCAAGGTTAATTTGAATATGCTAAGTAATCTTACATATGGGTAGCCCATTAGATAGAGCAATTGTGACACTAATCGAGTTCAATTTTAGGAAATTTACAATTTTGCCCATTGAATTGCTGATTTTATCATTTTAGCCCTTTAGGCCCAATTCAAAGCACCCATGGTTTCGACTCATTTTTTTCCACAATAATCATTTAGTTAGGTCAATAAAAGACCCCTAGATCACATTCATAAGGTTTAATTAGCTTAATTGTATCTTAATTGGTCAATTTCTTCATAAAAAAATATAAAATTCATTTTCAATTTGGTTCTTTAGGGGTCAAATTGCATAATTTTTTTACCCACAAGGGTCCCAAGTAGACAAAATAGCAAGAACCGGACCAAACCAGTCAAGAACCGGCCAAAATCCGGCCGAATCGGACTGAACCGATCCTGCCGGTATGACCACCCGCCGGTTCAGGCCCTTTCCGGCCGGTTCTTGGCCTCCGGCCGTTGGTTCTGGAACCCTCTCAATCCCAAAATCACTTCTACACCCTCAATTTCCTAAAATTTTATAAATTGGTTCTTGAATTTTGTCAAATTGCAAATTAACCCATAATTAGACATTTTGACGCAATTCCCGATTTTGGCTTAGTTTTTTTGCAAATCAAACCCATTAGATCAATTACCCGACACCTCGAGATCATGATGGAGCCTTCGAAATGGATTTTTGACCATTGGATCGAGATTTCGACCGCAGTCGAACCAACGATCAAAATCACTTAATGTGAGGAGTATATAAATGAAATCTTTTCTATATTCAGCTAGGGGTTCATTTTGCATGAAAATTTTCTCTCTCCTCTCTCTCTCTCTCTCTCTCTCTCTCTCTCTTCTCCCTCTAAACTCCCGCCCAAACAGATCACACACACTTTCTCTAGTTTCGATTCATCTCTTGGACCGGTTTCGTTCTAGGCTCGAACTGGCGGTCGCCGGAGCCCCCAACCATCCAAGCTGCTGGTGATCTGCAGTACCAGAGGTCTTTGACCTTGCTGTGGATGGAGGAGACCAGATCAGTTGCCGGATCTTCACCGGCAGCCCGATCTTCGCCGGTGAGTCAAGGCCGGTCCATTTTGGACCGATTCTTCCTTTTTTCCTTGAGCCGGTGGTTTGATTGATCCCGATCCGAGCCGTAATGACCTAATTTACATTCTTGGAGTTCTGATTGTGATCCGGTGGCTTGATCCGATTGATCGCAATAAAAATCGACGAAAATCGCGACGAATGTAACGATTCGAGACTCGAATCCGATGAAGCAAGATCGAGTTAGTCGATCAGGGCTAGGATTCAAGATTAAGAGCTTTTACATACTTAAGATCGATGAATATGAATGCTGTAATGATTTGTTGATGATTTAAACGATGATTGTGATTTTGAGCATAATCTGTGATTTTCATAGGTCTATATATAGGTCACTATTTTGGCCAAAATGAGGTTCGAAAAGACCTCGTTTCATCTTGAGTCCTCTTAGGATTAGATAATAGATATCCCAAGCTTCAAAATGATTGATTGCACACCCTAATCGAGCGTCGTTTGACCCTCAAAAAACACCTCCGAAGATTAACGATTCTGCAGCAGTTTAGGTCTTTTTGGGTTCTAATTCTGTTCCGCCTTCTGGCTTTATTATTTTTGTGCCGACTTTCATAATAATTTTTTGACAAAATTGTCTTCATGAGTTTTGTTCCAAATTATCTTGTACATATTTTTTAATTTTTTCATGATTTTTTAATGTGTTCAACTAGGTCAGATCTACTCAAATCTAAGCCTAGGTCAATTTGTTCCGTATCGATCTCTGATTTTTCTATTTTTGTAATGATTTTTTTTGTTGAGTTCTAGAATAACTTTCATTCTTGAAAGTTTCTCGTACAGGTGTTGTGCATGTTCTATATTTTTTTCAAAATTTTTAGACATGTTTAGCTAGGTCAAAATTTCTTAGATTTGAACATAGGTTAGTCGTCCCGCATTAGTCCAGGATTTGTTTTGATAAAATTAAGTCCATAAATGCACCTGTTTGGTCTCAAATCCTTCATGAGAGTTGAAATACATAATGTATATATATATTCAATTGATGCATGCTTTGCAAGATTTTTACATTGGCAAAGTGTGTCAATTCCATGCATTAGAGTTAAAGGTACTGCAGCAATATATGCTAGACATATAGATTGGTCTGTTTTATCATTTTCGTTACGACTCATATGATCTTAACCGAGTTTCGACCTCTTGACAAGAAATCTTCATCATCGTATGCTCTGTATTTGAGATTTTTGGTATAATTTATGCATGTCTTGAGGGTGGCTGAAATCATGCTTGTTCTGTAAATTTAATGTTGAAATTAAATATTGTTATATGTGCACCTTTCCATGCTTGTTTAAATCATCTAGGGATCGATTATTATGATCATGCCTTCTTGATGATTGAACCGCATGTTGTAAGGTTTTCAACATGTTTAAGTTATGTTCTTCGAGTATCATCTTGCACATTAAATTTGTCTCACAAAAGTATTCATCATACTTAGGATTCCCAAGCATACCATTAGGAATCATTAATCATTTCATTTAAATTACATGACATTTTGCATGCCGACTTAGGATTAGATGACTATTCAAACTTTCCATCGCATCCAATCATAAGTCCAATGTGATTTCTTCATGCTATTTGTGCATTCTTTGAGTGATTTTAAGGTTTTTTTAATGAATGCTTATGTTCTGTTTTCTTAATTACTGATGCGTACATTTTTAGAGATCTCGATTTTAGGATACCAAATTGACCTAATTTGGACTCGAGCTCTCCTAGGAAGATGTAGGACACACTTATAAGTTTCTAATACTGTTGATTTCATGCCAATCGCTCATCACTTGGACTATTTTCCTTTTTTTTCAAAGCCAGATCACAATCTGGACAAGGGATCAAATTTGAATTTTGAATCCTTATTCTAACCCCTATTTGGATAGACCTTTGATATTTTTGTTCCATTTTTTCTATTTGGAATCTGAACTTGGCCTCTTAATGAAACTTGTTTGTCATCATGTTGGCTATGTTGTGTGTAAATTTAATGATTTTCAGACATGTCTTAATAGGACAAATCCTCGTGACATTAGCTGAATGTCATGTTGTTTTGACAAATTTATGATGTGTCGTTACTTGCTATTTGATTTTTGTAAAATCATGTATAGATTTTTTAAGAAAACTTTCTTCACGAAATAGATTTTTTAAGAAAACTTTCTTCACGAAAGTTGTTCATCATCATGTCATACATGTTAGAGAATTTTTTCATTGCCGAATTATCATTAGATTGCCCAATTTTGCTGTCCTTACACATTTGTTCTAAAATTTCCTAATATAAACATGATTGTGATTATTTAGTTATACCTTTTAGGTTAGTTCGTGTATGAAATTAAGACATACCATCTTCATGAAAATTGTTCTAAATGCTTTAATCTTTGTTGTTAAACAATCGGCCTTTTCAAATTGCATATTTCAAAAAATGCTTTGGTACATGTGATGTTTTTCAAAAACAATTTCTGAAAAAGTTCTTCTCCAAAACTCGATTTGGCTTAAGGAAAAATCGTGGTTTGGACCATATTTAAAATGCCTATGACGCTTATGAGTGCATTTATGCGAGCCCTAGGCTAGTCTTGGCAATTGAATGTGTTTTATAGTCTAGATATTCCTTAATCCTAAATATTTTCAAATCTTTTTAAAAATCCTGATTTGATATCGTGAAAGTCACAGTTTGAATTGTATTCAAAATGCTTGCGATACTTGTGGAGTTTGGGACACCTGGAGTGCCAAAACTTGGCACGGAGGGACACTTAAGTACTAAAACTAAGGAAAGGTACACTTAAGTGCCGTTTTGGAGTAAAGTAGAACACTTAAGTGCCACTCCGGCCAAAATCCGGCCAAAGGGTGACGTGGTAATTTTCCGGCGAGTTGGACACCAAACGAAGCCGTTTTGCACGCTGACGTGGCGAGAAAATGCAAAAACGACCAAACGAAGCCGTTTTGCACGCCGACGTGGCGAGAAAATGCAAAAACGACGTCGTTTTGTGTCGATGTGTAAATAATTAATATAAAAATTAATTTAATTAAATTAAAACTTAATTTTATTTAAAATATTCTAAAATTAGAAAAAATTAAAATTACAAAAACTTAAAATTTAAAAAAACTTAAAATTTAAAAAAAAATAAAATTTAAAAAAACTTAAAATTTAAAAAACTTAAAATTTAAAAAACTTAAAATTAAAAAAAAAAACTTAAGATTTAAAAAAATTAAAATTTAAAAAACTTAAGATTTAAAAAACTTAAAATTTAAAAAACTTAAATTTTAAAAAAAAATTAAATTTTAAAAAACTTAAATTTTAAAAAACTTAAATTTCATTTAAAAAAAGGGGGGCGAAGGGGGCGGTTGAGGTGGCAATTTTAAGTTTTTTTAATTTTAAGTTTTTTAATTTTAAGTTTTTTAAATCTTAAGTTTTTTAAATGTTAAGTTTTTTTAATATTAAGTTTTTTTAATATTAATTTTTTTAATTTTAATTTTTTAAGTTTTTTTTTAATTTTAAGTTTTTTAATTTTTAGAATATTTAAAATAAAATTAAGTTTTTGAAGCGTTCATAACTCCATTACTTCCAACCAAAACTGCGCCCACTCTTGAAGATCTTCACTTCATCACTACCGATCACAACTATATCATCTACATATACAAGTAGAGCTGTGACCATACCTTCATTTGAATGTTTGATGAATAAGGTGTGATCCCCTCTACTCTGTTTGTAATCCATCTCAAGCATTACCTTCATGGACCTTCCAAACTAAGCTCTTGGGGACTGTTTGATACCATATATAGCTTTTTTAAGTCGACACACCCGATTGTTTCCAAAGTCCTTATCAAAATTTGGTGGAGGCTCCATAAAGACTTCCTCCTCCAAATCTCCATGTAGAAACATGTTCTTCACATCAAATTGCTGCAAAGACCAACCAAAATTAGCTGCAAGAAAAAGTAGTATCCGTATTGTGTTCATCTTTACTACTGGTGCAAAGGTCTCCTGACAATCCACCCCATAGATTTGGGTGTACCCCTTTGCAACCAACCTTGCTTTATACCTCTCCAAGGTGCCATCAGCTTTGTACTTAAGGATATAAACCCATTTACATCCCACTGGTTACTTACCTTTAGGTAAAGTCACAACTTCCCATGTATCATTCTTCTTCAATGCATTCATTTCTTCCATCATAGCTTGTATCCAATTCCTATCCTCAAAAGCTTCATGTACCGAGTCAAGAACAGTAATTGAATCAAGAGCAGTAATAAAGGCTTTGTGTTGAGTAGATAGTCTATGGTATGACACAAATTGAGAGATAGGGTGTTGGGTACATTTCCTGGTAGCTTTTCTCAAGGCAATAGGTAAATCCGAATCATTTAACTTAGGTTCATTAGAAGAAGGGTGAGTGATTTCATTACCTAATAACAGTTCGGATAACGGGACTTGATTTAGTTCCGGATTGAGCTTCGTCCTTCTTGAGTAAACTTGCAATTTGGTTGGTTCATTCTTAGGAGGACTAGATGAAGATGATAATGAACTAGACAAAAGACTTGATGGGGAACTAGGATCGATCAAAGGACTCAATGGACTTGATGAAGAACTAGGTGGACTAAGAGGGATAGGACTTAACACAAATGGTGAAGGAGACAACGTTGGATTGGACGAAGTAGGATTGGGCGACGCACTAGGTAGTGAAGGCAGTGGTTCAAACCCACTATCTTCATCTACTCGGATAACCGTAGTAATTCTAGAGCTAATATGTGCAATAAACCCCGACTTTTGGAAGATATGCATTTATTAGATAAAAGGTCGACCCGGGCTTTGCCCGTTGCTCTAATTCCATGTAGAAAAGAATATGTATTTTCTTATCGTCATCGAGTGATTACACGGTATATAAATACAGGAATATAAGATCTAAATTAGGTGAGAAAATCAAGAATAGAGGACCTAATCTCTGTCAGTAGCTAATTTACAGGTAACAAAATCAAATCACATAATCAAATCAAATCAAATCAAATAATATCACATAATATCCCAAATGATTTGGGAGAGATTATAGGAGATTTTCCAACAAATCAAATAAACTCAGAGAATAAGACACACAAGCGAACTGCTGCTGTAACTCTCATTACTTTATTCATCAGAACATAAGCCTATTAAATAGGTAGAACATCCAAACCACTTAGCAAGAAAATAGCTATAGAATAACAACAACAAAGGCCCACTAACATACCCCACTAACCAGAACATGTACAAAAACAAACTCCTAAAAACAAGCCACTTCCTATTGACTAGGACTCCACTATTACATCATTGGAGACACGTAAAAACTAAAAGTTAACCACTTCAACACCCTCCCTTAAACGATGTTGCAGACAATCAGTTTAAAGGAATAAAACAAATCCTTTTGTGCCTCTTCATGAATAATTTCCTCCTTCAGAGTATCAGCTGCTTCCGTTGCAATGTTACAATGTTTTTCAGGCTCCAAATCATCAGTTGTTTGTGAGATCTACATTTAGTTTCAGGGGTAGTGCTCACCCTTTTGTTTTAATCTTGCCTGATCTTACCTTGAATAGCTTTATTTGAGAAGTGTTGATTCTTAAAACTATCTTTTCCTTTATTTTCATGTGCCTTATGTACAGTTATCCATATCTTATGTCCATGCTGATTTGTTCTCTTAACTTTTGATTTTCTATATAGCAGTTGCCATGGACTCTGAGCAGTTGTCACATGAAGAGCCATTTGGGATGGATGATAGCTACCAAGCATTTTTGTTGCGGATGTTCAATGAAGGAGATGAAGAGCCATTTGGAATGGATGATAGCTACCGGACATTCTTGTTGTGGATGTTCAATGAAGGAGAAGAAGGAGAGAATGGGGGAGATGGGTTGGGAATAGTCGACCAGCAAGAAGAGGATGTGGAGGCTGGTGAAGATGTGTTGGGAGCACACAAGATAGAGCTAGAAAACGATGGGGAAGATGCATTGGCTCCTCCTCCGTCGACAATGATCGTCCGATTGGTTCGTTTTGATATCTCACTCTTTATTTTTTATAAAACAAGTATCAAATGAGTATCGGTATAGTGGACATTGACTTTTAGTATAGTGGATAGTGGAAAGAGCAAGGGCATGGTATAACATATATTTTTGAATAGAATAAACAAATCAATTGCAAAAGCAATAACAAATTAGAGTGAGGTTATTAAGGACTGTTATCTCTTTATTGTTTATTGCCTAGTTTAACTTTTAGCAATTGAATATCATAATTTACGAAATTTTATATGATATTCTTTTATCATGCCTCTCGTTTGAAGCTTGTGGATTGAGTCACTGCTAGATAGATAATGATACCTTAGTTGATCTTTATTCATTTTGTCATTGCTAGACAAGGAAGGATTGAGGACTTCAATCCTCCGACGAGGTCGCTTCCAAACAAGTATGCCACAATTTATGCCTTAGCTGCCTCTTTTCACTAGCTTATGGTTAGTCTCTCTTTCGTTCAATATTGTGAAGGGAAGACCGTTAGTGTAGTGATTTTGGTGTACTTTTTTGCAAATAGATTTTCTCATTATTATTGTTTTTTGAACTTTGGTAGTTCAATCGATGAGCGGGCTTGCGCCATATATAAAGACAGACCTAACTCCAAGCGATTTGCATCTTGAGCTCGTGATGCCATCCTTGGTGTGTTCTCATTGTTTGAGTTGGTGCTAGCAAGACCGATTTCGATCGGTTTGGTCACCGTTGGACAATTGTGATGGCGAAGGCAATATTTTTCGTTGGGCCCCTCATTATGGGTATCGCCCCAAGTTATGCCGTCTTGCTGGTCAGCCGCTCATTAGCCAACCTCGGCGCGAGCTTCGCTTTGACGATTGCCCCAGTCTACACGACCGAGATCTCCACTGCCTTCTCCCGTGGCATCTTGATCTCCTTTCCTGAGGTACTAATTTATTTTCGTTTCCTTTTTTTCCTTTCTAATTTTGTGGCATCTTTTTCATTTTTTGTTTCCACAATTTAGGTGTGTATTAGCATCGGCACTCTTTTCAGCAATCTATCCAATTATATTCTCTCCAAACTCCTCTTCAACCATGCATGGCGTTGGATGCTTATTGCTGAAGCAATCCCCTCGGTTGTACTCGTGCTTGCATTCATAGTTCTCCACATGCCAGAATCGCCAGAGTGGCTCATCATGCGGGGCCACCTAGGCCTCGCCAAGCCCATCCTTACCAAGACATCCAAATCTAAGGCGGAGGCTGCACTCTAGCTTGCCCAAATCAAGAAGGATGCTGGCATACCCGAGGAGTGCGACCATGACATTATGGACACCCACCAGAATATGGGCACGTGGCGAGACATCTTTCACCCAACTAAGGGCGTCCGTCACATGCTATTGTGCATTGTTGTGATCCAGTTTGTCCAACAGGCCTGTAGCATAGACACCATGATGCTGTTCGCCCCTATCTTTTTCGGGAAGCTGTGCATCATCCCGTCCTCCAAAAGACTCCTTGTGAGCTTGATGGTTGATTTGCTAAAGATACCATCCATGCTCTTCGCCACCTATTTCGTCGACCGGCTCGGGCGGCGGCAGCAGCTATTGCTTAGCAGCATTGGTAGAGGGTCATCTCGCTAGTCTCCTTTGGAGCGTGCCTCAAGTTCATTGAGGCCAGCAACACAAGGCCCTTATGGGCGGTGGTAACGTGCTTGGTCACGGGGATTGGGTATATGATTTCCTTCTCCATCGGGCTGGGACCGATAAAGCGCGATCTATTGTTCAGAGATCTTCCCCATAAGATTATGTGCACAGGGATACGCAATTGGCGTTGGCATGAAGCAGACGGTGAACATAGGGTTGTCACTAAGCTACATATCGTTGGCCAAGGTGATCACCCTCAGTGGGACTGCCATATCATTAGCCTTTATCGCATTGGTTGTGGGGCTGGTACTTTATTGGTTGATGCCAGAGACTAGTGGGAAGACCGTAGAAGAGATCGAACTATTGTTTGATACATCCACCGCATCAAGGGAACATGAAGGTACACATTTTGGGTGATGACAACAATGATTCTAGGAAGGTACACTAACTGCTAGGAGTGAAATTATCCCACTTAGTTTGTCTGATGATGTATAGGAAATTGAGGCTATATATATAGCTAGCTTTCCATTAGTAATCAAGCATATGGTTCTGAATCGCAAAATTACACTAGTTGAACATGCTTGAGGGATTTGTACCATTTTGTAAAAATGTTGTCTCTGATAATTTCTGGGATTGACTTGTAGTATTCTGTGATGTAACTTTTTATGTGAAAAACAGAGAGTTCGAACCAATTGTGTGATGCTTACGATTATAATTATTCATGATGTTTCTACTTGCCTATGGAGTCTCTTGACACTATGATTCATGCAGTCTAGAGGCCGATGCATCTACTTCATATCATCAAAACTCGATGTTGAGTGCAAAGTTAAGTTTCTCATTTTGTCCTTCAAGTACATGAAGTGAAGATGCATCTATCCAGTTGAAAGAAATGGGGTTTGTTAATAGGTTTCACAATCAAGAAATGACTATTGCTATCTCGAACCAACCAACACTGATTCATGGGTGAGGACAACCCTCATTTGGGGCATGTTCGATCGCTACAATAGCTAACTCTCTCTAATTTTGATTTCATTATAGTGTGTAATTCTTACTTCTCTCTCTGTTTTGGTGTCCTCAACAGCTCTAATGATCTTTCATTTCGGCGTCGTCATCTTTGATAGCTTCTCCCTCCTAATTCAATCGTCATTCAAGGTCTTTTGTTACTTTTCTTTAAGGTATTGCTTATGCTTCACTTCTATTGCTTGGTGCACAAGACTTGAGGCCCTGAGAACTCTAGTCGTGTTCTGTTTGGAAAATTGTCTCCAATTGAAGATCTATCTGGTGACTTGAGCCTGTTTTGATGATATTGCTATAGTTTAGATGTGAATCATTGTTCTGTAGTCATATTCAGATCCTTTGGCTGATCTACCTATCACACATTTGATAACATAAATGAATGGCTGGAATACACTTTCGTTGGACGAGATATGTGTTACATTTTTTAATTGAGTTATTTTTTATTTTCGGAGTTTTATTCCTTTTTTACTTACATAAGGGTATTATGGTCATATATAATTTATATTTAATATAAACACAATGGGTGTAGGGCTTCTATTATATAGAAATCTACAGCTCATTCTTTGTTTCTTTTACGTTCTCCTTCTTCTCCTCCTCCTCATTATTGTCTCTCTTGCTACTCGTTGCGGGTTCTCTAATCAGCTTTGTGACATGGTATCAGAGCAGATTTGACGACCTAATTACTTGATCCTATTGTTGCTTTGAGAGTTCCCTAGTAACCCTACTTATTCTCTTGTGTTGCGGCCTTAAAGCCGCAATTTTTATTTGTTTTCTCTTCAAGTCTCGATACATATAAGATCAAAAGATATCAGATTCATCAAGTTCGGTTTGTGAACATGGATTACAACACTTACCGATCAGCAGATTCAAGAATTAGAGTTCTTCATTGATTATGGTTAACTGATCTTACTAGATTTCCGTCAAACATATAATCATTTGAATCAAGATATCTAGATAGATATTTTCTTCTATACAACAGCCTATATTTATGAGATTTCAGCATCTCTTTGGTTAATTGATTGAGCCAATTACATCTGATTATACATTAGTATTGTTGTTTTGTTTCTTGCACTAAAGTTTCAGTCTTTTTGATTAGTGGTAAATATATTTATATTGAGATTATCATCATGAGTGATACTGATACTTCTACAGATAATGTCAATGTTCAGATTACCACTATTAAATTAAATGGATCATCCAATTACTTGTTATGAGCCCAAGCTATGAAGGTCTATATTGAAACCAAAGGGAAACTCAATCTTACTACAAACCCCCTTGCTGAAAATTCTAAAGACTATAGTGATTGGATGAGAGAGAATGATACACTTTTGATGTGGTTATGATATAGCATGGAACCATACATCACTGCTAATGTCATGTTCCACACAACTGCTAAGGGAGTGTGGGATCATCTTATGGAGAGTTACTCACAAGACAAAAATATGTCTAGAGTCTATGAACTATATGAGAAGATCTTTAATTTTAAATAGGGGAACAAGTCTCTTGGAGAGTATCATAGTGCTCTGAAAGGTATGTGGGAAGAACTTAATCTTTATCAGCCCATCACTATTGATCTTGAGAGACTTAAGACACAGCGAGCTAAATTTCAAGCGGCCGAGTTTTTATCTGGCTTGAATGCTGACTTGCAGCCTATGAAGAGTCAGCTTCTTGCTGGAGAGAGAGTTCCTTCTATGAATGAAGCATTTTTTCAAATTCAGTGCATTGTCCCTCCGTCTTCTACATCATCTAAAGATTATTCAGCATTTGTGGCTCATAGTGGTGGTCGTGGTCGTGGTGGATTTTCCAATAGTGGTCGTGGTTTAGAGGGAGGTCGTAGTCGATGGTGGTGGACGTAGTGGACAAAGTTCTGATCAAGATAGCCGTCGTGTGTATATATTGCGGCAAATCCGGTCATATTGTTGACACTTGTTGGGCCAAGCATGGCAAGCTTGAGTGGGCTCGACGATTAATTACGCAAATGCTACCGTGCATGAAGGGAATGCTGCAAATGTGTCTTACGGTGACATGAACCCATCTATCCCACCGGGGGTAGTTCTTCCGAGTCTACGACTCGAGATGATATGTTTGCACAACTCATCAAGCGTGTGCAACAACTAGAGGCTTCCAATTTCTCATCCACTACCATTCTTGCACGTACAGGTAACATGGCCTATTTCTCTACTTTGTCTCCTAACACCTCTTGGGTCATTGACTCAGGAGCTTCTAGTCATATGATGGGTAAGCAAGCACTATTTGCTTCTAACCATAACTCTAGTCCTTCATCGGAAGTTATTTTAGCTAATGGTTTCTCGACTCAAGTGATTGGATCAAGGACTGTTTCATTTACACCTTCCTTATCTTTGTCCTTTGTTATACATGTTCCCCAACTTCCTTTGAATTTGTTATAAGTTAGTCAGTTAACTAAAGCTCTTAGTTGTTTAGTTACATTTTACCCATCTTATTACGTTTTTCAAGACCTTCATACAAAGAAGATGATTAGTGGAGGGCATGAACGTGATGGACTCTACTATCTAAATGGTGTCTCCCTTTGCTAAAGCCAATGGTCTAGCTGCTAGTTCTATTAACCCCCAATTATGGCATTCTCATTTAGGGCATTTATCTTTATTTAAGTCATAACAAATAATTCCCGAGTGTAAATCAATTTCTACTCTTGAGTGCAAGGCTTGTGAACTTGGGAAACATCATTGTAGTTCTTTTCCTAGTCGAAATGATTCTCGTGCATCTACTTTACTTGAACTTGTTCATTCGAACATCCGGGGACCTTCTCGTATTGCTAGTAGAAATGGTTTTAAGTACTTTGTTACTTTTGTAAATGATTATTCTCGTTTAACATGACTCTATATGTTTCATGACCATTCTTAATTTTTACATGTTTTCCAATTATTTCATCATGAGGTTACTAATTAGTTTAATACATCCCTTAAAATTTTACAAATTGATAATGCTCTAGAATATACACATAAATCAATTTCTTTTTTTTGTTATAATCTTAGCATTATACATCAAACAAGTTGTATTTATACCCCTCAACAGAATGGTGCGGCCGAGAGATACCGTCACCTTTTAGAAGTTGCTCGTTAACTCTTATTTCATATGCATGTGCCAAAATCATTTTGGAGTGATGCTGTCTTTATTACATGTTATCTCATAAATTGTATGCCTTCTACTGTCCTCAATCATCGGTCACCAATTAGCGTTGTATTTCCTGGCAAGCCATTATTCCCTCTTCTCCCGTCTTTGGGTGTGTATGTTTTGTTCATGACCTACGATCCGGTGCTGATAAACTATCTCCTCGTGCCACTAAATGTGTTTTTCTTGGGTATTCACGTACACAGAAGGGATATCGGTGTTATGATCCTATAACTTGTACCCAATATGTTAGTGCTAATGTTGCTTTTTTCGAGGGCACACCATACTATTTTACTGAGGGTATAGACTTTTCAACTGACATTGTAGTTGATCCTCCTATCCTACAACTTATCCCCTAGATTATGTTAGTCCTTCTCTAGTATCTCCTCCCTTGCAGATGTATCAGCGGCGACAAAAATCTACGGCACCACCAGTCTCTAGCTCTTCCATGCCCTCACTTTAATCTTCCTCCTTGTCTCCTGGTTCGGACGATCTTCCAATTGCCCTTCGCAAAGGTACTCGGTCTTGCACACAAAAATCCTCTTTGGCTTACCCTATTGAGCGTTATGTGTCTCTCTCACATCTTCTTTCTCCATTACATGACTTTGCTCTATCATTACAAACTCACACAATTCCTATTTCTACCACTGAAGCTTTGTCTCGCCTTGAGTGAAAAAAAGTTGTGGATGTTGAAATGGAAACTTTGGTGTCTCGCCAAACATGGTAATTGGTTGATCTTACTCTTGAGAAAGATGTGGTGAAGTGTCGTTGGGTGTACACTATCAAGTACAATCCAGATGGCTCGATTGAGCATCTTAAAGCTCGGCTCGTTGCTAAAGGTTTTACTCAAACTTATGGAGTGGACTATTTTGAGATTTTTCCCCTATGGCACGTCTAAATTATGTTCGTGTTATTATTTCTCTTGCTATGAATTTTGATTGGCTATTATATCAATTGGATGTCAAGAATGCTTTTTTTTTTTTTTTTTTTTTATGGCGATTTGTCTGAAGAAGTATATATGGAGCAAACTCATGGGTATGTTGCTCAGGGGGAGAATCGTAGTAAAGTATTCTGGCTACATAAGGCCATTTATGGGTTAAAATAGTCTCCAAGAGCATGATTTCCAGATGCGGTTTCCACCAATGTTATTTTAATCATTATGTCTTTGTTCGCAAGAAGGAATCGGGGGTGGTTATTCTTGTGGTATATATGGATGATATAATTGTCTCTGGTAGTGATGACTAACATTTCTAAGGTTAAGTCCTTTATTCAACAGCAATTTCATATTAAAGACTTGGGAACTCTTAGGTATTTTCTAGGTATTGAAGTTCTATGAAGTAAAAGGTATTAATTTGTCTTATGTTCTTGATCTTTTGTCTGAGACTGGTACACTAGCTTCCAAGCCAATTGATACTCCTATGGATCCAAATCAAAAGTTTGGAGTTGATGATGGAAATTATATTGAAGACAAGCATCAATATCAACGTCTATTGGGAAACTAATTTATCTTACCGTTATACGACTCGATATTTCTTTTGTTGTTGGTGTGGTGAGTTAGTTTATGGAGTCACCTAAGAAGGCTCATTGGGATGTTGTCTATCGCATTCTTCAATATCTTAAAAGCTCTTCTTTAGATATGGAATGCTCGAACGAGTTCCCGATCTTTGAATTTCAAGCTGATCGTTTCTAGTGAAGTTCCGACAGCCATGATCCTCCTCTGCAAATTCCAGCACAAGACCAACTCTATCCCAGTGTACACTCTTCAACTCCGTTCAGCTCTGTTCAAACAATCCAAGTTAGTCCTTTTATGTTCAATTGCTGCAAAAGCTACGTTCTCTCCCTTGCTCTAACTTTAATTTTATTGTAGTCTGTATTTCTGATTCTCTCTCTGTTTTTGTGTTCTTAGCTGCTCTGATGATCTTTCATTCCAGCGTCATCGTCTCTGACAACTTCTCCCTCGGATTTGAACAAAACATGATAGTTCAAGAAATTTTATTTGTCACTTGAGTCCTACATTCTGAAAGAAAATCCCATTTGTTCATCTGAACCGCTTGGCAATGTACATTTGCATCTTCATTCTGTCACGTGATTTTTTTCAATCTTTATGTACCATAAGGAATTCCGAAAGTGATTAATCCCTTCATTATTCTCTGCTGTGTTGAATTCTTCCAGAGATTCAGAAAGGAGGACATTTGACTGTCGGGATCGGATGCATTTATGCGGAGGTCAAATTCTTTACAAAGAGTATGTACTTGTTACTCTTGCCGGTTTCTGGTCTTTGAACTAGCCAAAGCATCTGCATTTTATAAACTACCTATGATGATTTCCTGCTGATTATAGTGGCTGATATTCTTTATGAAATTCAGGTGAGAAGAGTCGATCACAGGAACGTGATTGATTGTACAGTGTGCTACTATGAAGTAAATGGCTGTTATTTCCTTTTCTTCTATTGCTAGACTAGTATGTCTGCATTATGCAATAATCTTTGGCTCAAAACAATCCCCATGCTAGTTTGGATATAAAATAAAGAACATGATTGCTGATGTTTCTTAGGTGAAAGTGCTTTATCATGCTGGCTATGCTCTTGACCTGGATCATAATAGCCTTAAGAGGTGCTTTTTCGCTACTGTAAGTTGTCCATATTTTAGACATCTGAGCAGATGATGCCTCCTCTGTATGGAACATTGCAGTGCCAATCTAACACAAAACTACAGAATTTGCTTGATTCATCTTTTGTGACTTATCAGAGAACCAACTCGGTGCAAGAAAGTTGGCTATTTCTCATCATCTAGTCCTAAACGTCACATTTCTTGTAGGCTGAGCAAAGAGCGCATGAAGAAAGTGAAAAGCAGAGGCGGCTAGAGTGTGGGCAAATTGCGGAAAAAGAGAAGCAAGATTTGGTTTGTCTTTTCTTCCAGTTATAATTATATCCATTCAGAAAGAACGAGAATCAAAGTAATTGGTTCTTGTCTTATTAGTTAATGAAGCAGCTGACATTTACTCTTTTATTTACAACCGCAATTTGCACCAGACTCTTAGGGCACGAATTGCTGCCAAGGCATAAGAAAAGAAGTTGGAGTTGCTGTTTTTGCACTGGACTGAGCACCCCAGAAAACTTAGCAATTCTATAAGTTTGGTTTCTCACCTTCCTGGAATACCATAGGTCCATAGTTATGTTCCTTTATACGAGTGATTTGGTCTAAGTCATCTTGTTTGCAGGTACTTCAATCATCCTTCCCTACCTCTTACTAAGTGCAGTATTCATGGTTTCTAATTATTTCCCCTGCTGCAGGTTATTTTTCCTTTCGGTCCAAAAGGGTCGCTATTCACAATTTTATTGAGCTGAAGATAAGTTTCTGTTCACATGATGGCCGTGGCAAAGAAACTAGATGCTGAATTTCTGCTTTCATTGCCATAGGTAGAATAACTCTTATTTGCTTATTTTCTTTGATGTACTTGTAAATGAAGGTGTGGCTATTATTCTATGCTAATATTATCATCTGGATAGAATGTAAGTGCGTCTCCTTAGCCGACTCTTTTGTGGACTGTAGCTGGGTTGACTAGTGTCAAAACTTTTGATGCGATGCGAGTAGAAGGTGGGTGATTAAATGCATGTTTCATTTCTTAATTGGAGAGATGTTCTCTGTAGCTCATGTCCTTTGAAAGGCATCTGCCTGATTTAAGAAACATCGGGTGCACCTATTGCCATGTCAAGATTTGCACCCGACTTTGTTCTTATAGCAATTGTTATTCTTGTTTGTTCAGACGTAATTCTTTGAAGCCTGTATACAGAGCTGTAGAAAATTGTTGGAGCTGATGGTTCTGGATGAACACCTCAATGTCGGGAAAATGAATCAAACTCTGGGCTCCGAGCCTCCTTGAGTTATGAGGTCTCTTCTTGGTAACCTTTTCAGAAAGTCGAAGTTCATCTCCCGTGAGCATTTCTTTGCTAATCCGATGAGCGCGTCGCTATTATAATGATGTTGTACTCTGTTGTATCCATGTAGCTGCCTCCGCTAAAGAGAATAGGAGCAAGATTAATCGGTGGAAAGACAGATATCCATGATGCTGCTTGCCATGTTATTGCAAGACTTAAAAAAGGAAAGGGATGAAGCCCGGTCATTACTTGCACGGGTTGAAAGACAGATATCCATGACAGTATCTTCTGTTATTGCAGTGAATGCTCCTGCCTTGAGCAATGGGAGAAAAGGTTCTTCCTTTTTATGTCTTGCGTAGCTTTTTGGCATTTGATCAGTGATCAAGTAGTTACTTCAGCTTTCTTTGTATGTCATAGCTTCTCTAGATGAAGAGTCAGGCTATGCTGGGAAGAAATTGCGATTCTGGAAGCATCATTGCTGTGATAATAGATTGTAACTTAGCACTTTCTCAACAGCATAAAAAGCAACAGGTACATTAGGATCAGTTTTTAGGCCTTCTGGTTTTACTTTTTATGCCATAATTTTTCCCTTGTCCTTTTGGCGGCGGCTTTTTATTTTCATCTTCGCTTCTCATTCATGGTTATATGTTCTAATCTATAACTGACCTTAAGTGTTGTCAGATTCCCTCTACACTGGCACCTGTTAAGGATGTGGAGAGGTACAGCCAACTTTCTAGTTATCCGCTGCACGAAACTGGCAAACCAGGCATCACAACTCTTGACATTTGTCATTCCAAGGTGGGATTCTAAATATTCCTCTTTCATCCAGAATTTGTTATATGTAGCTGATGTTTTGGCTGAAAATGCTTCCATTGTTTGTGTGCTTCATGTGCTGATAATTTAACGCGTGGTCGTCAAACATATATTAGGATTTTGACCTTTCATATGTCTTCTTGTAGAACCAAAATTAGGCTAGTCATGTTGAGCATGTTATGATGGAAGGACTGGTGAATAATGCTTGATTTTTCCTGTCATCTAAAGCATGGATGTCATTCTCCTATTAGTATTGTTCATTTATGTACTGAGTCAAAATAGATTTAAATACGGTCACGAGGCTAAAAAACACAGGCAGTCTAGAGAAGAAATAGAATCTAGTCGTCTATTGGAACCAAAGACATGATTTTGATCCTCAGTGATGGTAATTTCTTCATCATTCATGTGCAGTTGAACTGTGAAGCTTATTGTCTGCCAGCTTGCATAAGAACATGATGATTTATCATGTGCATCATCTGATTTAGTGTTTTGATGTAAGTGGATATCTTTTGGGAATATTTGTCAGGTTGATCAAGAATACTGCAATATTAATTGTTCGTGCCTCCACATTTCTCTGTCTCTATTACTAGGATGATGGCGTGAACATTGTTGAACTGTACTGTAGCCTTGGCTTAGATTCTTTACTGCAGTCATCTGTAGATTGGAGGTTCAACTGAATTGCTTGTCATGCCTCGTAGATTTGATTTTAAACCGTGTTATTTAAGGTTTGTCATTTCCAGTGAGAATTCAAGTTTTCTGGTTGGGTATTTTCGATACGTGGCGTTTTAATGCCATGGTAAACTTGGCAGACAATGAAGGATTACCTTAGAAAGCTTCAGTTTTGCACTTTACATTATAGTGCTATAGAGATGGAGGTATCTGGTAGAACTTAATCTAGGGTGATGGCTTAATGGGACTGGGGCAATCTTATTCTTCTACTTTTTTTGGTGATGAAGCCGCTGACACATTTTTTTTAAATTATTCTTCTCAGATGGGTTTGTCTTTTTTTTTTCCCCAGAAAAATAGATCATTAAAATAAAGTGCAGACTATGTATATCTTGATCTTGGAAGTGAATTTTAGTACTTTGTGGATGTGCTGCTAGCTCTGGAGTTCTGGAGGGAATAAAATGCAAATAACCCATTTTCGAAGGCCTACGTTGACCTATTTGCTGGTTTACTGAGTAGAACCAGCTTAACCTGGTCGAACCAGGTCAACTCCGGTTCTTGACCTAGATATTTTACATAATAAGACTGAACTGGACCAGCTTCCCGTATCTAGTTGAACCATCCAGTTCGGTTAGGTGCTCAAAACATTGATATGTGCGTCACCATTGTATCTGGTGCTAGGTCCACCGAACTAGGACATTTTCCAATGGCCCTTACATTCAGTTTTTATTCTTTTGCTTATTGATGATGGATCAATAAAAGGAAAAATAAGAAGGTTTGCTCAAAATTTTCGTACATCAGGAAAAGGCTAAGGAAATGGTTCCTACAGAAGTTTTCGGGGGTTTCTAGAGGGAAAGAGTTTTTTTTTTTTCCCTTCCATACGAGCAATGAAGGGTAGCAATGGCAGAATGGTGGTGAGTTCAATTAGAACACTGAGAGGAACAAAGGATTTCCCGATAGCAATAGCCTTCAATCAGTGCTTAGTTTCAAGTCCTCGCATCTTGTGACAATTTAGGGCATAAGAAGTTCAATTTAAATAGAAATAGATTTTTTTAACTATGGACTCGTAGGCTCTTCTTTTTCCTTTGCTTGGAGGTAAATTAAGTTCTTGAAGAGACTTTTTTGGCATTGCCCACAACATTTGCATTTCTCCTATCGCATCTTTGTCAACATGGATACATCTTTTCTTGCTCAATCTAGAAGGGAGGAACATGACAGCTTATCCTTAACTTACACTGCTCATGAAGCAGCTTGTCAAGGATCAGTTATTTCTTGTTGTTATAGGCAATTCTGAATTGTGTTGTAGCCATAACGATTATTATGCCATAACTGGTAGTACAGCCACTTCAATTGGTATTTTTTCATGAAAAACAAACATGAAGTAATCTAGCATCACTATAGTGTGCAAGAGTTGAGACCTCATTAATCGTGAAGTTTAATTCTATCTCATACTTGTGTGTGCTACACAACTGTGACTGTATCGCCACAACGATGATGACCACTATTGTTGATCCTCTATATCACGCTTTCTTTGAGGAAGGTTGAGTATGATCGATGATTAGCAAAGCATGAAGGCAAATGCTATAATACAATGATGTGTGAAATAAGTTATCGAATTTAAGGTTGAACCTTTAATTTTATTTATTTGTATCGTAGGTACACAATGGCTTCATCGTAGAGTTGAAATCAATGGATACGAAGAGTATAAGAGAAGAGAGAGAGAGTATGGGTCTGCGGAGATCTGAATGATATGATTAGCAGAAAACATGCAAACAAAATGAAATTTGTATCAAGGCATAGTTTGGGAGAAGTGAAGGAGAGTGGAGAGTGGGAAACGTGCCATAAAAGCGAAGCGCTAGAAGAACACTAAAAGAAGAAAATCGGATTAAAACCTCATAAGCTTTTCAATTTCTGTTTTTTTTGTGGCGGCGTTGTGCTTTTGGGGCACAGACTAGACTACAACTACAAAGAAAGTTTGTAAAAAACCGTTGTAAATATTTGTCGTGCTCTACAATTACACTTTACTTTAGATAGCAATCGTAATTAACAATGTTCAACATAATTGACAAGTTATCTAAGAAGTTTACCCATCTTAATTTGGACTCAAAAAATTATTGAGTATTCCATGAACATTGAACTCCCCATTATTTCCCTTATAGGTATGTTTAAAAAGCAGATTGAAAAAAAAAAGATGTATATATGATTATCGATTGAACTTTCATTTCCCTTGTATTTGTTGAACTTCCAAAAAATACATGTATGAAGCACATATTATAATACATTCAAATAAAAAGAATTCAACTTTTAACTAATTTCTGATTTTTAACGGTTAACTAATGATGTGACCTATCAATTATCATTTATATTGGTTATATGATGTCATACCACTCGAGATTTATGATATTTGGAAATACTAAAAAAATAATTTTAGACTAGATATTTTTTAACAAAATCTTGTATCATGAATGAATATGTAAGTTTTCTCATCCATAGTTCAGTGTAGACTCATGGTATCATCATTTTAGATTATATCATACTAATTACGAAATTTTCTTACATACTATTTTAAAAAAATGATGATAAATACATATTCATATTCGAATAGTATAATCTCCACTTCATATAAACATTACCACCGGGGAATGTGGTATGATGACTTTACACCTTAGATTGAAGCCCACAACATGTACTGTAACTAGAAGCAAGTGGACCACATATAACTATAGATCAGATAACTTTATCTTATTTGATGTTTGGGTTAACAAAGTGGAGAGGAGGGGAAAGAGTATCAAATTGATTTTTTTTTTTTGTCCAAGAATATTTGATCTTTCTTGAGTTGTGGAAGATTTCTCTAACGAAGAGGGGAGATGGCTTTCGGACATAATAGAGAGTAAGCATCCTTTCGAAAATGATTTCTATAATCTCTCCTCACTAGAAATATCCATTTCACTTCCCATCAATTTTCCTTAATTAAAATTAGTTCTCTCATTTTCCACAATTATTTCGAGGGAAAGATCGCAACTAATCTCAAAAGGTATTGGGTGGGGGGCACGTTGCCAAAGAATTCGAAACGTCCGGAGGCAATTTCCAACCACGCAACAAATCCAAGGGCGAAAATATAATTCCCGCATGAAAAGACGATTTCGCCCTCGAGGTCCTCCTCGCCCTCAGTCACATGATCGGTCACGTGATGTCACGTGACCGACCTTAAGGCGAACTTGCGGTCGGAGTCGGCGCGGGCGTACATTGAAAACCAATTCGGAAAAAATATCGAGGGTTTTATGCCAAAATCTAGAGATACAGGGTGGGGCGAAATCAATAACCACCCTAAAATCCGGGGCCAAATCGTAATTTCTCCGGTCAAAAATCACGAAAAATCAAATTCCGCTCATTTGAGGCGTAATATGCTCTTGCAAATTGAAAGACCGCTAATTTTATTGTATTGTTAGATTCCGTAGGCTAAGAAGCAAAAGGAGGAATCTGCTCAATAAAATGTTAAACTGTGAAGACATTATTTTTTAAGTAAGTCATATCAAAAGTATGGGTGATCAGTTTCGGGATTGGTCGATGGAATTTATCAAGTCGAATCGGTTAAAAATTCATGGAATTGGATAGCAATCCTATTGGCCCCTGAAATGGCTTGGGGCCAATTAGGGAATAAGCTAGGTGTTTTTAATTATTATTATTTAAATTTCAGTGAAGTTTGATTCATGTACCACTCCTTCATTTTTGCCCTTTTTCAGGATGGGGAGTTTTAACTTTTAAGAAGGAAGAGAAACAGAAACCAAGATATATGAAATTAATTAAGTTTTCTTCATTTTTCTTTGTGCAAATATGCTAAAAATTATTTTCTTTTGGTCTCAAATAAGTAAAATTCAGAAGATGGGTCCTTCACAATCCTTCACCATCTGCAGCACAAGATTTCTCCAATACAAACAAATACAAGAAAGGCTATAAAAAAAAAAATCCAGAAAAATGACCAAAATAAGAGCAAAAGAGGAAGTAGGGTCATTGCTGGTTCTACCGATTCAGCACGAGGAATTCGAGACCGACCGGTTTCCAAATTTTTGGAATCAAAAACTTGAAGACAAATCGTCTAATAAATTAATTTTACCTCGAAATTTGTCAAGTAATTACAAATGACCTTTTGATGTATCAAAGTTTCGCAATATGCCTCTTGATTTTTCAAAAAATCTTGACAGTCTTCTCCTTACAGTGACGGTAATTTACAAAATTTTTAATTAGAATTAAATAATGAAAGAAGACTAAAAAAGAGATGAAGAGAAAGAGGTTGGGGATGGGGAGGAGGGGCAGGCCCTTGATCCCTTGTTTAGGTCTCGAATCGATTTTCAACTAATATTGACTCGCGTGTTTTAATTAGAATTTAAAAATGAAAGGAAGTAGAAAAAAAGAAATGAACAAACGAGCGGGGAGGAGGGGAAAGAGTATCCAATTGTTTTTCTTTTTTATCCAAAAATATTTGCTCTTTCTTCAGTTATGGAAGATTTCTTTTACGAAGAGGCGAGGGCGAAAATATAATTCTCGTCGCGAAAAGACGATTTCGCCCTCGAAGTCCTCACCGCCCTCGGTCACGTGACCGACCTTGAGGCGAACTTTGCGGTCGGAGTCGGGGCGGGCGTACGTTGAAAAACCAATTCGGATAAAATATCGAGGGATTTACGCCAAAATCTCGAGATACTGGTTGGGGGCGAAATCATAACCACCCTAGAAATCTGGGGCCGAATCGTAATTTCCCCGGTCGAAAATCACAAAAAAATCAAATTTTCGCTCCTGCAAATCGGAAGTCGCACTCGCCAGAGAAAAAGCTCCTCCGAAAAACTCCTAAAACCCTCTCTCTCTCTCTCTCTCTCTCTCTCTCTCTATCTTCAACAGCAGCCATGGCGATGCGCTTGGTCCGCTTCCGGCGACCCCTCGCCGCGCCGCCCTTGGCCGCCCTCAGCCGCCCCCTCGCCGCGCTCCCCCCGGCCCCCTCCGGCCCCGCGTCCGCGCCGTCTCCGTCTCGGTCGGCGGCGCCGCCTCCCGCGGCAACCGCGCTGCGGCCTCCGTCCTCGTCGCCGTCGGCGGCGTCGCTGTTCTTCTCGCGGTCGCTGGCCTACAACGCCGGCGGCTACAACGACGGCGACAAGATCGATCCGGACACGGTCCTCTTCGAGGGGTGCGACTTCAACCACTGGCTCATCACCATGGACTTTCCTAAGGACCCCAAGCCCACGCCCGAGGAGATGGTTCGCACCTACGAGGAGATTTGCGCCAGAGGGCTCAACATCAGGTTTTGATCTCTCTTTTTGCTTGCGTTGTTTATTTCTGCACAGCGTGTGGGAAATGGTGCCATTGAGTCGAACTCATTGAAGTACGTAGAATAAATGCTAGATGACGTTTGGTGTTTACTAATTTGAGCTGCCAAATACGGGATGCTAAGTCTGTGCCTCGGTTACATGATAAAAAGTGTTGTAATATTACTGAACTCACTTAGTTTAGCAATAAAATAAGCGACACGAATTCTTGTTGACCTGCGATCTCTCTCTTTCTGTGGTATGCTTCCATCCGGATGCACATGTATGTGTGTCCTTTTCTTTTTGTCCATGCGCTTGAACCTGAGAGAAAGACATCTCCCTTAGAATGATTAGTTGACATGTTTGTCTAATTGTTTCTGTGGCCAGACTATAGAGTATACAGTGCTAGATCTAGTCCAAAGTGTTTAGGTTAGTGCCTTATCAATTTTGTGACAAAGACTCCATTATATTGTTGTCCATTAGTGGTAGCTTGAGCATTGCCAATTGAAGACGGAGGTGGAGTGGGTCATCAAGAGGCTTTGGAGCCTCATGTTTAATTTATAAGATTTAAAATTTGAAAATGAGTGTTGCTTGGAGATTTATGGGTGTCTCAGTACTGGCAATGCTTAGGGATAAGTCAGGTGTTGCCGAAAAGCATTGCCAATACAGGTTGGAAGTCTAGTGAACTCTAATTTATGGGAGGGATTGAAGCCCTCCTCAACAGTAAAAGAAAAAAAAAAGGGATTTCTGGGAAATTGGGAGGCTCTTCCGATGCAGGGAAGAGGTGATATGGTAGTTAAGGCAGAATGTCAGTTGTGTAAGGTGACATATCTTGTAGAATTGGCTAGTGATTTTGGAAGAGGCTGAAATTTCTCTCTTTCCTAACTGGTTGCGACTTGGGGAGTTCAGCCCCTGGGCTAAAGGTTTGACTTGTTCTCATAACTCATTGAAGCTACTCAAGTGTCTGCGCCTTTCCACCCAATAGGGGCCGTGCAGATGAACGAAATTGGAATGAACAAATTAATCAGACTGGAAGTTGGCACCGGGATGAGCCAAAAAATGTTCAGGGTCTGAATTGAGTATTTCTTATGGGGGTAAATGATACTAATAGCCCCTAAAATTTGGTCTAATGTGCATTTTCATTCTTGACTTTTAATTCATTCTGTGTCTCCTATGAACTTTCTGCTACAATGTAGTCTTTTTGTTTCATTGAATGAGGGAGAAAGAAAACACGTCCCCTAACTATAGCATTATGTGCAATCTAGTCCCTAAACTTTCATTTTGTCAATCTAGTCGCTTACCTTTCCACAACAAAATCAGATTGGTCATGTGGTATGATTCTCAAGTTTTCATAATTGTAGTATTGTCTAAATTGAAGATTATCTTTTCATTTCAATTTATTTTCTAAATCAAAAATAATTTTTTTTTTTTATAGTCAATGATCCTTGTGAATTGTACAAAAGACTTCTTTGAATTTGTAAGGAAAAGTTGAGGAATTAGATTGAACGAATTGTAATTTGAGGGACTCGGTTGCACATTACCCAATAATTTGGGACTTGTGGCGATATCTTCCCATGGGTGATCAAACAAAAGGACCACATTAAATGAATTAAAAGTAAGGATGACATCGTACATTGGGTTGAAGTTTAGGGACAATGACACTATTGTCCCTTTTTATCCTTCTGACAGCATTTCTTCTCGCTGTACTTAGGAATGTCATGGTACGGCTTTTTCTTATCTTGTAATTTTCTTAAGTAAATGTCAAGTGAATGATTCTCATAGTTGAAAGCTAGGTAATTAAATTTGTTCTCTGCATTTACACTAGATATGCCAGTTTCTGTTGAATCATTGCTGATATTTCTTAGTTGCGTGTTGAATGAGATGACATTTTTTGTGTTTCAGTTTGGAAGAAGCAAAAAGAGAATTTATGCCTGTAGCACCACCACTTATCAGGGGTTTCAGGCCGTGATGACTGAAGCAGAGTCAGAGCAATTTAGAGGCAAGTGTCTTTAATCAGTTTCTCGTCGGGATCAATGAATGATAGTATCTCATCATCGTTCTGCACTGACTTATTGAGCTATAAACAGATCTACCTGGAGTTGTCTTTATATTACCTGATTCCTACATTGATCCCCAAAACAAGGAGTATGGAGGTATGATTTGACTACACAGGGAATTTAATCTACTAGACATCTCTGCCACAACTTTTGCATTCAATTAATCCCTTCAGTCTCTAATTCCTTAATCCCAACTCTGTGACATGTTTATGGTAACCCTGGAACGCTTGTTATTTTGTCGAACTTTCCAATTATTAGGTGACAAATATGAAAATGGAGTAATCACGCATAGGCCACCACCAGTTCAGTATGGGAGGCCAGGAGGTAGAGGGCGTGAACGCAATAGAAATTATGACCAACCTAGATATGACCGGGAAGGAGGTCAAATGCCAAACAGGCAAGGGAGCCCCCAATATGGTTATCAAGGACCTATGCATCGGGATGCTCCACAAAATTATCCTCCTCAGCAAAGTTATGGTCCCCCAGGGCAAGGTGAAAGAAGAAATCCCATGCCAATCGGCAATATGAATTATGCCCCTGGTGGAAGGGATCCATATCAAGGGCAGAGGAGGGATCCAGTACCTTCATACCAGGGAAACTATAATCAACAGGGTCATAACAACAGTTACCATCAGCAGCAGAGAGACCCGCCACAAGGAGATAGATGGAGCTCTGCACCTCCAGTGCAGAATGATTATAGGAGCGACAATCGGAACTATGCCCCTGCTCCTGGTGGAACATATGGGCAGGGTTCTGATGGATTTCAAGGGCAGGGTACTGGTAGTGCACATGGCCAAGGAATGAATCCCAGTTATGGACAGAATTATATGGGATATGGTGAAGGTCAAAGGTTCACACCACCAGGGCAAAAGAATGTGCAGGAAGACCAGTGGAGCACGCAGCAAGACCAGAGGAGCTACAGACCAGAAGGACAAGGGGGAATTGAGCAAGTAAGTTTTTATAGTCTATTGAAATAGATCCTTGAGTGGAGTAATATATAAAGAGTATGGTAGTCATTACTTGTTAGCCATGTGTAAAATGATTATCATGGGATTTCAACAATCCCAAGTTTGGGTGATGCGTTGAGGCAAATGAGTACTTTGCTATGCATCTGCCATAAGATTATGAAGAATTGGTTTTGATTGTTGCTATTTTACTCTTGAGAGAGGTGTTAAGTGGGATGCTTAGCGAGATTTCTTCACTGAACTTGGATAAGGGGACGGTTGATCTATGTCGTGTGTAAACTTAAGTAGTTTACAGTGGGCGGTTGCTTTTGTGAACAAGGGCCGCGAAGTTAGTCATACTGCTCTTCCAAAGTAATGCACATTTTCTTGTTTTAAGATGGAGATACATGCTTGCACTGCATCTGTCATGACATTGGCTTTAATGTTGGTTGCGGGCTGGACCTTGAAATTAGCCATTTTTTTCTGTGATTAAAATACAGATGAACTTGTCCTGTCGCATGATTTTTTGTGCATACTCATCCAAATCTCATTATATTTGTGTATTTTCTTTTCCTCTTGGGCGGAAGCATACTTCTGCATTGTAGTCTTTAACATGAGAATTTTGCTATCTGATGTGTTATTTTGTTTTCCATGGGGTTAGCTTTTCCAAGTTTATGGGCAAGGTAGGCTCACAGGCATTCTTTACCTCTTGCTCTGCCCCGGAAATATGATAGAAAAGAGAGAAATTATTTTAGTGTTGTCCAGTATTGCATTTGCTTTTCTTCTCGTCAATTCATTGCTTCATTTGGGGATATCTTAACTTGTTACATTGTAGCTGTTAAGTGTGAGCTTTTCTTGTCTTGCTGCCTCTGACATACCTCAACACCGATGTCTTCTGCAGAGGAGATATTAGAGAGCTCAAATGGGGTCCTTGGGATGGCAAGCCTTGCAAAGATGGTGATTTACATGACTTCTCTCGAGAGGATTTGATGTGGTTCCTGCAGGAGTCACGATATTACACATGGTCAGGATAGTAGGTTGAGAACTAAGTCCTCTTTTTAGATCATGTCCTTTTTTCACATACGCTGGCGGTTCTCTCTATAAATAATTGTGAGGTGTGAGATGGATTCCCCTGTGTGTGGGTATTTGTGCATGCATGCAAGTCCAAGTTCAGCAAACATGCATGGAAACAATAATAATCACTACAAAATGCATATCCCATCTCCCTCACCAAAATTAATGCGATTGTGAGCTGGATTATGCATTTGTTTTCTTCCAGAAAATTTGGATTTCTTGCGTCAGATTTAACTTTCGTCGCCAAGTCTGTGTACTTATTCAAAATATACCTCGTTGGATCGTCACTCTCTTGCACCACTGGTGAATAAGCTGCTTTACTAAATGCCTGGATATTGTTCAACGAAACTTGTTGCCTTTTTCCTCTAGATCTCACACATACATGTGTGATTTTTTTCTCCTTTTTCAGTGGACTATGGCAAAGTCAATTAATTAAGTTTTGCTAATGACTAGAGCGGATGAATCGAATGACATCCGATCGACCCCCTAATTCCCCGCAATTACTTTCCCATCAACCATCTAAACTTGAAAGGTGTACCTCATCGGGTCACATGAGAAAGGGAGTCACCAAGACGAGTCCTTGAGATAAAGATGGTTTACACATCATCATCTGAGGCTTCCCACCATCTTCGCTTTCGATTTTTCCTGTATTTTCTCTCTGTGGTGTTGTCTTTTGACCATTTCCCTCTGTTTTCTCTCTCCAACGAGCGAAAACCTTGCAAAGCTCTTTTTCCATTGTCTGGAGTCTTTTCGTCTCCCCAATTCTGGGTCCTCGCTTTTTCCAACACCAGGTAACTCTCCTTCTCACTCTTTTTCCGTCACGTCAAGCTATTTCCCCAAGGCTTCAGATTTCCGGGCATACTGTTTTTACCTATCGATCAATTGTGATATCAGGATTGTCATTTCCTTGAATTACAAGATCTGTTAATCTTTGTTCTTTTTGGAAAAGTCATTAAAGATTTTCTTGTACCTCTTTTAATGAACTTACGAATGGGATCATTTTCTCTCATGCGCAAGAAAAATAATGTACCCTAATTCCGCGTAATTTTCAGCAAGGAGCACCTGCGGATCGTAATTCTGCAGAGACCGAATTCGTTGAGGGTTTCAGAAATTAAGTGAACAAATCGGTACTTTCCTTTAGAGCAACTGAGTTTCAATTTAGCAGACCGCATCAGCTTTTATTAGGTGCGAAAATCTGCCCAAATTTGGGTTAAATTGAGGTGATCAAGAAGTGCTTGAGAAGATGGAAGATTCGCAACCGGCGCAAAGTAGCGTGGGCAACGAGGATGAAATCCCGGGGAACGCAGACACTGAACCGGGAAAACTCAATGGGCTTAACGTCACAACAGGGCCAATCTTCTTGCACGGCGAATTGGACATGTACATAGTGGAGGCCAAATCCCTTCCAAACATGGACCTGGCATCGGAGAGAATAAGGCAATGCTGCTCCATGCTCGGGCCACCCTGCGTGCCTGCGTTACACCGGCAGCGGCCCGTCCCTGCCCGCTCCTCAGGGAAGAACTCAATGATCACGAGTGACCCCTACGTATCCGTCTGCCTGGCGGGAGCCACGGTTGCCCAGACCCGGGTGATCCTGAACTGCGAGAACCCCCTGTGGGACGAGCGGTTTTGCGTTCCCGTGGCGCATCCGGTTGTGAAAGTGGAGTTTCATGTGAAGGACAATGATGTGTTTGGGGCTGAGCTCATCGGGGTCGTGGAGATACCAGTGGCCTATATCGGGTCAAGTTACATGAACAATGATTGGTTCCCGATAATTGGCAACTTTGGGGACCCTCTCAAGCCCAACCTGGAACTTCACATCCCAATCCAATTCAGGCCAGTCAACGACAACCCCTTGTACAAGGATGGTGTTGGGGTTGGGTTGAATACGTGGGTGTGCCAAACACATAATTTTCCACTTAGGAAAGGTGGGGACGTGACATTGTACCAAGAGGTTCATGTCTTTGAGGGCAAGCTACCTCAGATTTTGCTTGATGATGGGAAGATTTATAAGCAAGGCAGGTGCTGGGAGGACATATGACATGCCATTTTGGAGGCTCACCACTTGATCTACATCATCGGTTGGTCCATCTATCATCCTGTGAGGCTAGTGAGAGAGCCCACAAGGGAATTGCCCAATGGAGGAGAGCTCTATTTAGGGGAGCTCTTGAAGTACAAGTCTAAGGAAGGTGTCCGAGTGGTCGTGCTTGTTTGGGATGACAAGACTTCACACGACAAGTTCCTCTTGAAGACGGTAATATTAAACCATGCTTCAATGTAATTCATTGCTGAAACATGGAAATGTCTTTATGGTTTTCGAAATGATCGGAATACTACTGGGTCGAGAAAAATTTGTCCGCCCACGGCTTCCAACACTATTGATTTGTTGGGCCGGTGCAGTAGAGTGGTTCAAAGTTACGACTAATGCATCAATGGTGATGAGAGCCGCATGCGAATACATTTTTTATTCTACCATCATCGCATTTAAGGGTCATGGTGCATAGTTAGTAAAGGATTTTCTTACTTTTACTGTTGGCTTAATGAACATTTATAGAATAAGAAGTTTTCTGTTTTTTAACACAAAGGCTGGACTAATCAAAATCTTGACCTTTAATAGTTCTTTCTTTCGGTTAGCCTTTACAAAATGCGAATGGAGAATATGTTATAATGGCTCTTTCTTGAATAAGTATCCTTATTTATGGTGCAACCCACCATTTGGCCAAATTTCAAATCCATGCTCTTTGTGACAGAAAATCTGTACGTTTATCAACTTAGGAAAAGATAGTTCTTTACTGAGATCTCTCATGATAGTTCTTTATTGAGATCTCTCATCATTGAGACTCGCCATGTGCCATGTTGTTAGTGCAGGATGGCGTGATGCAAACTCATGATGAAGAGACGAAGAAGTTTTTCCGACACTCTGGCGTCCGCTGTGTGCTTGCTCCTCGTTATGCAAGCACCAAACTCAGCATTTTCAAGCAACAGGTATGAATCCTTAGATGTTTAGGTCGATTCTTAATCAAAATCTCATTGTTTGATTGCATCAAAAGCATTGCTTTTGCTGTATATTACCTGATTATCCATTCGGGTATAATTTCATAGGAAAGGTTTCTTTTCATCAGACAATCCGCGGAAGTTATTGATCTGTCTCATGCTGTCCTAGATCATATGATGTGTTCTCTAACCTAATGACATGCATTTAGGACAGTTCTAATAGAGAATTTGATAGTGTTGCAGAGGCTGCACATTCGATTGAAATCCAGCATAAATCTATGAAAATGTTTGGTTTAATTTGTTGGTGTGTGGATCTTTTGTAGTCTAGGTGGTGGGAACCCTGTACACGCACCACCAAAAGTGCGTGGTTCTCGACACTCAAGCCTCAGGAAATAACCGCAAAATAACAGCTTTCATTGGTGGGTTGGACCTATGTGATGGCCGATACGACACTCCCGAGCATAGACTCTATAGCGATCATGACACCGTCTTTAACAATGACATTCACAACCCAACATTCACGGTAATTAAGCTAATGTTTCTCTTCAGCACTGTAAACACAAGTAAACGTTATTTTCTGATCATTTGATCATTGCCTTTTTGTGACGACTATAGTCCACTGTCAATGTCCCAAGGCAACTATGGCACGATCTACATTGCACGAGTTGAGGGACAAGCTGCGTACGACATATTGGAGAATTTCAAATAGAGATGGAAAAAGGCGGCGAAGTGGCATGAGCTTAAGCTCAAAAACATCGGGTGTTGGCATGAGAATGCTCTCTTAAGGCTTGACAGGATTTCATGGATACTTTGTCCCTCGACAAGTCCCGATGGCGACAAAAAAGTTCAAGTCAGGGACGAAGATGACCTGGAAAATTGGCACGTGCAGGTTGGGAAACTTTCTGTAAAATTAATGACCATTTTTAAGGACTTCATTCGTAAACAAAACAAAGTGTAATGATCGTCTTTCATTTCTATTTTACGTTGGTATAGATCTTCAGATCGATTGATTCGGGATCTGTAAAGGGATTCCCAAAGAGCGTTGAAGAGGCTGCAAAGCAAGTAAGTTTTAGCTGCTAATATTATGCTAGTAGATAGGCAAGTGGCCGTTATATACGTAACTCGAAAAGTTTTCCTCACATTAGAAAGTCACTTTTCTTTCTTATGCACAATCCTTAGTGTTTTTGAATATAGATTGTAGCCCACAATGATAATGTTGCTTCTTTCAATCTCTTCATGGTTGCAGAATCTTATATGCGGAAAGAACTTGAAAGTAGACAAGAGTATTCACACGGCGTATGTGAAAGCGATTAGATCGGCGCAACACTTCATCTACATTGAAAACCAGTATTTTCTTGGCTCTTCCTACCATTGGCCATCATACAAAAATGCAGGTATAAGTTTCACATTTCTATTCTTGACTTGAGTTTAGTGAGCAATAGCACCTCTAGTAAAGAGTATTCAGACTTTGCTTCCTCTGGGGATTGTGTATCAGCTAATAATAGCTAGAACTCACTGTGTAAGGCATTAAAATTGACTTCTGTTTCAATATGTTATATTTCTGAATTAAAAACTTTTTAAATTTAGAATTTTTCCCCCATTTCTAGTTTTGTTTCGGCCTATCTAATTTCTTGAGTTCAAGTTTTAATGGCAACCAACGCTTGATTTGGTTTTGACAAGCAGGTGCAAACAATCTAGTGCCGATGGAGCTGGCATTGAAGATTGCGAGTAAGATAAGTGAAAACGAGCGCTTCTGTGTGTATATAGTGATACCGATGTGGCCGGAGGGTGTCCCTACTAGTGCTGCAGTGCAGGAAATTCTCTTCTGGCAGGTCAGATCAAGGATAAACTCTTTCATCTTGCAAAGAAATAGCGATGGCACATGCCTTTCGATAATGGTATATCAATAAATATAATGTCCTAGCAAATTGAAACTAAATAACACAATGAGCAGAGTTAAGTAGAAAAGGAAGCGATCCAAGCAGAACAAACCTAGCCACTTAAAGGGGAAAATTTGAGACCCGACCTTGTTTAGGTCATTTTAGTATTTTTCTCCAAGAGATAAACATTCACTACTCATATTTGTGTATTGATAATGTGGACAGGGACAAACCATGACGATGATGTACAAAATTATAGCCCAGGCTCTCGAAAAAGCTGGGTTGTCACACAAGTACCATCCGTCAGATTACTTGAACTTCTATTGCCTTGGCAAGCGGGAGCCCTTGTCCTCTACACAGTCTTCATCCCAAGCAATGAATCAACAATCCGAAAATAATGCCTTGGTATATGTCTATACTCTTTTCATGGATTCTTCCTTTGACTTATCTGTTAAAAAAGCAAAACGAAAATAGTCATTAAGAGCTATGGTTTTTGAATGAGTGGTAAAAAGATTTCTGGTTTGAAACATGCTATCCTTTCTATCCATGCAGGCTTCGGTTCAAAAGTTCCGTAGGTTCATGATATATGTGCATGCCAAAGGGATGATAGTAGATGATGAGTATGTGATCATGGGATCGGCAAATATCAACCAAAGATCTCTAGATGGCTCAAGAGACACTGAAATCGCGATGGGGGCCTATCAGCCGCATCACACTTGGGCTGGGAAAAAGAGGCATCCACATGGCCAGGTTAGTACATCGGATTAGCCTCTTATCTAAATAGAGGTACTAGGTAGACACCCTTGCGAGGGTAGCGACATATATCAAAACCTTAAGCTTGTGACTAATAATGTTAACTTATGCTGCGCAGGTTTATGGTTATAGGATGTCGCTTTGGGCGGAGCACCTGGGAGATTTAGAGGACAGCTTTAGGGAACCCCAAAGCACTGAATGCGTGAAGAGGGTGAACAAAATAGCCAAACGGAATTGGAAAGCTTATGTGGATGAGGACCAACATAATCCCAAGGAAATGAGAGGCCACCTCATGCAGTATCCCATCCATGTGAGCAGAGACGGTAAAGTTAGTCCTTTGGCCGGTTTCGAAACGTTTCCCGATGTGGGTGGCAAAATCCTTGGATCGCCCACCACTCTTCCTGATGCTCTCACGACATGATCGATTATGTAAAATTAGTGGCATTCAATTCTGAGAGTGTGCAAATGCAATGATATATAACAAAATTTTCAAGTGATTTTGGGTTAAATAGCAGTGTTTTGAGCAGCTGAAATTGAGAAATATGAGTAGAATGAGCATTCATGAGCAGGACAAAGTTGTGATTCAGATGGATACTCTCTACTAATTAAAGCAAGTTGTGGAAAGGACACAAGATGCCATTGTTGTATAAAATGCTTTGGATGAGTTGATGTTATCGTGTGGACATTAAGATAAATTCATATGGTTCATCGAGTTCTTCTTGGCTTAGTGTTTTCCATTCGAGATTTATAGCATAAACTTCTTAGACAGAAAAGATTCAACTTTTTCATATCAGGGGACCTCCAATCAGCAAGGTCATAAAAAAATAATTACTATCATCAACAGTGAGACCTGCTGCAAGGAGATAGATGGAGCTCTGCACCTCCATTGTAAAATAGTTTATAGGAGAGACAATCAGAACTAGGGACCTACTCCTGGTGGAACATATGGGCAGGGTCCTGATGGATTTCAAGGGCAGGTTACTGGTAGTGCTAGTGACATGCTTTTGCGAATTCTATGGGGGAGGGAGGAAAACAAAAATCGTATCTTTGAAACATCATTCTAAATAGTAGTGGCCAGTGAACACTCCGAGAAAAAGGACATAGGTTGCAATTGGTGTTGTGCATGGTATGTTGGCACAAACACACATTTGAAGGATCAATTAGATTTAAGCAATAGCTCTTGTAAATAACAAGAGCCTTGAATGCTGAGCGTCGAAGGAGAGGAACAGAATACATGTACTTTGGTGGCAAGTGTCATACATGCAATATTTCGAGGGGCCTCATTGACCAGCTTTGTTGAGAGATTTCCTCAGATCTGGCTTAGTCTACCAAATCACCTTCAAAATATGTGTACTATTAGAGGGTTTCCTTTGGAATCGCAAGAATTATGGAATTAAACTTCAATTAAACTCTCATGGCAATATCAAGCACACATCTCATCAATTTAATCATGCACATGCATATCACTTATCCACGAGAAATAAAGAAGGCAACCAAACTAAGACAAAAATTCCAGCACATGTTCAAAATTGTAACAGAGCATAAAGACCACAAATCGTGATCTTTTGATGACTAATTGACATGAATAGAAGCCATATCTTCCTATAAGTGCATATGAGTCTACTTGATCAAAATGACATCAATCAAAGACCAAATTAGTGTCAAATTTAAACAAAACAATCATGGTCAGCATGCAATACTTCATTCTAGCATATTCAAGTTCGGAGATGAACCCAATTCTCGCTAAATGGTATGAGATTCACCCTATTACTTTCCTAGCATGAACATATATGACCCCATAACCAAACTAGCCTCAATCTGGAATCAAAAGCACACCCAATCAGGGATATCAAGACAGGGTCAGCATACACGGATCAAATTCTAGTAGAATTTCTTTCATTCATGACATAATTTCTTTTCCAAGCGAACATGAAATTCACCATAACACAAATCTTATATCACTGCACATGCTTACTTGAGTGGAAATCAAGTACCAATCGACATCAGCTCAGGGCCGCAACAGTGGCGAATCAGCAAGTATCAACAAGGTTCCAGCAGATTCCAAACAAGTTGGAAATTGAATACCTGTGGTCTTTCTTCTTTTTTTAAAGAAGAAACATAACTCAAATATGCTTATATGACCAGAATAGATCAACAATCTAGTAATCAAGGGAATTCTCGGTCAAGAACTGAATAAAAAGTACACACTGACTTAGTTCAGGAATTTCATCAAACAGGTTGCATACATTAATTTCAGCCGAGGAGCACTGCTTCAAATCATTAATACAACCCTTCAATCACAGTCGATTTGCACACAGACAGTAGCAATAGCAATGGAAAACAGAGCATATATGGTTTAGTTGAATAAAGAACAATTAGCTATAGCAATTGAGATCGAACATGAGTAAAGAAATAACAGAAGCAACATCAAGGGATGGAATCGATGAAGTAGGCAGTCGTGACCGAAGTTCGAGCACTCCGGCATTACAGAACTTCTTCGCTGCCCGCGGAACAAGTAGTGATCGGGAAGCGGTGATGACAAGCAGCGAAGTGAGAGGAAAGGATTCAATTGAAATCACCGAGAGCCTTCGATCAATGCTCTCTGTCCTTTCTCCCTTCTCAGCGTGCCATGTCGTGTGGTGGCCAGCGATGGACTCTCGGCGGCGGCCGTTGGTGGATGGATAAAAGGGAATCGATGAATCGTTAGTTGAAGAGAGTAAGAAAGAGAGCTAGAGAGAGAGAGAGAGAAAAAGGAAGAGAGAGGGCCACGTGATGTAGAGTGCTTGTGGGTCCCACTGAGAATTGTGGCTTAGCTAATACAAACTGATTTTGGATTCAAAGGAACAAAGAGCCAAACCAAAGCAATGAAATATTGAAGGAATACCGGATGTCTTATGAATGCTTACGAAGTAATCAAGGACTTGGTCCGACTCTGCTCCATAGCTTTGGTCCGACTCTTCCGAGTAATCAAGGAGTTGGTCTGGCTCTGCTCCACAGCTTACTATACTCAAGACTTGCAAGGATGGGAAGTCCTCGGAGCACGAGAATTTTAGAGAGTATTTCTCAGGTAAGAAGCTTTTGAATTTCAGCAACTTAGAAAGTTTAAGATCAGTTAACTCGGAGAAGGTGATTATGGTGCTGGTCGCTTCTTCCCCTTTTTCATGGCCAGCAATTTGTTCCATATCTTCACATGACTTCACCACCAGCTCTTTGATTTGCCCGAGAAATTTCGCAGTGAAGGTAGGGAAAAGCATTTCCAAACAGGGGCACCTCACGGCCTTTACGTCTCTCAAATTAGGGAACGGAATGTTTGGGAGACTGTCAAACTGCCAAATGCACCTCAAGTTTTCAAGATTATGCAAAACCAGCCTCCTCAAATTACCACTCTCTGTATCCGTCCCATCACCTTTGTATATGATGTCGATCAAACGGCATGAAGTCACCTCTAGTTCCTCGAGACGATGCTGTAGCTTCTTCCACATATAAGAACTAGCAATACGTTGGAGATTATCACAGTTATTCAATAACAGATATTCCAACTTTTGAAAGGAATCGGTGGGAATTTGATTGTTTCATAGTTCTTTGCACCGAAGACCCTTAATTTTCAGACTTGTTATATTAGGAAATGTAACCTGCATGAGGATAACGTGGGAAAGGAGGATAAATAGAACAAATTTATTACATTCTTCATTATAAAACATGATAATGGGAGAATACGAATGATCATAGTAAATGATAGAACGGACCATCTCATTGAACAACGGATGTGGCGATTCATCATTTTCTTCGGTAGTCTCGCCTAGTTGCCTCTTGACACTCGTGGGACTCGGGATGAACACTCCAAAGTTATCAAGCTCCTCAAGTGTTAATTCACTTAAGCAAGGGAAACTCATCACTTCTACCTCTGATCGACCAACTTCTTCCTCGAGAATCACTTCCTTCATCTGTTCGCATTTACTAATTTCTAGCCTCTTAAGTTTCACCAAAGTTGTTGCTGTATATTTGGGGAAGAGATATCTCAGGTCAGAGCAATTCTCAATACTAACAGTTTCAAGACTAGGAAAATCTAAAACTATTTGGGAGTGGCTCATGATCACGTGTCTCAGCTTTTTTCCTCCACTCACACTCACTTCCTCCAATTTGGGGAGCAATATAATTTTGTGCTCCACATTTGAATCAAGGGACCCACAATTAAAAAATGATTCCAGGGAGAGACAGCTTTCAACGTCGATCCTTTCCAATTCAGGGAGCAATACCGCGTTTTGTTCCGTATTTGAATTTAGGGACCCAAAACCAAACAACGATTTCAAGGATGGACAGTTTTTAACCTCGACATTATTTAAAAGGAATCGGTGGGAACAAACACTGGAATCGGCGAGAACATGATTGTTCCACAGCTCTTTGCATGGAACGTCTTCAATTTTTAGATTTCTCATATTGGGAAATGTGACCTGCACAAGGATAATGTGAGAAAGGGGGATAAGTTGAACAAATTTATTACATTCTTCATTATAAAACATGATAATGCGAGAATACGAAGGATCACAGTAAAGAATAGAACGAACCATCTCATTGAACAGCGGTTGTGGCGATTCATCATTTTCTTCGGCTGTCTCACCTAGCTGCCTCTTGACACTTCTTGAACTGAAACTAATCAAGTTATCGAGCCCCTTAATTGTTAATTCACTTAAGCAAGGGAAACTCATCACTTTTGCCTCTGATTGACTAGCTTCTTTCTCCAGAATCACTTCCTTCAAGTGTTCACATTTAGTAATTTCTAGCCACCTAAGTTTCTCCAAAGTTGTGGCCGTATATTTGATGAAGAGATATCTCAGTCAGAGCAATTCTTAACACTGACGGTTTCAAAACTAGGAAAACCCAAAACTATTTGGGAGTGGCTCATGACCATATGTCTCAGCTTTTTTGCTCCACTCACACTCACTTTCTCCAATTTGGGGAGCAATATAATTTTGTGCTCCACATTTGAATCAAGGGACCCACAATTAAACAATGATTCCAGGGAGGGACAGTTTTCAACATCGATCATTTCCAATTCAGGGAGCAATACCGCGTTTTGTTTCGTATTTGAATCTAAGGACCCTAAACCAAACAACGATTTCAAGGATGGACAGTTTTTAACATCGACATTGTTTGAAAGGAATCGGTGGGAACAAACACTGGAATCGATGAGAACATGATTGTTCCACAGCTCTTTGCATGGAACGCCTTCAATTTTTAGATTTCCCATATTGGGAAATGTGACCTGCATAAGGATAATGTGAGAAAGGAGGATAAGTTGGACAAATTTATTACATTTTTCATTATAAAACATGATATTGCGAGAATACAAAGGATCACAAGTAAAGAATAGAACGAACCATCTCATTGAACAGCGGTTGTGGCAATTCATCATTTTCTTATTTGTCTCATCTAGTTGCCTCTTGACACTTCTTGAACTGAAACTAATCAGGTTATCGAGTTCCTTAAGTGTTAATTCACTTAAGCAAGGGAAACTCATCACTTTTGCCTCTGATCGACCAGCTTCTTTTTCGAGAATCACTTCTTTCATCTGTTCGCATTTAGTAATTTCTAGCCACCTAAGTTTCTCCAAAGTTGTGGCCGTATATTTGGGGAAGAGATATCTCGGGTCAGAGCAATTCTTAACACTAACGGTTTCAAGACTAGGAAAACCCAAAACTATTTGGGAGTAGCTCATGACCACATGTCTCAGCTTTTTTGCTCCACTCACACTCACTTTCTCCAATTTGGAGAGCAATATAATTTTGTGCTCCGCATTTGAATCAAGGGACCCACAATTAAACAATGATTCCAGGGAGGGACAGCTTTCAATGTCGATCCTTTCCAATTCAGGGAGCAATACCGCGTTTCGTTTCGTATTTGAATCTAAGGACCTAAAACCAAACAACGATTTCAAGGATGGACAGTTTTTAACCTTGACATTGTTTAAAAGGAGAGGAAGAGAATACGTACTTTGGTGGCAAGTGTCATACATGCAAATATTTTGAGGGCCTCATTGACCAGCTTTGTTGAGAGATTTCCTCAGATCTGGCTTAGTCTACCAAATCACCTTCAAAATATGTGTACTATTAGAGGGTTTCCTTTGGAATCGCAAGAATTATGAAATTAAACTTCAATTAAACTCTCATGGCAATATCAAGCACACATCTCATCAATTTAATCATGCGCATGCATATCACTTATCCATGAGCAATAAAGAAGGCAACCAAACTAAGACAAAAATTCCAGCACATGTTCAAAATTGTAACAGAGCATAAAGACCACAAATCGTGATCTTTTGATGACTAATTGACATGAATAGAAGCCATATCTTCCTATAAGTGCATATGAGTCTACTTGATCAAAATGACATCAATCAAAGACCAAATTAGTGCCAAATGTAAACAAAACAATCATGGTCAGCATGCAATACTTCATTCTAGCATATTCAAGTTCGGAGATGAACCCAATTCTCGCTAAATGGTATGAGATTCACCCTATTACTTTCCTAGCATGAACATATATGATCCCATAACCAAACTAGCCTCAAGCTGGAATCAAAAGCACACCCGATCAGGGATATCAAGACAGGGCCAGCATACATGGATCAATTTCCAGTAGAATTTCATTCATTCATGACATAATTTCTTTTCCAAGCGAACATGAAATTCACCATAACACAATCTTATGTCACTGCACATGCTTACTTGAGTGGAAATCAGGTACCAATCGACATCAGCTTAGGGCCGCACCAGTGGCGAATCAGCAAGTATCAACAAGGTTCCAGCAGATTCCAAACAAGTTGGAAATTGAATACCTGTGGTTTTTCTTTTTGTAATGAAGAAACATAACTCAAATATGCTTATATGACCAGAATAGATCAACAATCTAGTAATCAAGGGAATTCTCAGTGAAGAACTGAATAAAAAATACACACCGACATAGTTCAGGAATTTCATCAAACAGGTTGCATACATTAATTTCGGCTGAGGAGCACTGCTTCAAATCATTAATACAACCCTTCAATCACAGTCGATTTGCACACAGACAGTAGCAATAGGAACGGAAAACAGAGCATCCATGGTTTAGTTGAATAGAGAACGATTAGTTATAGCGATTGAGATTGGATATGAGTAAAGAAATAACAGAAGCAACATCAAGGGGTGGAATCGTCGAAGTAGGCAGTCGTGACCGAAGTTCGAGCACTCCGGCATTACAGAACTTCTTCGCGGCAGCAGAACAAGTGGTGATCGGGAAGCGGTGATGACAAGCAGCGAAGTGAGAGGAAATGATTCAATTGAAATCACCGGGAGCCTTCGATCAATGCTCTCTGTCCTTTCTCCCTTCTCAGCGTGCCATGTCGTGTGGTGGCCAGTGATGGACTCTCGGCGGCGGCCGTTGGTGGATGGATAAAAGGGAATCGATGAATCGTTAGTTGAAGAGAGTAAGAAAGAGAGCTAGAGAGAGAGAGAGAAAGGAAGAGAGAGGGCCACGTGATGTAGAATGCTTGTGGGTCCCACTGAGAATTGTGGCTTAGTTAATATAAACTGATTTTGGATTCAAAGGAACAGAGAGCCAAACCAAAGCAATGAAATATTGAAGGAATACCGGATGTCTTATGAATGCTTACGAAGTCTTCATTCTGTTTGGGAGTCTTCCGAGTAATCAAGGACTTGGTCAAACTCTGCTCCATAGCTTTGGTCCGACTCTTCCGAGTAATCAAGGAGTTGGTCCGACTCTACTTCATAGCTTTGGTCTGGCTCTGCTCCACAGCTTACTATACTCAAGACTTGCAAGGATGGGAAGTCCTCGGAGCACGAGAATTTTAGAGAGTATTTCTCAGGTAAGAAGCTTTTGAATTTCAGCAACTTAAAAAGTTTAAGATCAGTTAACTCGGAGAAGGTGATTGCGGTGCTGGTCACTTCTTCCCATTTTTCATGGCCAGCAATTAGTTCCAGATCTTCACATGACTGCACCACCAGCTCTTTGATTTGCCCGAGAAATTTTGCAGTGAAGGTAGGGAAAAGCATTGCCAAACGGGGGCATCTCACGACCTCTACGTCTCTCAAATTTGGGAATGGGATGTTTGGGAGACTGTCGGACTGCCAAATGCACCTCAAGTTTTCAAGATCACGCAAAACTAGCTTCCTCAATTTACCACTCTCTATATCCGTCCCATCACCTTCATATATGATCTTGATCGAACGACATGAAATCACTTTTAGGATCTCGAGATAGCGTTGCAGCCTCTTCCACATATAAGAAGTAGCAATACTTTTGAGATTGTCACACTTGTACAATTTAAGATATTTCAACTTCTGAAAGGAATGGGTGGGAATGTGATTGTTCCATAGCTCTTTGGACTGAAGGTCACTAATTTCCAGCGTTGTTATATTAGGAAATGTAACCTGCATGAGGATAATGTGAGGAAGGAGGAAAAGTAGGACCAATTTATTACATTGTTCTTTCTAATACATGATAATATGAAATGACCTATAGTCAAACAACAATTCCAAGGGGGGAGAGTTTGAAATTTTGACTTCTTTCAGATTGTGCAATCTCCCTATGATTGTCAAAGAGAAGATGTTGAGTGGCTGAGAGCAATTTTCAAGGATAAGGGTGGCTAATTTGCAAAAAGAACTTCTAGAAAGTTAATCTTGCCGTATCCTTTTGAAGGATCCTACTGAATGAAGCCATAAAAATTCCAAGCTTGATAAACTAACCTACTCATGAGAGTTATATGTTAGATCATAGGTATGAAACATCTAACAATTTAGCCTAATCTTAGCAATTTATTTGATGCGATGGAAGAATGAATTTTTCACTAATGGCCTCACTATGACAAATGTAATTATAAATAATGAACACATTCTAACTAATAAAACCAAATAAAATTCTTAAAAGAGATTTTATTACACTCTCCAACAAAGCGTGTGCCTATGGCTAGTAGGGGTATAATCTCAAGAGAAGGGATTTATACCTTTTGATCAAAGAAGGAATCGGAGTTAACATCTTGTGAATCTGAAGTAGTGGTTACTGGCTCTTTCTTTCCACAAGGATATGAGAAGAATTTCTCCACGGGACATTTCGTTATAAATAGAGACTCCAATAGTGGGAACTCTATAATATCATATGTCCCTTCATTTCTTCCTTCATCCACAATCACCGCCTTCATATTTGGACAGTCAAACACTATAATGGTTCTAATTTCTCTGAAACATTTAGCCACAGACACTGGAAAGAGAAATGATAGGCCTGTTTTATAGATATAGAGTTTCCTCAGGTTTCGAAGTATCGATATTCCTTGTAATTTTACATCCTGTTTACACATGCACCGCAGGTTTGGTAACTCATATAATGTCAAATTAGTTAGCCGAGAGAGAATCTCGACATCTTCGATGACTTCTAGCTCCTCCAGGTTGAAAACTACTTCTGCTGATGGAGAGCTCTCAATTGACATTGATTCCAAATTCGGCAACTTCAATATCCAATCTAATTTAAGAATACTCTTCGACGTGGATTTAGACTCCTCTATAGTTAGCTCTCTTAGATTGTTGTATTTTAATGAACGTTGACTGCAGAGTATCTTTTCTGGGCCAACGAGTCCAACCATTGTCAGGGATTCCAAGTGAGGCAATGAAACCTGAAGTGGCACCACAATGAAGCTTATTAAAGGTGAGTCTGTTACAAGTAAAGCTATTTTCACGAGAAAATAAGTGGAACTCTCGGGCTGAAATTATTGTTTAGAAAAAAAGAAGATGAATTTCTCTTCTGTGAAAAGCAAGGAAATCCTCACCGCTATCATGCTGTCAATGCAGCTCAACTGCACAGTGATGTTGACACGGTGACGTTGGCAACTTGGCATGACATGTCGGAATTAGTTGCAAATTGCAAGTTAGGCAGGACGTAAATTATTGGGACTTTCTTTGTTACATGGCTTTTTGCTCACCATCCACTTATTGATTCTCCGGATGTCCCCTTCTTCATTTTCAAATTATTGAATTTTATTTATTCATTCAAGATTCATTCTTGCTTTATTCATTCAGCACACTATTTTGTCATCTCATTAAGAATGTTAAATAAGTAATAAATTAGTCACAATAGAAACCCAAGTTAGCAGTACAATTATCTAATGTTGAAAATTTTAAAAAATAAAACAAAAAAATCAGTCGTGGAAAGAGGCTTCTCTTTAACTATAATATGGTCTGTGTTCTATTTGAGAGGATTTTTTATTTGTAAATCAAAATCTGAATCAAATTGTACAAATAGTCAAAGTTAAATGCAATATGTACCGACGTTGAGCAGACACCAATATCATCTCATCCTAACACGACAAATTGACACAAGGAAAAAATGAAAAAAAAATTTACCTGAATTGAAGTATGACAGAAGCTTGTCACATTTGGTAACTTATACAATTTCAGATCACGTACTTTAGGCAACTCAACTCTGTTACTGGTAGAAACTATATCTTCTCCTGCATCATGTGTGACAATGGATTGCATTGAATCACAATTCGACACTTCAATCTCTTCCAATTGTTTAAGTCCTTGCACATCTGAAAGACACCACAAGTATTTCAATTTGCCGCACTGTCCGACCCTCACGGCTTTCAATTTGTTGAAGCACTCTGGCGCGGTGGGGCCATGGCATATCTTCTTCAAATTAATAAGATTTTGAAGGAAAAAAAACTCTAACTTTCCAAAAGCAATGAGAGGGAGGCCATTGGATGAATAGGCATTGGATGAATCGGCAATGTACTTGATTGAGGGGCTGTCTTTAATGTCGAGATACTTCACTTCTCGGAATCCTTGGGTGCACAATTTGCAAGGGCTCTCTTCGAACTCACTCAAGTTGCTTAAATATAAGCATTGAGTCTTCTGCAGAATTTTCTCAACCCCTTTTTTTGAAAGAATACTACCGCAGCCTGGCAAATTGAGATTCATGAATGTCAAACCTTCATATTCCATCTTTGCAGCACGTCCTATGGTGATCCAAAATTTTTCCAGGTTCTCAAATGGTAGGTCACCATCCTCCAAGAGCATGATGGGATCAGGAATCGATATTTCCAAAAATGCTAGCTTTGTCAGGCTGTTCAACTCAGCAAGCCCAGCAACACACGATTCCGACGGTTCTTCATGCTTGCCCATCCACGGATGAAGGCTTTCCCTCATATGTAACTCTTCCAAGTTGATTAAGCCTTTTAGGGCTCCAGGCATGATTATCTTAAGCGAGTAGCAGTGGTTCAGATTCAACAATCTCAGATTCGTTAGTTTCCCGATTTCTTCGGGCAGCCTAGAAATTGTAGAGCATGCAAAGCTGAGAATCTGCAATGCTTCGAGCTCGCCAAGTATTGCCACATCCTCCACATTGCAATGGTCTAAGTATAAAGAGTGGAGGTTCTTGAGGATTTCAATCGAGCGAGGAAAACTGGCGATATGCATGGAGTAAAAATATAGGGCACGGAGCTCCTTCATGTATGTGAAATCTAGTAGTCCCAAGCAATCTCCCACTTCACGTTCGTGTTCTTGTTTCCAACGCCAGCCTTCCGGTTGAGACAATATGAGTATCTTCAAGTCAGGAAACTGACACTTCATTAGTTTCTCAAGTCTCCTTTTGTCAACATCAGCTAGGCATATAGCCCAACATTTCTCGAGCTTTTCCCTTGACCATGAGCCATAATTGCTGTTCATCATCAAAGAATTCTGACCCCTAAATGGAGTTGAGACAACCACCTCGCTGTAAAGATCATGTATGGTCACATTCTTCTTGTCATCACCACCATCCAGCAATAAACAAGCGGAACGGAGTTCATCGAGTATAGTATTCAATCTATCCCTCGAATCTTGCATCGTCCCTCCGAATTCCTCAAACAAGCCCAAACTCATGCCTAGAACCAGCAGAGTTTCGACTCGAATGGTCCCGCCAATAAGACCGCAGAGCAAGAATAAGGTCTTGGTGTCCTCACTCTTCAAATGGTCGTAACTCAACTTCACTATAGTCTCCATTTTTGACTGGTCTATTTTTTTCAAAGCGATTCTCCATGCGGCCACATCCCGATCTTTCAAGGTACACGTGACAGAGATAATCAGAAGAGGCAAACCTGCGAGCTTCTTGACGACTATAGGTGCTATTGCTTTCAATTCCTCATCGTCTTTGAGCCTGTCACCGACCGTCTTCTCAAATAGCCTGAATGCTTCTTTGTCCTTTAAACCTTCAAGATGAAATATGGGAGTGTCACACTTCATTTGCTCCAGAACATCTTTAAATCTCGATGTTAGCAACAACTTGCATCCCCTGCTCTCATCTCCCGAAGGAATTCCAACCTCCTTCAGATCAAATTCTTTCCACAGATCGTCCAATATTATGAGAATCTTCTCACTCGGATCCTTCTGTAATCTCTTGAACAGACGATCTCTTCTTCCGACTTCGCTGGGCTCATTCTTCAGATCCAGTTTCAAGGCGTAAGCGATATCATCTTGGATATTCTTCAAGTCTGGAGTCTGCGATACTTTCGATTTGACGATCATGTCGAATAGTCTCCCCTCTTTCCTGAGTTTCTTCTCAACTTCCTCCAACAGTGTCGTCTTCCCCACGCCGCCAGGCCCGTAGACCCCAACCACCTTGTGCTTCTCGTGATCCAGAGCATTCATTATGTCCTCTAAGATGGAAGCTCGAGAATCGAAGATAGTGTCACCTTGATCACCGGCCGAGGAAATCACGTCAGAAGTGCCATCAACGCGCCCTGGAGAAGGATCGTCGTAGACCTCCCCGGATGGTTTCTGATCAATGAGGCTCTGGATGCGTTCAGCTTTCCTCCTCGCCTCCCTGCCGAGACGATATCGCACCTTCAGGTTGGGAAGCCACCCATAGAAGCAAGTTTCATTAGCTCTTCGGTAGTCATCCAGAGCACGGCGCGCCTCCTCGGCGTACTTGTCCACATCTTCCACCCATTTATTGACATAGGCTCTGATAGGCTTCACGTTGTTTTGAGCATAATCGATGGACTTCTGCACCTCTTGCCTCGCGTTGCCCAACTCCGCAACTTTGGCCTCAAGTTCGCGAACGTGGCTGTCGTAGGATATCACATAGCCGCAAAGACGATCGACCGGAGCCACCAGGCACCCCGCCACTGTGGAAGCCGCACACAGAACGACTTCCGCCATTTTCCCCCTTTTTGAATTCTTTCTGGTTTTCTTCCCTTCTCTGTGGAGAAACGAGAGTTAAGAATGTATATATGCCGAGGGAGGCGGAACGATATCCGCCATTCTCCCCAATCGAATTACTTCCACCGAAATACTTGAAGACAAAAGCCAACAACAGAAAAATCAGACCAGTGCCGACTATTCGTTTCAACGAAATACTTCCACATCATCTCCAATATTACTAAGCATCCGTTTTCTGCTAATCTCCCCGGTTTCGCGGAAACTTCCAACCATTCGTTTCGCCTCGGACTGAAACTCAGTGCTAGCCTAGACACACCAACCTCCCAAAAATCACAACACTGGACAAAATTGCCGACTCGATAGCCAAGCTCGTGCAATCACCCACCAACAAAAGAAACTAAAACTAGAAAAATAAAAAATAAAAAATAAAAAGGGCAAAAACAGCAAAGAAAAAGAAAAGAAAAAAAGAGTACAAAAATCATGGAAAGAATCAACTCACTGTTATGAGCCGCGAACGTAGCAGGTCCGAAGCCGAATCAGAGAGAGCTGGAACTTCTTGTCGCTTGGAGTCTGCGACTTACGGCAAGAACATTCCTCGCCGTCTTGCGCAGGGAAACAACACCGGAGCAGAGAGCGGAGAAGGAACACAACGACGCAGGCCGAAGAAGCAACGAGCTTTGGGGCAGAGAGCGAAGATGACCCGGCACCGGAGCGAGGCGGAGGAGCAACGTGCTTCGGGCCACAGAGCGAATTCTCACCCAAAGTTTTGAAGTGAGAAGGAAAGAAATGACGAGAGACAAAGCTCCTTTAATGCGTGCAGGCCTACTCCATTAGAGGCCTACTCCATTAGAGAGAGAGAAAAGCAGCAGCAGATTTATTAATGACTGTAAATTTTTCAGCAAAAAAGCGAAAATAATATATTTTGTGCAGAAAAACCTAAGAACCACTCGGGTGTGCGTAGGAAACATTTCTATTCCTAAAAATTTACATTCTTTTGTTAACAAAAAAAAAAAAAAAACCCGTTGTGATGTCGAGTTGATTTATTAGAAATAAAAAGTTAGCCCTGGAATAAAAACGAAAAACAAAAAAAAAAATTACTTGTCTCGGAACAATTTCTAGAAATAAGCAAATTTTTTTTTGTTTTATTTCTCTCTTGCCGTGGCCACCTCCAACCGCTCGGAGCCACCGCGACCGCCCTTCGCCGCCGTCGCTTAAGGCCGCCGATCGCCGCGCATCGCCATATGCCGCCGACCGTGAGTAAGAGTAAAAAAAAAACAAATAAATACAGAAAATAAATAAATACAAAAAACAAAAAAATACAAAAAAAATAAATAAATACAAAAAACAAATAAATACAAAAAAAAAATAAAACAAATAAATACAAAAAAACAAATAAATACAAATAAAAAACAAACGCAATAAAAAAAATAAAACAAATAAAATACAAAAAAAAAACAAATAAATACAAAAAAATAAATAAAAAACAAAAATAAAAAACAAATAAATAAATAAAAAAACAAATGAAAAACAAAAATAAAATAAATAAATACAAAAAACAAATAAATACAAAAAAAACAAATAAATACAAATAAATAGAAAAAAGAATAAAAAACAAATAAAAACAAATAAAATAATAAAAAATAAAAAACAAATAAATACAAAAAATAATAAAAAACAAATAAAAAACAAATAAATACAAAAAAGAATCGTTGCGTTACCAAACGCATTTCTATTCTTTTTCTATTCCAAGAGTAGAAATTTTTGCGAGTTATCAAGCGGGTTCTTTTCTTAGAAACCGTTAGGAATAGAAATAGAAAAGAACTATTTACGAAAAAAAAAACTCTTCCCCCCCAAGAAATTTTACCATGCGCACCCTAGAGTCTGCATGGTAACGTTTCCGTTTCTCCCAATTTCTTTTCTTTTGTTTCGCGGAACAAAAAAAAACAGAAATCCGTTTGGTAAAACATTTGTTCCCGATAACAATTTCTCTACTTTTTTATTTCGGGAATAGATTTGGAGAAAAAGCAAGAAACAAAAAAAGTTGCTTTGTTCGAGGAACAACTTCTAGAAATAAGCAATTTTTTTTTTTCTTTTATTCCTCTCTATTGTCATGACCACCTCCAACCGCCAATAGCCGACCTGATGGCTGCTGCCGCCGCCGACCGCGCGCGCCACGCACGTTCGCCGCCGCCGCCGACCCATCGGCCACCACCTCCGTGGCCGCCGTCGTCCCTCCGTGGCCGACGGTCGTTGGCGGCGATGGGTCTCTGGCGGTCGGCGGCCGATGGCCGGCAGACGTAGCTTGGTGGCGGTCGGTGCGGTCAACGGCAAGAACGGTCGGCGGCCGGCAATATGTGAACAAGAATAAAAAGCGAATAAATACAAAAAAGAATCGTTGCGTTATTAAACGCATTTCTATTCTTTTTCTATTCTAAGAGTAGAAATTTTTGTAGTTATCGAATGGGTTAACTTTTACTTAGAAATTGTTAGGAAGGAGTACACGCAGGCTTGCGGGACCCCAAATATTTTCTCCCATTTGATTATGCTTAGTCGTTTAACACATCTGACCTCAGCTCCAGAAATCAGCAGCACTGCAGCAGCAATGCACCAATCTCCACTTGGGACCGAGCTATGGTCCAGATTCCGATTCAGATGATGCACCTCGATATCAGTAACTTCACTTGACGAGCTCTTTTAGGAATCAGCTTTAATAAAGTTGCACAAATAATTGAGTCCCACTAAGTGCAGTAATATGTTTCTCCTGTTGTGCTATGTGGCGACCGCCAGTTTTGGACAGTATGCTTTTTTCATTCCTTCCTCTGCCGTGAAATGGTTTTCTCATTTTCATGCAAAAACATCTTGCAGTGCTTGCGTAAATGTATCGCTAACCTTAAAAAAGTCATCCTAATTTTCATACGATATTTATTTAAATTATTATATTTTTTTTCAGTCACTTAATTTCTATCCTCTTTTATTATTTGAATATCATGATTTCTAGAAACTTTTCATGTCATAATATTTTTTAAAATATTTACTACAAATGCCAGAAATTCAATATGCCATGGCACTTGTGAGGACATAGGATACACTCTTCAATGGCCAACCCCGCTCTTCAAGTTGCAGTAGAGTTGAAGCTAGCCTATAACTAGCTTAAGATAACATCGGCAAGAGCCATGGTATCACTGCCATTGATCAAATGTCTCGTAACAAGACGCACTCCTTCAGATTTGGCATCTAATGGTTTCATTATGCCTTCTTGATCATTCAATACGGCCACATGCTTGGTAATAAAACTAAGGGTGCATATATTTTGCCAAAAACATTTTCCTCATTTTTCGACTTTTAGTTCATTTAAGAAAATGAGTCAACATAAATGGTTTTCATACTAAGGCTTCAATTCAAGAAAATAATTTTCCCTTATAAATGAACTGGAAAACGTTTTTTCAAATATTATTCTACTCTTTGGGTCCTTGTTAATGAAACTTTTATTCTTATAAAAATTATTTTTTAAAATAATTATTTTTTTCTTCTTTTCTTCTTTTCTTCTTTCCTTTATTTTCCTTTCTCCTTCTTCCTCCACCAGCCGCATGCCTCGGCGATGGTCGATAGCTCAGCAATCAACCATGATGCAGGCTAACGAGCTCAAGGCTCGACCGATCGAAGTGAGCTCGAGCTTGGCCAACTCACAGCTCGCTTGATTCTAATGAGCTCGAGCTCGGCCGAGGCCGACGAGCTCATAGCTCACCAAATCCAGGTGAGCTCAAGCTCCGCCAAGGCCAGCGAGCTTGTAACTCGCTTGATCCCAATGTGCTCGAGCTCGCTTGTTGTTGTCGTTAGCTAGTCATGGCGGGGGAACTAGGAAAAGGTAAACGAAAGACAAGTGAAAAGAGAAAAAGGAAAATAAAAAATAATTTTAATTTTAATTTTAAAAAATAAAATAAAAAATAGAACAAAGTAAAAATAATTAAAAATTCGACTTTTTTAAATTAAAATGTTATTTTTTTGCTTGAAATAAAATCATGAGATTAAAATCATTTTCCAATGAAGTCCAAACATCATAAAGCAATTTCGATTATATATTATCAAATAAAAAAATAACCGTATTCCTGGAAAAAGTCTTTTCATTTATCATGGAGTTTTCCACAAAACAAATGTACCATATATTGGACCTGCAGCTTAACCCGCTCTCAAATGATCAATTTGATGAGTTTCTTGTGTTTGTTGAGAAGAATTGCCGAAACAAGTCAAAAGAAGAACTAAAAAATAAAATTTCATACAGCTTTCTAGAAAATATAGTGTTTAATTGTATGAGTAAGTATATTTAACCGTCGATTAGAATCATTTTTTATATTTTACCATTGGGTAAAATCATTTTTTGTTTTGGGTGATCAACCGAACGAAGAGGCAGTTTTTTTTTTTTTTTCAGAATATTTTCTGTTGTTATTCGTAAAATAACTAGTACGAATTTGGGACTAGATATGTAATCATTATATGGTTGTGGCCACATTAACATGATGAAGTTAATATTAGTGTTCATATGTATGAAGTTTGAACGACATATAGGATAGTACGTGTATGATGTTGTATTGACATCTAGAGTGTGAGGTTGATATAACACGAAACTTAATAATTGCCACATGAACAATGAAGACAAAAAAGCAACTTTAAATTTACCATGATTAGCTATTAACGTCACTTTCTTTTTGTCTTCATTTTGGTAAAGCACTATGTCTATCTTTTGTCTATTAAATTGAAATCGTGATCAAAACTCTAGATGAAATTGAACGTAGCCTCAAATGAGAGGTGCAATTGGCAGCAATATCGTGGAGTCGTTAAAAAGAATGAAGAAGTTGAATGGATAGAATAAGACAATAATAATTAAGAATATTGAAGAGACTTGATTACATCATACGTAAGGGATAAAGGAATGATTAAAATAATAATTTATGGTGGAAAAATACAAATATTTGATTACGAAGCAAACTAATAATGATAGGATATGAACCTGACAAGACAATATTAGGAAGAAAATAAAATTTTCCAATCATGCCTTAGAAAGAATATAGATCTCATTAATGTAAAGTTGATACCACTACTTGGATTCTCTTATTTCCCTTTGTTTCCCCTCACAAGTAAGAGGAAATATTTTGTGGACCCTTAGGAAATTTGTTCTCTTCTCTAGATCAATCAACATGGGCAGTGTAATTAATACATGGTTTTCTCTAATGTCATACTTAAAAAAAGGAAAGAAATGAATAGTTTCTTTTAAGGGAGAGATGAAATGGGGTGAAGATTGCCAGAATAATTTCCATACAATCCAATCTCGAACCGAAGAGATTTATTGATGATGTTAAGCCCCAGGTTTAAGGGTGCACCAAATTGGATCCAGAAAAGGACAGCGATTATAAGTATTCTAAAATGCTCAGAGGATGTTTATTATATAGATAAGCAAATCTAGATTACTGGGAACAGGTATGTAAAGGTTGAAAAGGACAAGACGAGCGCATGCATGCATTGGACAAGGACAGGCGAGAGAGCTTGTCCCCTTTTCTTGAGACGGGCTCACGTCTCTTTCGTCGGTTAGTGCAGTTTGGTTGTGCCCTTCGCCGGGACAAGAAATTCCGACTTGGATTTTTCTGGACCGGACGACGTGCAGAAAGAGAGAGGTAGTACGGAGTGGGGTCCTGAGAGTGAGGTTGACATAACAAGGAGCTTTAATAATTTCCACGTGACCCACGATGTATCAGGTCGTACCCCGTCTGCAGCACGTGGTTAACGTAACACGATGCTTTAACAATTCCCAAGTGACCGACGATGGTCAAAAAGCAACTTAACTCCACCCTGATTAACTCTTATCCTCATTTTGCGCTGGCTGTTATCTCCTCCTCCTCATCTGCATTTTGGAGAGAGAGAGAGAGAGAGAGAAGGTGTAGTTGGTACGTGTTATGGAGGGAAAGACGCGGTAAGGATTTGGGAGTCTACAGTGAGAAGCGTCGGCTTTGTGAATTGTTACGTTGCTTTTGCATAGAATGAATCGGAAAGAGAAAGAGGGTCATTTCGTGGAGGTTTATAGCAAAGAGAGGTCAGCGAGAGCGAGCGAGAGAGAGAGAGAGAGAGAATATTGGAATTCTATTGGCAAGTGTCGTCCATGCAATATTTGGATGGGGCCTTGGTGACCAGTTTTGTTGAGATATTTCCTCAAATCTGGCTAGTCTACCATATCACCTTTAAACGAAGTCCGTATTCTTCAAATTATTTAATATTACGAAAAATAGATGCCCCAAGCTTTGAAATCACAAGAATCATGGAATTAAAGTTCAGTTAACACCGGAGTTCTCTAATTCAATAATCAGGCCAACAGTTTCACGGCAATAACAAGCATACAGACATCAATTTAATCACGCAATTGCCATCTGAACATGTGAAATTGACAAGGAACTTGCGCATACCATATCTCTTATCCATCTAATTCATGCTTATTCCATAACTTCCAGCAGACATTCATAATTGTAACAGAGCATATGAGACAGCAAATTGTGATCCTTTGATGATTAATTGACATGAAAATGAAGCCATATCTTCTTACAAGCGCATATAAGTCTATTTGACCAAAATGGCATCAATCTAGGGGCAAATTAATACCGGATTTACACAAAGCAATCACGGTCAGCATGCAATACTTCGATTCTAACATATTTAAGTTTGGTGATGACCCCAATTCTTGAAATTCGGCATGAGATTCACTATAATGCTTTCCTAGCATGAGCATATGCGATCCCATAACCAAATTAGCCTCAAATTGGAATCAAATGCACACTAAATCGGGCATTTTAAGACACGGTCAGCATACAAGGATCAATTTCCGGTAGAATTTAATTCATTCACGACATAAATTCCTTTCAAGGGAACATGAAATTCACTACACATGCTTACTTTAGCGGAATGACATCAATATCAAGGACCAAATGACATCATCTCAGAGCTGCAACAATTATGAATCAGCGTGTATCGACAGGTTGTAGCAGATCCAAAGCAAGTTCAAAATTGAATACCTATGATTTTTACTGAAGAAACGGAACTCATATACACTTATATGACCGAAATCGATCAATAATCTAGTAATAAAGGAAATTCTCGGTCAAGACTTGAATCAAAATACAAACTGACTACGTTCAGGAATTTCCATCAAACAGGTGATTCGCATCCAAATCATCACAGAGGCAGTCGGCAAGTTCGATCATCAATACAGCCTCAATCGAAGCGGTTTTCGCACCGGCGGTAACAATAGCACTCAGCCTCTGCTTCGTATAAGAAGCAACGGAAAACAGAGCAAATGTGGTTTAGTTGAAAGAAGAATGATTAGCTACAGCGATTGACATCGGATACGAGTAAGGAGATAACAGAAGCAACATCCAGGATTGGAATCGCCGAAGCAGGCAGTCGTGACCAAAGTTCGAGAACTTCGGCATTACAGACCGAACTGTTGGCGATCGGGAAGCGGTGACGATCAGCAACGAAGCGAGAGGCAAGGATTCGAAAGAAATCTCGGAGAGAGAGTGACTTATGAATGCTCAAAAATCACGCGAGTCCCTTCAAACCAGGGCTAGAGAGAATTTGTGGAGCTCCTTTTGCGTGTGCGAAGGTGGCTCTGTTTATGTTCTGGCCCCACTCTGCAGAGCGCGCCGAGCCTGATCTCGAAAGGGAATCGACTCAGATCGTTAGATGTAGAGAGAGAAAGGGAGAGAGCAAGTGAATTCTGTTGAGGGCCACTTGATGATGCCTTGTTAGCCAGTGAATTCGATCGAGAGAGAAAAAACCTGTTTTGATCTTTCTCATGAGACAAAATTATTAAAAGTGTACTTAAGTTGGTGAACTCGTATGTATGGAGTTCATCTATTTTGTGAAATTCTTGAAAGAGCCTGAAATCTGGTATATGTAAAACAGTAAAATTGATTTTTGCACATTAAATGCATTCATATTTAATAAAACGGCTTTTTTCCTTTTTCAAATAAAATTTGAAGAGCTTCGTCAAGAGAAGAGTAAAAGTATAGGCAGAGAATCTCTTGGTAATATATTACATTAGAAGTGCTTTTTGCTTACTACATGCCTTCACTATTAATGAGTTTTGAGAAAAATTTCTTGTTAATAACAAGTAAAATTGACTCTATGAACTAGAAAATACCAAGAGTAACTTTCTAAGTTACTAATCATGAACATCACATTTCAAAATATTTCATATTCTATTCGAGAATCTCTATGCACAACATGTGACATCATTTATATGCACATGTACTGTTTAGAGAGAAAAATGATTTCACTGATTAGTAAAGTTATTTTGTTTCCATCAAATAAAAATCATAGTAAGACACAAAATTAGAGTTAACGTTGATTAAAGAATAATGATTTCTTAAAAGAAATGAATAATTGAGTTGAAGTAGTCCACACAGATTTCATCTTTTGTACCTTAAAACCTAGAAGATGTTTGTTTAGTATCTGGTGATTTGATACACGATGCAAATAAACACATTTGTAAAATTTTAGAAAAGTTGATAATTCATTAATTTGTTTTGGGCGCTCGTGAAATCCTTATGATGATGGTAACTTACTATCGGGTGACCTGAGGAGCAAGTTATCGGTCATATCTTTTTACAAACAAGACTGAAAAATTACTAGCAATTTTTAAATTTTATTAACATGGATATTCGTCAACCACGAAGCAGTTATCCCATATATTTGCCTGTTAATGCAAAACCACTATAATTTCTCGAGACAAATTGGATGCAATGCACTCGTTATATTTTTGCCTATTAATGAAAAATTCTTTCGAAATTTAGAGATAGTGACTGGGACTCACCAGCAACTCTTCCATGCTTGTCAGTTGACAGACTTTGTGTCGATGGACTGTCATTTATTAGAATTGCGCCTCCATAGCAACTCTACATTCTCAATCAGAATGAACAAGTGACCTCGCTCAACACGGCCTTAGATCCAAGGGACAGGAGACAGACCGAAGCGATGAACATTGAAGGAACTACTCACAAATTTTGTGGGGAGTGTACATGAGAATGCAGAAATAGAATATCATATTACCGGACGCATTATTCTATATCGCCAAACACCATTTTCCGTTGCAGAAGTCCCAAAAGCGTTAGTCATAAAGCCCACATCTAAACAACATCTCTTCGATGTCAAACCTCTTGCCGGCTTGGTACCTTTCCCAGTCATCAAGGCCTCGGTCCGGCACCGTTCCACAGCTTCCTATACACAAGACTTGCAAGGACGGGATTTCCTCAGAGTATTTCTCAGCTAGGATTCCCCTGATTTTTGGCAACTCGAAAAGTCTAAGAGCAGTTAACTCGGAGAAGGTGATTGTCGTACCGGCTGCTTCTTCACATTCTTCATGGCCAGCAATTAGTTCTAGATCTTCACATGACTCTACTACCAACTCTTTGATTTGCCCGAGGAATTTTGCTGTGAAGGTTGTGAAAAGCATTTCCAAACGGGAGCACCTCACAACCTCTACGTATCTCAAGTTTGGGAACGGGACGTTTGGGAAACCATTGGATTGCCAAATGTGCCTCAAGTTTTCTAGATCTCGCAAAACCAGCCTCGTCATTTTACCACTCTTTGTATTTGTCCCATCACTTTCGTATATCATCTTGATCAAATGGCATGATCTCACTTCTAGGAAGGCGAGACAGAGTTGCAGTCTCTTCCACATGTGAGATGGGGCAATACATAGGAGATTGTCACAGTGCTCCACTCGAAGAAGTTCCAATTTGCAAAAGGAATCATTGGGAATTTGATTGTTCCATAGCTCTTTGCACTTAGCGCCTTCAATTTGTAGTTTTCTTATATTGGGGAATCTAGCCTGTACGAGGATAATGTGAGAAAGGAGGATCATTCTAAAATATGAAATGCAAGAATATGGATGATCATAGTAAGGGATAGAGCAAACCATCTCATTGAACAATGGTTGTAATGATTCATCATCCCCTTTGGCTGTCTCCTTAGGGACCACTTCCTTCATCTGTTCGCAATTGCTAATCCATAGGCTCTCAAGTTTCTGTAGAGTTGTGGCCATACAACTGGGGAAGAGATATCTTAGGTTGGAGCAACTGCAAACACGGACTTTTTTTAAACTAGGAAAACCCAAAATCATTTGGGAGTCGCTCTTCATTGTACATTTCAACTTTCCTGCGTCCCTCACCGTCTTTACTTCTGATTTGGGGAGCAATATAGTTGTTTGCGCAGTATTTGCATCAATGGACCCACAATCAAACAATGATTCCAAAGAGGGACAGTTTTCAATCTCAACAATTGTTAGGTTGTGCAATCTCCCTATGACTGTGGAAGGGAAGACGTTGTGTAGCTTAGAGCAATATCCAATGGAGAGGGTGGCTAATTTGCATAAGGAATTTTCCATAAGTTCACTATGCCATATTCCTTTGAAGGATCCTTACTCCTCCAAGCTCGGCAAACTAACCTGCTCATAAGAGTTGTTCATCAGATTGTAGCTATGAAAATTTTATGAAATTGGCTAAATCCCAACAATCTATCTGATGTGGTGGAAGAATGAACTTTCCATTAGTGGCATTTATCTAACAAATATAGTAATAAATTATAAACACATTTTAATTAATAAATCCAAATAAAGATCTTCAAACAGATTTGATTACTTGCCTTGCAAAGCATGTGCCTATGGCTATTATGGGTATAATCTTAAGAGAAGGGATTTGTACCTTTTGATCAAAGAAAGAGTCGAAATAAGCATCTCGTGAATCTGAAGTAGTGGTTACTGACTCTTTCTTTCCATGAGGATATGAGAAGAATTTCTCTATGGGACAACGTGTTATAGATAGTCGCTTTAGGAGTGGTAACTCTATAATATCATATGTTCCTTCTTCATCCACAATCACCGTCTTCATATTTGGACAATCCTCCACTTTAATGTCTCTAATTTCTCTAAGACATTTAGCCACAGACACCGAAAAGAGAAATGATAGCCCCGTTTCACGGACAGAGAGCTCCTTCAAGTTTTGAAATATCAATATTCCTTGTAATTGTACATCTTGTTTCAACATGCGCCGCAAGTTTGACAACTTAGATAACGCCAATGTACTTAGCTGAGAGAGAATCTCAACTTCTCCAATGACTTTCAGCTCCTCCAGGTCGAAAACTACTTCTGTTGATGGAGAGCCTGCAATTTCCATTGACTCCAAATTTGGTAGCTTTAGTATCCAATCTTTCGGAATACTCAATGTGGATTTAGATTCTTCTATCTTTAGTGATTTCAAACCACTGAATTTTATTGAGGGTTCACTGTGGAGTATCTTTTCTAGGCCAAGGAGTCCAACCATTACTAGGGATTCCAAGCGAGGCAATGAAACCTAACAAAGCGCCACAATCAAACTCATTAAAGGTTAGTTGCAAGTAAATCTATTTTTAGAAAAATGCTTTTAGAATTTTCTTGTATTTGGATACTAGAAAATGACTGAAACTCTCAGGCTAAAATTCAAGAAAATGAATTTCTCTTCCGTTAAAAGCAAAATCATTTTCAGGAGGATATCCTCACCACTATCATGTTGCTCCCGCGTGTCATCATAGTTGTTATCTTTGATTTGGCTGATCTTCAAAGCTATGGCCATAATTTTTTTTCTCTTTTCTTTTGAAATCATCTACTGATCTTCAAAACAACTGTCATCGTAATTGTTATCTTTTCTTTCGTTTTTCTATTTTGACTTTCAAAATTAAAGACAAATTCATGTCGGAGCTAAATTTTTAATAAATTATTTGTTAACTTATTGCTTTTCATTATGAACAGGTAAATATGATCTATTTGGGTTAGTTTCTCTCAAATTGTGTTTTCAGCAGAACCAAATACAAGAAAATAAGAAAAATGAATTGCCAGGAAAACATTTTTCAACAATGAATTTTCAGCATAACAAAAGAAACTTAAATATATGAATGAGTTTGATGTTTGTCAAGAATGTCAAAAACTTAATTGAGACGAAGGGATGATAGAAGCAGAACGACGTTGACATGGTGAGGTTGGCATGATGTGTTAGAATCAATTGCTAACTTGCATGTCAGTGAAACATGAATTATGTGGACTTTCTTTGTTACGTGGCTACTGGTTCGCCTTTTATTTATTTATTCTCTCACTTTCTTCATTTTGAAATTGTTGAATTTCGTGCATTCATTTAAGATTCATTCTTGTTCTGTATAATGTTTTTTCTTCTCATTAAAAATGTTAAATGAGAACAAATTTGACGTAGTACAAACCCATGTTAAAGCCCAAGTAATTAGTGCAATTATCTAACATTGAAATAATTTTTTTTTTTAAAAATCGTAGAAAAAGGCTTCCCCTCGCTATAGTTGGATGTGAATTAAAATATATGGTCTGTGTTTTATTTGTGTTTCAAGATGTACAAATAATCAAACTTAATGCAATATGCACTGAGGCTTGGTGAACACCAATATCATCTTATCCTAAATCCCCCTAATAGTATAATTTAGGTATCATTTGCAAGATTAAGAATTAGGGAAACTTATACCCAGAAAATGAAAAAGTTACCTGAATTGGAGCACCCTCAGCTCTACTGCAAAAGCTCATCATATTTGGTAACTTACGCAAATCTAGATGACGTACATTAGGCAACTCAACAATGTCATCAACATCAACTTCTACTTTTCCCGCATCATCTATGATAATGGCTTGTAACGAGTCACATTCACATATTTCAATCTTTTCCAAATGTACCCATCTTTGCATCTCTGACTGGAACCGCAGATTTTTCAATTGGTGGCACTTTTCGATATGCACAACTTTCAATTTGCTGAAGCAATCTGATGTGACGGGGCCATTGCATATCTTCTCCAGATTAATAAGATTATCGAGGAATAAAGACTCTAAATCCGTAAATGCAGTGAGAATGTCATTTAATGAACTGACGATGTACTTGATTGAGGGGCTGTTCTGAATGTCCAGATGCTTTAGTTGCGTAAATCCTCGAATGCACAACTCGTGAGCATTCTCCTTGAACTCTCCCAATCTGTCCAAATATAAGTATTGAGTTTTCTGCAGAGTTTTCTGAACCCATTCTTTTGAGAGAATACCATCGCATCCTTCCAATTGGAGTTTCATGGTTCTCAAACCACGAAATCCCCTTCCGTAAGCATTTCCTATGTCGATCCAAAATCTGATCAAGTTCCCAAATGGCAAGTCATCATCCTTTAAGAGTACAATAGGATCACAAATCGATATTTCTAGAGAGGTTAGCTTTTTCAAGCTCTTCAACTCAGCAAGCCTAGCATTACACGATTCCGCTGGTTTTTCATCATCGACTATCCATTGACTAAAGCTTCCCCTCATATACAATTCTTCCAAGTTGACTAAGCCTTTCAGGGCACCAGGCTCGATTATCATAAGCGAGTCACAATCATCTAAATTCAATGATCTCAGATTCCTAAGTTCCCCGATTTCTTTAGGCAACTTAGAAATTTGAGATCCTGCCAAGCTGAGAATCTGCAATGCTTTGAGCTTGCCAAGAATTGCCACATCATCCACAATGCAATAGTCTAAGTATAATGAGTGAAGGTTCCCAAGGATGCCAATCGAGGAACGTAAATTGGGGATATGTATGAAGCGAAGATATAGGACTTGGAGCTGCTCCATGCTTGTGAAATCTAGTCCACAGCAATCTCTCACATCATGTCGGTGTATAGGTGTCTCGAACAACCCTATCTGAGACAACATGAATATCTTCAAGTGGGGAAACACACACCGCATTTTTTCAGCAAGGCTACCACCGTAATCATTAACAAGGCATATTGCCCAACATTTCTCAAGCGTTTCTTTTGGCCACGAAACATAACAGTTGTTCATCATTAAGGAATTCTGACTTCTAAATTGAGTTGAGACTACCACCTCACTATAAAGATCATGTATGGTCACATTTTCCATGTCATCACCATCATCCTGCAACAAACAAACAGAACGGAGGCTATCGAGCATAGTATTCAATCTATCCCTTGAATCTTCTATTGTGTCATTGAATCTCTCAAACAAGCCCAACCCCATGCCTAGTCCTAGCAGAAGTTCGACTTTAATGGTCCCGCCAATAAGACCACAAAGCAAGAATAAGGACTTTGTTTCCACACTCTCCAAATGGTCATAACTCAACTTCACTATAGTTTCTATTTTTGGCTCATCTATTTTTATCAATGCATTTTTCCATGCGGACACACGGCTGTATTTCAAATAGCTTGCGATGGAGATAATCAAAAGAGGCAAACCCAGGAGCTTCTCGACCACTTGAGTTGCTATTGCTTTCAATTCCTCGTTTTTGAGCTGGTCGCCGACTATCTTTTCAAATAGCCTGAAAGCTTCGTCGTTGTTTAAACCTTCAAGACAAAATGTTTTATCCGCATGCATCTTTTGCTCCAACACATCTTTAAATCTTGATGCTAGCAGCAATTTGCATCCCCTGCTCTCGTCTCCCGCAGGAATTCCAACCGCCTTCAAATCAAGTGGCCCCCACAGATCGTCCAATATTATGAGAACCTTCTTTGTCGGATCGCTCTGTAATTTCCGAAACAGAAGATCTCTTCTTCCGACTTCGCTTGGCGTGTTCTTCAGATCCAGACTCAAGGCGTAAGCAATGTCATCTTGGATTTTCTTCAAGTCTTGAGTCTGCGATACAGTCGTTGTGGCAATCAGGTGGAACAGTCTCTTCTCGTTCCTGAGTTTCTTCTGGACTTCCTCCAAGAGCGTAGTCTTCCCCACGCCGCCAGGCCCATAGATCCCAATCACTTTGAGCTTCTCATCATCCAGAGCATTCATTATGCCCTCAAAGAAGGAAGCTCGTGAATCGGTGATAGTGTCACCCCGATCACTGGTAGAGGAATTCACTTTGGGAGGGCTAGCGACATGCCCTGGCGGAGCACTCTCGTAGTAGACCCTCTCGAATTTACCCTGAGTAATGAGTGCTTGGATGGCCTGGACTGTCTTCCTTGCGTCCCTGCCGTGACAATAACGCTCCTTTGGGTTGGGAAGCCACCCGCAAAAGTGAGTTCTGTTGGCTCTTCTATCATCATCCAGCATGCGACGCGCCTTGTCGGCGACGGTCTCTGCATTATTCTTCCATCCGTCAACTTCGCGTTTTATCTCCTTCATGTTGTTTTGAGCATCATCGATGGAACGCTGGATCCCGACCCTGGCATCATTCAGCTTCTCAACTTCATCGTTAAGTTGGTGAATATAGCTGTTAGAGAATATCACGTAGCCACAGTGACGACCGACTGGAGCCACCAGGTACTCCGCCACCTTGGAAGCTACAGATATAATAATATCCGCCATTTTCCCCCCCTTTTCGACTTCTATTTTTTGGTTTTCTTTCCTTTCTCTGTGGAGGAAGAAAGTTAAAAAATTGTAATATGCTGAGGAAGGCGGGGCTGCAGGAACCCACAAAAAGAGAACAGAAAGGAAAGAAGAATATTGAATTACCTTCAAGAAATGGAGTTGGGAGGCGACAGCTTGGTGGGGGGGAAAATTGAATTGGGAACAGAGAATCAAACAGAGAATATCATCTTTCGGAAATCAGACGCTAACAAAGAGAACAGGGCTAGGAGACGAGGTGAAGCTGATGTGTGAAGCTTAAGAAAAGGAGCAACAGCGAATAGCCGGAAACACGTGGCAGGTTGACGCCAACCCACCAGCTCTCCCAGAGGAATCTAAAAAGGACAGCTCTTTAACCGACAATAGCCTCCGGGTTCATCTCCCTATTCAGTATCTGATTCCCAATAGATTGAAAGTTACTTTCGATTAACAAAATTTACTAATCAATTCACAACTACAATCATGCATTACTTTTGCCAATATTTAAAGCTACTCACCGTTGTGGAAAAAAAATATTTGTCCTACTTGGCTTTTCAATGAGAAAAATTATTCATCTCTTCGAGAAGTTTCTTTTCCTCATATAAACGTACTAGCCATCATGAAATAGTAGTGTATAAATGGGTACAAATATCCATCTACCTACGCTACCAAATACTAATAATATCATGTTTGGACCTCCATCCTAGATCATAACTCACATTTTACATGATTTAGGATATCAGTAGGGTATTTTTATGGGTTCATGTATTACTAGTCATGGTAGGCTTGCTTGTCATAGAAAAAGGGCTATAAACTTACTTTTCAAATAAAAAAATAATTTGTCGTAATTACTTGGCAATTTAAAACTTTATTTTCTATGTGAAAAATTACTAATCACTTGGAGAAGTTTCTTTTTCTCGTATAAACATACTAACCATCATCAATGGTATAGTTTACAAATGGTTACAAATATCCATTTTCCCACACTACCAAATACAAATAATATTATATTTGGACCATCTATCTGGATCTTAACTCACACTTTACATGATTTAGGATATTAGTAGGGTATTTTTATGGGTTCATGTTTTTACTAAGGAGGGCGGGCTTCCTTGTCATAGAAAAAGGTACAAACTCACCTTTTAAATAAGAAAAGTTACTAATTGATGTTCAATAATTACAAACCTTGCATTTATTGATACCACTTTTGTAGTTGAAAAGTTACTTACCACATGTAAGTTGAATGTTACTTATGATCCAAGAAACTCTTCAGTTGCTTTGGAATAGTACAAGTTGCAAATGGATGCATATCCACTTTTTTCAACGTGTAAACTTAAATATCATTGTCAAAAAAATTACATAGTATAAAACCATGATATATCGATACTTAATTTTCATATCAAATTCACTAACCACCTTGACAGTTGCCTGATAGCCCATAGGTTGAAATTTACGTTCCCTGACAAAACATATAATCAATCGAAGAATTAGTTGTCAATTATATGGCCTGTTCAAAGCAATATAATTAGTATATTGCAAGTCTACCACAAATGTACCACATGTTACGGTGTTTTCTCACTGCGATAGCTACTACGGTTGTTACAAAGCCGTAATAAATATTACAAGATCCAAAAAACTTTTGGAAGAAAGTACAAATGAAGCTTTTTGGATGATATTTCTATTGGAATTTAGGAAAAGGCTTTACTATTGTTTGGCACTTGACATCCTATAGGACTATTCGTGATCACTACAGAAAAATTATGTTATCTCTGTCAAATCTGGAGAAGACATTGATTTCTAAGGTGTTCACATCTTTTTTGATTTTTTCAATTGAATATATGCATCGGACATCACATTCGGCACCAACAACAAAAAAGAAAAACCACTTTCTAATTTTGCTTACCATCAATCACTAAATTTGATTCAAGGACAAGCATTTTACGAAATTTTAATCTCAAAAACACGTAGATATGTCAATAAATGAATCTCTTCCACTGAGTTGCATACACATTAACCATATGATACTTGTGCATTTGATGCCTTTTGTTCATACCATGCATATAATTCGAATTCCTTGGTTTAAAATGTCCAAATTACGATCAACCATCAAATCAATGAGATACTATATGAGGAATCAATTTTCATAAGTTGCTTCTTTTGGTTGGTAGATCCTAGAGACATCCAATATGTCCCTTTCTTGGTCGATCTCTGCTAACACCTAATTTTTGACTCGTAAATTCATCATTTACTCATTGGAAAATTAGGGATCAAGCTCACCCCTAAACAAAAAGACGTAATTTTGCATTCACATTGCAATTAGGCATTGGGAACATCTTTCGTTTAGTAATAACTTGTCCACATCGAATTAATTTCATCTAAATTGGTCCAGTCGTGAATTGCATTCGAATTAACCGGACATGCAAAATAAGCTTGACTTTGGACTCATTTGAATTTTTAAGACTAAGCCCACATGAGCATGGACCCCTACGAATGAACTCAGCCAAACCCCATTTGGCTTAGCCGAAGTTTTCGCATGCATGTCGAGTGATGCTTCCAATTAGAGAATAAGATCGACAAGGAAGGAATGTGAATAACTCTTAAGCTATTGCCCATCATGGTAGGCGATTGATTCATTCGGCCAACAAGAGGAATCATCACAAAAGGGAATGATATATGGCCACATATTTGGCACATGATTCTCGGCCATTTTGGGAGGAGATAGTGGGATTTGCTGAGGTCAAGATATTCTCTTAAGGTTCGGTGGAGGTCAAATTGAGAAAAGAGGATGGAGTGAGTTTGAGAATTCAGTGCTCCAAGAAGGTTCTCTCCTCACAGACCGTCAACTTAATGTCACTCTATTTCACAGATTATCCAACAGTCGAGCTTGACCACTTCTTTCTGACCTCTCTTTGCTATTAACCTCCATGTAAACGACCCTCTTCTCCGCAGAATATAACGCGAACAATTCATCACAAAGCCGACGCTTCTCATTGCAAACTCCATATCCTTACGTGTCTCTCCCTCCCTAACACGTACCAACCCCACGTTCACCATCGTTGTTCTATTGCTGCTGCTGCTGCTGCTGCTGCTCTCTCTCTCTCTCTCTAAAAGGCAGAGGAGGAGAAGGAAGACAAGCGCGGCGCTAAACCAAACAGAAGAAAAGAGCAGACCGATGTTAATGGTCGAACATGGTGGAGCTTGGCCTTATGTCAAACTTACACTGTAGATGGCAATTACTAAGGACTTTGTATAATTTGTGCATTTTCTTTCAGTTTCTTTAATTAAATTGAATGATTGAAATGTAAATATTGTTCTTTCTTTTACTTAGATGCAAATCTACAATAATGACATGGGAAATGTATATGAAATTATTTAGTCCCTAGATCTCCAAGCATATAATTAATTACACCAAAAGTAGTCAGAACTCAATCATCAGAAAATAAGAGTAAAGAATATCTTTCATCCAAGTACATAAAAAAAAAAAAAAGTACATGCGTCTACCTATACACCTAATAAAATAGAAATTCAAAAGGATTGCTGAAAAGGCTTGGAAGCATCATGTTAATATGTGCACTACCATATTTAATGACATATTTAGTCCCAAATCTGTACATATTGTTTTACGAATAACAGAAGCAAGTTTAAAAAAAAAAAATGCAACCATTTAATTCGGTCAATTACCCAAAACAAAAATAGTTTTAATCGATGGGAAAATCTACTTACATACATTCCATGAATTTACATCACTTGATATAATCAAACAGTCATCATGCACATATAATTATTGTAGCGCCGTGATAGAAGATGTTTTTCTACCGACCGTGGACCTAATTAAAAATTCTGATGAAAAAGATATTTGTTCCATATTTAGCCGTGGTATTCAAGTTCTATATTGAAAAAACAAGTAATATAAGATAAATAATTACAAGATATTGATCAGTGAAAGAAATCAGAACCTCTCCCTCCTATATAAAATACCTTTATGCACTCTTACAGAGGATGAAGACGTCATCTCGCTCATCCACCTTGTTTTTTCACGCATACCATCTATGGCTTATATCTACTTCTTCATTTTTATCATAGCATCTATAGTCAAGTCGATACACATTGTTATCGATGAGAACACATATTTATAGAGGAATTTGTACATTTCAAATTTCACGTCAATATGAAGATATTATTTATGGATAAAAAGCCACTCCAAATGTTCACCACCTTAATTTTTTCTTTTGAGAGCACGACCCATAAAAGAATGAATCGGGCCATTCCATTGAATAAAGCAGATTTTAGGAATCAAAAATAAAGATCGAAGGAACTGCTTCCGTTGTTGGGCTAGAATAAATGCGGAAGAAGTGAAAAGAATGGTAGACAAAATATATTCCTCTTAAAAGTGGGAGGAAGGAGAGGGCAAACACAAAATGAGGTCTTTCTTCCCTTACACGATGAGTTTCATGGGCCCACAACATATTTGCCTTTTCCTCGACTCTTTGCCATGTCTTAAATCCTATGTTCACTATCTCATCTTTATTTGTTCCTTCTTCTTTTTTTCTTCCTCATCTTGTTAGTCTAATAATTACCAACATGGAAAAAAAATGATGATTCGCTGATTTATTAGGAGGTTGGCAGATTCCTTATTGAGTTGGTATTTTACTAAAAACATTCGTAAAATTTCAACAAAGTGGGTCGGTCTCTATATTAGTGGAATATTGGTGACTTTATTATATTATCAATATATAAGTAAAGACGCTTGTAAAATAATAGAAGAGCTCATAATTTACCAATTTATTTATACATTGGTAAAATCCTGATAATGATGATTACTCATTTATGGGTGATCTGACAAATAAATTAGTGGTCATATCTTTTTACAAAGAAGATGGGGGAATCCTCAATCATCTCGTCATTTCTTCACTTTTGAAACTTTAAAGAAAATGAAAAAGAATCCACAAACAGCAAAAGAAAAATACGAAAGAATTCATTCTATGCTTTTATTATTATTTATTTATTTGTGAATTTGAATCAAAATAATTTGATTGAAATAATCATAAAAATAATAATTTATTACGTACATATAAAAATATATATTTAATATATAGTGTGTTGCCCAATTTGTTGGAATTTCTATTTTTTTAGAAATAATGTGTCAAATAACGTGTCAACATGTCATGTTGTTGTGTCATGTATCGAGCGCTACTTAGGACAAAATTATTCCTGTGGGCCCACAAAATATATTCCTCGTAAAACTGTTCCTTCTTCCCTTACCCGACTATGTGGGCCCACCCCATACTTGCTTTTTCCTGGACTCTTTTTCATGTCTTTATCGTATGTTATCTCATCTTTATTTGTTCTTTTTTTTTTTTAATCTCATCTTGTTAGTTTAATAATTAGCAACTTGACAAAACTTATAATTCACTGATTTATTGAGAGGTTGGTAGATTCCTTATTGAGTTGGTATTTTAACAAAAAAAGTTGTAAAATTTCAAAGAAATTGGTCAATCACCGTATTAGCGAAATATAGGTAACTTTATTATATTATTGATAAATAAAAAAGACACTCGTGAAATTTCAAAAGAGGTGATAATTTACTAATTTGTTTAGACATTGACAAAATCTTAATAATAATGTCAACTTACTTAAGGGTAATCTAATAAGTTAGCGGTCATTTATTTTTCCAAACAAGATTTGAATTCTCAACCTTTTCATCATTTCTTTAATTTGGAACCTTTTAAGTAAAGTAAAAAAGAATCCTGTAAAGAGGGAAAGCAAAAAGATGAAGGAATCATCTTTCACTAAAGAATCTTTGCCATCTCTCTTTTTTCTCTCAATCTCTCTCTTCACTTGTATTGCTTTTGTTTAATCCTTCACAGCGATTTTTGGGACTTTGACTTGACAAATGGGCGAGATAGGATCGGGGCTTAATATGAATATGGGTCATAAATCAAGTTATTTTAAATGGTTGATATTTCATCAACGCATGCATGTTTTACTCAACTGGATTGTGCCATATTTTTTAGCCCACTTCTCCCATCGATCAAGAAACAAATATGGCCTTTGGTAATCAAAGATTTGATGCAACAGTAAATACATCGTCTTATAGTTTGTTTGGATAGCGTGATATTTTTTTTTCATATATTAAAGTAAATATATTCGTAACTGTCAACACCTGAAATTTAATCGACAAATTAAGCATGCATTATTATAATTAAAAAAAAAAAGAACCTCAAAACGATGAATGGTAGTTAAAAGAACAAAAGAAAAAGAATAATAAAAATATAAATAAATAACAAATAGAATGGGACAATTTGGTCCAACCGGCACCGCCCACAAGAGCAACCCATTGGTTTTTTGTCCAGCCCAGACCCATCAGCCCATCAACCCATCACCACAACATTTCAGCTTTTTCCCTAGCCTGCCCTTTTCTCTCCCCTCCTCCTCCGCCATGCGAGGATGTTGCTGTTGATCTGACCAAAGAAAGGAGCGCTCGCTCTGCCTCGACGCTGAGCTCGGAGTACAGAGATTCCAAATTCACGTTCGTTGTCTCCGGCTAGCGATGTCCCCACCAGAGAATTTCAGGCACGCCAGATGCAGATCATTGCCATCGTCGGCCGTTTCCTTGAATTCAAGCTCCGAGTGATGATGTCCTGCCGTTGCTTCCTTCTTGTTGGGTCGTTTTGCTATCCAGGCAAAACCGCTTCTAGATGATCTTGCAAATATCAGAATGACACGTCGATGACTATCGTTGCATGCGGTGCATTGGTGATTATCGTTCGATTGTGTCTTCTTTGTTGTGCGAAAGAACACCCTAACTAGATGAGAAAAAGTAAACAAGAATAATCAAGAACACGGAGATTTACGTGGTTCGGCGAAAGATCCGCCTACGTCCACGGCATAGAGAGACGATTTCTTATTTGAGCACCTCAATTGAGTACAGATACAAATCGATATAAATAGATCTTTAAATCCCCACTTTCCTAAACCTAGTAGGAAAGGAATTCCACCATAAAGATATTATCGATTTGAAACTAACCGATAAATCTTTAGTGATTATCCCCTATATATTAGAGATATCATGATACATCCCAGTTACATTCAATCAGACTATTTCCCATGAAAATTTCTTATAGATAGGTCCAAATTTAGGAAATATATTTGGAAACAAATAGTCTCGCAATCTTCAAGCCTTCCTAGATTTCCCGATCGACTTTTTAACTTCGAATTTCCAATCGATCAAATGTTGTGGAATTCAAGACAACATCAGCAAATCTCCACCTTTGGCTTGAATAAACCACAAGCCTCCACTTGAACCAAGAAAACGAATATATCTCTCCCTCCACCGTACCTTTGCAAAGGTACGCCCGCACTGGATCAAGCGACCTCCATCAACTTCAATGATGAGTGAGAGAAATCAAGTCCTGCGGGACTTGAATTTCTATGTAGTAACCGTCTTCGTGAGCATATCTGCGGGATTATCTTTAGTATGGATTTTCTTCAAAGCAATGCTACCATTCTCCACAAATTCTTGAATTTTGTGGTACCGAACTTCAATGTGTTTCGTTCGGGAATGGAACACTTGATTATTCGCGAGACATATTGCGCTGGCTATCGCAATATAATGTAACACTTTCTTGCTTTATACCCAACTCGTGACCAAACCAATCAGCCATATTCCCTCCTTCGCAGCCTCGCCATCGCCATATACTCAGCTTCGGTTGTAGACAATGTTACAGTAGGTTGAAGCATTGCCTTCCACGAAATAGCTCCACCACCAAGAGTATAGACATATCCTGTGATGGACCTTCGCTTGTCCAAATCACCAGCGAAGTCTGAATCAACATAACTTGCTAAATCGATCGATCCTCCCTTGGAACTGAACATTAAACCCATTCCGACAGTTCTAGCCAAATAACGAAAGATCCACTTAACAGCTTCCCAATGCTCCTTACCCGGATTGCTCATGTATCGGCTGATGAGACTCACCGCATGAGCCAAATCCGATCTGCTACAAACCATAGCATACATGAGGCTCCCTACTGCGCTAGCATAGGGTACTCGAGACATCTTTACAACTTCCTCTTGTGAAACAGGGCATTGTTTCTCAGATAATTTGAAGTGATTTGCTAAGGGTGTGCTAACCGGTTTAGCTTTACCCATGTTGAACTGCTCCAAGACCTTCTCAACATACTTCTTTTGATTCACCCAAAGCTTACTTGCATGTCCATCTCGAAAGATTTCCATGCCAAGGATCCTCTTTACAGCACCAAGATCCTTCATATCAAACTCACTACTTAACTGAGACTTTAGGGAAATAATGTCTCTCATTTTTCTTGCAGCAATCAACATGTCATCAACATAGAGCATCAGAATAAGCGACTTATCATCCAAAACCTTGTAGTAGACACAAGAATCATGCACACTCCTTATGTAGCCAATACGAAGCATAAAAGAATCAAACCTTTTATTCCATTGCCTCGGAGATTGCTTCAAACCATAAAGTGATCTCTTGAGCAAACAAACATGATTTTCCCTTCCACTTTGAAGCCTTCGGGCTGCTCCATATAAATTTTCTCCTCCAAGTCACCATGAAGGAATGCTGTCTTCACATCTAGCCGCTCGAGCTCCAAGTCATACATGGCTACCATAGCTAGTAAAACACGAATTGATGTTTGTTTTACAACCGGGGAAAATATCTCATCATAATCAATCCCCTCCTTCGTGCATAGCCCTTAGCAACAAGTCGAGCCTTGTATCTCTCTTGCTCTTTCTCCGTTGCTGTTTCCTTTCTTCGAAGAACCCATTTACAACCAATGACATTCCGATCCTTGGGCTTCTTCACAAGCTCCCATGTCTCATTTTTTTGTAACGACTCTATCTCCTCCATCATTGCGGTCATCCACTTTTCTTTGTGATCACTTTTCAAAGCTTCATGGTAGGAGATTGGATCGCCAGAGCCTACGGTAAGAGCATAAGCAACCATACCCTCAAAACCGTACCTCTCCGGTGCTTTGGGAGTGCGCCTTCCTCGACCCGTCGCAATGGTATGAGGAACTTCTACCGTTTCTTCGACTTCTGGAGCCTCATCGGATGACTCGCCATTCTCTGCAGATTCTTTGGTTTCAAGCTCCACCTTAACGATAGATTTATCACTCTCCTCTTCAACAGCCGCGCGTAGCACGCAGCTTGACTTCAACATTGCAGATTCATAGGATATAACATCCCTGCTCGTCAGAACTTTCTTCTCACTTGGATCCCATAATTTGTAGCCTTTCACTCCTTTCTCGTAACCGAGAAATATGCATTGTTTTGATTTTGGATCCAACTTCGAGCGCTTTGAACTATGCACATGTACATAAGCAGGACAACCGAATATTCTTAAATTAGAATAATCGACAATTTTATCAGTCCATACCTCTTCGGGAATTTTGCATTTAATTGCAGTTGATGGAGACCGATTCACAAGATAACATGCCATGCATGCTTCGCCCAAAACTCCTTGCTCAATCCTACATGTAGCCTGATGCTTCGAGCTCTCTCTAATAAGGTCCGGTTCATCCTTTCCACTACGCCATTCTGTTGGGGCGTATCTGGAACTGTGAAGTGATGTTTGATCCCTTCATTCTTGCAAAGCTCCATGAATGGTGTCGATTTGTACTCTCCTCCATTGTCCGATCTCAAGCACTTAACCTTCTTCCCCGTTGAAATCTCAACTTCAGCTTTCCATTCTTTGAACTTTTCAAAGACTTCACTTTTGTGTCGCATGAAGTAGACCCAAACTTTGCGAGAGAAATCGTCAATGAATGTCACGAAGTATTCCTTCCCTCCTTTTGACTTTACCGGTGAAGGACCCCATACATCTGTGTGTACATACTCGAGCACGCCCTTGCTTGTATGAGTTGCAACATTGAACCGTACTCGCATTGTTTTCCAAACACACAAAATTTGCAGAAATATAATTTGCATGTTTTTATACCTTGGAGTGCATACCTCTTGTGAAGCTCCATCAATCCTCTTTCTCCCATATGCCCGAGACGCATATGCCATAGATATGTGTTATCTATATCCGTGCTAGCATCCGTGGACACAGATCCTCGACCTTGCACTGTGGTTCCTATAAGTCGATATAGGTTCCCGTGCCTCGTCCCTTAAGAACAACCGCAGCTCCCTTAATCACCTTCAAGACTCCACCTTGAGCCGCGTACTTGCATCCATTGGATTCAAGTGCTCCCAATGAGATCAAATTCTTCCTTAGACCCGGAACATGCCGCACGTTTGCCAAAGTTCTAATCATGCCATAAAACATCTTGATTTTCACGGTTCCAACACCCACAGTCTTGCACGAAGTATCATTCCCCATGAGAACTGAACCACCATCATATGCCTTGTACTCATCGAAGACTTCTCGATGAGGACACATGTGAAAAGTGCATTCAGAGTCCATGATCCACGAATCTTCAAAGATGTCCTTCCCCGATGATATGGACAAGACGTCCCCATCGTTGGTCTCAATGATGTCGGCTACACTTGCCTCATCCGAGCTCTTCTTCTTTTTCTCGTTCTTATTTGGACAGAATCTCTTGGTATGCCCTTCCTGATTGCACCCGTAGCATCTTCCTTTGAACTTTCCCTTGGATTTTGATCGACCCTACTCGCTCGATCCTCGATCCGTTGATCTTCCTCTTCCTTGATTGCTTTTCTCCTTTGCAAAGAGTCCCTCTCTCGAAGATTTTGAACTACTTGCCCTTTTTCGGGTGTCGTTTGAAATCGGGCAGCGCCACCCTCCGATCTCGAGGGTTTCCTTGCCATAAAGGAGCGTAGTCACCAAGTGGTCAAACGAATCCGGCAACGATGCCGTAGTAGAAGCGCTACGTCTTCATCCTCAAACCTTACCTCCAAGCTTGTAAGTTCACTAATCATCTTATTGAACACGTTGAGGTGTTCCAACAGATCTCCTCCTTCACTCATCTGAAGTGAATACAACCTCTTCTTCAAGAACAACTTGTTCGTAAGAGATTTCGTCATGTAAACGCTTTCGAGTTTGAGCCATACCTCCGGAGCAGATTCGATTTCCGCTACATATTGAAGAGCTTCATCCGATAGGTTCAATCGGATTGCGCTGCATGTCCTCTCCTCCATGTCAACCCAATCATCATCAGTGATGGTGTCCAGCTTGTTCGATTTTCCCAGAAGAACCTTTGATAAACCTTGTTGAATCAACAGATCCTTCATCCTTCTCCGCCATAGTGTAAAACTATTATTCCTGGTGAATCGTTCAATATCAAATCGAACGGTTGAACCTTTTCCAGCCATCTAGTTAGAAGTTGCAATACAGAACGAGGGAGAACCCGGATTGCTCGTTACCAATTGTTGTGCGGAAGAACACCCTAACTAGATGAGAAAAAGTAAACAAGAATAATCAAGAACACGGAGATTTACGTGGTTCGGCGAAAGATCCGCCTACGTCCACGGGAGAGAGAGAGATGATTTCTTATTTGAGAACTTCAATTGAGTACAAGGTACAATCTTTGATATAAATAGATCTTTAAATCCTCACTTTCCTAAACCTAGTAGGAAATGAATTCCACCATAAAGATATTATCGATTTGAAACTAACCGATAAATCTTTAGTGATTATCCCATATATATTAGAGATATCATGATACATCCCAGTTACATTCAATCAAGACTATTTCCCATGAAAATCTCTTATAGATAGGTCCAAATCTAGGAAATATATTTGGAAACAAATAGCCTGCAATCTTCAAGCCTTCCTAGATTTCCCGATCGACTTTTTAAGTTCGAATTTCCAATCGATCAAATGTTGTGAAATTCAAGACAACATCAGCATTCTTGTCCTTAGTGGAAGGTTTTAGTTGACTGATCCCTCTGACGCGATGATCAATGCAAGCAGAATTCGCTCCAGAGTTCCTTCTTCCCTTGGATTGGACTAGAAAATTTTGAAGTCAGCAGTTTGAGTTTAATCTTTATCGATAGAAAGTCAGGCTCAATCATTGAGATTTTTTGCACTCAATTTCTCTTTTTTGTTAAATATACATGATTCTTTTCCAAAACAATTAACAACTCGAATTGAAACACAAGAACCTGAAATCGCAAGCAAATTGAAAATACTAGTGAAAAATTGAATGAGGAATCCGGACTTGTATTGAAATCAACAACGTACTTAGAGAAAACTAAAAGCGAACAATGAAATTTATGGATGCCGAGTAGAAATTACTTAGTTCATTTATTTGAAGTTACCGTTCTATTTAAGTTTTTACTAAGTACATGAAAAAAAATTTACCAATAGCAACAGATTTACCCGAGAAAATCCTTGAGGTCAAACAAATCAAACCCGCTTGACAGTCAAAGCTTAAAAGTATCAACTCGTGGGTGGTGGTGAACTAGAAAACTATCTTTAAAAGAAACAGAGTATCATTTTAATATAGTCAATTAAAAATTCCTAATTACATTATAATGATCAAAACTATCTTTTAAGTTCTTATATATTGATTTATATCTGAGGATTCTCGTAGTAGACCTTTCGGAATTCACTCTGCGATTCAAGTGCCCGGATGGCCTCGGCTGTCCTCCTCGCCACCCTGCCAAGATGATAGTGCCTCTTCAGGTTGGGAAACTACCTGCGGAAGCAAGTTTTCTTGGCTCTTCTGTCGTTTTCCAGCACGCCACACGCCTCATCGGCAAGGATCTCCTCGCCTGTCTACCCATTTCTGGACGCCCGCTTTGATCGGCTTCGTGTTGTTTTGAGCTTCATCGACCGAACGCTACGCCCCTTGTCTCGCATTAATTAAATTCGCAGCTTTCTCGAACATAGCTGTGGGAGAACATCGTGTCAGAACATCGTGTCGTCGCATACAATTAAAGGTCCAATTCCTGGAATTTTATGATCCAACTTGCAATGTGAAGACAATTAATCACACCACCACTTTAGGACCGAATATCATTTCATCGAACACCTCCTGAGCAGTATCCAAACGTTCATTTGACGCGAGAGCAACTTTGATTCTGATTCCCAGAGCTTGACGCGAGGACGACACTTGGGTTTGATTTAGAGTAAGAAGTGGAAGAGCTCAATCAGTGGAGAGAAGATTCAAAAGTGATGGTTGGAGTGAACTGAGCCGGGGCGTCCTTTTCCATGCGGTTCGAACTTGCGGCAACCTTCCGCTGATCACTGAAGTGAAAGAACGAACCGAAGGAGCGCCTCGCGGTCAGAACAGCACGCGATCGGAACTGCAGCCAGACGACACTGGAAACCCGCAATCGAAGTCATGAACGCTGGAATCGACATTGATTCACCTCGGGCGAACCTCGAATCAACCACGATGAACTTTGGATTCCAGGATCGAGCTTCGTTTCTTCTGCGCGTGTTGTGTGCCTTCCTTCGTGCGTCTGCCGTGGTCAGAGATGCAAGACCGGCGGAGGCTTCCGGTGGAGCTGGCGGCCGGCGGCCGGCGGTTAAGCTAAAGAGGACGGGATAGGCTACGGACGCGAAGCAGCTTCGAGAACTTCCTTGTCAAATGACGAAGGCCAAAAATTCCTTCATATACTTCTGTGGTCAGATGACGAAAGTGCCCTGCTTTAAAATGACGAAAACGTTCTTCTGGTTATTGCTATCCTAACCGAATTCGAGGAGGGAAAATCGGTGGTGGGCACCACGAAATAAAAAATTCTCTCGTTCCAGAAATGGCGTGGCAATTTTTTCCTGTTATTGTTGTTCGTAATTTTGTTCGTGCATTGGGCAAAATTTAGGTATTAACAATTTCAATTGCGAGAACCCCGTGAGACAAGCGGTTCTATATCTCCTTAGCCAATAATGAAGGTGGAGTTTTGTGTGAAGAACAAAGATGCGTTTGGAGCTGAGCTCATCAGGGTCATGGATATACCAATGGCCAAGATTGTGTCCGGCAACACGATCAATGGCTAGTTCCCAATTATTGGCAACTTCGGAAGCCCCTCAAGTCCTATCCAAAACTTCACATCTCGATCCAATTCAGGCCGATTAGTGACAATCTGTTATGCAAGAATGGTGTTGGGGTTGGGCCAAACTATATGGGTGTAGCGAACTCATATTTTCCACTTAAGGAAAGGTGGAGATGTGACATTTTAGAAAGATGCTCATGTCCCAGAGCGCAAGCTGCCTCAGATTTTGCTTGATGATGGGAAGATTTATGAGCAAGGCAGGTGTTGGGAAGATATATGCCATGCCATTTTGGAGGCCTACCACTTGATCTACATCATTGGTTGGTCCATTTATCATCCTGTGAAGCTTGTGAGAGAGCCCACGAAGGAATTGCCGAATGGGAGCTCTCTTTAGGGGAGCTCCTGAAGCACAAGTCCAATGAAGTTGTGCGAGTGGTCGTGCTCATTTGGGATGATAAGACTTCACTTGACATGTTCCTCTTGAAGACGGTAATACTAAACCATGGTTACATATAATTAAGCATTGCTAAAACATGGAAATGTCTTTATGGTTTTCAGGATGAGCGGAATACTGCCGAGTCGACAAAAATTTGTCCACCTATGGCTTCCATCACTATTAATTTGTTGGGCAAGTGCAGTAGAGTGGTTCGAAGTTACAACCAATGCATCAATGGTGATGAGAGCCGCATGCGAACACATTTTTATTCCACTGGCATCGCATCTAAGGAGCACCCTTTTATCAATGGTGCAAAGTTAGTGAAGGATAATCTTACTTTTACTGTCGGCTTAATGAATGTTTACATAAAAGTTTTCTGTTTTTCGACACAAAATCTTGACCTCTAATAGTTCTTTCTTTCAGCTTGCCTTTACAAAATGCAATTGGAGAATATGTTATATAATGGCTCTTTCTTGAATAAGTATCCTTATTTATGGTGCAACCCGCCATTTGGCCAAATTTCAAATTCATGCCCCTTGTGACAGAAAATCTGTATGTTTATTGACTTAGGAAAAGATAGTTCTTTATTGAGATCTCTCATAATTGAGACTCGACATGTGCCATGTTGTTGCATAGGATGGCTTGATGCAAACTCACGACGAAGAGACGAAGAAGTTTTTCCGACCTTCTGGCGTCCGCTGTGTGCTTGCTCCTCGTTATGCAAGCACCAAACTTAGCATCTTCAAGCAGCATGTATGTATCCTTAGATGTTTACGTCAATTCTTAATCAAAATCTCATCATCAGATTGCAGCAAAAGCATTGCTTTTGTTGTATATTACATGATTATTTCAATCGGATTTAATTTCATAGGAAAGATTTTCCTTTCATTAGACAATCTATGGAAGTTTATTGATCTATCTCATGCTGTCCTAGGTCATATCATGTGTATTCTAACCTCGTGACATGTATTTAGGACAGTACTAATACGGAATTTTAAATGAACCTAAGCAAGTCCTTAAAACATTAAGGAGGAAACAGCGGGAGATGCTCTTAGGGTGAGAGATGCCGTCCTCCGTATTCCCTCTCGATCGGAAAGATAAAGATAGACAGAAAATTTGGAGGCCTCACGGTGGGGAAGATAGACTCACCTCAAGCGCGGGTGGCTATTATACCATCCTACTCGATAGTAGCTGAGACATGCAAGCACATGGGTAGGATTTGAGAACCTGTTAATGGCGTCTTTGCGACAACGGCGGGCCGCCGTACAATTGTTGCAGCACGCTGTACAACTACAATCCCAAAATTACTTGTGGACGGAGCGGCTACACCGTGTGTGACAAGGTGTCATGCCACGTGAGCTGGGATGGCATCCACTACACCAAGGTGGCCAATTCCTTCGTGGCCACTCAAATACTCTCCTCTAACTACTCCACCCCTCCCATTACTTTTGATTTCTTTTGTAACGTTTAATTTCACTTGAAGAGTTTTGGAGTTTTTTGCTTATTTGATTACTTAACAAAAATCGCAATTTTTTTGGGATTATTTTTTTGCAATTTTTTTTTTCCATTTTTAGAGTAGGCCCAGGTTGTTAAGTGGCAACAGCAACTGTTCAGCTAATAAAAAGGCCAGGTGTAACCACTTCAGAAGCATTACCACAAGACAAAAGAAAGGACCGACCGCTGCAGCTTTTAACCACGGCTTCTCCTGCTAAGGGTATGGATTTTCTGGCAAGAAGTTCGTCCATGGCCGACTCGGTGATGTGTAAATGGCAACATAAAAAGAACAAAACGAGGCAACAACATCAGTATGAGCAAGCAATTCAATGAAAAGGGATCAAACTCGGACTAAAATAAAGTCAAAAGCGAATCACCCACAATCTATTTCGAAATTTCACTTAAGCATTTTATCGAACACGTGACGTGCAACTTCAACAATGATTTTCCAATTTGATTTCCCAGCAACTCTCGGCCTATTCATGGTATACAGAGACTTAGATCAATGCCACTTGCAGCCAATCGATCCCAGCTTATCATGATTTACTTATTAACTTGCCGATCGAGTTCGGGCTCTTGAAAGACAGGGCTAAGAGCATTTTCGGGAAAGAGGAAGCTCACCTTACCTGGGCAAGACTGAGAACGAAGGATCAAGGTAACTGAGCTCCACAAGGTCGTCGATTGAGCGAACGGCTTCAGAAAGTATCTACGTCGCTCGGCCGTGGAGAGATACGGCGACCGGCGACCAAAAGACTCGAGGCTATTTCCGGCCAAATTCAAAGAAACTCCGGCGAAGTACTCTGGATCGGACGAGAGTCGTGAGTTTTTTTATATCTGTTTCTCCTCAAATTGTGGGCTGAAAGGAAATAAGGAAAATCGGGAAGTTGGACTGAAAATTCTACTAAAGAAAACGGGCCTGGTATAAATGGCCCACCCAAGCTTTATTAGTGCTTTTATTATTTTTTACTTTTTTATATATTAATTTTTGTCAAAAAATTCTCTACTCTCTTCTATATATCCATGCTTAGTACTATAGCCCCTTTTTTTGTATTTTCGCTTTCCTTTTTTTTTTAATTACTATATAGTTTTTTTTTACCATTTTTTTTATTTCTATGTAAAAAAAATAATGTATTAACAGTCACATGTTTCGTCTAATGGGAATGAACACGGTTTGCGGACCAACTTTCTTAAATTTTGATTAGTCAATGATTTTGCTTCCCATTGAAGTCATCAAAAAAGAAAATGTACTCGCAAGACATTTTCTTTTCTAGATGATCCTCAATGGGGACAATTCAAATTATCAGCAATCACAATATTTTTGCCTTCCTTTTTTCATTTTTTTTACTACGTAGTTTTTTTTGTCATTTTTACCTTTTTTTTTTATGTAACAAAATAAGATGTCAACAGTCACGTGTTTCGTCTAATGGGAATGAACACGGTTCATGGATCAACTTGCTTAGATTTCGATTTGTCAATGATTTTTGCTCCCCATTGAAGTCATCAAAAAAGAAAATGAACTCCCGAGACATTTTCTTTGCTAGATGATCCTCGATGGGGACAATTTAAATTGTCAACAATCGCAGTATTTTTCGTGTTCCTTTTTTTATGTTTTGTCGTTTTTACCATTTTTATTTTTATTTTTATGTAACAAAAATAAGGTGTCACTGTGATCACGTGTTTCGTCTAATGGGAATAAACACAGTTCCTAGACTAACTTGCTTAGATTTCGATTAGTCAATGATTTTTGTTCCCCATTGAAGTCATCGAAAAAGAAAATGAACTCCCACGACATTTTCTTTTCTAGATGATCCTCAATGGGGACAATTCAAATTGTTAGCAATCACAGTATTTTTGCTTTCCTTTTATTTATTTATTTATTACCACATAGCGTTTTTTTTTTGTCGTTTTTACCTTTTGTTTTTCTTATTTTTTTAAGTAACAAATATAAGGTGTTAATAGTTTATGAAGTATCAACACTCTCCAAGAGCTTTTGTAATGTCGAACACTCCGATACGTGTCAAACGCTCTCCAACACTTTCGACACTTTTTCGACACTTCGATCAATATGTGTTGAAAAATCTGACACTTAGTTAACTTTCCCCGACACTTTTTAACACTCGAAGTTCAAATTCGACACGCAAGTTTTTGACATGTGATTCTAACATGCTAATTCAATTTTGAAAGTTTTCAAATAAATGATGGGTCAAAAATATATATGTGAAAAAATAATAAAAAATAATAAAAGAAAATAAAAACTTAGTCTTTTCTTCTTTTGATTCTCACTTCTCGTGATATACAATTCCTTACCAAGTTTTTTTGTCTCTCTTGACATATCTAGCACATGAGTCTAGAATGTGAATTGCTTGTATTTTTTCTTCAAATTTTATAGATTATTGAAATTGAGTTGAATTTGTCAAAATGATATTAATAAATGGTAGAATAATGCTTTTAGTGTAAATTCATTTTAGAATTTTTTATATTATTTATTTATATGTGAATTTGAATTAAATTAATTTGATTGAAATAATCATAAAAATGATAATTTATTTTATATATACACATAACGGTCCCAACGATCGAAATTCTCTTATTTTTTAAACAACGTGTTGATGATCGTCTCGTAGGTAATGGCGTCACAGCGTATTGATGTCATTTCGTCTAATGAAAACGAACACGGTTCATAGATCAACTTGCTTAGATTTTGACTAGTCAATATTTTTTGCTCCTCCATTTACGTCGAAGAGAAAATGAACTCCCAAGATATTTTCTTTTCTAGATGGTCCCCAGTGAGACAATTCAAATTGTCAGCAATCACGGTAGAAGACGATCACAAGATTTCCACAAAGGGATGGGACCAAATTGCAAGAGCCCGTTCTGCCCGGTCTCGAGATCCACAACTTAGACCCCTCTGAATTTTTACATGAACAGCTTCTCTCTTGCACTTTTACAGTCAATCTAGTGACAAGAAAGAAAGCGGAGGAGAGAAAGAAAATGGCGAAGAAGAGAGGAGGGGCTATTGCGTTCCCAGCCTCCGTGCTTTGAGGTGCTACGCCGTGATGTTTGGACTCTGTCTTGGCCTTCCAAGCTCGGCTGCTTCTCCGTGCAAGAGGAAGCCCGTCATCTTCAACTTCAGCGACTCCAACTCGGACACCGGCGGCCGGTCAGCAGGGCTCGGGATCGACGTCGCGTTGCCCAACGGGCGCACCTTCTTTCATGAGGCCACCGGCCGGCCATGCGATGGGCGGTTGACCATTGATTTCCTCTGTGAGTTCTCACTCTCTTTATCTTGTGATTTCCCGAGGCATCCTCCCTAGGGAGGAGGGGCTTCAGCGTATGATGAGCACTAGTTCGAACCCTTTCTTTCGATGTTCTTTGAAGAAAATACATGAAAAAAATAGTTTTTTTGTAATGTTAATTTTAGGTCTAACAAAAACTATTTGAGCTAGAAATAGGAATTATTACTCGAATACAAAAGATAAAACTTTAAGGATCAAATTGCATAAATCCAAAAACTTAGGTAACTTCATTGAATAAAAGTTAGAGGACCAAATCATGTAAATGCCAAAAAAATTTGGACTATATCTATTAAAACAGGAGTGTCTTAAGTACACACTATGAGATTTTGTTGAGATTTGCATGAAATCCAAAATAGGTGAGAGCCTGAACACAAGCTTCTTGAGTCCATACTTGGAATCATTGGGCCCAAATTTCAGCAACGTTGCCAATTTCGCTGTGTCCGGCGCAGCCACCATCCCTCGCGACCAGCCCTTCAACTTGGGCGTCCAACTCCGCCAGTTCCTCCTTTTCTGATCTCGCTCTCCATTGCTTCTCTCGAGAGGTAATCTATCCTTTAACGAGACAATTTAACCTCTACAAGAAGGCAAAATTAAGATATCTTGATTTGGTGCCCCGAATTTCAGGCCACACGAATTTGGTCGGCAAGGATGGCTTCGCCGACGCTCTTTACACGGGAGAAGTGCCAAAAAAGTCCTAAACCTTTTGTGTTTGTGCCAGTTTAGTCCTAAACCTTTTTTTAGTGCCAATTTAGTCCTAAACCTTTTTATTTAGTGTCGATTCAGTCTTTTTGGCCGGATTTTTTGATCGCACGCAAGACCGACGTGGACAATTTTTAATATTTTTTAATATTTTTTTAATATTTTTTTCTATTTTCTCTTTTTCTCTTTTTTCTTTTTTCTTTTTTTTTTTTTTTTCTTTTTCTTCTCTCCTCCTCCCTCCCCGCCGACCGGACCACGGCGGCGGGCCGAGGCGACGGCCGGCGAGCCTCGCCGCCCCACCTTGCCCGGGGCCGCGAGGGCGGCCTCGCGCCGGGCCGGCGAGGGTCGAGCTCGCCCATGGCCGGCGAGGCTCGACCTCGCCGACCGCGGCCTCGTCCGGCCGGCGAGGGTCGAGCTTCACGCGCGCCACCCGGGCCGTGATTCGGCGAGGTCAAGCCTCGCCGACCATGGGCGAGGCTCGACTCGCCGACCGCGGCCTCGTGCGGGGCCGGGCGAGGGTCGAGCTTCGCCGGCGCCGCGGGCGAGGCCGCCCTCGCGGCCACCGGCGGCCGTCTCCTCTGGCCGGTCGCCGTGGTCCGGCCCCGGCCGGAGGGGAGGAGAGAGAGAAGAAAAAAGAAAAAAAAAAAAGAAAAAGAAAAAAGAGAAAATAGAAAAAATAGAAAAATATTTAAAAAATATTAAAAATTGTCCAAGTCACGCGGCCGTGTCCGCCGCAAAATCCGGCCAAAAGGACTGAATTGGCACTAAATAAAAAGTTTTAGGACTAAATTGGCACCAAAAAAATGTTTAGGACTAAACTGGCACAAACACAAAAGGTTTAGGACTTTTTTGGCACTTTTCCCCTCTTTACACCATTGACATCGGCCAAAACGACCTCACAGCTCAGTTCACCAACCTTCCGTATTTGCAGGTCGTAGAGAACATCCCGATCTTCATTGAAGAAATCAGATTCGCCATATGGGTCAGTCAACAATTACCAAAAGATTAGACATAATCCCATCTATGTAAATTTAATTTATATAACTAATTTTTTATAGAGTATATCTAATTTTTTGTAGAGCATATACCAAAGCAGAGGGAAGAATTTCTGTGTGCACAACACCGGGCCATTGGGCTGTCTACCTTACATATTGGTCACCACCGCCCATGATGCGAGCGACATTGATGAGCTCGGATGCCTCCGATCTCGCAATGATGCTGCTAGGGAATTCAATCGACGATTGCAGTCCCTTTGCGGAGAACTGAGGAGTCAGATGAAGAATGCCACGATCGTGTACGTCGACGTCTTCGCGATCAAATACGATGTCATCGCCAATTACACTATACATGGTACGGATTCCACCGCCTCTAATCTGAGTCCCCTCAAATTCTGTTAGGGCCGATTGTCAAGTCAAAACTCAAGAGTTAGCGAGAGTATCTTGCTCATTTGTTTTGTGCCCTAGGAGTGGTTAGAAACTTACAATGATAGTCGATTTACTTAAGTTTGTGTGTTTTTTGCATTCCAATATGAGTAGGATTTGAGAACCCATTAATGGTGTGCTACAACAACGGCACCGTGTGCGAGAAGTCGTCACGCCATGTGAGCTGGGATGGCATCCACTACACCGAGGCAGCGAATTCCTTTGTGGCCTCTCGAATACTCTCCGCTAATTACTCCACCCCTCTTGTTACTTTCAATTTCTTTTGTAATTTTTAATTTCACTTAAAGATTTCTGGAGTTTTTGTTGATTTTATGATTTTTGCTTATCTGGTTCCCTCCCGTTACATGAGGGAAATAATAATATTTTCATGTGCTCGTGGTCATTGCCAATCAAATCTAGAACATTTGCCAGTGATGGCAAGAATTTTTAGTGCAAGTTTAATTTAATGAAAATATTTAATGTTGTCATTGAACTTAAATTAATAAAAAGATAGTATTAAATATTTTTATACATTCTAGGGATTCAATTGAACATATACAAAAAGTTCCAAAGATCATTTTAAATAAATTAAAATTTCAAGGACAATATTGCACATTTAGTTGAAGTTTAAGGATCACGTTAAACAAACTTAAAGTTCATAGATCATATTGTATATTAAGCCAAAATTTAAAAATTATTTAAGTCATTATCTCAATAAAGTATTATCATTGTTTGACTTTAATTTGTTGGTTAACATTCACGGACGTTTCCAACTAAAAATTGCCAATAGTCACAAGGAAACCATTTTTTTTTTTTTTTTGAACTCCTATGTCCTGTACTCCGCGGTAAAAGACAAAGAGGCCCACTCCACCATTTCTTTTGTACTAAAACTGCCTTTGGGCCCGACCGCCTATGTCTAAGGCACGACCAAGGTGAGTGATTATAAAAGTGAATGCTGCCCTCTAGCAGTTGAGACCCCTTACTAGTATATATCTGCTTTGATGTGGGCACTTCACGATTTAATTCAATTTTGAATATCTGAGTAAAGCAATTGTTAACCTTGGTGTTATGTCAACCTCACGATCCAGATGGCGGTACGTCTTCATAAACGTGAAAGCTAATATGATGTCTCGGTGAATTGGTGGGGGACACAACTCCATTTTATTGTCCTATTTGTCATTCAAACTTCATACATATGAATGACAATATTAACTTCATCATATTAAGTGGGCACAATATAATGATTATATATCAAGTTGCAAATTCTTACCAATTATTTGACAAATAAAAGCATAATATATTCTTTCAAAAAAAAAAATGATATCAGCCTCCTGATTCGATTTGATCACCCATAATAAACAATGGTTTCGATCAATGGTAAAACATACTTGCCCTTATAATCCAAAATTTAAATAGCCCGATTTGATTAATCAAATGGTCAACATGCACTTATAAATAGTGTGGTGCCATAGTGGAAGATGTTTTCTATTGACCGCGGGCATAAAAGAAATTCTAGGTCACAAGGTATATATTCTATATGTAGCTGTGATATTCAAATGCTATACCAAAGACAGGTGGCAAAGGAATAAATTAGAAGATATTAATTAGTGAAATTAGATAGATAGAAAACCTCCTACCCCTATATAATACATCTCCATGCACCGTGCATGGGATAAAGACGTCTTGTTCGTCCACTTTGTTTGTCTATGCAAATCATTCACAACTCATCTCTACTCCTTCTTTTCTTATTATAGATTGATGGGCCTAGGCGAATGACGAGCTATAATGTCGGTGAAAAATATAGCTTGAGCTGAGAAACTTAACCGATATTATTGGTAGTACTATCGAGGTGAGTGACTTCACACACAAGTGAATATTTACTTCTAGTAGTAGAGACCCTTTATTAATATGTATCTGCTTTGATGTTGGTAGTTCATGACTTAATTCAATTTTCATAACTGAACATAGCGATTATCAAGAATTGGGTTATATCAACGTCACGCTCCAAATGGTAGTTCAACTCCATAAATGTGAAAGCTAACATGAGGCTTCCGTATTGTCCTATGTGTCATTCAGACTCCTATATGAAGACTAATATTAACTTCATCATGTTAATGTGGGCACCATATAATGATTATATATCTAGTCCCAAATTTATATCAATTATTTTACGAATAACAGTAACAATATTCTTAAAAAAAACTAACAACCTATTAATTCAGTCAATCACCTTGAATGAAAAATAGTTTCAATCAATGGTAAAATATACATATCCATATAATCCAAAATTTAAATAGCTTGATATTATCAAATAGTTAACATGCACCTATAAATAGTGTATTGCCACAAGGGAAGTTGTTCTTCCATGGACTGCGGACACAATAAAATTTATCAATTATTTTACGAATAACAGTAACAATATTCTTTAAAAAACTAACAACCTATTAATTCAGTCAATCACCTTGAATGAAAAATAGTTTCAATCAATGGTAAAATATACGTATCCATATAATCCAAAATTTAAATAGCTTGATATTATCAAATAGTTAACATGCACCTATAAATAGTGTATTGCCACAAGGGAAGTTGTTCTTCCATGGACTGCGGACACAATAAAATTTCTAATTTAAGAGTTATATATTCGATATGAAGCTACGACATTCAATTTGCTATACCAAAAAATCAAATTTAACTTTGAATATCTGAATTTTGATGACACAAGATAAAAATTTCCCGATCACCATTCAATACTTAAGCAAAAACACTTGCAAATTCGAATCGGTCAAGTTATTAATAACCCAACTGAGTTTTTAATGCGTGCATTTGCTAAGAATATGATGCCTAAGATAAAAGAGTGGAGTCTATGACACCTAAAGATTAATTAAAATACTGCAAGTTTTACCACAATCGCATCACATACTACAGTTGTTACAATTTGGTCTCTATCTTGGTCGATCTCGACGCATTGGGCAAAACATTTCTAGAGATCTACAACCTTTGGTTTCCAAGCACTACTAGGCTTTCCATGGCTCTTAGCTGAGGACAACCTTTCAGTTCGAGACACCTTAGATTCTTCAACTTTCGGGGCTCGTGTAATCTTTCAATTGAATCACAGTTTGTTTTTCCTTTTTTGTCTTTTTCCCAATTTTGTCCTTTCCCCCTGCACCTTCTTTCACGCTCTCTTCTTTCTCGAACGTTTTCTCTTCCCTCGCAACAACCCATATTTCCTCTATACGGAACCACCATTGACGAACTCGATTGAACTACACTACACAAGTTCACGCCGGAATCCTTATCGGTCCGACGACAATACCTGACGTCCAAATGATCCCCCATCAGCCACGACTCCGGCCAAGACCGAGCCACTGCGGCAAGGAAATAATGAGCTCCAAAATCGCACAAAACAGTATAGGAATTACATAGGAAGCATACTAAAACAGCAAAGAATGCACTGACTTGGCGGCCTCGAGCGGCGGGCATCACCGGTGACGGGATTGAGAATAGCAACTCCAAACTCGTGTCCATAGACGACCGGCACAAGGAATCGCAAGAGCACGACATAAACGAAAGGGAAAAACACAGATTCAGAGTCAGTTCAACAACTAATGAAGGGGACATGAATCGACAATGAATCTAAACACCGTTGGACAACCGATTATGCAAGAAATGGCGTGCGCTTTTGAATGCAAGTTTCAGAAAGTTTGTGTTCGTCAACGAACGAAAGCTGACGACGTCGATCAGCCGTGGCTCCGAGATTTTAGAAGGCGCCGGCTTCGCTCTCGTCACGGTTCGTCGCTCACAGCCCCGCTCCCGCGCACGCGCACGCGCAGACACACCCTCCTCCGTTACCCGCGCGTCACTCTTGCTTCTCTCTTCCTTGCGTCACCGACGCTCTTCTTCTCACGGGGGTGAGCGCGTGCAAGGAAAATGAGAAGATGGGCTGGGCTTCTTTTTTAGGCTCTGGTGGGCTTATGAGAACAAAGAAAAGATGAAAGAGATGGGCCAAGGAGAGTAAATTGGACTCATGGGCCAAAAGAAAATAAGCGAACTAAAAGAAATGGGCTGAAAGAGAGGGGTTGGGAATGAAAAGGCCGAAAATTGCCAAGTGGGCTGGACAACACCAGCCCACTCGATTTTATTTTTATATCCTTCTTTTTTTTTTTCTCTTCTTTTTTTTTTAAAATATTTTTTTCCCATTTTTTTTTTAAATCTCTCTCTCCTTTCTTCTTCTTTATATATAATTTGAAAAAAATGGACACTTGAATGGTTAGGAAAATTCAGGTATCAATAGGCGTATGACAAAATTACCCTTATTGTTATTCATGCTTTCTTAGCAAAATTCAAGTGTTAACAACCCCGAACTGCGAGAACCCCTATGGGACTAGTTGTTCTACATTACCATGGTGCACCCAATCTTGAAGGTGGAGTTCCACGTGGAGGACAATGACGTGTTTGGGACCGAGCTCATCGGGGTCATGGAGATACCGGTGACCTAGATCACGATGTAGAGATGAAGAAGTTTTTTCAACACCAATCTTAGCATTTTCAAGCAACGGGTCTATATCCATAGACGTTTAGATTGATTCTTAATCAAAATCTCTTCGTTTGATTGCATCAAAAGCATTGCTTTTGCTATATATTACCTTATTATTTCAATCGGGTATAATTTCATAGGAAAGTTTTTCCTTTTAGCAGACAATTTGCGGAAGTTTATTGATTTGTCTCATTCTATCCTAGATCATATCATGTGTTTCTAGCATAATGACATGCATTTACGATAGTTCTAGTAGGGAATTTTATAGTATTGGAGAGGCTGCCCATTCGTTTGAATTCAGGCATAAATCTGTGAAAATGTTTGGTTTAATTTATTGGTGTACGGATCTTTTGTAGTCCAGGAGGTGGGGACCTTATACACGCACCACCAAAAGTGCATGGTTCTTGACACTCAAGCCTCGGGAAACAACCACAAAATAATGGCTTTCATTGGTGGGTTGGACATAAGTGATGGCCGATACGACACTCCCGAGCATAGACTCTGTAGCGATCTTGACACCATCTTTAAGAATGACATTCACAACCCCACATTCATGGTAATTAAGCTAATGTTTCCCTTTAGCACCGTAAACACATGTTTGTGTTATTTTCTAATCTTGTGTTTATGGCTTTTTTTGTGACTATTGTATTCCACTGTCAATGTCCCAAGGCAATCGTGGCATGATCTACATTGCAAAGTTGAGGGACAAGCTGCGTACGACATATTGAAGAATTTCGAACGGAGATGGAAAGAGGCGGCGAAGTGGCACAAGTTATGTCAAGTGTTGGCATGAGAATGCTTTGTTAAGGCTCGACAGGATTTTGTGGATACTTTGTCCCTCGACAAACCCCGATGCCGACAAAAAAAGTACAAGTCAGGGACGAAGACAACTTGGAAAATTGGCATGCGTAGGTCCGGAGAATTTATGTAAAATTAATTGGCTTGCTTTAGGGACTTCAATTGGAAACAAAATGAAGGGTAACGATCATCTTTAATTTCTATTTTATGTTGGCACAGGTCTTTAGATCAATTGATTCGGGATCTGTAAAGGGATTGCCAAAGAGCTTTGAAGAAGCTAAAAAGCAATTAAGGCTTAGCTACTAATGCCATGCTAGTAGATTTACAACTGGTTGCTATACATGTATCACTTGAAAAGTTTTCCTTACATTAGAAAGTTACTCTTCTTTCTTATGCACAATCTCTAGTGTTTTTGAATAGACATTGAAGCCCACATTGATAATGTTGCTTCTTTCAATTACTTCATGGTTGCAGAATCTTATATGCGGAAAGAACTTGAAAGTAGACAAGAGCATTCACATGGCGTTCGTGAAAGTGATTAGATCGGCACAACATTTCATTTACATTGAAAACCAGTAATTTCTTGGCTCTTCCTATCATTGGCCATCATACAAAAATGCAGGTATGAGATGCGCCATTTCTATGCATTTTGATTGACTGAGTTGAAATGGCAACAACCCCTCTGGTAAGGAGTATTCAGACTTTGCTCCCTCTGGGAATTGTGTATCAGCTAATAATAGCTAGAACTCACCATATTGGACATTAAAACTGAATTCTGATTCAAAGGACACTATTATGGAATGATGAGAACCTTACAAAGTTCCTGCATATTATATTTTCGAGACTTGACTCTCTGAACTTTCTAAATTTTGATTTTTTCCTCCATTTTCTAGTTTCATTTCGGCCTATTTAATTTCTCGAGTTCAAGTTTTGACGGCAACCAATGCTTGATTTGGCTCTGACAAGCAGGTGCAAACAATTCAGTGCCGATGGAGCTGGCATTGAACATTACAAGCAAGATCAGTGCAAACGAGCGCCAGTTTCGAGACGTTTCCTGATGTGGGCGGCAAAATCCTTGGGTCGCCTACCACTCTTCCCAGTGCTCTCACAACTTGATCAAATATGTAAATTAGTCGCATTCGATGTTGAGAGTTTGCAAATGCAATGATATACACAAAAATTTTCAAGTAATTTTGGGTTAAATCGAAGTATTTTAAACAACCGAGATTGAGAAATATGAGTAGAATGAACATTCATGGACATGACAAAGCAAGTTGTGATTTAGATAGATACTCCCTACTAATTAAAGTAAGTTGTGGACATGACATGTGACGTCATTGTTGTATAGAATGCTACGGATGAGTTGATGTTATGGTGTGAACATTAAGATAAATATATACGGTTCATCAAGTTCTTATTGGCTAATCGTTTTCCATTCGAGATTTATGGCATAAACTTCTTAAGAGGGAAAAGATTCAACTTTTTTGCATCATAAAAAAATTTCTTATTGTGTACTTGTTCTCGATACAAATAGATTGTTTTGGGAAACAACCACAAAATAACGGCTTTCATTGGTGGGTTGGACCAATGCGATGGTCAATACGACTCTCCTAAGCACCAGGTCTATAGCGATCTTGACACCATCTTTAGAAATTGACATGCACAACCCCACGTTTGCGGTAATTAAGCTAATGTTTACATTTAGCACTGTAATAACATGGATATGTTATTTTCTAATCATGAGATCTATGTCCTGAGGCAACCATGGCATGATCTACATTGCAAATTTGAGATGACATTTGACACTTGTGTTTTAGTTTGGAGGAAGCAAAAAAGAGAATTTGAGCTAGTAGCATGACCACCGTTTCAGGCTGTGATGACTGAAACAGAATCAAAGCAATTCAAAGGCAAGTATCTTTGATAAGTTTCCCATTGCAATCGATGAATGATTAATGATCGCATCATCGTTGTGCACTGATTTATTGAGCTATAAACAAATTTACCTGGAGTTATCTTCATATCACCTGATTCCTACATGGATCCCCAAAACAAGGAATACGGAGGTATGACTTGGCTCTACATAAGATCATCTACTATACATCTTTGCCAAATTTTTTCAGTCATTTAGTCCATTCATCCTCTAATTCCATAAGTTCAACTTTCCAATATGTCTATGATGTGTGGCCCTGCAGCACCGCTGGCTTTGTTTAACTTACTGAATCATTAGGTGACAAGTATGAAAATGGAGTAATTACTCAGAGACCACCACTAGTTCAGTATGGGAGGCTAGGCAGGAGAATGCGATATCGCAATAGAAACTACGACCAACCTAGATATGACGGGCAAGGAGGTCAAATAGCAAATAGACAAGGGAGCCCTCAATATGGTTATCTTCTCGTCAGCAAAGTTATGGTCCCCCGGGACAAGAAGAAAGAAGAAATCCCCTGCCAATGAGCAATATGGATTATGCTGCCAGCAGCAGGGCTCCATATCAAGGATAGAGGGGAGATCCGATGCCTTCATATCAGGGAAACTACACTCGACAGGGTCATAACAACAATTACTATCAGCAAACAGAGGGACCTACTGCAAGGAGATAGATGGAGCTTTGCACCTTCAGTGTAGAATGGTTCATAGGAAAGACAATTGGAACTATGCACCTACTCCTAGTGGAACAAATGGGCAGGGTCCTGATGGATTTCAAGGGCAGGGTACTGGTAGCGCTGGTGACTAGTCTTCCCTGCCCTGTAGAATTCGCAAAATTGGGGGGGGGGTGGTTAGGAAACAAAAATTGTATCTTTGAAATACCGTTCTGAATGGCAGTGGTTAGTGAACACTCCGAGAAAGGAAAGGACATCATGAATGAGTAGGTCGCAATTGGTGTTGTGCACAGTATGTCAGCACAAATGCACACACTTAAAAGATCAATTAGATCTAAGCAAAAGCTCTTCTAAATAAGCCTTGAATGGTGAACATCGAAGGAGAGGGAGAGAATATTGGCATTTTATTGGCAAGTGTCGTTCATGCGATATATCAAGGGGCCTCAATGACCGACTTTGTCGAGAGATTTCCTCGAATCTGGTTAGTCTATCAGATCACCTTTAGATGAAGTCGGTATTCTTCAAAATATTCAATATTACAAAAAATAGATGCTCCAAGCCTTGAAATCACAGGAATCATGGAATTAAACATCAATTAACATCAGACTTCTCTAAGTTAATAACTAGGCCAAGACTCTCATGGCAATATCAAGCACACATCTCATCAATTTAATCATGCAAACGCATATCACGCGCATATCACTTATCCACGGGCAATAAAAAAGGCAACCAAGCTAAGACAAAATCCATCTAAATCATGCTTAAGCCAAAACTTCCAGCACAAGTTCAGAATTGTGACAGGGCATACAAGTCCGCAAATCATGATCGTTTTGATGACTTATTGATACGAAATTGAAGCCATATCAATGATGACTAATTGATATGAAATTGAAGCCATATCTTCCTCCAAATGCATATGAGTCTACGTGATCAAAGTGGCATCAATCCAAGACCAAAGTAATGCCAAATTTAAACAAAGCAATCATGACCAGCATGCAATGCTTTGATTCTAGCATATTATAGTTCAGTTATGACTATAATTCTCACAAAATTGGCATGAGATTCTCCATATCACTTTCCTAGCATGAACATAAATGATCCCCATAACCAAACTAGCCTCAAGTTGGAATGAAATGCACACCAAATCAGAGAAATCAAGACATGATCAACATCCTCGGATTGATTTCCGGTAGAATTTCTTTCATTCATGACATAATTTCTTTTCCAAGCAAACATGAAATTCACCATAATACAATCTTATATCACTACACAATGCTTACTTGAGTGGAAAAGCATAAAATCAAGCACCAATCGACATCAGTTCAGGCCCGCAATAGCTGTGAATCAACATGTATTGACAAGGTTCCAGCAGATTCAAAACAAGTTCGAGATTGAATACACATGATTTTTTTATGAAAAAAACAGAACTTAAATACGCTTATATGACCGGAATAGATCGACAATCTAGTAATGAAAGGAATTCTCAGTCAAGAACTGAATAAAAAATACACACCGACTTAGTTCGGGGATTTCATCAAACAGGTGGTACACATTTCAGCTGAGAAGCACCAGTTCAAATTATTAATACAGCCTCAATCACTTACGATTTGCACACAGACAGTAACTAACAGAGCACATGTGGTTTAGTTGAATGAAGAACGATTACCTATAGCAGTTGACTTCGGACATAAGCAAGGAGATAACAGAAGCAACATCAAGGAATGGAATCGTCGAAGCAAGCAGCCATGATCGAAGTTCGAGCACTCTGGCATTACAGAACTTCTTCGCGGTAGAGGAACGGGACCAGCAGCGAAGTGAGAGGAAAGGATTCAATTGAAATCACCGAGAGTCTTCCATCAATGCTCTCTGTTCTTTGTCCCTTATCAGCGTGCCACGTCGTGTGGTGGCCAGCGATGGACTCTCGGCGGCGGCTGCTGGTGGATGGGATAAAAGGGCATCGGTAGATCGTTAGTTGAAGAGAGTAAGGAAGAGAGCTAGAGAGAGAGAAAGGAAGAGAGATGGCCACGTGATGTATAGTGCGTGTGGGTCCCACTGAGAATTGTGTATTCAGCTAATACAATTTGATTTTCGATTCAAAGGAACAAAGAGCCAAACCAAAGCAATGAAATATTGAAGGAATACCTCAGGTCATAAGATATGGCATGCGGAATCTTCGTTCGCATGGCATGTGGAATCTTCGGAATCTTCGGAATCTGGCATGCGGAATCTTCGTTTCCATGGCATGCGAAATCTTCGTACCAGTTTGTGGCTAGGCCAGTTACCAAGGACTTGGTCCGGCTCTACTCCACAGCTTTCTATACTCAAGACTCGCAAGGATGGGAAGTCCTCGGAGCACGGGAATTTTAGAGAGTATTTCTCAGGTAAGAAGCTTTTGAATTTCGGCAACTTGAAAAGTTTAAGAGCAGTTAACTCGGAGAAGGTGATTGTGGTGTCGGTTGCTTCTTCCCATTTTTCATGACCGGCAATTAGTTCCATATTTTCACATGACTCCACCACCAGCTCTTCAATTTGCCCGAGAAATTTCGTAGTGAAGGTAGGGAAAAGCATTTCTAAACGGGCGCACCTCATGGCCTCTACGTATCTCAAATTTGGGAACGGGATGTTTGGAAGACTATCGTTCTGCCAAATGCACCTCAAGTTTTCGAGATCACGTAAAACCAACCACCTCAATTTACCACTCTCTATATCCGTCCCATCACCTTCATATATGATCTCGATCAAACGACATGAAATCACTTCTAATTCCACAAGACGATGCTGTAGCTTCTTCCACATATAAGAAGTGGCAATACGTCGGAGATTGTCACATTTATTCAATTTAAGAGATTCCAACTTCTGAAAGGAATTGGTGGGAATTTCATTGTTCCATAGCTCTTTGCATCGAATATCATTAATTTCCAGACTTGTTATATTAGGAAATGTCACCCGCATGAGGATAATGTGAGAAATGAGGATAACTTGGACAAATTTATTACATTCTTCATTATAAAACATGATAATGCAAGAATACGAATGATCACGGTAAAGAATAGAACGAACCATCTCATTGAACAGCGGTTGTGGCGATTCATCATTTTCTTCGATCGTCTCGCCTAGCTGCCTCTTGATACTCGTGGGACTCGGGATGAACGCTCCAAAGTTACGGCACCCCACAATTCTTAGATCTTCTAAGGAGGAAAAGTAATATAAACAACTTCCTGAACCGAAACTAATTAGGTTATCGAGCTCCTTAAGTGTTAATGTACTCAAGCAAGAGAAAGTCATCACTTCAGCCTCTGATCGACTAGCTTCTTTCTCAAGAATCACTTCTTTCATCTGTTCGCATTTACTAATTGTTAGCCTATGAAGTTTCATCAGAGTTGTGGCTGTACATTTGGAGAAGAGATATCTCAGGTCAGAGCAATTCTCAACACTGACAATTTGAAGACTAGGAAAACCCAAAACTATTTGGGAGTGGCTCATGACTATGTGTCTCAGCTTTTTTGCTCCACTTACCCTCACTGTCTCCAATTTGGGGAGCGATATAATTTTGTGCTCCGCATTTGAATCAAGGGACCCACAATTAAACAATAATTCCAAGGAGGGACAGTTGTCAACGTCGATCCTTACCAATTCAGGGAACAATACCGCGTTTTGTTCCGTATCTAAATCCAGGGACCCAAAATCAAACAACGATTTTAAGGATGGACAGTTTTTAACCTTGACATTTTCCGAAAGGAATCGCTGGGAAGAAACAATGGAATCCGTAGGAACATTATCGTTCCATAACTCTTTGCATGGAACGCCTTCAATTTCTAGATTTCTTAGATTAGGAAATGTGACCTGCATAAGGATAATGTGAGAAAGGATGATAAGTTGGACAAATTCATTACATTCTTCATTATAAAACATGATAATGCGAGAATACGAATGATCACGGTAAAGAATAGAACGAACCATCTCATTGAACAGCGGTTGTGGCAATTCGTCATTTTCTTCGATCGTCTCGCATAGCTGCCTCTTGATACTCATGGGACTCAGGATGAACGCTCCAAAGTTATGGCACCCCACAATTCTTAGATCTTTTAAGGAGGGAAAATAATACGAACAACTTCCTGAACCGAAACTAATCAAGTTATTGAGCTTCTGAAGTGTTAATGTACTCAAGCAAGGGAAAGTCATCACTTCAGTCTCTGATCGACTAGCTTCTTTCTCAAGAATCACTTCTCTCATTTGTTTGCATTTAATAATTGTTAGCCTATGAAGTTTCATCAGAGTTGTGGCCGTACATTTGGAGAAGAGATATCTCAGATCAGAGCAATTCTCAACACTGACAGTTTCAAGACTAGGAAAACCCAAAATTATTTGGGAGTGGCACATGACTATGTGTCTCAGCTTTTTTGCTCCACTCACCCTCACTGTCTCCAATTTGGGGAGCGATATAATTTTGTGCTCCGCATTTGAATCAAGGGACCCACAATTAAACAATAATTCCAGGGAGGGACAGCTTTCAACGACGATCCTTACCAATTCAGGGAACAATGCCGCGTTTTGTTCCGTATCTGAATCTAGGGACCCAAAATCAAACAACAATTTCAAGGATGGGCAGTTTTTAACCTTGACATTTCCGAAAGGAATCGCTGGGAAGAAACAATAGAATCCGCAGGAACATTATCGTTCCATAGCTCTTTGCATGAAACGCCTTCAATTTCTAGATTTCTTAGATTGGGAAATGTGACCTACATGAGGATAATGTGAGAAAAGAGGATAAGTTGGACAAATTTATTACATTCTTCATTATAAGACATGATAATGCGAGAATACGAATGATCACGGTAAAGAATAGAACGAACCATCTCATTGAACATCGGTTGTGGCAATTCGTCATTTTCTTCGATCGTCTCGCATAGCTGCCTCTTGATACTCATGGGACTCGGGATGAACGCTCCAAAGTTATGGCACCCCACAATTCTTAGATCTTTTAAGGAGGGAAAATAATACGAACAACTTCCCGAACCGAAACTAATCAAGTTATTGAGCTTCAAGTGTTAATGTACTCAAGCAAGGGAAAGTCATCACTTCGGTCTACGATCGACTAGCTTCTTTCTCAAGAATCACTTCTCTCATTTGTTTGCATTTAATAATTGTTAGCCTATGAAGTTTCATTAGAGTTGTGGCCGTACATTTGGAGAAGAGATATCTCAGATCAGAGCAATTCTCAACACCGGTTTCAAGACTAGGAAAACCCAAAACTATTTGGGAGTGGCACATGACTATGTGTCTCAGCTTTTCTCGCTCCACTCACCCTCACCGTCTCCAATTTGGGGAGCGATATAATTTTGTGCTCCGCATTTGAATCAAGGGACCCACAATTAAACAATAATTCCAGGGAGGGACAGCTTTCAACGACGATCCTTATCAATTCAGGGAACAATGCCGCGTTTTGTTCCGTATCTGAATCTAGGGACCCAAAATCAAACAACAATTTCAAGGATGGGCAGTTTTTAACCTTGACATTTCCAGAAAGGAATCGCTGGGAAGAAACAATAGAATCCGCAGGAACATTATCGTTCCATAGCTCTTTGCATGAAACGCCTTCAATTTCTAGATTTCTTAGATTGGGAAATGTGACCTGCATGAGGATAATGTGAGAAAAGAGGATAAGTTGGACAAATTTATTACATTCTTCATTATAAGATATGATAATGCGAGAATACGAATGATCACGGTAAAGAATAGAACGAACCATCTCATTGAACAGCGGTTGTGGCGATTCGTCATTTTCTTTGATCGTCTCGCCTAGCTGCCTCTTGACACTCGTGGGACTCGGGATGAACGCTCCAAAGTTACGGCACCCCGCAATTCTTAGATCTTCTAAGGAAGAAAAGTAATACGAACAACTTCCTGAACCGAAACTAATCAGGTTATCGAGCTCCTCAAGTGTTAATGTACTCAAGCAAGAGAAAGTCATCACTTCAGCCTTTGATTGACTAGCTTCTTTCTCAAGAATCACTTCTTTCATCTGTTCGCATTTACTAATTGTTAGCATATCAAGTTTCATCGAGTTGTGGCCGTACATTTGGAGAAGAGATATCCCAGGTCAGAGCAATTCTCAACACTGACAGTTTTAAGATTAGGAAAACCCAAAACTATTTGGGAGTGGCTCATGACTATGTGTCTCAACTTTTTTGCTCCACTCACCCTCACTGTCTCCAATTTTGGGAGCAATATAATTTTGTGCTCCGCATTTGAAACAAGGGACCCACAATTAAACAATAATTCCAAGCAGGGACAGCTTTCAACGTCGATCCTTACCAATTCAGGAAACAATACCGCGTTTTGTTCCGTATCTGAATCTAGGGACCCAAAATCAAACAACGATTTCAAGGATGGACAGTTTTTAACCTTGACATTTCCCGAAAGGAATCGCAGGGAAGAAACAATGGAATCCGCAGGAACATTATCGTTCCATAGCTCTTTGCATGGAACGCCTTCAATTTCTAGATTTCTTATATTAGGAAATGTGACCTGCATAAGGATAATGTGAGAAAGGAGAATAAGTTGGACAAATTTATTACATTCTTCATTATAAAACATGATAATGCGAGAATACGAATGATCACAGTAAAGAATAGAACGAACCATCTCATTGAACAGCGGTTGTGGCGATTCGTCATTTTCTTCGATCGTCTCGCCTAGCTGCCTCTTGACACTCGTGGGACTCGAGATGAACGCTCTAAAGTTATGGCACCCCACAATTCTTAGATCTTCTAAGGAGGAAAAATAATACGAACAACTTCCTAAACTGAAACTAATCAAGTTATTGAGCTTCTGAAGTGTTAATGTACTCAAGCAAGGGAAAGTAATCACTTCTGCCTCCGATCGACTAGCTTCTTTCTCAAGAATCACTTCTTTCATCTGTTCGCATTTACTAATTGTTAGCCTATGAAGTTTCATCAGAGTTGTGGCCGTACATTTGGAGAATAGATATCTCAGGTCAGAGCAATCCTCAACACTGACAGTTTTAAGACTAGGAAAACCCAAAACTATTTGGGAGTGGCTCATGACTATGTGTCTCAGCTTTTTTGCTCCACTCACCTTCACTGTCTCCAATTTGGGGAGCGATATAATTTTGTGCTCCACATTTGAATCAATGGACCCACAATTAAACAATAATTCCAGGGAGGGACAGCTTTCAACGTCGATCCTTACCAATTCAGGGAACAATACCGCGTTTTGTTCCATATCTAAATCAAGGGACTTAAAATCAAACAACGACTTCAAGGATGGACAGTTTTCAACCTTGACATTTTCCAAAAGGAATCGCTGGGAAGAAACAATGGAATCCGCAGGAACATTATCGTTCCATAGCTCTTTGGATGGAACGCCTTCAATTTCTAGATTTCTTAGATTGTGAAATGTGACCTACATAAGGATAATGTGAGAAAGGATGATAAGTTGGACAAATTTATTACATTCTTCTTTAGAAAACATGATAATGCGAGAATACGAATGATCACGGTAAAGTATAGAACGAACCATCTTATTGAACAGCGTTTGTGGCGATTCATCATTTTCTTCGATCGTCTCGCCTAGCTGCCTCTTGACACTCGTGGGACTCGGGATGAACTCTCCAAAGTTACGGCACCCCACAATTCTTAGATCTTCTAAGGAGGAAAAGTAATACAAACAATTTCCTGAACCGAAACTAATTAGGTTATCGAGCTCCTCAAGTGTTAATGTACTCAAGCAAGAGAAAGTCATCACTTCTGCCTCCGATCGACTAGCTTCTTTCTCAAGTATCACTTCTTTCATCTGTTCGCATTTACTAATTGTTAGCCTATGAAGTTTCATCAGAGTTTTGGCCGTACATTTGGAGAATAGATATCTCAAGTCAGAGCAATCCTCAACACTTACAGTTTCAAGACTAGGAAAACGCAAAACTATTTGGGAGTGGCTCATGACTATGTGTCTCAGTTTTTTTGCTCCACTTATCCTCACTGTCTCCAATTTGGGGAGCGATATAATTTTGTGCTCCGCATTTGAATCAAGGGACCCACAATTAAACAATAATCCTATGGAGGGACAGCTTTCAATATTGATCCTTACCATTTCAGGGAACAATACCACGTTTTGTTCTGTATCTGAATCTAGAGATCCAAAATCAAACAACGATTTCAAGGATGGACAGTTTTTAACCTTAACATTTTCCAAAAGGAATTGCTGGGAAGAAACAATGGAATCCGCAAGAACATTATCGTTCCATAGCTCTTTACATGGAACGCCTTCAATTTCTAGATTTCTTAGATTTGGAAATGTGACCTGCATAAGGATAATGTGAGAAATGAGGATAAGTTGGACAAATTTATTACATTCTTCATTATAAAACATGATAATGCGAGAATACAAATGATCACGGTAAAGAATAGAACGAACCATTTCATTGAACAGCGGTTGTGGCGATTCATCATTTTCTTCGATCGTCTCGCCTAGCTGCCTCTTGACACTCGTGGGACTCGGGATGAACGCTCCAAAGTTACGGCACCCCACAATTCTTAGATTTTCTAAGGAGGAAAAATAATACGAACAACTTCCTGAACCGAAACTAATCAATTTATTGAGCTTCTGAAGTGTTAATGTACTCAAGCAAGGGAAAGTCATCACTTCTGCCTCCGATCGACTAGCTTCTTTCTCAAGAATCACTTCCTTCATCTGTTTGCATTTACTAATAGTTAGCCTATCAAGTTTCATCAGAGTTGTGGCCGTACATTTGGAGAAGAGATATCTCAAGTCAGAGCAATCCTCAATACTGACAGTTTCAAGACTAGGAAAACGCAAAATTATTTGGGAGTGGTTCATGACTATGTGTCTCAGCTTTTTTGCTCCACTCACCCTCACTGTCTCTAATTTGGAGAGCGATATAATTTTGTGCTCCGCATTTGAATCAAGGGACCCACAATTAAACAATAATTCCAGGGAGGGACAGCTTTCAACGTCGATCCTTACCAATTCAGGGAACAATACCGCGTTTTGTTCCGTATCTAAATTTAGAGACCCAAAATCAAACAACGATTTCAAGGATGGACAGTTTTTAACTTTGACATTTTCCAAACTGAATCGCTGGGAAGAAACAATGGAATCCGCATGAACATTATCGTTCCATAGCTCTTTGCATGGAATGCCTTCAATTTCTAGATTTCTTAAATTGGGAAATGTGACCTGCATAAGGATAATGTGAGAAATGAGGATAAGTTGGACAAATTTATTACATTCTTCATTATGAAACATGATAATGCGAGAATACGAATGATCACGGTAAAGAATAGAACGAACCATCTCATTGAACAGCGGTTGTGGCGATTCATCATTTTCTTTGATCGTCTCGCCTAGCTGCCTCTTGACACTCATGGGACTCGGGATGAACGCTCCAAAGTTTTGGCACCCCACAATTCTTAGATCTTCTAAGGAGGAAAAGTAGTATGAACAACTTCCGAACCGAAACTAATCGGGTTATCGAGATCCTCAAGTGTTAATGTACTCAAGCAAGAGAAAGTCGTCGCTTCAACCTCTAATCGACTAGCTTCTTTCTCAAGAATCACTTCCTTTATCTGTTCACATTTAGTAATTTCCAGTGCATGAAGTTTCACCAGAGTTGTGGCCGTATATTTGGAGAAGAGATATCTCAGGTTAGAGCAATTCTTAATACTGACCGCTTCAAGACAAGGAATGCCCAAAACTATTTGAGAGTGGCTCATTACCATGAATCTCAACTTATTTGCTCTACTCACTCTCACTTCCTCCAATTTGGGGAGCAATACAATTTTGTCATTTGAATCATAGGACCCACAATTAAACAACGATTCCAAGGAGGGACAGGTTTCAACGTTGATGCTTATCAATTCAGGGGCCAATTCCACGGTTTGTTCCGTATTTGAATCTAGGGACTCAAAATCAAACAATGATTTTAAGGATTGACAGTTTTTGACCTTGACACTTTGCAAGTTGTGCAATCTCCCTATGATTGTCGAGGGGAAGATGTGGAGTAGGTTGGAGCAACTTTCAATGGTGATTGTGGCCAATTTGCAAAAGGAACTTCTGGAAAGTTCATCGCGCCATATCCTTTTGAAGAATCCCATCGAGTTAAGCTTTAAGTCCTTCAAGTTTGGTAAACTAATCTGCTCATAAGAGTTCTGTGTTAGATTACGGATGTGAGAAATTTGATAATTTGGCCTAATCCTCATCACCAATCCAATGTAGTGGAAGAATTAATATTCATTGACAAATGTAGTTATAAATTGTGAACACATTTTAACAAATAAACCAAATAAGAATCTTCAAAGGGATATTGTTACCTGCCCTAGCATACTGAGTATCTATGGCTATTATGGGTAAAATCTCAAGAGAAGGGATGTTTACCTTTCCATCGAAGAAGGAATCTGAATAAGTATTCTGTAAATCTGAAGTAGTGGTTACTGACTCTGTCCCTTCATCTCCTCCTCCTCCTCCATCCACAACCCTTGCCTGAAAGAATATGAACGGACCCAAAGTGTACGAATGGGATTATTGCTTTTAAAAACCTTGAAAACTTAATCAATCAATATAAAATATTTAAAACTTAATTGAATGGAGAGCGAAAGCTTAAGATCTTTCGTCGAGCCTGAAAAAAATGGAGAAGGAAATGTCCCCAAAATATTCGCAAAATAGGTGATGTTGACACGGTTTTGTTGGCATGATGTGTTGGAATCAGTTCCAACTTGCATGAAGTTGGGACGTGAATTATGTGGACTTCTTTGTTATGTGGCTCTTTGTTCGCCTCCGTTTGAAATTATTTTATTTCGTTCATTCTTTGAAGGTTCATTCGTTCAATACACCGTTTCTTCTACTCATTAGAAATGTTATGAGTAATAAATTAGTCATATTAGAAACGCTTGAACCCAATTAATTAGTGCAATTATTTAAAATTGAAAAAATAATAGAAAAAAAAAAAGCAGTCGTAGAAAGAAAGCTTCCCTCGACCTATAGTTGAATGTGAATAAATATGTGTAGTATGTGAATGAAACTTATACCCTCTCAATGTGACAAACTGACATGGGGATAAAATGAAGAAGTTACCTGAATTGGAGCACCTTTTGATGTAATTTCATCTCCTATGCAAAAGCTTATCATATTTGGTAACTCAACCAAATCCAGGCAACGTAGGTAACGCAACTCAACCCTGTAATCAGCAGGGACCATATCTTTTCTTGCAATGGCTAGAATTGAGTCACATGTCCATACTTTAATCTCTTCTAAGTGTACAAGGTTTTGCATTTGTGACAGACACCACAAATATTTCAATCGGTTGCAATCTTTGACTGTCACAACTTTTAGTTGGTTGAAGCACTTGGAGGCGATGTGGCCATGGCATATCTTCTCCAGATTGATAAGATAATTGAGGAACAAAGACTCTAAAATTGTAAAAGCACTATTGGATGAACTAGCAATATACTTTATTGATGGGCTGTTTTGAATGTCGAGATGCTTCAGTTGCGGAAATCCTCGGATGCACAACTCGCAAGCGTTCTTCTTGAACTCTCTCAATCCTTCCAAACATAAATATTGAGTCTTCTGTAGAGTTTTCTGGACCCATTCTTTTGAAAGAATACTATCGCACCCTTCCAAATTGAGTATCATGGTTCTCAAACCTTTAAGTTCCCTACTTATCGATGCAATTCCTATGTGAATCCAAAATCTGTTTAGGTTCTTAAATGGTAGGTCACCATCCATGGAGAGTTCGGTGGGACCATAGATTGATATTTCCAGGGAAGTTAGCTTTGTCAAGCTCTTCAACTCGGTAAGCCTAGCATTACATGATTCCGACAGTATTTCATCCTCACCCATCCATTGATAAGAGTTTTCCCTCATATATAACTCTTCCAAGTTGATTAAGCCTTTCAAGACATTGGGCTCGAATGTGTAATGAACGTGGCATTTTTTTAGACTCAATGATCTTAGATTCGTCAGTTCCCCGATTTCTTTAGGGAACCCAGGAATTAAACCACCTTCGAAGCTAAGGATCTGCAATGCTTTGAGCTTGCCAATAATTGCCACATCCCCCAAAAGGCAATTGGTAAAATATAATGATTGGAGGTTCTCGAGGATTCTAATCGAGGAAGGTAAAGTGGTGAAACCAATGGAGTGAAGATACAGGACTTGGAGCTCCTTCATGCGTATGAAATCTAGTCTACAACTATCTCCTTCATCACATAGGTTCCAACCCGACATCCACCAGTCTCTAGAGTGAGACAAAATGAGTATCTTCAAGTAGGGAAATTGACACGTCATTAGTTTAGTGAGCCCATCACTCACAGCATTAACTTGGCATATTGCCCAACAGTTCTCGAGCTTTTCCTTTGACCACGAGCCATAATTGCTATTCATCATAAGAGAATTCTGACCTCTAAATGGAATTGAGACAACCACCTCACTGTAAAGATCATGTATGGTCACATTGTCCTCGTCATTGCCCCAATCCTGCAACAAACAAATGGAATGGAGGCTTTCGAGCATAGCATTCAATCTATCCCTTGAACTTTGTATCGTCTTATTGTATCCCTCAAAGAAGCCCAACCCCATGCCTAGTCCAAGTAGAAGTTCAACTGAAATGGTCCCGCCGATAAAACCACAGAGCAAGAATAAAGACCTCTCGTCCTCGCTCTCCAAATGGTCGTAACTCAACTTCACTATGGTTTCCATTTTTTTCACATCTATTTTTGTCAAAGCGTTTTTCCATGCAGACACACCCCTATTTTTCAAGGTGCTTGCAACGGAGATAATCAAAAGAGGCAAACCTGCAAGCTTCTTCACCACTTGAGCCGCTATTACTTTCAATTCCTCCTCGCCTTGGAGCCTGTCGCCAACCGTCTTTTCAAATAGCCTGAAAGCTTCGTCATTGTTTAGGCCTCCAAGAAAAAATGTTCGATCAGCAAGCATCTTCTGCTCCAGCACATCCTTGAATCTAGATGCGAGCAACAATTTGCATTTCCCGCTCATGTCTTTTGAAGGAATTCCAACCGCTTTCAAATCAAGTTCCCCCCATAGGTCATCCAATATTATGAGAACCTTCTCACTTGGATCCCGCTGTAATCTCTCCAACAGACGATTTGCCCTGCCGCTTTCGCTTTGCACGTCCTTCAGATCCAGTTTCAAGGCGTCAGCGATCTCATCTTGGATATTCTTCGAGACAGGAATCTGCGACACTTTTGCTTTGACGATCATGTGGAACGGTCCCTTCTCTTTCCTGAGTTTCTTCTCGACTTCCTCCAATAGCGTAGTCTTCCCCACGCCGCCAGGCCCGTAGACCCCAATCACTCTTAGCTTCTCATCATCCAGGGCTTTCATTATGCCCTGAAAGACGGAAGCTCGCGAGTCCGCGATAGTGTCGCCCCCATCACCAGCTGAGGAATTCACATCGGGAGTGCCAGTGACACGCCCCGGCGGAGTACTCTCATAGTAGACCCTCTCGAATTTACCTTGTGGGATGAGTGCCTGGATGGCCTGGGCTGTCTTCCTCGCGTCCCTGCCGAGACAATAACGCTCCTTTGGGTTGGGAAGCCACCCGCAGAAGCAAGTTTTCTTGGCTCTTTCCTCGTTATCCAGCATGCCGCGCGCCTTGTTGGCAACAGTCTCTGCATCATTCTTCCATCTGTTAACTTCGCGTTTTATCTCCCTCATGTTGTTTTCAGCATCATCGACGGAGCGCTGCAGCCCAACCCTCGCGTCATCCAGCTTCTCAAGTTCTTCCTTCAGTTGGCCAACGTAGCTGTTGGAGAATATCAGGTAGCCGCATCGACGACCAATTGGAGCCGCCAGGTATTCCGCCACTTTGGGAGCTATAGACAGAACAATATTCGCCATTTTCCCGCTTTTTTATTTCTATCTTTCTGATTTTCTTTCCTTCCTCTTTGGAGAGAAATGAAAGTTAAGAATTTATATATGCTGAGGAAGGCTGAAGTGATGGAACCCGAAAACGAAGCGACTAAAGAAGAGGAAAGGTTCAATAGGATGAATACAATGAACACGAGAGAGAGAGAGAGCTAGTGGCTGGAAGAAGACAGTGAAGGACGGTGAAAATTCGAGATAGGAAATGCGACAGATGTCTGAATGAGATGGGGTGAAACTCCCAAAATATATACGAAGGTGTTGGCCAAGAAAAGTCGTGACGACCATCTCATCTTTCCTCGGCCAAGGAAAGAATAATTTGAAGAAGGATCCCCCATGCTGGAGGAAAAGAATCCTCTGTCATAGAAGACAAGTATCTGAACTGAAAGGTGAGGAAGAATGCTCAACATGAAGGGAATAAATGAAAGAATCCTCCCGTCTCATGATCTCTTCACCCTGGAACCTTTAAATAAAGCGAAAAAGCATCCTCGAAACAGGAAAAGATGAAATAATCATCTTTCACGAAAGAAATCTCCGCCGCCTCTCTTTTTCTTTTAATCTCTCTCTTCACTTGTACTGCTCTTTTAATCTTCCATCGTGATTTCTAAGACTTCGACGCGCCAAATGGGCGAGGTCGGATTTGGGTTCAATATGAAGCAGGTTCTATCCTACTGGATTGTCGCTTTTGTTTTTGTTTTTGTTTTTGTTTGTTTGTTTTTTTTTTTTTTTTTTTTTGCCATTTCTTCCTTCGACCGAGAAATAACTCTCGCCTTTGGTAAGTAAAAATTTGACGTGACAAAACATACAACAGTGTCTTGTACTTTGTTCCCGATGACACGATATTCTTCTTCTTAAATTAGGGTAAATGTATTTAAAACATCTACAAGAACTAACAGAAAACATACAGTACCCTAGCCGAGCGCACAGGTGATGGTTCTCGGAGAAGGGACCAATGAAAGACCTTGCAAGCAGATTTCTACAAGAGGTGCAACCGCGACGGTAGACAACATAACTCAAGATTGACTCATGTTGTCACCGGATGACAAAATAGTTGGCCAGGGACCAAAAAAAGGGGGATTACTAACAAGGCCACTAATGAAAAAGATTCGCACCTACTTATATCTTAGTCAAACTCATTAACTGAAAGAAATACCTTCCTCAGAGAGGAACTACCCCTAAGAATACATATAATTCATGAATATGCATCAAAATATCTCCGAATATTCCTGTAGATTTGGTCGGTAAACCTCAAGTCGAGTATGCTTGAGATCAACTGCCTCCTCAAGTGCACTCGGCCATGACGTTGTGGTGTGTTGATTAAGAATCAAAGTTAATCCCGATTGATTTGAAATTCGACCCATAATTTAATTGCAAAGCAATTCGGCCATATTAGGAAGTCCAAATTGGACTCTTGCCAATCGGAGTGTGGGTGATGCAACAAGGGACATTAATTTCTAACAAGAACTCTTTTCATTATTGAAGATGAAATCAATGTTGTCATCAAATACGGGCTGATAATTTCTTTGCATATAACTATTTTATTGGTGAGTTTGGTCTTTTGAGCATGTTGAGTGTGCTTAATACGTATAAAAGCTTGCGAGAGACATAGAGATATTGAGAATCATCATCCGAGAGAGCTGAGAGTGTGAGAAAACTCATTTCTTGTGACTGATTCTTGTGATACTCTATGATTGAGAAACACTTGTGAGTGAGTGTAATTGAGCGGTTGTAATCCATTTTTCGCTGATTATCATGAAACCATCTTGTTAACTTTCCCCATAAGTAGGTTTTACCATTGGACAAAGTAAATCTGCTGCGTTCAGGTTTTATTCATGCAATTTATTTTTTACTTAAGTCATTTTCATTTGTTCTTGTTTGCGCATTAGTCGTAAAACTAGTATCAAAGCCTAGGGTTATTTTGTCTGTATGCAATTATCGCTATGGCTTCTAGAAAATTTGAGTTAGAGATCTTCACCGGCAGGAATTAGTTTAATCTGTGGCTCATTAAGATGTCAGCGTGGTGGGAGACATGGGGTTTGGATTTAGCGTTGGAAGGAGATGATGACTTTGAAGAAGAAAATAATAATTCAAATAATTTGAGGAAGAATCCCTAGACTGAAAGAAAAGAATCCTCTATCGTGGAAGCCAAGTATCTGAACTGAAAGATGAGAAAAAAATTCCTCAACCGTCTCATCATTTCTTCGCTTTGGAACCTTTAATCAAAGGGAAAAAGAATCCTCTATCATGGAAGCCAAGTATCTGAACTGAAAGACGAGAAAAAAAAAAATCCTTCAACCATCGTATCCTTTCTTCACTTTGGAACCTTTAAAAAAAGGAAAATAAAAAGATGAAAGAATCATCTTGCACTAAAGAAATCTCTCTCTCTCTCTCTCTCTCTCTCCTTTTCCCCCCACCACCTTCCCTTTACGGCTCCTTGTTTAGTCTTCCACCACATTCTATGGGACTTCGACCCCATGTCATTTCAAATGGATCAATATTTGATCAACACATACTGGGTTCTATTCAACTGGATTTTCCCAATTTTTTGGCCCATTTCTCCCATCGATCGAGAAATAACTCGCCGGCCTTTGATAAGTAAAGATTTAATGCAAAAATATAAATATATATATATAAATATATATATATATATATATATATATATATATATATATAGTGTCTTGTACTATGTTCATGATGACATGATATTCTTCTTCAAATAATAAGGTAAATATGTTTGAAACATCTACAAGAAGTAATCATGAGACACCTCTTGAACCAGAAATTAGTGGTTTAGATAATAGATCAGGATTTCGAGGCCGGTTTATCAACAAAACCAGCTTTGAACGGTTCTAGAAAATACAGATTCTCCTCATCATTCTCCTACTTATTCGCAAATGATAGATGCCGAGCTTAATGTTTAGAAAAACATTTTGAGCCAAACAAAGCTTTTTCTTAATAAAGAATTTAATTCTGAAAACAACAAACAAATCGAGAGAATGGTTCTTTAAAACCTTTGCTGATAAAGCAAAAGACATCAAACAAAAATATTCACGACTATATATATGAATATGAAGTCCATATATTTTTCTTTGATTGGTTAGAAGAACAATTCCTCGAACCAAAAAGAAATAATTATTTTAGATCATCATTACAAGTGGAAACTTGACAATGGCAAAACCATAGAATCCAATCATCCACCCTTAGGAGAATAAAAATTCAGCATGGAGATAATGCGAGGTTACAACCACTCCATTTAGGCTTCCGGACAAGGAGACTCTCTATACACCCATAAAGTTATTGAACAAAACAATTTTACTAATCAACATTTTAGTAACCTTAGGAAAACAATTGAATAGGATAGAATCCACCATCGAGAATCTACTCGGCTTGTGCATACAAATTGACACCCTAAAAAAACCCATTTTTAAAGCCTTTGAATTTCCAAAAAATCTTAGCCGAGTTTGCCAAAGCTATAGAACAAAAAGAAAAAACTTTTAGGAAAATCAAAGTTAGAATTGATCCTATACTAGACACTCTAAATTCGAGAATCTTATCATTAGAGACACTCGACCAACCCATGATAGCACCTGACCAAACACTCTAGTAATTCCGATCTTGAGTCGAGATTAACAGACTCAATTGGGAACAACCTCGAAGCTTTATTATAGCAGAGCTACCCCACCCGAGACATTGCCCAAGAAGAATCATCGCAAAATACGAATAAATACTCTCTGACGCCATCTATGAATGGAATATTGATGGTGTTGCTGAAGCTCAATACTATGAACCTTCTTAACAACATGGTTATGCTTGCTAATGCCTACAAAACCTAGCAAGATGTTTCTGACCATGCTGTTGCTAATCTTCTAGTTGCCGGATTTTCGGACAACTAAAAGGTTGGTGGGATAATTACGACAGGATGAACAAAAAACACAAATTTTAACTGCTTATAAGGTAGATGATTTTGGTCCAGCGCATGGATGATGATCAAGGACATCTCATCCAAGATCTTGTCAATACCCTTATCTATTCCATTTCACAACACTTCGTAGGAGATCCTTCACATATTAGAGATAGAAACCAAGATCTTCTTTCCAATATCGTTGCAAATCCTTAGGAAGATTTAGAATACAAAGAGCTTTTCTTTCAAAAGGGTTCTTATTAGACCATTTGCAATCAGCCCTTTTGGAAAGAAAAATTCTTATGAGTTTACACCAGTTATAGGAGACCAAGTTAGAGATAAAATTAGAGAAGAATACAGCGGTCAAATTCCTTATGATATCCTTTCTTATGGAGAAATAGTCTCTTATGTTTATAGACAAGAACACAAATGTGTAATACTATCAAATTACAAAGACAACTCAAGGAAGAACAATCCCTCACCAATAGGAGTCTAGGAGATTTTTGTGCCCAATATGACCCCTCTTATAATGAAAAAAACAAAAAACAAAATGTAGGGGAACTTTGTCCTCCTGAGAAAGAAACAAAAAAACATCGCAACAAACCTCGGCCCCGTAGGAATAACCAAAGACACCAGAATAACCAAAATAGGACTCACACAGAGATAAGAAAAACTTTAGAGACATTAAGTGCTACTCTTGCGGTAGAAAATGTCATATTTCAAAATACGTAGGATTAATAAAAAATTAAATGAGCTTTCTTTATATGACAATACTCTTAACCAGTTAAATAACATCTTCGTAGAAAATGATGATACTTCTTCGATGAATTTCTTGAGGAAGAAGGTCTTGAGATCAATGAAATAGATTCCTCTTCCAGATTCCGATTATGAAGACGCTTCTCCCGGAAAAACCCATTCTGATAACGTCTTAACAAAAAGAAGAGAATTCCTTCTCAGCACTGGCCGACAAAAATACTTGACCACGAAGCCAAAAAGAATACTTAAATAGACTACACTCTTCTATGAATATTACTTCCAAGCCTAATACTTCCTACAATCTTAAAGACATTTTGAATAGAAACAAAAAACCACAGTCTAGACCTATAAATATTAATGACCTCCAAAACGAAATAAAACAACAAAAAGTTAAATACAAGCCTTGAAAGAAACTCAATTAGAAATGAAACAGGAAATTTTTGATATAAAGTCTCTTTGTCATAAAAGGAAAAACAAAACTTGATGACCAAAATGAAATCACTAGTACCCCGAGACACCTCGATCAGCCTTTCTTATGTTGTTAACAGAAATAACATCTAGAAAATGGATAATAAATATTAAGATAAAAATCAATAATGAGTATATTATTGAAACAACAACACTCTTTGATACAAGAGCCGACCTCAATTGTATCCAAGGAAGGCATTGTTCCAACAAGATACTTTGACAAAACTTATGAATCCTTAAAATCAGCCTCGGAGACAAACTGAATATACAATACAAGTTACCCGAAGCCCCTAATAAAAGACCAAATGTCTTACAAAACATCTTTTCTTTTAGTTAAAAACATGAGGCAACAGGTTATCCTTGGAACACCTTTTATACAATTAATCCAACCCTTTAGTGTTACTAATGAAGGTATAGAAACTCATGCTTTAAACAAAAAAATCACCTTCAATTTCATAACAAAACCACAGAAAAGAAAGTATTAATATTTTACAAGAACATTCCATTTCAGAAATAAATTGCCTTATAAAAGACAAGAAAACCAGTTTGAATTTTTAAAAAGAAGATTTAGAATTCAAAAGGATAGAAGAAAATCTTTTGAAACCTAAAGTTGTAGAAAGATTGCTTCCTTACAAAAATACATAGAGAAAACCATATGCTCTACCTTACCCAATGCCTTTTGGGAAAGAAAAAGCATATTGTAGACCTGCCTTATGAACATGATTTTTCTGAAAACAAAATTCCTACCAAAGCCCGCCCAACACAAATGAACCAAGAAGTTTTAAAATTTTGTCAAGAAGAAATACAAGATCTTTAAATAAAAAACTCATAAGAAAAGTCAATCACCTTGGAGTTGTTACGCTTTCTATATCAATAAAAATGCTGAACTAGAAAGAGGAGTTCCCAGGTTAGTTATTAATTATAAACCTCTTAATACAGCCCTTAGGTGGATAAGATACCCTATACCTAATAAAAAAGATTTACTAAACAGACTTTGTAGATCAAAAATATTTTCTAAATTTGACATGAAATCAGGATTTTGGCAAATACAAGTCGATGAAAAAGATAAATACAAGACAGCCTTTCTTGTACCTTTTGGCCAATATGAATGGAATGTTAGCCATTCGGCCTCAAAAATGCCCCTTCCAGAATTCCAAAGAATTATGAACGAGATTTTTCAATCCTATTCAGAATACATCATAGTTTATATAGATGATGTTCTAGTATTCTCTTCCAATATAGAACATCATTTCAAACATTTATCTACTTTCATAAAAATAATCATACAAAAACTGATGCAGTAGTCTCTCCTACTAAAATTGCACTCTTCAAGACCAAGATTAGATTTTTAGGTCATTACATCCATTTAAGCACCATCACTCTCATAGAAAGATCAATCTCTTTTTTACTGATAAATTCCCGGATGAGATTAAAAGACAAAACTCAATTACAAAGGTTTTTGGGTAGTCTCAATTATATTTTAGATTTCTTTCCCAATATAAATATCCTTTGTAAACCTCCACCTCCTCCTTTACGGCTCAAACAAATAAAAATGCATGTTTACCATGCTTACATCTTCCACTTTCAAAATAGTAGAACAGACAGCGTCGAATTAGGATACGGTATAGTGTCTTGTACTATGTTCATGATGACATGATATTCTTCTTCAAATAATAAGGTAAATATGTTTGAAACATCTACAAGACAACTGGAAAACGTGTGGTACGTCAGTCGTGCATGCAAGTGGTGGTTCACGGAGGAGAAGCACCTTGCAAGATGCAAAGAAACCAAAGAGGACATTCATACTTTCACTTTCCCTATAAGGAAAAATGAAGCAAAAATGGTCCTTAAAATTTGATTCAATATGCAATGTTACTTATGAACTTTTAATTTGTTAAATATAGTATCTAAACTTTTGTAAATGTTCAATGTAGTCCTGAACTCTGAATTACTAATAAATGTTCAATCTAATTCCCTAACTATATCAAATTATTTAATGTCATCTTTTCGTTAATTCAAGTTAATGGAATACGTGACTTCTATTCCATTAAATATGAATGGTAGACAATATATGTATAGATTATCCACATAAAATATTTATCTCAAATTAGGAAAAGAAATTTGCACGTGGGATATTTGAAGTCCCTAATTTGTTTTTTTCCTTTTTTAAAGTAGACAGATAAAAGACGGATATATTGACTCATTAATTTTAAAATCCAACTCAGCATATAATATAATAATCCATGTCATCATATTGTTGTTTGAACAAACAGAATGACTATATTAAATATTTACCAATAGTTCAAGGGTCACATTGAATAAATTAGAAGTTCAAAGATAACATTGAACATTTACCAATAGTTCATGAACCAAGTTAAACAAATTAAAAGCTCAAAGACGACATTGTATATTGGACCAAAGTTCATGAATTATTTGTATTATTTTTCCTTCCTTCTACGAGGCAACTGTCCTTGATTGTCTATTGCACTTCGATACCTTCACAAAGTCTATTGAGGCACGATGTAGCCGCACCATTGCCTTCAAACCTTCCGATTGCCTTTCAAGCATGCCATTGGAAAAAGCTACCGACCTCGAAAACTGTTGAACGCTTGATAGCTTCACTTGAGGACATTGCCAAAGAGAGTCTAAGTTTGAGCCATTCAATATATCTAGTTTTAGGTTAACTATGATATATTAGCTACTATATCAATTCTCTGATGTAGGACTTTTTTAATACAATGCAGATGTGCAACTCAACAATCTCCCACTCACTCAGGTGTGAGTTCAACATTAGGTATGTTCTACATTAATTCACATGTGAATCTCCACTTTGTTGCGTGTGAGGTCACAACAACAACAACAACAACAACAACGCCAACCTTCATCTCGAATTGCCATCGAGAATGCAGTGCTGCACCACAACACTAGGCTGCTCGGAAACCACTGATCACGAGATTTCTTTCTTGCGATATTTACCAAATATTGATGCACATTGAGTTTCTTGAGATATTTACTAAACACCACACATTGGGAATTCAGGGTGGTCGCTAAGAAAGAGTCCAAACTTGAACCTATCAACATATCTACTTGGAACTAAAAAATTTAAGCCAATAAGTCATAGATTAACTCGGATAAATTAACTACTCGCACCACATCAATTATCCGGTGTGAGACTTTTTTAATACAATTCACACGTACATATTGACAAACGTCCAGCCTAACCTACAAATGACATATAGAAAAATAAATATGCTCTTGTATCGATATGTCAAATAGTCGTTATGAATAGCAAGAAGAAACTAGTAAAATTCTCCATGAGGTGCAACCGTGACAGCAGATGACAAAACTCAACGTCGAATTATGTTATCACCGATGGAGAGAATAGTCGGCCGGGGACCAAAAATAGGGAATCACTAATAAGGCCCCTAATGAAAAAGATTTGCCCCTACTTTAGTCAAGCTCATTCCCTAAAAGAAATACCTGCCCTCGGAGTGGAATTACACCTGAGAATGAATATGATCTATGAATACGCATCAAAATATCTATGAAGGTTCTCGTAGATTTGGTCAGTAAACCGCGAGCCAAATAGGCCCGAGATCAATTTTCTTTGCAAGCGCACTAGGCCATGACGCTGTGATGTTTTGATTATGACTCCAAGGGAGTTTGCTTTCTCTCTCTTCTTTCTCTCTGTACGGCTCTTTCTCTGGCCATCTCTCGCCGTCACTCACGGCCTCGTCTCTGCTCCCTCGCCTCCACCCTCCATCGTCTTCCAAACACGTGTGTCGAAACGTGTCGAGAAACGTTAACCACGTGTCGGAAAATCTGACACGCGATGACCGCGTGTCCGACTGTGTCCGAGCGTGTCGACATGTCTAACATGTAGGACGCAAATTGCGCAATCCCAAGATCTTTATAACCAGAACAAGAACATGCATAATTGAGTAGAAAGATTAATGCACCTGTTTGGGGATTCATCGTTCTTAAAGCGGAAGCAGAAAAATGGATTACCCACTCATGAAGGGGATCCACGCATCAAATCCTTCTCCTCTATTGCCCTCCGTACCACTGGCTCAATGAGGCGGCCTCCCTCACGTTTAGCGTTAGGTAAACGCCCCTTAGGTTAGGATACATGTGAGAATTAGGGTTAAAGGAGAGACTTGAGCACTATTTATAGAGTTTCCAGCAAGGCCCCCTCATTACGGGCCAGGCTCAACTCAGCCCACACTAGCCAGCCTCATATTAGACTAATTAAGAAACCTTCTATCTCACCTTAGACCAATCTCCGTAAAACGGTAACCGTTAAACGGTAAATTACAATATCAATTAATGTAGTCCACATTAGGAAAACTCTTACATTCTCCCACTTGGACTATATTAATTGAAATCATACTGTATGTGCGCACATTAGTCTAGAGATAATTCTTAATAGTCAATCCTATCCCATAAAGTCTCAAACACCGAATCATGGCGGTAAATCGCATGTATACACACAGAGCCTTCCATGGTCACGAGTGCTTTCAACTTTATTGATATGGATTCAATATGGTAGTGTGTCAAATGGATAACATCACTCATAGAGAGATCTCATTTGTCAGTCACCATTCTCTTACCTTAAGCGTCACAAAAACTTGTGCCACTAGAGAATGCCCATTCTCTTACCTTAAGCGTCACAAAAACTTGTGTCACTAGAGAATGTCTTTATGGTTCCAACGAACCCACATATGCCTTGTCCTTATGGTTAATATATAACAAGGCATATGCACAAGGCTAATAACCGGATGCCTCTAGCCTTCACTCAAGGTTTATACAATACCTTGAGACTTTATCAATATGTATTCAACATAATAACAACACATTCAAAAATATTTTATTGAATGCAAAAGTTGATACATATCAAACCGTTACTAAATGTAACGAACGCAGATGTAAACTTTATCAAAGTAAAGCCAAAATAGCTCTCACTAAATAACAGCATCTCATGATGCTCCTAGGCCCATGCTAATGACATGTCGCTCAAATACACATGGGCGTAGGCCTTTAGTTAGTGGATCTGCAACCACATCATCTGTGGAAATATATTATATTATAACGTCACATTTCTGTACCGTTTCTTTATGGTCAAAGAATTTGATTGCCATATATTAAGACCCCTTGAGACCTCTGTTGTTAATACTACAAATTTATTGTCTCAATACAACCGTATGGGCCAATTCATAAAATTAAAAACAGTCAACTCCTTATTGAGGTTCCGGAGCCTAATAGCCCGAGTAACAACCTAAAAGAATGTTACTAGCACTGCTTACATAGTAGAAGATGACATAGAACTTTATTTACTGCACTTCCTACTAACATAAATATGTATTATGTTATCGATCGCATGTCATCATAACAGCCAGCAAAGTTTACATCTAAATAGCCTACTAATTGCAATAATTGAACATATCTGTGAATTAGCATATAATCTCTTGTCCTCTTTAAGTATCTCAAAACCTTCTTGGCAGCAACCCAGTGATCACGTCCTGGATTTGACTGATATCTGCCTAGAAGTCCCGTCACAAAGATGATATTTAGTCTAGTGCAAATTCGAGCATACATTATACTTTTAAGTGCACTGACACGAGGTACACTATTTAATTAGATTTTCTCAATATCTAAATAAGGATAATGTGATAGATTCAGTCCATCACCCTTAACAACAGGAGCAATTCCTAGCTTGCAATGATGTATATTGAATATTTTCAATTTACAATCAGCAAATGTCCTCCGAGAAAATCTAATATAATATGACAAAAAAATCTTTACAGACCTCAGTACAAAGGATATAAGATGTCTCAAGGTCACAACTTGTAAGCAAAATATCATGTACATAGAGTATGAGGAAAAATAAATTTCCTCCCACTGACCTTGCAGTATATTGAATTACTTTGTTCCCAATTGAACAAAATAACAACACTATGAAACTTTAATAATATTATCTGGAAACTTGCTTAAGACCATGAGTTAAAACTTTTAAGTCTACACACAAGTTTACTTGAATCATCTGCTGCAAAAACCCTCAAGTTGCTTTATAGATTTTGTATCCATTTGGCGTAACTCTATATCAAAATAAACTATTAATGCCACGTTCACTCTGAAAGAATCTTTAAAAATACTAGAAAGAAATAATTATGTCTTCAATATTAAATATCCACCCCTCTTTCAGAGTGAAGACTTTATCATTTTTTATGGCATCTAATCACATACTTGACTAAGAATAAGAAACGACATTTATATATATGTCGCTAAATCAATGATATAGTGGATATTGTATTCATGCTCTCACAAATAGACTATATAGTCTGATGGTATAACTGATCGTCTTTCCCTAACAAATCTCCTAATACAACCACTTCATTTTACACTTGAGAGGTTTGAGAAATTTCATCATAAACTATATCAAGAATAATACCTTGAACCTCAACAAGTTTAGTCTATGATATAGAAGATTCCACAATTGTCTGTAGCACAATTGTCTATATAGGCAAAGACAAAGACACAGTAATCTTTCATCGTACTATTATCCTTAATAGTCTGAGAGCAGCTATCCTCTACAAGTACATCGAACTTTAGAAACTTTAATGTATGTGATTCCATAATTCTTGTACCTTTATTAGGGTCATAAAATTAATACCCCTTTGAACAATCTGAGTAAGATACAAAATAATTTCGAGTGGATCTAAATTCCAACACACTTAATATTGGATTAGATAACATCACTTCTGCATGACACCTCTAAATTTAATATAATTCAAGTAATTTATGTCCAGTCCATAACTCAAAAGAAATTTATGAAACAACGTTGGTAAGAAAACACATTTTGTATGTGAAAAGAGTTGCTTTCAAAATATCAACCCACAGAAGACCGGATATGTCACGCCCCGAACCTCAAGCACGCGCACATCCCACTACGGTCGATAGAAATGCGACTTCCCAGGACACGTCGCCGACCCATTCATTTAATTGCACATGCGGAAGCGGATAAATAATCCCTAGACAAAACTCAATTGGGATAGAAAAGCAGGATCACATTTTCAAATTCAAACCACACACCTTTATACATGTCAAACCGGTTCGATTCTACGGGACTAGGCTATTAACAAAAATATCTATAAAAGATCAGTCCTAAAAAACTAAGCTGTCCTAAGATCAGCTAGATAGGTCCATTGGCCAGCTCTTCAATCAGGATCGGCGAAGTCAAAAATCCTCTCAGCGACCCTCACTGGTCTACCAAAAAGCTCCGGAGGATCCGCCATCTAGGGACCTGAAATTGTTATCCCACAACGGGGTGAGACAATGTCTTAGCGAGTCCTACCCTCTAAAACTCGATTATGAAGAAAATAAGCCCCAGGGTGCTCTAGCCACACAAAGAGGATTGAGGACTTACCTCGCCTCAGTCCATTCCTGCACGTCAGTACAATTCAATAATCAATCAAATCATTCACTAAAAACCACGGTCGAAAGGACACGACCTATCTTTAGGTGGCAAATTACGGCCCAATGGGCGCGACCTTTAATAGGTGGCGGATTACGGCCTTATCGGGCGCGACCCTATCGGGTGGCAATTTACGGCCCAACGGGCGCAACCTTTAATAGGTGGCGGATTACGGCCTCATCGCGCGACCTTTGTCGGGTGGCAAATCACGGCCTAACGGGGCACAAGTCGAACTTGACGATTTTCTAGATCCATTCACAACCTTTCACAATCAAATTCCAATCGAATATCGATACTAAACATCTTTGGGATAAATCCCCACATAAACAACCATTCAATCAATCGATACAAACTGATCTTGCCAACCAATTACGGTGCTATAAGCCAACACCGGGTACTTTCAAGTTAAATACAAAAACTTCTCCAATTTCATTCAATTCCACACTTTGGAATAATTAACCATAATCATCATTCCACTCAATTTCTCCATTAAATATACAATTGACACAAACCGACCTTGCTGTGATCGGTGCGAAATTGACGACCGGCCATCCGGCATAATTTTCGAAAATAATAAATAATTAAATTTAATTTCGAAATTTCGAAAATTAAATAATTAAATATTATTTTATAATAATATAATTTAATAAAATAATATTTATAAATTCGAAATAATTATTTAATTAAAAATAATTAATTAGTGCTTAAACTAGATTACACTAATTTAAACATACAATTAGCCCTAATTAAACATCCATTAAACTAATCATACAACTAATCTAATTTACATTAAAATAATCTAATCTAACCACTTAAGCCTAATTAGACTAATCTAAACCCCCCTTAAACATGATTAACTTACTAAGCGAGGTTTAGAGGATAAACTCACCGGTTTTGCGCGCCGGTGAGTTCACGGCGACCACGACGCCAAGGCGGTCGATAAACCCGAAGCGGCGACACCAACGGAGGCCGGGAAGGGCTTGAAAACGGGCCACTAAGTCTCCAAAACCTTGCTGTCTTCTGCTTCTGATCTGGGCTGAACTGCAGAGAAGAAACCAGCAACTTCAACGGCGAAAACGGGCCGATCGGAGCTCCGACGAGCGAGTGGTTAGCAACCGGCGGCTCCCGGGGGTCAAGGAAATCTTATTGGAGGTTGGGATGGGCAAAGAAAGGGTCGGAAAGGGGCGAAACAGCAAGAAAACGCGAAACAGGCGGAGCGGGGCGGAACCAGGCGGTCCGGCGAGCGGCAGCTTCTCACCGGATTTCGGGACGACCGGAGAATCGTTCCGGTAAATGGAGAAGTGTTCCGGTACGGGTTTGGAGTGCTCGTCACGGTGGTGGGTGGAGCGTTGGCTGATTCTCACGGAAAGATAACTTTTAACTCGAATCTTTGGCGAAAGGTCGGCTGGAGCAGAAACTGGAACGACGGGAAAAACAGAGGAAGAAATGGGGTCCGATGGGCATGCGACCGTGGAGGGCTGATGCTGCTCGGTTCCTCTGGTTTTTGCTGAGCTTCTCTCCTTCAACAACAATGGAGAAAGCCTTGGATTAAGGGAGAAGAAGCTGCTGAAGAGTGGGGGTCTCCTTGGGCTCTCTAGAGCTCAACACTTGCCATCTTCTCATTGGCTTTGCCCCCACCATGACATCACATGACCTCAGCCACTCTATCTCCTCCAATCTTCCTCTACAAGCTTGGCAATAGGTGCAAAATGTGGTGTGCCATGGGAGCTACGAATTTTGGACATTCCCCCATTCAATCCATTCAATTCTCTCTTAATTCCAATCAATTGAAGCTCAATTGAAGCTCAAATAAATCGGTCCATGTGTCCTAGACCTTCTTATGACTTTTCCCCGTCAAATGATCCAACTTGCATCCTAAAGATTCGATCAAACACGGCCCTCTGACAATCTCGAACAAAAACAGCCTTACTTTGCTTTTCCGCCAAAAATCTCGGTTTGCAGAAAAATATTCTGAAGATGAGTCGACGTTCCTAAAATGAATTGTGACATGGCAGAACTTTCAATTTCTGAATTCAGGTTTAAAATCACGGTTAATTTCAATTTGGCGCGATTTGAGCGCGTCCTAATCTACCGGGTAGCTTTTAGAAATTTTCAATGCAATTGACCCGTGGTTGATTATTTTCAAGCCACGACATAATCTTCGACACATTGACGACTCTCGATTGTCGTGAAAATCTCGAGGTTTCAAATACGGACACAGGGTACCCAAAAAAGACAGAATAATCGGTTCGGTCCGGTCGACGAGAATATTGCAATCAGGTGGAATCACCCACACTCTAATCACATATCTCGTCGAATCGACCTATTACTGATCTCTCGTTTGATTACGCGGTGTCGTAATGATCCTTGCAGATTAATACGGTCGAGCGGCCGATTCATGGTCGATTCTCAAGCCTATTGCATTTAAATTCCTTAATGGCTTCACCTGATAGACTAGTTATCTCGTGAGTGATCAGCTCGGAGAATTGAATCATAAGCGTGTCGATGAAAAGTCTGTCTCATTTAATTGAAAACAGAATCAGAAATTTGGGATGTCACAGGATAAATTAGTCTTACTAATCATACTCATCACCATGTTCATTATGGTGCTTCATGCCTTTTAGCCAAATCTTCTTGTCAGGATTTTCAGGCATAGTAATTAAATTACCACCCCAGAATTTACCAAGTATTTGACAAATGACCCTTTAAGCAATTCAGTGTTGTCATACTTGCCAAAATACTTACTGCTACTATTAGGCCTGACAACCTTCAAGACTAATTTTAACCGGTTTATTCTTTATCTCGGCCATTTTCCTTAAATAGAAAACTTTCTTCACCATATACAAGATGTATATGTCATTAGGACTTAAACACAATCTTTGCAGATGTGTCCTAATTTCGGTATTAGACAAGACATAATTTCAAGCAACTAAGGCTTCCATCATCTTATAGCAGTGCAGTCCGCAGGCAAACCTCTTTTCAAGTGTTCCAGAATGGAATGCTTCATGAACAGTAAGCAAATTATATTACTCTTTTCTCAAGTAACAAATCATATGTCCACAACTTAAAATTTGAAACAGTAAAAATCTCAATAATAGTGGAGTTATTAATTACAGAAAATGTGACTAAAATAACAAGCAATGTATATAATTAGCATCATGTGAGCACTGTGTAACTTGACATACAAGTACACATCCAGAGAGTTACATGCATAATCATATAATCACCTTTGGGCAAAATACATGACATGCAATTGTACACTCCCCACATGATAGCGGTTATGAAATATGTTCCAATCTTCGTGAATTCATCATCTTTGGGCATATGAACCACTAGGATCAGTCACTTCTCCACCACACCATCATGTATCCCTCCATGAACTAATACACAATCACCTCCTTTGGGAGTATGACTATGCATTAGACCAGGAGGCATCCCAATCAATATACGAGACCGAAATTTCTCAAATCCAATCAAGCGTGCCACTTTGGCGGTCACTACTCAATTGAATCATTGAAACTCTCTCATACCAGGGATATAAACCTTATTGCTCACATAACAAGCAATGTGTGTAATTAGCATCATGTGAGCACTGTGTAACTTGACGTACAAGTACACATCCAGAGAGTTACACGCATAATCATATAATCACCTTTGGGTAGAATACATGACATGCAATTGTACACTCCCCACATGATAGCGGTTATGAGAATATATTCCAATCTTCGTGAATTCATTACCTTTGGGCATATGAACCACTAGGATGAATCACTCCTCCACCACACCATCATGTATCCCTCCATGAACTAATACACAATCACCTCCTTTGGGAGTATGACTATGCATTAGACCAGGAGACATCCCAATCAATATATGAGACCGAAATTTCTCAAATACAATCAAGCGTGCCACTTTGGCGGTCACTACTCAATTGAATCCTTGAAACTTCTCTCATATCAGGGATATAAATTTTATTGCTCACATACACCATATACATGTGATTTTGACTTTAGTGATAGGAGCAGCATATCACCAAAATCACATATCATGCTAATTACATTGCTTTATTCATTAATAAAAATTAATCAAACATATATATATATATATATATATATATATATATATATATATATAATCTGAATAACAGACTCCAATGATATCACGGATCACGGTTGTCGCGACCAAATTTTTCGGGGTGTGAACCACCTATGATTTGGCTAATGGATTACTAAGCCTAAACTTAACCCGGGCTCTCCCAAGCCCATACCAATTCGCGACTTATGTTAAAGTTCTTAACATGCAAATGATTTTTAATTAGGAGTCGCCACTAATCTATTTTTGGTGGGTCGATTAGAAACCCAAGTAAAGTAATGGGAGTTTTACTTTACTCCTACGAACCAGAGATTTGTGAGTTCGGGGACTTGATTACGTTAGATTTCTCTAACGCCCTTTCGGTACCTTTTTCCTTTATTTTGAAAAATGTTTGGCAAGCAGTTTGAATCAATTTTAATTTATCTCCCTAACATGTGAGGTGATCATACGGGTGCACAATCCACCAATTTAACACCCAAGAAAGCAATTAAAAAAATGCAGAACTTACCTCAAAGCAACGAAAGCATTTGCAGTGTTAAATCAAAATTCACATCAGCAATCCTAGATATGATTTCTAATTAACACGCCATCACTCAATTTTTGTTTTCACTTTTTAATGAGAATATAATCCATATGCAATGCAATGCTTCTAATCTAATATGAAATGATATAGAATGGCAACATGTCCTAAACTATATGAATGAGTAAACAAATTTGTGATTTCTTAATGAACATGCAATAATTAAATATGCAATCTAAATGAACCAAAATGACCTAATCTCAATTTCTAATTAAATGAACCTAATAACAATCACTAAAATGACGTGCATTTTATGGGTCTAATTCTATATGACGTGCACATGATTTTTCTATTATAAAATAATGCAATCTATCCTAGAAATTACAACTAATTTATCCTAAGACAAATTTTATTTTTTCATGAAATTCGAAATTAAGGAAAATGCGAAACATAACTACCTAGATTAAGATTCTATCCAGTTTATATTAAGGATCAGGTCAGACTAAATCCTAATTTAAACTAAGATATTATCTTAACCTAGCAAGCTCTAACCTAAGATGCAAAAATCAATCTAAACTTAAAATAAAACATGCAATTTATTCTAATATGACATGACGTGCAAAATATGCCCTACCTCTACATGACATATGCATGATGATTTTTTGTTGGTTTTCAGTTTTTTTAAAATTCGAAATTAAAATTGCCGAATAATTAAACATGCAATTCGGATTAATGAAAGAAAATCTAACATCCTAAATTAATTTTTTTGGTATTTTTTAAGAAATTCGAAATAAATAAATTTCCTATTCTAAACATGCAAAATAAACCTAAAACAAGTAATGTTCTAACATGAACCTAATCGACTCAAATATTTTTTTGGTTTTTCCTTTACGGGAGCAATCAAATAAAGGCATCGAGAACAGCATAGCAACAAATCAAGCAAGATATCATCCATGTCCATTTAATTTTGGAAATAAATTGACAAATCGTATCTCGCGCATGAGATCGGATCGGCCAATTTTTAAATAAAATCACAAATCGTATCTCGAGCGTGAGATCGGATTGGTGATGATTTTTCGTGCGATGCGGGTCGTATTTCGAGCATGAAATCGGACCGCCAATCATATGCGTGACGCGAAATTAGGAAGATTTCCCAATTTGTAAGGCTACTCAAGATTACGAATATGATAGATATCGAGAATTTCAATCATGTGCATCGAGGAATATTTCAAATAAGGAAACATAATTTTCGGAAATCAAAATAGATAAGATTTTCACCTAATTCGAATATTGGTTTCCGAATTCCGATCCTCGAATGGCTACTCACGATGCAATGTGGCGGTACTCGGTTGCTCGAAAGTCGTCGGATGGGCTCCACGAGACCTGCAAAGAAAGACCAGTATATGTCGTTGAGGATTCTGCAGATAACCTAATGGGCCACACGGATGCGGCTTGCGTCGGGGATGGCAGCCCAAACTCGGAGAAATCGTCAGGACTCCGAAAACACTCGTGGGAGTGGAACTTGACGTCGGAGCTGGCTTGAATTCACGGTAGTGTCTCGCGGTGACTCAGTGCCGAGAAATTATGGGATTCACTTGGGACGTTGAAGCGCAATAGCGGGCAAAGTGGCAATGCGTGGCAGCAAAACCCGAACATGAACAAGGACGTGCATGCAAGGCACGAACTTTGATGGATGCCTAAAGTTTCAAGAGATGGGGCTGATTCAAGAAGACTCTTGGACTGCAAATTGACGTGGTGCTTTTGACTCCAAATTGACGTGGTGCTTTTGACCAAGTCCACGTATTCTTCTGATCCAGAAAGCCTTTCCCAAGAATTCTTCAATTTGTTGCCGTAAATCCGTGAACTACGTGGCTCGCTAGGAAGTTCGTCTGGATGTGGCTCGGATGAGGAGTTTCGTCCGGACTAATAGAGAACGTGATTTGAGCAGAAGTGGCTGTGAAGGAAACCGGCGCAAGGAGACACCGAGAGTGGCTGTCGATGATGCCAAGACAGCAGCAGGATTCACCGTGAGGGATCTTTTATCGACAAAGGGCTGCGTATGCGAGGAGGGTCTCGACTGCTACCCTTTTCTCTCTCAATGTAGCCGTGTATTCAATATCTGTGTGCCCCCGAATGTGGCCGTGTATGTAATTGTGTGGCTCCCTCAAAACCCTACGCGTATTAATCTATTTATAGGCCACGAGTTAGGGTTTTAATTTTTCCAAATCCATATCCACGAAAATTCCTTTTCCGTATGCAATATTTGCTTTTCCAAATGCAATATTTGTTTTTGATATAATTCAGGATTGCAAGAGGATTATTTCATAAATTTGAAATCTCGCACAAATAAATCAGTAAAATCTCTCCGAGGATACGAGGCTTGGGCCGATTTGTTCTCTTCGTGGGCTTAACCAGCTCATCAAATTAAAATTCTGAACAATCAATTCGAATTCATCTGTCACCGACCCAATGTAAATGCGAATTAAAAAATAAATGCACCTAAAACTATATGCTATGCAATTAATTTTTTTCAGGGATAAAATTAATCCCTATTTTTTTATGCAATAAATAAATAAACTAAATCGCCAAAATTTAGGTGTCAACAACAGTAACACAAGAAACTTCTCATAACATAGAAGAAAACATCTCTTGTGCACCCCGATTATAGATTACCAGCACGTAAATGAGTATGCTTGAGTAACAAAAGTTTCATAACTTTTACTATCTCTCATAACCTCAATACATACTTCAAATACTTTCTCATAATGGTTATATCTCATTAAGCCAGCTTTAGCTCACAATAAAGTTTAATTTTTATTAATGAATCACACATTTATAATGCTTATGTGATAACATACCTATAACCCAACACTTGTATTTCCAAAATCACAGAAAATACAAGAAAATACACAAAAATACACTAAATATACGCGTATTTAGGGCTTTGTATGTATTTTCACATTCATAAAATCATCAAACATGTAAAATAAATTCACCACAAGATAGAGAATAGTCATACGAACCTGGAGCCGCAAACCACGCGCCCATCGGAGCCTCCACGCACCCGCACGAACCGCCTAAGTGTGCGGCGCGTGGAGCTCACGCGCGAGCATAGTGACCGGTCAAAATCGGTCCGACCGGTTCCCGGCTCGATCGTCCGGTCCAATTGATTGACCAATCCGGTCAATATGTCGGAGCGGGTCCTTGGGTTGGCGTGTGTCGGGTCAGCCGCCAATTGGGTCGGGTCGGGTCTGGCCCGAGTCGCTGACATCATCATGACGTTAGCACCACGCGTACGACGCACGTGCGAGCTGCGCTCCGCACATGTCGGATCAGGCCTGGATCGCTGATGTCATCGTGACGTCAGCCCTTGTGCGTGCAACACACGCACTTGTGACCCCCAAACATAAGCCTCTTGTGCTCTTTCTCTCGGAGAAGAACACAAACACGAGATGCGAAAAAGGGGTTCCCGTTTACTATTCAGGCAGACAACAAGGTGCACCAGAATTTCATAAAAGGATCTGAAAGGCATCTCGACTAGGACATCAACTCAGATGCACAAACTAGAGGCAACACCATCTTACAGACAATCGCCGTCCTCCTCCCAATCTAAGTCAGCTCAAAGTCCAAGTCTGCCAGAGGGCAGTAGAAAAAGAAAAAGCAAACTTTCGAATCGCATCTCAGATTCACAATCGAGCACAAACTATTTACAGATCGATCATACAAGTAACCCCAAACAAGACAACACAATCAAAGGATCTACACTTCTCACATCCTGCGAAACCTAGAATAACCGCAAATCTTCCACCACACCACTTGTCAGACAGAAAGCAGCTCACAATTATAGGTGTCACGATTACTAGATCACGAATCCCACCACATAAATTACTATGCTTAGAAAAGGCTCACATCGTTCCATCGCAAAACCAAACGGCGGACCGTCGATCGGCCACGCGGAGCCCTAGCCTTTCAATCTAAAAAACTCCGTAGCCCTCAAAGGAAGAAAAAAACTCGCTTTACCACAAGAAAAACAGATTATCGACCACAAAACCGCGAATTGTAGAACTCAATCGAGGCGAGGGATGGCACCGCGAGCAGTGCTCCGCGCGTGGAAGCGCATAAGGGCGCGTGACCACGCGTGAGCGCGTCTACAACGCCCTGGCGGCACGTGGCCGCACGTGGGGGCGCGTGAGGCCTCCCCGGCGACGCGCCGCCGACCGTCTTGCTCGTCTCGTCGAGCCCAGTCCGAATTTGTGATTTAATTTTATTTTTATTGAATAAAAAATCTCGAAAATCACAAATTAGCGCAAAAACTTTATGCGTTCAAGTTCTAGGGTTATGGTTGCTTTGATACCACATGTAGGACGCAAATTGCGCAATCCCAAGATCTCCATAACCAGAACAAGAACATGCATAGTTGAGTAGAAAGATTAACGCACTTGTTTTAGGATTCATCGTTCTTAAAGCGGAAGCAGAAAAAGGGATTACCCACTCATGAAGGGGATCCACGCATCAAATCATTCTCCTCTATTGCCCTCCGTATCACTGGCTCAATGAGGCGGCCTCCCTCACGTTTAGCGTTAGGTAAACGCCCCTTAGGTGAGGATACATGTGAGAATTAGGGTTAGAGGATAGACTTGAGCACTATTTATAGAGTTTCCAGCAAGGCCCCCTCATTACGGGCCATGCTCAACTCAGCCTACATTAGCCAACCCCATATTAGACTAATTAAGAAACTTTTATCTCACCTTAGACCAATCTCCGTAAAACGGTAACCGTTAAACGGTAAATTACAATATCAATTAATGTAGTCCACATTAGGAAAACTCTTACATAACACGTTCCGACACGTGTCGAACACGACATGGAAGCACGGACAACATGCCCGTGCTTCATAGGTGGCAAGTGTGTCTATCTTTCTTGTCAAAGCTTGTGATCAAGTCACTACACTTGGACATTCTCTTGTGACCACTCCCATGAGCACACTTTTGTGAGTCTCCAGTGATTACCCGACGTGTGTGAGATGGATGGACCATCACACCAAATGGAGATTAGATGGATGTTCAGAGAGTTCTAGACACCTTATTGATATAAAATAGACATCTATCTATTAATCTTGTGACAATGCATAGGTTTTGAATTACATATATAATTGAATTGGTAGGGCGACTTCTTATACGTGAATGCTAATATTATTCAAGTAAAGAATATCTTTTTATTCAAGTATATGATACCTAGTAAAATAGAAATTAAAAAGGAATTGCTGAAAAAGCTTGAAAGTGTCATGTTAATGTGTGCATGACCATACACAATTATATATTTAGTCCCAAATTCATACAAATTGTTTTACGACTAACAGCAGCCAAAATTCTTACAAAAGCAACCCTCCTAATTCGGTTAGTCACACAAAACAAAAATAATTTTAATCAATGGTATATAAAATATACTTATACATGTACTCCGAAATTTAAATAACCTGACATAATCGGATGGTTAGCATATATGTATAAATATTGTAGTGTCACAATAGAGGCTGTTTTGTATTGATTGTGGATATAATAAAAATTATAATTAAAAAGGTATAAATTACATGTATATCCATGATATGCAAATTCTATACTGAAAAATAGATTATTTAGGACAAAAATTGAAGTATATCGATCAACGAAAGAAATTAACATATCCTCACGGGTCGCTAGGAGGAAAGCCACCCTTGACGTCGAGTAAGCCCAAATTGAGTACATGCATTTAAGGGTGGAATCAAAGCAGCAGTGAACGCACGCCTCAATTCGAGGGACAATATAAATGACAAGATAAATATTAGGGGCTTTGAGCCCCTTACCTCCCAGATCTCGGATCTTAGGGTGAGATCCTAACCAACTAGGTTAAGAGGTTACTTACAAATTAATCTGACATAAGTAAATTAATAACATCGTTAAAACTTATGAACCGCGTCTAAATTAAAAAAAAAAATACATAATTTTCTAATTTATTTTGACATTGATAAATCTAATTTATTTGGATATTACTAAATCCCTTACAATGTTGATAAGAAGTTGGTAATTTATTAATCCATTCGTATGTTGGCAAAATTCTTCAGAGTATTGGTAGTTTATGACCACGCTCGTAAAATATCAAGAAGTCGGAAACCGAATCCTTCAGCAAGCTTTGAATCTTTTTTTACAGAACTGCAATTTTCAAAGTAGCTGTTGAAGAGATGGTCAAGGTGCTGTTGGACGGAAGAGCAAAATCCCCGGCCCGCAACTGTCCATACAATTTTCGATTGAAAATAAGTGGGCCCTACCGCCTCCAAAATGCTAGAACTATCCGGCCATCTCGCAATCTTTTTCTCCGAGAAAATATTGGGTGGGGTCGGGCGCGCCACGTCACCGTGCGCCGGCCCAATCAGGATACGACACGTGTCACCACGTGGCTCCACCTGGTCCTGCTTTTTTTTAGCCAAATTTTTGCCTTCTCCTTCTCTCTCTTCATTAATCACTGCGTCCTTTTCTGACTTCTCCCGCCCTTCGCATTTGAAGTGCCCTTTCTCTTCTGTCTTCTCCATCAAGCCGCACGAACTCTCTCTCTCACACACAAAAATCTCTCGATCACATCCGGCACGACGCCTCCGCCGCCTCCGGCACAATGCCTCCGCTGTCCTCGAGACACTCCCTCAGCCTGCACAAAGCCCTCCTTTAAATATCTCTCGGGAGCTTGCCCGCCGCATCCCGAGCTTTGGTCCGCTGCTTCTGGCACGTCACCTGCGTCTCCGCCTCCGCCATCGCCACTCCTTCAAGCCGCACGAGTCCTCTTTCGAAAATCTCTGCCTCCCAAGAGCCCGCTCGTCGCAGCCGAGCTCAGATTCGCCGCCTCCGGCACATCGCTGGTGCTTCTGGTGCTTCCTCATCCCGCCCCGCATTCATCGTTGGTGCTTCTGTGTTGGGGCTATAGTGTACTCATCCGACACTGTGGCCGTGAGCAAACGGGTTGTGCTCACACATGGTAATTTCATTAATTGCCATGTGCGAGCTCTTTGCAAGGTTTGAAGCCTCTCAGTACGAGTACCCGAACTCCGAGAATGTGTATTTGGTTGTCCTGCCAATTTTTCACATATATGGCCCGTCGCTCTGTCTTGGGACCGTTGTCGTTGGGGCGTACACGTGGTTGTGATGAGGAATTTCGATCCCAATGTGGTGGTCAAGGCCATCGATAGGTATGGAGTCACCCATTTCCCTGTGGTTGTGATGAGGAGGTTTGATCCCAATGAGGTTGCATCCTCATTTTATTATGATCTCCGGAATATCAAGTATTTGAGCAAATTCAAGTAGGATGAACCTGCAAAGTTGAGCATGTATTTTTTAGTAATTCAAACCCATAGTCTGTGGCCTATATTTAGATTTATCATGGTAGGACATATGTCATTGTGGGAAACTCAGTCCTAGTTTAGGGACATGATGTACATTTTCCTTGCAGTCAATAGGAAAACTTTGAATTTCATTGATGGAACATGTGCCATTAAGCATTCAAAGACAGAGAGATGCAGAGAGAAGCCAGTGACACCTACTCCCTCTCCATTTTGGCTAGCAGAGAGTGCTTGAGATGGAACCATTTCTCCACATTTCCAGTTATTTACTTTTATATGTACGGAGTATGTGAAAGAATTCAGAAACGCTTGACTTTGATATAATGCACTGTATAAATGTCAGTATGGTTACACAAGCATTGCTCATAACTCGTTTGAATGTTTTTTTCATTACAGGCAGGACATGAATTCTTTCAGATCCATCATTAGATCTTACTACAGAGGAGCCGTTGCAGCACTTATAGTTTATGACATCACCAGGTATGTAAAATTCGAAATGAGAGTGTCTGTCTGTTTTATCTGGCAGGGATAGAGAATGGGTAGAATGATCACCTTACAATCTCGTGTCCAGGTTAATTAACTTCCTTAGACATTGAGTAACTTCGTAATATGGATGCCACCACGCGGCAATGAAAGCTATGCAGCAAACTAAAATGGGGAGAAAATGTGATCAACAGATTATGAGGCCATGCAACCTATGATCAAAGAATATTTACATTGGAATCTGAAATTATCATCCTTCATTTGTTTTTCCTTATCTGCATCGACCAATTCACTATACCTTACGTGCTTTGATTCATGAATATTGGTATTTTTTTTTTTTTCTCTTTGGTGGTGATGAGTTTGGTACAAAATGCTCCCCGGGGGCTGCCGGGAGAGGGGGAGCGTGTCCGCTTATGAGTTTTGGCCACCATTGTTACTGCAAATGAAAGCAAACCAAGCATGATGCTCTGTTCCAAAAGAGTTGCTAGTTAATTTGCTTTGTGTTCTTGTTTGAAGGTTTGAAGGAATCATGACTCTAAGCCAAGGGCAAGCGGTATTGCTGACATTTTGCTCCTGCATTGGCTTTGTGAGCGTTGGCCTGGTTCCTATGATTATTGTTCTGGACATTCATAAAAACTGGTTTTGGATCACTGCATTGAGGCCCTTAGCATAACTGAAGATTGTTTTCAATTGAAGAGTTCGAGTTTTAGTGTTCCTAATCTCCGAAGAGCAGATATCATGTGTGAAAATGCTGAACCCTTGATATCCAGGTGAGCAATGAAGAAGGAGCTTCAGCTCAGTGAGAAGGGCATGGTTTATTTAAAAGGCATATTCAAGAGATGACCAACACCCCGGCACTTCTGATGGGGTGTTGGTCATCCAAGACTTGCAGCAATACTTACTGCAGGGCCATGCTGTTACTAGGAAGCTTGATTCTAATGGTAAGGTGGATACTATGCAGACTCTGCACAACCTAAACGAAGTTATTGATTTTCTTATTGTTGGATGCCGGATTCCTAAAAAAGGTTCATTCATATAGCTCATATATGTAACATCGTGATTATCTAGATGAGCCGCCTCAATTTGTACAAGCCTGAAGGATAAGTGCTAGAAAGCATTTGTCTACTTGGATTGAGCATTTTCATGGCCATGACGGACGGGGTGAGTATAGCTGTGAGATTTTTTTTTTTTTTTCAGCTGCATCTTTTGAGTTAATGACAAGCAAAGAATCAATGTTTCAATTTCTTACTACTTATGAGGTGGACTAAGGTTAGATGATGTTTTCACCTATTGTCATTTGTTTTTTTTATTTATTTTTTTATTTTGGTCGGTGTTTTGCTTGATTGTTGATGGGGCGCCAAAAAGTTCCCATTGTCTAAACACATCAATTATCTGGTTGAATATGACAATATGCTGTTTTAAGAAGCTTCTTTGTATGTTTTCTTTGTTCTACAATAAGCATGTGGCAGGTTTTAATGCAAACTCAAGTCACTTATGTTCATTCACATGCAGGATGCTGCAATTGCTTTTGATTGGCGAAGTTTTCACTGTTGTTACTAGACTTGTGGAGCTAGCCGACCACTTCCACGAGTCCATAGGGTTGAAAAATCCTCCTGTACTATTCCAAAAGATAGCACTGAAAATGGGTTTAAAGGATAGATGGCTAGGTGTTTGCTGTGAGATAGATGATAACCACTTTTGGATGGCTATGGTCATGCTTTTGTAAAGTACTTACACCCTGTCCTGTATAATGTTATTTTGGCCGTGAACATGTATGTTGAGTGTGTAGTAGTTGGCAGATCTGAGCTCTAGAATCTCTTCTCAGTTATTTATTGTGGTGTTCTTTTGCAAGAAAAGAAAATCATATGACTAGCATGTTGATGATAGTTGATTGTTTATTCTCCAATCTCCTTGAGGGCTTAGGACAGTCAATGCCCATAATTAGATTTTCAGAAAGTTTTTATTTATAAATAGTTCTTGAGACAAGTTATTACTTCGGAAGATTTTGTTGAGACTCATGCCCAAGTATGTTGCGGTGTTCTGCTGAACGTTGATCATCATGAGTAGTCTAAGACATCTAAAATTCTCTTCGGGTTTTCTCTCAAGCTGATAAGTTTGCTATGGTCACTCTAACTATCACCATGAGCGGACATATTGGTATGTAGTATTTTAAAGTGACAAAATATGGAACTGAGTGAATCAAGATTGCCCTTTATTCATAGTCATGTATTATATTCCAAATGTGGGAGGAGGTTAAAAAAAAGTATGTTTATTAATAATGACCTAATTTACTACCATATTTATTTCATTTCTCACTCTTTTACTATTGTCAACTATCCATAGTTCGTTTTTGTGTTTAATTATCGCACACATATTTTACTTGTTGTTGCAAGTTAAGCAGTCCAATGTAGTTGCTCCTCATGACATGCATTTTTAAGTTGTTCATTATCTTCTCAAGGAGCATATTTGGGAGGCACCTGATTACAAGGTGTCAATGAGACTATTCTTTATTTTAATGATGTCATTTTGTACACGTTTAACAATATCACTGTGCCCAGCTCATCGTATTTGGTACAATGGGGTTGGTAACATCTCTCCTATATTAACTTCTTCGCAAAATGAGGATATGTGTTAGAGAGATGCATTCTAGGAAGCCTTTACTTTACCGAACTCACATATATGACGAGCTTTGGGAATCAAAGCTAGAATCCCATTCTAGCTATACCATTGATAGATTATTTGTTGGATGAAGTGAAAGATTTGAACATTGATAGAATCCCTATACAATCTGTGCATCCCGATGTCAAAGTCATGGTTTTCATTTGCCCCAATCTTCTTTTGTTAATTGTATGCTTATGTAAATTTTGCTCATGGAACCTGATTGGAGTAACTTCAGTTTCTTCCTTTTTCTCGGGATGAGCAATATGATGGTTTGACTCACAATCAAAAGAGCAATTCCACTACTGCTTCTCTTCTAGCTTTTGACAGTTTGGCTTGCCTTTCCTTTTAGTCATGCCTAGTGTTCTCTCTGCTGCAGATGGAGGACTTAATGGCAAAAGTTGATACTAGTTTTAAAGAAGCAGCATACCATGCTTGGCTTTGGCTACTATAACTCGATCAGGGAGATTGGGAGGGACAAAACAACACTTGTGGAGCTAGCCAATTGATTTCGCAAGTCAATTGGTTTGAAAATCTTCCTGTGCTATTTCGAAAGACAGCACTGAAAATGAGTTTAGAGGATATTCCTGGCATCTAAATTTGCAAGCGATCATTGTTTTGGTGACATTTGAGCCTTGGATAAATATGAAATGGCTTTTTCATGTTGGTTCAGGGCTTATTCAATTAACTTTGTTATGAGAGAATAGTTCTCGTCATTGATAAAGAAGAAAGTGATCAACCAAGGCTAATCAATCAGGAGACATGGTGTTCCCAATGTCCTGCTTCTTCTCTATTTCCATGGTCATTATCTTCAAGCTCCCGGTTTCGTTTGTCCTGCCAATGTGCCATAGATTTCCCGGAACCTGTGGTTAAGCTTCTGAGTGTAAACTTACTAGATTTAAGAGCTATCTTGCAGATTTATGAAGTGTTTAACCTTATATCAATCCCCTTGTTAAATCAACACGCAAGACTTGATGTAATGAATGACTTCATTCATAATGTGTTTATTAACTTTTTTGTTGTAGCTTGGCACTTTCAATTTAGAATTAAAACATTGATGCCAGTCACTTCTTTGTACAAATTTGACTTTTTCCCCGAGTGAAAGATGGGTAAATTGTGAGAACAACATACGACAGTGATTGACTCTTCAAATTGCACTTTGAATTTATAATTTGTTCTCTTGAACTACTTAATTCTCGTCACCATGACAAGTCTTCATGGAGATACCACTTTCATGATAAATATCAAAATTCTCCTCATATTGCAATTGACAAATGAATATCTCTCATTACACAAAGTAAGCGAAGAAATCAAGATGAAATTTACTTACATTAACAAATGAATATTTCATCCTTCAAATGTTTACAATTTGTACTTCAACTACTAAACTAACAGGACACATGTTTGTGCTCACAAAACAAATTCCAACAAAAAACAAATCCAACATGTTTTATCTTGTGTAGAAGAATGACATTGGCTCGGTCTTGTTTGAAGAGAACTCTCGACTTTTGGCAACAATTAGTCCTTTTTTTGGGATTACGAGCCAATTTTTCTCAAGTTTTAGAGCGGTTCCAAGCAGCATTTTTCCTCGCATAGCATCTGATGAAATAAATCACTGGCTGGAGAAGTGCAATTAGAAGAAAATCAGAAAGAACACCAACTGGAATGTTTAGATAAGAATATAGAACAACCCCTTATCTTCTGATTTAGATTGCCTTGGCAAGACAACGAACATGATAACATTGGAAATTGTGACCACTCTTCACTCGGTCTTCATGTATTGAGCAACTCCAGCCCTAGGATAGCTAGTGACAATTAGATATAACAATAGGAGAAATAAGAGAAGCAAGCATCAAAGCAATGACATTTACTTGCACGAACCACAATTGTAACACTTCACAGCTTGGCAATTCTTATAGAGCTTGTGGTCCTTGGTGGAGCACAAAAGACAAAAGAATTCCCAGAAAAGTATAGCCCTCGCAATCTAGAAGTCAACAACTTCTTGAGTTCCCTTCAAATAATCTTTCCAATGGCTGATTTTGGAATTGAATTGGTAAAAACTACTTTCCTCACTTTCTTACAGGGAGCAACCTATAAACACAAAGATGCGTATATTGAAACGCTTAGTTCATTTGATCATCAAGAAAGACGGATGAAGCTTGGTCAAGTGTGTTTAACACAATAAAAATCATTGACATACTGCTATTATTTTTTTATAAGTGACATAACTTGGGAAATGGAAATGTCTAGTTTGTGGATGTGGGCATGCGGGATGACATCTAATTCAGTTGATAAGAAACTTGCAGCTAAGTAGTCCATGACAGATTCCTCAGAAAGATCGCTTCCAATTCTCCTGACCACGAATGTCAATGGTATCTCACCCAATTCTTCATCGAGGGCATTGTATGTTACAAAGAAAATAAGTAACAGTACGTCACTAGATCAACATTGCAAGGAAAATAAGACATTGAAAGAAATTTGACTAAAACATCATATGTTCAAACTTTGTTCCAGTCATGAACATATTTAACAGTAAAGATGGATTGGTTCTTTCACCTTTTTCAACTATATTAATTCCCAGAAACAAAAAATGAAAATAATTCAGCTGCGAGATAACAGAGATGTTTTGAGTATGCATTTTCTCGCTCTCAAAATCTACATCATAGGAAATGAATTTACTCTACTCTCGATTTTCTTGTCTAAATTAGCAAGGCTTGTTTTTTTTTCTTGCTTACCATGTTGCTACAATATCAACATTGTCAGGAGGGGTACTTAATAAGGCCTCTAGATCCACAGGAGCTATCTGTTGGCAGCATAAGATGTCACGTTAAGTTAAATAGTATTATAAGAAAAAATAAGTTTGTTTAAGAGCATGTGAGAGCTTGTTACGATTGATAATATCTTAGGAGCTCATGTTAGGTAATAATCTCCTTTTCATATATTGTGAAGAAGTGAAGATATAAACCATAACACATTTTCACTTTTTAGCATAAAGCAGAGAACTAAGCCATCTCTAAAAGCCACTTGGAAAAAGCAACATTTTGGCAAATCTACGACAACAATAAACATGAACCATAAAGTTCTTACCTGAAAGCCACCGACACATAAGACAAAAGAATTGTCAATGTTGTATTTTGAAAACTTTGTTTACCTATCCTTCACCTCCCAACGCATTATGGTGCAACCATGCTTTGTTTATGCCTTAAGAATTGTTCAATTCATTCATCTCAAGATGTTGAAATGAATTTGATGACTCTGTACAAAGGTATAAATAATATATTCAAAAAAGGCATAGTTTGCTAAACAATGTGACTACATAAATAGTATCTAAAATAATCTCATGTCAAAAGAAGTGAGCCAACTTATACCTGACTCAAAATGGTTCCAGGGGATCTATTATGATATTCCAACATCTATCGCCAAGAAACCATTATAAAAAATCATTAGAATATTTTACTAAAAAAATTAAACAACACTAGGATCTAAAAAGATTTTCAAAATAGGTACCTGATTAGTGAATGGAGAAAATTCACTTATATTCCCCTGTGGCATGATGTATGGTGTTTGCATCTATATGAAAAAACAATCTCATTAGTAGAATGTAATAAAATGCTTCCATGGGATCTATCATGCTACTCCAACATTTATAATTGATAAACCACTAAAAATAAACATTAGAATTTATAACAAATTTCAGCCAAACATTATAATAGTAATGCAGACTTCTAAATACCTGACTTGTGAATGGGGAAAATCCATCCATATTTGTAGGCGACATGATATATGGTGGTTGCATCTATATAAAAAAACAACATCACTAGTAAAATGTAACAAAATGCTTTCAAGGAATCTATTTTGCTACTCCAATATCAATAAACGATAAACCACTAAATATAAACATTAGAATTTGCAACATATTTCAATCAATTATAATAGTAACCCAAACTTTTAAATACCTGACTAGTGAATGATGAAAAACCATTTATAATTCTTGGTGGCATAACGTATGGTGGTTGCATCTATATAAAAAAAAAATTGAACCAATTAGTAGAATATAAATATAAAATGTTGAACTAAAAAGACATGCATGATTATGGAAATTTACACTAACTATAGGACCACCAATATTGTTAGGGCAAAAGACATTTCGAATCTAATTTGAATTTCTTGAATAATTTGGCACGAGTCTCATTAGGCATTGCTTGGACTGCCAGCTCTACATTACAAAATAAAAAAATATATTAATTAGAATCATGTAGCATGAGTATAAAAATAAACTAATTCTATGTGATATTGCTAGTATAAACACCTAGATGGGGGTGAATAGGTGTAAAAACAATTTATCAAGATACGAAAGCAATACCAGGCAAACAATAGAAAGAAGATCCTCTTAAAACAGATTATGATCAAAATAAACAGAGAGTAGGGAAGAGAAAAATTGAACACAGAATTTATAGTGGTTCGGCTTATTCCAAGCCTACGTCCACTCTTTCGCACCGGTCCACGAGACCGGATTTCACTATGAACAAAAGAGAAGTTACAAAGCAATGCTTTCCCTTGATTCCACAAAGTGTAGATATTTTACCACACTTCCTCAAGGTATCTCAAAATATGGACTCTCTTTTGCGTACAAGATTCAGCTCAGTAAATGAATTGACTAAGAATAAGGAGCTTCAGACTTTGGAATTCATCTATCGTACACTCTTACGAACAACTGGAACGTCTTCCTTATATACTCCTTTATGCCATCATACCCGTTGGCACTTACCAAAGGAATTCTTCCAATCTTCCCGTTGGACAGAATCAATTAGAAAGATCATTCGAGCCATTAAAGGAATATGTCGATAGCCCATCAATCCTGCTCGCCCATACAATCAGGATCTCGGTTTCCATAAGTAGAACCTTCCAAGTATGCTTCGCCAATCATCGGATCTTCAATCAATCTTGATTCGAACAAAGGAATTCGTAATGTCTTATCCAGCCAAGAGATCTTCGTCAGTCGATAAGATCAAATCCTTTACGAAACACATAGTTCGGATAGACCTTCTTCGACAAACTACGATCGTCAATGAGAATAGACTTTGAGTCTTGAGTCTGGCAGTCCAAAGGTCTTTAGACTATAAATAGTAGAGTCTGCAAATCTTCAGACTAGACTGATAGAAATGTTTTGTCAGCTTCAAAATATTCCAGAAAGATTTCTCCAACACTATGTCACTCAACTAACCTCGATTTTTTTATTGGCATCAGGGGTGTTTGTTTCTTAGATTTTTTCTTATTTTTCTCACTTGAGCTTTTGAGCCTTCCATAACTCGTTTCCTTTCCTTTCCTTCAAAAGGGGTCCAATATCGGCATTTCACACAAGGAAGTCTAATTGTTATCATCATCACTAGCATTATTTGTCATAGCCACACTTGAGTTGCATGATGAAATTTTAACCACTATTGCCTCCAAGTTCTTCTTTGCTATCCTCATAATACTTTCATTTTTGGCTCCCAAACTCATAACTTCAAAAGCACTTTGCATTAAAGCAGAAAACCGATTAAATATGGATGGACCTGGTGATATTTCATGAGATTCATCATTCTTATACCTTGCTTCACACCTTTGGTCCAACTTTTCAATATATAGGAAGATGGAATGGTAAAATTGATATGTTTCCATTCAAAATGTGCAAAGCATAGTGACATAACCACCCTTTTGATTCAAATAATTTTGCATTCACAGGAGACTGAAAAGTCAGTGGAGTTAAATCTAACAACATATTCACCTTGAATCTCATCACACTTAAAAGTATATTCATAAATCAACCCATCAAAAGTGATACCTAAATTTCTTTCGGAGGCAACTTGAAAAAAAATTCTTCATTAAACATTCTAAAAATAGCACGAGTATACATCGAAGCGGCATGCATCAATATCCCATTATTTGAAATCTGCAATATGGACATCCCATGAGAATTATAATCATCTTGACTTTCAATTTCTCTCATATGTTTTAATTGTTCTTCGTAATGGTGAACGAATTGTATAAGGGTCAATGTCTTAGTAGATATATGTTGAAAGACATTGTTAATGCTCTTGCTCCTTTGACTTGATCTTTTATCATAAGAAAAAATATCACAACCAAAAGCAGAACTCCATTTATGTCTCAAGTTGTATAACCTTTGAAGCTAGTTATTATTCTCAGTAGCTCACTCCTCTTCCATTTTTTTCCAAGTAAATTCAAATTCATCATTTGATTTGCATGTATGCATAAGTTTTGAGAAATATTTATCCTTAAATCCTGGCTTGTGGTAAAGATGTGGAATATTTTGATTGGCATTTTTCCCAATGTGCTAAGTGCATAAGCGGTGTTGAATGTTCGGAAACACTATTCAAATAGCTTTTGCCATGGTTTAGTCTTGATCAGTGAAAATAGTTTTTGGAGCCTTATTTCCCATAGACTTCAGAAACACCTCAAATAACCAGATAAATAAATATACGGTCTTATTCAACAAAAATGCATAACCAAACAAAGTGTTCTTCTAATGATGATTAACTCCAATAAAAGGTGCACATAACAAGTTATACCTATTAGTATGAAATGTGATATCAAAAACCATCACATCACCAAAACAATCATAATCAAATTTGGACAAACTATCTCTCCAAAACAAATTGGTCAATCTACCATATTGATCTACCTGTTGTGCATAGAAAAACATTGGATTTTGCATTTGCATGCAATGAAAATGATTCAGAAAACTTTGACAATTTTCCCCATCTATATAATTCAATCTCTCACTTTGCAATTTTTTTTATAATCATGTAAGATAAAACCCAAGTTTTGGCTTTCTCCTACTTCATTTGCCAAAAATTTATATGCCATTGTCCCCCCTCAACGCTAGTTTTTGCCATGTCAATTAAAACACCATTGCAATTGTCAGAAATCATTATTCCACATTTTATCAAGTGCCTTTGATTTTCTTATATAAATTCATGATTATGCCTAGGACCATAGTCTATGACTTCATAAGCGACATTCTCAACTTTAAATCTAATAAATGCAAAGCAACCACATCTAATTTCAAGTCTTTCATATTTTCTTTCTTGATCGGATGAATTGATAGAATATCCCTCACAATTACACACAAAAGTGCGTTGAGTTATTTTTCCTTTATCGTTTTTTCTAATCTTAGACTTCCTCACTTCAAATCCTTTACTTATAGCATGGGCCACATATTTATGATATGCTTCAAGTTCACTTGCAAAAACCATTCCTACCATAAACTCAAAATCATTTTCCAAATCACGAATAACATATGTTAGATGAGTAGTTTCATGCTGCAAACAAAGAACAAAAAATGATTAACGCAATACTTTTACAAGTAAAATAACATCCCATCCATTTTTTGAAAAAGCAAATATCTTTTACATAGTAAGACTTCAAGATTACCTCCGATTCAGCCATCGAATAACCTTACATATGCGAATTAATTGACTAATCGTGAGCAAACCTTTGTCCGTTGGAGTTTTTGCCGAATTGAAGAGAGAATGAACTTTGAAATTTAGTGCCGTCCTAGACAAACCAAACCTCCAAAAAATCACAACACCGGACACTCAATGGTAAAACTACCAACTCAATAGCCAAACTCGTGCAATTACCCACCAATAAAAGAAAATAAAACTCCACAAAAATAGTAGAAACAACAAAAAAAGAAGTAGAAAAATTTTAAAAATTAGGGAGCTTTTTGAGAACTTTATGATCCATCATAACTTGGTAAACAAAGTTTTGAGAAGGTCATTCCAAACGAAGATATTATCACAAAAGAAAAACAAAGAATTTAATTGTAGACCTAAAAATACATGTCAACCCAACGAGATTCTAGTAACTTAAAATTTGGACAGATTAGAAAACCTTCCCCTATTAAGGGCAACCGAAAATTTCATATCTAAAAAAATATTCTTGCAGTCCACCCGTTTAATCTAGGAGGAAATGATTCTGTGGTGTAAATGAAATCACAAACAATAAAATGTTTTTTACTTTGCTATAGACATTTCCAATTTCCTAAGATTAAACGAAAGTTTCACAAAATATTCTAAGTAATCAATTAGTGCTAAAGAGGCACACAACAAGCTCAGTTTGGACTTCCTTGATACCTATCAATCCACAAGATACTCTAAATGATACAATATGCAACCAACAACATTATTCAAGAAAAAAGAACAGCAAATGAAGCAAACTAGTTTGGGAGTTATTATGGCACAAGAAAATAAAGAAAAATGAAAGCACCTAACCTAAATGTCAGTCGCAATGAGCTTAAAATGGAATTGCTCAACCTCCACAATATTCCAACAACTAATTACAAGTCCATCTTAATCTGCATTGCAAACCAAACAACATTAAAACCATAGACACTCAAAATATGAAACTTTAATGAAACAATACTATGAAAGCATCTGAATCAATGGAACAAGATAAAATATAAGAAACAAACATTAATGTTCAAACATATTGTTCTCTTAGTTATCATAAAGTCAAGTTGTCCAACAACATCAAGATCTGTCAAAGCTTAAAATTGTTCACAACGGCGACCGCATTGTTGTCGCTACTCACTTTGAGTTCTTTAGCACCTTATAGCAGCATGGAAGCACATCATGTGATCATTTTCATTTTTGTCCAAGAAATGGGCGACAAGAAGCAGTTCGAAGAATATGATTCGTTTCTTTCCTTCCATTGACCACTTCTTTTGGTTGTATTTTAGTTTGCTGAGAAACACCATAGGCATTCTTCGAAAAGCTCAATTTGTCTCCATTCGACAATAAATGGTTGTTTATATAAGAATGTTGAGATGCAATTGCAAGCCCAAGTTTTTTCTATTTTTTTGTTCAATTCTTCTTGATATCAAACTCTCTTTTCATTTGTTTTTCTATTTGCACCATCCAAAATGTGAAAGTGTCATGACACATGAGTGATGTAGAAGGTTTTCCCATAGCTATCTAACATGTCTAGGATCCATGCATACCTCTTGAGGTGCAGATGTCATCAAGCTAAAAATGCATTGCAATACATGATAGAAAATGTTGCAAGTTTTTTTTTTTTTTTTTAAAAAAAAATAAATAAATAAACCATAGGCACAATTGTGGAAACTTCGCCTACCTACCTTGCAGCTTGGAGGCGACCGGTGGGCTTTCGGGTGTCTACGCTTGCTGAAGAAGGCGAGGCGAAGACGATCACAATGAGGACCTAGCCACGATCGGCGGGGCTCTTAGGAGCAAGTGGCAACAGCGTGATGAGCTTTTGGGTGTCCGCGATCACCAAGGAGGCAGAGGTGGAGACGGTCAGAGCTTGAGATGCAGCCACGATCAGCGAGGCTCTTCGGAGCGAGTAGTTCCTGGTGGTGATGGCGGAGGCAGTCGAGCATGGAGGCAAGCGGCGGGCTTTTGGGTGTCCACGCTCACTAAAGAGGCCAATGCGTAGATGATCAGAGTTCGGGACCCAACCACGACCGGTGGGGTTCTTGGGAGTGAGTGGCTCTTGACGGCAACAGCAAAGGCGGCCAATCTTGGAGGTGACCAACAAAGGCAGCCAAGCTCAAAGGCGACCAGCTGGCTTTTGGGTGTATGTGATCATCGAAGAGGCTGAGGCAGAAACAATCAAAGCTCGGGATCCAACCACGATCAGCAGGGCTCTTCGAGCGAGTGGCTCCTAGCGATGATGGTGGAGGCGGCCAAGCTCGAAGGCGACCGGTGGGCTTTTGGGTGTCCGTGCTCACCGAAGAGGCCGAGGCGAAGATGGTTAGAGTTCGGGATCCAACCATGACCTGCGGGGTTCTTAGAAGCGAGTAGCTCTTGACTGCGACTTTAAAGGTGGCCAAGCTTGGAGGCGACTGGCAGAGGTGACCGAGCTAGGAGGTGACCAGCTGGCTCTTGGTGTATGCGATCATCGAAGAGGCCGAGGGAAACGGTTAGAGCTCAAGACCCAACCACGATCGACGGGGCTCTTCGGAGCGAGTGGCTTCTGATGGCGATGGCGGAGGTGGTCGAGCTTGGAGGCAATTGGTGGGCTTTTGTGTGTCCGCGCTCCCCAAAGAGGCTGAGGCAAAGATGGTCAGAGTTTGAGACCTAGCCACGATTGGCGGGGTTCTTGGGAGTGAGTGGCTCCTGACGGCGACGCTAAAGGCGGCCAAGCTTGGAGGCGATCGGCGGGCCTTTGGTTGAGAGAGATCTTTGAAAAACAAAGAGAGAGCAAGTGTTGCAGCTTTCATGGACAAAGATGCAGAACATAGAGAAACAATTTTGAAAGAGAATTGTGTGCGAATGGGAGAAATGATGCAGAGAAGGACCAACATTTAATAAGAGAGAGAAGTAGCAAAAATTTGACTGAAAAATAATGGTGGGCCCCGACTCCAGGTGGAGCCACATGGCGACATGTGTCGCATCCTAATTGGGTGGGCGCACGGTGACGTGGCGTGCTTGGCCCACCCAATATTTTCTCATTACAATATGGTTAGGATTTGAGAACTTGTTAATGGCGTGTTGCGGCAACGGCAGGCCGCCGTACAACTACAATCCCAACATTACTTGTGGCCAGAGAGGCTACACCGTGTGTGATGAGGTATTGCCCCAGGCGAGTTGGGATGGCGTCCACTACACCGAGGCAGCCAATTCCTTCGTGGCCACTCGAATACTCTCCTCTAACTACTCCACCCCTCCTATTACTTTTGATTTCTTTTGTAACGTTTAATTTCACTTGAAGATTTTTGGATTTTTCTGCTTATTTGATTACTTAACAAAATTCTCAATTTTTTTGGGATTATATTTTTGCAATTTTTTTTTCCATTTTTAATTAGAGTAGACCCAGGTTGTTAAGTGGCAACAGCAACTGGTAGCAGCAACTGTTCAGCTAATAAAAGGCCAGGTGTAACCACTTCAGAAGCATTACCACAAGACAAAAAGAAAGGACCGACTACTGCAGCTTTTAACCACGGCTTCTCCGGCTAAGGGTATGGATTTTCCAGCAAGAAGTTCGTCCATGGCCGACTCGGTGATGTGTAAATGGCAACATAAAAAGAACAAAACGAGGCAACAACATCAGTATGAGCAAGCAATTCAATGAAAAGGGATCAAACTCGGACTAAAATAAAGTCAAAAGCGGCTCACCCACAATCTATTTCGAAATTTCACTTAAGCATTTTATCGAACACGTGACGTGCAACTTCAACAATGATTTTCCAATTTGATTTCCCAGCAGCTCTCGGCCAAATCATGGTATACAGAGACTTAGATCAATGCCACTTGCAGCCAATCGATCCCAGCTTATCATGATTTACTTATTAACTTGCCGATCGAGTTCGGGCTCTTGAAAGACAGGGCTAAGACAGAGCATGTTCGGGAAAGAGGAAGCTCACCTTACCTGGGCAAGACTGAGAACGAAGGATCAAGGTAACTGAGCTTCACAAGGTCGTCGATTGGGCGAACGGATTCAGAAAGTATCTACGTCGCTCGGCCATGGAGAGATACGGCGACCGGCGACCAAAAGACTCGAAGCTATTTCCGGCCAAATTCAAAGAAACTCCGGCGAAGTACTCTGGATCGGACGAGAGTCGTGAGTTTTTTTATCTCTGTTTCTCACCTTTTTGGGCTCAAATTGTGGGCTGAAAGGAAATAAGGAAAATCGGGAAGTTGGACTGAAAATTTTACTAAAGAAAACGGGCCTGGTATAAATGGCCCACCCAAGCTTTATTAGTGCTTTTATTATTTTTTACTTTTTTATATATTAATTTTTATCAAAAAATTCTCTACTCTCTTCTATATATCCATGCTTAGTACTATAGCCCCTTTTTTTTTGTATTTTCGCTTTCCTTTTTTTATTTATTAATATATAGTTTTTTGTTGTTTTTACCATTTTTTTATTTCTATGTAAAAAAAAATAATGTGTTAACAGTCACATGTTTTGTCTAATGGGAATGAATATGATTTGTGGACCAACTTGCTTAGATTTCGATTTTTCAATGATTTTTGCTCCCCATTAAAGTCATCGAAAAAGAAAATGAACTGCTGAGACATTTTCTTTGCTAGATGATCCTCGACGGGGACAATTTAAATTGTCAACAATCGCAGTATTTTCACCTTCCTTTTTTATGTTTTGTCGTTTTTATCATTTTTATTTTTATTTTTATGTAACAAAAATAAGGTGTCAACAGTCACGTGTTTCGTCACTTGTTTCGTCTAATGGGAATAAACACAGTTCCTAGACTAACTTGCTTAGATTTTAATTAGTCAATGATTTTTGTTCCCCATTGAAGTTATCGAAAAAGAAAATGAACTCCCACGACATTTTCTTTTCTAGATGATCCTCAATGGGGACAATTCAAATCGTTAGTAATCACAGTATTTTTGCTTTATTTATTTATTTATTACCATATAGCTTTTTTTGTCGTTATTTTATTTTATTTTTTTAAGTAACAAATATAAGGTGTCAATAGTTTACGAAGTATCAACACTCTCCGAGAGCTTTTGTAATGTCGAACACTCCAATACATGTCAAACGCTCTCCACCACTTTCGGACACTTTTTGACATTCGGTCAATATGTGTTGGAAAATCTGACACTTAATTAACTTTCCTGACACTTTCTAACACTCGAGTTAAAATTCTGAAATGCGAGTTTTTGACACATGATTTTGACATACGAATTCAATTTTAAAAATTTTCAATAAATGATGGGTCAAAATATATATGTGAAAAAATAATAAAATAATAAAAAAAATAATAAATTGAAAAAAAAAAAAAAACTTAGTCTTTCTTCTCTTTGATTCTCACTTCTCGTGATATACAATTCATCACCAAGTTTTTTTCTCTCTCTTATGACATATCTAACACATGAGTCTAGAATGTGAATTGCTTGTATTTTTCCTTCAAATTTTATAGATTATTGAAATTGAGTTGAATCTGTCAAAAATATTAATAAATGGTAGATTAATGTTTTTAGTGTAAATTCATTTTAGACTTTTTTATATTATTTATTTATTTATGAATTTGAATTAAATTAATTTGATTGAAATAATCATAAAAAAATGATAAATTATTATATATATACACATAATGTGTCCCAACTTATCAAAATTATCTGATTTTTTAGAAACAACGTGTTGATGTGTTGTATCGTGTCGTATCGCGTATTGATGTCATTTCGTCTAATGAAAATGAACACGGTTGATAGATCAAGTGCTTAGATTTTAACTAGTCAATATTTTTTGCTCCTCCATTTACGTCGAAAAGAAAATGAACTCCCAAGATATTTTCTTTTCTAGATGGCCCCAGTTGGACAATTCAAACTGTCAGCAATCACGGTAGAAGACGATCACCAGATTTCCACAAAGGGATGGGACCAAATTGCAAGAGCCCGTTCTGCCCTGGTCTCAAGATCCACAACTTAGACCCCTCTGAATTTTTACATGAACAGCTTCTCTCTTGCACTTTTACAGTCAATCTAGCGACAAGAAAGAAAGCGGAGGAGAGAAAGAAAATGGCGAAGGAGAGAGGAGGGGGCTCTTGCGTTCCCAGCCTCCGTGCTTTGAGGTGCTACGCCGTGATGTTTGGACTCTGTCTCGGCCTTCCAAGCTCGGCTGCTTCTCCGTGCAAGAGGAAGCCTGTCATCTTCAACTTTGGCGACTCCAACTCGGACACTGGCGGCCGGTCGGCGGGGCTCGGGATCGACGTCGCGTTGCCCAACGGGCGCGCCTTCTTTCATGAGGCCACCGGCCGGCCGTGCGACGGGCGGTTGACCATCGATTTCCTCTGTGAGTTCTCGCCCTCTTTATCCTGTGATTTCCTGAGGCGTCCTCCCTAGGGAGGAGGGGCTTCAGCGCATGATGAACACTAGTTTGAACCCTTTCTTTCGATGTTCTTTGAAGAAAACACATGAAAAAAAAAAATACTTTTTTTGTAATGTTAATTTTAGGTCCAACAAAAAGTATTTGAGCTAGAAATAGGAATCATTACTCGATTACGCAAGATAAAACTTTAAGGATCAAATCACATAAATCCAAAAAGTTAGGTGACTTCATTGAATAAAAGTTAGAGGACCAAATCATGTAAATGCCAAAATTTTTTGGACTATATCTATTAAAATGGGATTGTCTTAAGTACACACTATGAGATTTTGTTGAGATTTGCATGAAATTCAAAATAGGTGAGAGCCTGAACACAAGCTTCTTGAGTCCATACTTGGAATCATTGGGCCCAAATTTCAGCAACGGTGCCAATTTCGCTGTGTCCGGCGCAGCCACCATCCCTCGCGACCAGCCCTTCAACTTGGGCGTCCAACTCCGCCAGTTCCTCCTTTTCCGATCTCGCTCTCCGTTGCTTCTCTCGAGAGGTAATCTATCCTTTAACTAGACAAATTAACCTCTACAAGAAGGCAAAATTAAGATATCTCGATTTGGTGTCCCGAAGTTCAGGCCACACGAATTTGGTCGGCAAGGATGGCTTCGTCGATGCTCTTTACACCATTGACATCGGCCAAAACGATCTCACAGCTCAGTTCATCACCCTTCCGTATTTGCAGGTTGTCAGGAAAATCCCGATCTTCATCGAAGAAATCAGATTCGCCATATGGGTCAGTCAACAATTACCAAAAGATTAGACATAATCCCATCTATGTAAATTTAATTTATATAACTAATTTTTGTAGAGTATATCTAATTTTTTGTAGAGCATATACCAAAGTGGAGGGAAGAATTTCTGGGTTCACAACACCGGGCCATTGGGCTGTCTACCTAACATATTGGTCACCACCGCCCATGATGCGAGCGACATTGATGAGCTCGGATGCCTCCGATCTCGCAATGATGCTGCTCGGGAATTCAATCAGCGATTGCAGTCCCTTTGCGAAGATCTGAGGAGTCAGATGAAGAATGCCACGATCGTGTACGTCGACGTCTTCGCAATCAAATACGATCTCATCGCCAATTACACTATAAATGGTACGGATTCCACCGCCTCTAATCTGAGTCCCCTCAAATTCTGTTAGGGTCGATTGTCAAGTCAAAACTCAAGAGTTAGCGAGAGTGGTTACAAACTTACAAGGATAGTCGATTTACTTAAGTTTGTGTGTTTTTTGCATTCCAATATGAGTAGGATTTGAGAACCCGCTAATGGCGTGCTACAACAACGGCACCGTGTGCGAGGAGTCATCACGCCACGTGAGCTGGGATGGCATCCACTACACCGAGGCAGCGAATTCCTTTGTGGCCTCTCGAATACTCTCCGCTAATTACTCCACCCCTCCCATTACTTTCAATTTCTTTTGTAACGTTTAATTTCACTTGAAGATTTCTGGAGTTTTTGTTGATTTTATGATTTTTGCTTATCTGGTTCCCTCCTGTTACATGAGGGAAATAATAATAATTTCATGTGCTCGTGGTCATTGCCAATCAAATCTAGAACATCTGCCAGTGATGGCAAGAATTTTTAGTGCAAGTTTAATTTAATGAAAATATTTAATGTTGTCACTGAACTTAAATTAATAAATAATTAGTATTAAATATCTTTATACATTCTAGGGATTAAATTGAACATATACAAAAAGTTCTAAAGATCATTTTAAATAAATTAAAATTTCAAAGACAATATTGCACATTTAATTGAAGTTTAAGTATCACGTTAAACAAACCTAAAGTTTATAGATCATATTATATATTAAGCCAATATTTAGAAATCATTTAAGTCATTATCCCAATAAAGTATTATCATTGTTTGACTTTAATTTGTTGGTTAACATTCACGGACGTTTCCAACTAAAAATTGCCAATAGTCACAAAGAAACCAATTTTTTTTTTTTTTTTTGAACTCCTATGTTCTGTACTCCACGGTAAAAGACAAAGAGGCCCACTCCACCATTTCTTTTGTACTAAAACTGCCTTTGGGCCCGACCGCCTATGTCCAAGGCACGACCAAGGTGAGTGATTATAAAAGTGAATGCTACCCTCTAGCAAACTGAGACCCCTTATTAGTATATATCTGCTTTGATGTGGGCAGTTCATGATTTAATTCAATTTTAAATATCTGAGTAAAGCAATTGTTAACCTTGGTGTTATGTCAACCTCATGATCCAGATGGTGATACGTCTTCATAAACGTGAAAGCTAATATGACGCCTCGATGAATTGGTGGGGGACACAACTCCATTGTATTGTCCTATTTGTCATTCAAACTTCATACATATGAACATTAATATTAACTTCATCATATTAAGTGGGCACAATATAATGATTATATATCGAGCTGCAAATTCTTACCAATTATTTGACAAATAAAAGCATAATATATTCTTTCAAAAAAAAAAATGATAACAACCTCTTGATTCGATTTGATCACCCAAAGCAAAAAATGGTTTCAATCTATGGTAAAACATACTTACCCTTATAATCCAAAACATGCACTTATAAATAGTGTGGTGCCACAATGGAAGATGTTTTCTATTGACCGTAGGCGTAAAAAAAAATTCTAGGTTAAAAGGTATATATATTCTATATGTAGCTGTGATTGTCAAATGCTATACCAAAGACAGGTGGCATAGGAATAAATGAGAAGATATTAATTAGCGAAATTAAATAGATAAAAAAAACCTCATATCCCTATATAATACATCTCCATGCACCGTGCATGGGATAAAGACGTCTTGTTTGTCCACTTTGTTTTACTTCTTTCTTATTAAATTCATTCACAACTCATCTATAATTCTTCGTAGTTTTATTAGAAACTTAACCGATTGGTGGCCCTAAGTGAATGAGGTGAGTGACTTCATACACAAGTGAATATTTACTTCTAGTGATTGAGACCCTTTATTAATATGTATCTACTTTGATGTCGGTAGTTCATGATTTAATTCAATTTTCATAACTGAACATAGCAATTATCAAGAATTGCGCTATATCAGCGTCATGCTCCAAATGATAGTTTGACTTCATATATGTAAAAGCTAACATGAGGCTTCCGTATTGTCCTATGTGTCATTTAGACTCCTTCTATATGAAGACTAATATTAACTTCATCATGTTAATGTGGGCACCATATGATGGTTATATCTAGTCCCAAATTTATATCAATTATTTTATGAATAACAGTAACAAATATTCTTAAAAAAACTGGCAACCTATTAATTCGGTCGATCACCCTAAATAAAAAATAGTTTTAATTGATGGTAAAATATACCTACCCATAAAATTCAAAATTTAAATAGCTTGATATGATCAAATAGTCAACATGCACCTATAAATAGTGTATTGCCACAATGGAAGTTGTTCTTCCATTGACTCCGGACATAATAAAAAATTTAATTTAAGAGGTATATATTCGATATGAAGCTATGACATTCAATTTGCTATACCAAAAAATCGAATTTAACTTTGAATATCTGAATTTTGACGACACAAGATAAAAAGTTCCCGATTCATTATGCAATACTTAAGCGGAATCACTTGCAAATTTGAATCCATCAAGTTATTAATAACCCAAGTGAGTTTTTGATGCGTGCATTTGCTAAGAAAATGATGCCTAAGATGAAAGAGTGGAGTCTATGACACCTAAAGATTAATTAAAATACTGCAAGTTCTACCACAACCGCATCACATACTACAGTTGTTACAATTTGGTCTCTATCTTGGTCGATCTCGACGCATTTGGCAAAACATTTCTAGAGATCTACAACCTTTGGTTTCCAAGCACTTCAAAGAGTTGAAGTTACTGAGGCCTTACATGGCTCTTAGCTGAGGACAACCTTTCAGTTCGACACACCTTAGATTCTTCAACTTGCGTGGCTTGGGTAATCTTTCAATTCAATCACAGTTTGTTTTTCGTTTTTAGTCTTTTTCCCAATTTTGTCCTTTTCCCCTGCACCTTCTTCTGCTCCCTCAGATCACGCTCTCTTCTTTCTCGAACATTTTCTCTTTCCTCGCAACAACCCATATTTCCTCTATACGGAACCACCATTGACGGACTCGATTGAACTACACTACACAAGTTCACGCCGGAATCCCTATCGGTCCGATGTCAATACCTGACGTCCAAATGTTCCCCCATCAGCCACGACTCCGGCCAAGACCGAGCCACTCCGGCAAGGAAATTATGAACTCCAAAATCGCACAAAACAGTATAAGAATTGCACAAGAAGCATGCTAAAACAGCAAAGAATGCACTGACTTGGCGGCCTCGAGCGGCGGGCATCACCGGCGACGAGGTTGAGAATAGCAACTCCAAACTCGCGTCCATAAACGACCAGCACAAGGAATCGCAAGAGCACGACATAAACGAAAGGGAAAAACACAGATTCAGATTCAGTTCAACAACTAATGAAGTGGACATGAATCGACCATGAATCTAGAAACCGTCGGACAACCGATTATGCAAGAAATGGCGTGCGCTTTTGAATGCAAGTTTCAGAAAGTTTAGTGTTTGTCAATGAACGAAAGCTGACGACGTCGATCAGCCGTGGCTCCGAGATTTTAGAAGGCGCCGGCTTCGCTCTCGTCACGGTTCGTAGCTCACAGCCCCGCTCCCGCGCACGCGCAGACACACCCTCCTCCGTTACCCGCGCCACTCTTGCTTCTCTCTTGCTTGCGTCACCGACGCTCTTCTTCTCACGGGGGTGAGCGTGTGCAAGGAAAAGGAGAAGATGGGCTGAGCTTCTTTTTTTAGGCTCTGGTGGGCTTATGAGAACAAAGAAAAGATAAAAGAGATGGGCCAAGGAGAGTGAATTGGACTCATGGGCCGAAAGAAAATAACCGCACTAAAAGAAATGGGCTGAAAGAGAGGGGTTGGGAATTAAAAGGCTGAAAATTGCCAAGTGGGCTGGACAACACCAGCCCACTCGATTTTATTTTTATATCTTCTTTTCTTTTCTTTTTTATATATTTTTTTTTATTTTTTTTTTTAAATCTCTCTCTCCTTTCTTTTCTTTATATATATTTTGAAAAAAATGGACACTTGAATGGTTAGGAAAATTTAGGTATCAACGGATGTATGACAAAATTACCCTTATTGTTATTCATGGTTTCTCAAAGCAAAATTCAAGTGTTAACAACCCAAAACTGCAAGAACCCCCTATGGGACTAGCGGTTCTAAATTCCCGTGGTGCGCCCAATCTTGAAGGTGGAGTTCCACGTGGAGGACAATGATGTGTTTGGGACCGAGATCATCGGGGTCGTGGAGATACCGGTGGCCTAGATCACGATGTAGAGACAAAGAAGTTTTTTCAACACTCTGGCATCCGTTGTGTGCTCGGTCCTTGTTATGCAAGCACCAATCTTAGCATTTTCAAGCAACGGGTCTGTATCCTTAGACGTTTAGGTTGATTCTTAATCAAAATCTCTTCGTTTGATTGCATCAAAAGCATTGCTTTTGCTATATATTATCTTATTATTTCAATCGGGTATAATTTCATAGGAAAGTTTTTCCTTTTAGCAGACAATCTGCGGAAGTTTATTGATTTGTCTCATTCTATCCTAGATCATATAATGTGTTTCTGGCATAATGACATGCATTTACGATAGTTCTAGTAGGGAATTTTATAGTATTGGAGAGGCTGCCCATTCGTTTGAATTCAAGCATAAATCTACGAAAATGTTTGATTTAATTTGTTGGTGTATGGATCTTTTTTAGTCCAGGAGGTGGGGACCTTATACACGCACCACCAAAAGTGCATGGTTCTTGACACTCAAGCCTCGGGAAATAACCGCAAAATAATGGCTTTCATTGGTGGGTTGGACATAAGTGATGGCCGATACGACACTCCCGACCACAGACTTTGTAGCAATCTTGACACTGTCTTTAAGAATGACATTCACAACTCCATTCATGGTAATTAAGCTAAAGTTTCCCTTTAGCACCGTAAACACATGTTTGTGTTTTTTTCTAATCGTGTGTTTATGGCTTTTTTTGTGACTATTGTAGTCCACTGTCAATGTCCCAAGGTCACTGTGGCATGAACTACAATGCATAGTTGAGGGACAAGCTGCGTATGACTTATTGAAGAATTTCGAACAAAGATGGAAAGAGGCGGCGAAGTGGCACAAGTTATGTCAAGCGTTGGCATGAGAATGCTCTGTTAAGGCTCAACAGGATTTTGTGGATACTTTGTCCCTCGACAAGCCCCGATGGCGACAAAAAAGTACAAGTCAGGGACAAAGACAACTTGGAAAATTGGCATGCGCAGGTCCGGAGAATTTACGTAAAATTAATTGGCTTGTTTGAGGAACTTCAATTGGAAACAAAATGAAGAGTAACAATCATCTTTAATATCTATTTTATGTTGGCATAGGTCTTTAGATCAATTGATTCGGGATCTGTAAAGAGATTGCCAAAGAGCGTCGGAGAAGCTAAAAAGCAATTAAGTTTTAGCTGCTAATGCCATGCTAGTAGATTTACAACTGGCTGTTATACATGTATCACTTGAAAAGTTTTCCTTACATTAGAAAGTTACTCTTCTTTCTTATGCACAATCTCTAGTATTTTTAAATAGACATTGAAGCCCACATTGATAATGTTGCTTCTTTCAATTACTTCATGGTTGCAGAATCTTATATGAGGAAAGAACTTGAAAGTAGACAAGAGCATTTGCATGGCGTCTGTGAAAGTGATTAGATTGGCACAACATTTCATTTACATTGAAAACCAGTATTTTCTTGGCTCTTCCTATCATTGGCCATCATACAAAAATGCAGGTATGAGATGCACCATTTCTAGGCATTTTGATTGACTGAGTTGAAAGAGCAACAACCCCTCTGGTAAGGATTATTCAGACTTTGCTCCCTCTGGGAATTGTGTATCAGCTAATAATAGCTAGAACTCACCATATTGGACATTAAAACTGAATTCTGATTCAAAGGGCACTATTATGGAATTATGAGCACCTTACAAAGTTCCTGCATATTAGACTTGACTCTCTGAACTTTCTAAATTTTGATTTTTTTCCTCCATTTTCTAGTTTAATTTCGGCCAATTTAATTTCTCGAGTTCAAGTTTTGATGGCAACCAATGCTTGATTTGGCTCTGACAAGCAGGTGCAAACAATTCAGTGCCGATGGAGCTGGCATTGAACATCACAAGCAAGATCAGTGCAAACGAGCGCCGGTTTCGAAACGGTTCCTGATGTGGGCGGCAAAATCCTTGGGTCGCCTACCACTCTTCCCAATGCTCTCACAACTTGATCAAATATGTAATTTAGTCGCATTCGATTTTGAGAGTGTGCAAATGCAATGACATATACCAAAATTTTCTAGTAAATTTGGGTTAAATCGAAGTATTTTAAACAACTCAAATTGAGAAATATGAGTAAAATGAGCATTCATGGACGTGACAAAGCAAGTTGTGATTTAGATAGATACTCCCTACTAATTAAAGTAAGTTGTGGGCATGACATGCGACGTCATTGTTGTATAAAATGCTTCGGATGAATTCATGTTATGGTGTGAACGTTAAGATAAATATATATGGTTCATCAAGTTCTTATTGGCTAATTGTTTTCCATTCGAGATTTATGGCATAAACTTCTTAGTGGGAAAAGATTCAACTTTTTTGCATCATAAAAAAATTTCTTATTCTGTACTTGTTCTCGATACAAATGGATTGTTTTGGGAAACAACCACAAAATAACTGCTTTCATTGGTGGGTTGGACCGATGCGATGGTCAATACGACTCTCCTGAGCACTGGCTCTATAGCGATCTTGACACCATCTTTAAAAATTGACATGCACAACCCCACATTTGTGGTAATTAAGCTAATGTTTACATTTAGCACTGTGATAACATGGATATGTTATTTCCTGATCATGGGATTGATGTCCCGAGGCAACCATGGCATGATCTACATTGCAAATTTGAGATGACATTTGACACTCGTGTTTCAGTTTGGAGGAAGCCAAAAAGAGAATTTGTGCTAGTAGCACGACCACCAATCTGGGGTTTCAGGCTGTGATGACTGAAGCAGAATCAAAGCAATTCAAAGGCGAGTATCTTTGATAAGTCTCCCATTGCAATCAATGAATGATTAATAATCGCTTCATCATTGTGCACTGATTTATTGAGCTATAAACAAATCTACCTGGAGTAATCTTTATATTACCTGATTCCTACATTGATCCCCAAAACAAATATTACCTGATTCCTACATTGATCACCAAAACAAGGAATACGGAGGTATGACTTGGCTCCACTCCACATAAGATCATCTACTATACATCTTTGCCAAATTTTTTCAGTCATTTAGTCCATTCATCCTCTAATTCCATGAGTTCAACTTTCCAATATGTCTAAGATTTGTGGCCCTGCAGCACCGCTGGCTTTATTTAACTTACTGAATAGGTGACAAGTATAAAAATGGAGTAATTACTCAGAGACCACCACCAGTTCAGTATGGGAGGCTGGGCAGGAGAATGCGAGATCGCAATAGAAACTATGACCAACCTAGATACGACGGGCAAGGAGGTCAAATAGCAAATAGACAAGGGAGCCCTCTATATAATTATCTTCTCGTCAGCAAAGTTATGGTCCCCCAGGACAAGATGAAAGAAGAAATCCCCTGCCAATGAGCAATATGGATTATGCTGCCAGCAGCAGGGCTCCATATCAAGGACAGAGGGGAGATCCGATGCCTTCATATCAGGGAAACTACAGTTGACAGGGTCATAACAACAATTACTATCAGCAAACAGAGGGACCTGCTGCAAGGAGATAGATGGAGCTTTGCACCTTCAATGCAGAATGGTTCATAGGAAAGACAATTGGAACTATGCACCTACTCCTAGTGGAACATATGGGCAGGGTCCTGATGGATTTCAAGGGCAGGGTACTGGTAGCGTTGGTGACTAGTCTTCCCTGCCCTGTAGAATTCGCAATGGGGGAGGGAGGAAACAAAAATCGTATCTTTGAAATACCATTCTAAACGGCAGTGGCCAGTGAACACTCCGAGGAAGGAAAGGACATCATGAATGAGTAGGTCGCAATTGGTGTTGTGCATAGTATGTCAGCACAAATGCACGCACTTGAAAGATCAATTAGATCTAAGCAAAAGCTCTTCTAAATAAGCCTTGAATGGTGAACGTCGAAGGAGAGGGAGAGAATATTGGTATTTTATTGGCAAGTGTCGTCCATGCGATATTTCAAGGGGCCTCAATGACCGACTTTGTCAAGAGATCTCCTTGAATCTGGTGAGTCTATCAGATCACCTTTAGATGAAGTCGGTATTCTTCAAAATATTCACTATAACAAAAAATACATGCTCCAAACTTTGAAATCACAAGAATCATGGAATTAAACTTCAATTAACATCAGACTTCTCTAAGTTAATAACTAAGCCAAGACTCTCATGACAATGTCAAGCACACATCTCATCAATTTAATCATGCACACGCATATCACTTATCCATAGGCAATAAAAAAGACAACCAAGCCAAGACAAAATCCATCTAATTCATGCTTAAGCCACAACTTCCAGCACAAGTTCAGAATTGTGACAGGGCATACAAGTCCGCAAATCATGATCGTTTTGATGACTAATTGATACGAAATTGAAGCCATATCTTCCTCCAAATGCATATGAGTCTACTTGATTAAAATGGTATCCATCCAAGACCAAAGTAATGCCAAATTCAAACAAAGCAATCATGACCAGCATGCGATGCTTCGATTCTAGCATATTATAGTTCGGTTATGACTATAATTCTCACAAAATTGGCATGAGATTCTCCATATCACTTTCCTAGCATGAACATATATGATCCCCATAACCAAACTAGCCTCAAGGTGGAATGAAATGCACACCAAATCAGGGATATCAAGATACGATCAACATCCACGGATCAATTTCCGGTAGAATTTCATTCATTCATGACATAATTTCTTTTCTAAGCAAACATGAACACAATCTTATATCACTACAAAATGCTTGCTTGAGTGGAATAGCATAAAATCAAGCACCGATTGACATCAGTTCAGGCCCGCAACAGTCTCGAATCCGCATGTATTGACAAGGTTCTAGCAGATTTCAAAACAAGTTCGAAATTGAGTACCTATGATTTTTTATGAAGAAACAGAATTGAAATCCACTTATATGACCAGAATAGATCAACAATATAGTAATGAAGGGAATTCTCGATCAAGAACTTAATGAAAAATACACACCCACTTAGTTCAGGAATTTCATCAAACAAGTGGTACACATCTCGGCTGAGGAGCACCAGTTCAAATTATTAATACAGTCTCAATCACAGCCGATTTGCACACAGACAGTAGCAATAGCAACGGAAAATAGAGGATATGTGGTTAAGTTGAATGAAGAAGGATTAGCTATAGCGATTGACATCTGATATGAGTAAGGAGATAACTGAACCAACGCCCAGGAATGGAATCGTCGAAGCACGAAGTTTGAATACTCCAGCACTACAGACCTTCGCAGCTTGGCGGAACTGTTGGCGGCGATCGGGAAGCGAGTGGAAAAGGATTCAATTGAAATCACTCGAGAGTCCCTTCGATCAATTCTCTCTGTTGGCGCCGACGCTGAGCATAAAAGGGAATCGACAGATGGTTAGTTGAAGAGAGTAAGGAACAGAGCTATAAAAGAGAGAGAGAAAGGAAGAGGGACACGTGACGTAGAGTGGGTGTGGGTCCCGCTGAGAATTCTGTATTCAGCTAATACAGACTGATTTTTGCATTCAAAGGGACAGAGAGCCAAACCAAAGCAATGAAATATTTGAAGGAACACCTCAAGTCTTGAGAGCCTCTCTAAGTGTCGTTCCATTTGGCGACGATGGAGGTTCGACAGTGGCTCTAGTTGAAGGGTGAACACGATCTGAGCATAAGAAGGGAATCGACAGATGGTTAGTTGAAGAAAGAAACGAAGAGAGAGAGAGAGAGGGCCGCGTGATATAGAGTGCGTCTGGGTCCCGCTGATTTTCGATTCAAAGCAATGCCTACCTCTTTTCTCGGAGGTAGAAATGTTAGAGGGCGGCAGACCCCACGGCCTCGGCTCGGCTCTGCTCCACATCTCCGTATACCATAGATTCGCAAGCATGGGAAGTCCTTGGACCCCAAGGACTCCGGGGATTTCAGAGAGTATTTCTCAGGCAAGAAGCCCCTGAATTTCGGCAACTCGGAAAGGTCAAGGGTATCTAACTTGGAGAAAGTGATTGTCGTGCTGGTCGCGTCTTTAGATTTTTCATGGCCCGCAATTAATTCCATATCTTCACATGACCTCACCACCAACTCTTCGATTTGCTCGAGAAATTTCGCTGTAAAGGTAGTGAAAAGCATTTCCAAACGAGAGCAACTCACGGCCTCTACATGTCTCAAGTTTGGGAACGGGACATTTGGGAGACCATCGGACCGCCAAATGTGCCTCAAGTTTTCGAGATCATGCAAAACCAAACTTTTCAATTTACCACCCTCTGTGTCTGTCTCATCACCTTCATATATAATCTCGATTGAACGGCATGAAATCACTTTTAGGATCTTGAGACAGCGTTGCAGCCTTTTCCACATGTGAGATGGGGCAATACGTTGGAGGTTGTCGCAGTCCTTCAATTCAAAAAATTTCAACTTCTGAAAGGAATCAATAGGAATTTGATTGTTCCATAGCTCTTTGCATCGAATGCCTTCAATTCTTAGACTTGTTATATTGGGAAATGTGACCTACATGGGGATAATGCAAAAAAGGAGGATAAGTAGGACAAATTTATTACATTCTTCATTATAAAACATGATAATGCGAGAGTACGAATGATTACAATAAAGGATAGAACGAACCATCTCATTGAACAGCAATTGTGGCAATTCATCATTTTCTTCAGTCGTCTCGCCTAACGGTCTCTTGACATTTGTAGGACTCAGGATAAAAGCTACAAAGTTACGGCACCCCACAATTTTTAAATCTTTTAAGGAGGTGAAATCATATGAACAATTTCCTGAGCTGAAACAAATCAAGTTATCGAGCTCCTCAAGTGTTAATTCACTTAAGCAAGGGAAACTCATCACTTCTACCTTTGATCGAGCAACTTCTTTCTTGAGAATCACTTTTTTCATCTGTTCGCATTTAGTAAGACCATCGGACCGCCAAATGTGCCTCAAGTTTTCGAGATCATGCAAAACCAGACTTTTCAATTTACCACCTTTTGTGTCTGTCTCATCACCTTCATATATAATCTCGATAGAACGGCATGAAATCACTTTTAGGATCTTGAGACATCGTTGCAGCCTCTTCCACATGTGAGATGGGGCAATACGTTGGAGGTTGTCGCAATCCTTCAATAAAAATAATTTCATCTTCTGAAAGGAATCAATAGGAATTTGATTGTTCCATAGCTCTTTGCACCGAATGCCTTCAATTCTTAGACTTATTATATTGGGAAATGTGACCTACATGGGGATAATGCAAGAAAGGAGGATAAGTAGGACAAATTTATTACATTCTTCATTATAAAACATGATAATGCGAGAATACGAATGATCATAGTAAAGGATAGAACGAACCATCTCATTGAACAGCAATTGTGGCAATTCATCAGTTTCTTCAGCCGTCTCGCCTAATGGTCTCTTGACATTTGTAGGTCTCAGGATGAAAGCTCCAAAATTACGGCAACCCACAATTTTTAGATCTTCTAAGGAGGCGAAATCATATGAACAATTTCCTGAGCTGAAACAAATCAAGTTATCGAGCTCCTCAAGTGTTAATTCACTTAAGCAAGGGAAACTCATCACTTCCACCTCTGATCGAGCAACTTTTTTCTCGAGAATAACTCTCAAGTTTCACCAGAGTTGTGGCTGTATCATTGGGGAAGAGATATTTCAGGTCAGAGCAATTTTCAACACGGACAGTTTCAAGACTAGGAAAACCCAAAATTGTTTGGGAATCGCCCATCACCATATGTCTCAGCCTTTTTGCTCCACTCACGCTCACTTCTTGCAATTTGGGGAGCAATACAATCATGTATTCCGCATTTGAATGAAAGGACCCACCATTAAACGACGATTCCAGGGAGGGATAGCTTTCAACGTCAATGCTGCCCAATTCGGGAAGCAATATCATTGTTTGTTCCGTATTTGAATCCAAGGACCCACAATCAAACAATGACTTCAAGGATGGACAATTTTTGACCTTGACACTTTCCACATTGTGCAATCTCCCTATGATTGTTGAAGGGAAGATGTGGAGTAGGTCGAAGCAATTTTCAACGGTGATGGTGGCTAATTTCAATAAGGAACTTCTGGAAAGTTCATTGTGCCATATCCTTTTGAAGGATCCCACTGAGTCAATCGTTAACTCCTCCATGTTTGGTAAACTAACCTGCTCATAAGAGATATGCGTCTATTACAGCTGCGAAAAATTTGACAATTTGGCCTAATCCTAACCACCAATTTAATGTGGTGGGAGAATTAATATTCACTGACAGATGTAGTTATGAATTGTGAACACATTTTAACAAATAAAAAAAAATAAGAATCTTCAAAAAGATATTGTTACTTGCCTAGCAAACCGAGTAGCTATGGCTATTGTGGGTAAAATCTCAAGAGAAGGGATGTTTACCTTTCTATCGAAGAAGGAATTTGAATAAGTATTTTGTAAATCTGAAGTAGTGGTTATTAACTCTATTCCTTCATCTCCTTCTCCTTCATCCACAACCTCACCTGAAAGAATATGAATGGACCCAAAGTGTATGAATGGGCATATTCAATTTAAAAACGTCGAAAACTTAATCGATCAATATAAAATATTTAAAACTCATTTGAATGGAGAGGAAAGCTTAAGATCTTCCGTTGAGCCTGAACAAATGGAGAAGGGGATATCTCCAAACTAGCTGACGTTGACACGGTTATGTTGGCATGATGCGTTGGAATCAATTCCAACTTGCATGAAGTTGGGACGTGGATTATGTGGACTTTCTTTGTTACGTGGCTCTTCGTTTGCCTTCCATTTATTTAATCTCTAGAGATTGCTTTATTCATTTTGAAAATATTCAATTTCGTTCATTCACCAAAAGTCCATTAGTTCAATACACTATTTCTTCTACTCATTAAAAAAGTTATATGAGTATTAAATTAATCACAGTACAAACCCATGTTAGAGCGCAAGTAATTAGTGCAATTAGCTAACATTGAAATAAATTGAAAGAAAAAACAATCGTAAAAAGAGGCTTACCCTAGCTATAGTTGAATGTGAATAAAATGTATGGTCTGCGTTTTCTTTGAATGGATTTTTTATTTAGGAATCAAAATGTAAAAATACTCAAATTTAATGCAATATGCACTAAGGTTCAAGGAGCACCAATATCATCTTATCCTAAATCCCTATGTCATAGTATGATCTAGATATCATTTGAAAGATTAAGAATTAAAGAAATTTATACTCAAGAAATGAAAAAAATTACCTGAATTGAAGCATCCTCAGCTCCGCTGCAAAAGCTTGTGATATTTGGTAACTTTTGCAATGCTAGAAGATGTAAATTAGGCAACTCAACTATGTCATCAGCGGCAACTTCTACTTTTCCTGTGTCATTTGTGATGATGGCTTTCAATGAGTCACATTCACATACATGAATCTCTTCCAATTGTTCAAGTCTTTGCATCTCTGATAGGAACCACAAATTTTCCAAGCGGTGGCATTTTTTGATAGATAGAGCTTTCAATTTGCTAAAGCAATCTGGTGCGACAGGGCCATTGCATATCTTCTCTAGATTAATAATATTTTTGAGGAACAAAGACTCTAAAATGGTAAATGGAGTGAAAAAGGGATCATTGGATGAACTTGCAATGTACTTGATTGAGGAAGTGTTCAGAATGTCGAGATGCTTCAGTTGCGGAAATCCTTGGATGCATAACTTGTGAGCATTCTTCTTGAACTCTCCGAATCCATCCAAATGCAAGTATTGAGTCTTATGCAGAGTTTTTTGAACCCATTCTTTTGAAAGAATACTGTCGTTCCCTTCCAATTTGAGCTTCATGGTGCTCAAACCTTTAAATTCCCTCCCACCAACATTTCCTATGTTGATCCAAAACTTGATTAGCTTCTCAAATGGCAAGTCAGCATCCTCTAAGAGTATGGTGGGATTAGGGATCGATATTTCCAAAGAGGCTATCTTTCTCAAGCTCTTCAACTCGGCAAGCGCGGCATTACAAAATTTCGATGGTATTTCATCCTTGCCCATCCATTGATCAAAGCTTTCCTTCATATATAACTCTTCCAATTTGATTAAGCTTTTTAGGACACCATACTCGATTATCTGAAGGTCTTTGCAGTTGCTTAGATTCAACAATCTCAGATTCGTCAGTTTCTCCAATTTCTTTAGGCAACTTAGAAATTTTAGACCCTACGAAGCTGAGAATTTGCAATGCTTTGAGCTTGCCAAGAATTGCCACATCCCCCACATCACAATAAGCTAAACATAACGACCGGAGGTTCTTGAGGATTTCGATCGAGGAAGGTAAAGGGGTGATATGCATATCGATAAGATATAAGACTTGGAGCTCCTTCATGTATGTGAAATCTAGTCTACAACAATCTCTTTCATCATGTCGGTGTGCAGGCATCCAGTCCCACATTGATTGAGACAGGATGAGTATCTTCAATTCGGGAAAACTAGACTGCATTAGTTCAGCAAGTTCATCACTGCCACATTAACTTGGCAAATTGCCCAACATTTCTCTAACTTATTCTTTGACCACAAGCAATAATTGTTGTTCATCATTAAGTGGCCTCTGAATGGACTTGAGACGACTATCTCACTGTAAAGATCATGTATGGTCACATTGTCCTTGTCATTGCCACCATCCAACAACAAACAAGCCGAACGAAGTTCATTGAGCCTAGTATTTATTCTATCCCTTGAATTTTCTATCGTGTTATTGAATCCGTCAAACAAGCCCAAACCCAAGCCTAGTACCAGCAGACTTTCAACAGCAATGGTCCCGCCAATAAGACCACAGAGCAGGAATAAGGACTTCGCGTCCTCATTCTTCAAATGGTCGTAACTCAACTTCACTATGATTTCTATATTTGACTCATCTATTTTTATCAACGCATTTTTCCATGCAAACACATCGCTATGTCTCAAAGTGCTAGCGACAGAGATAATCAAAAGAGGCAAACCTGCGAGCTTCTTGACCAGTTTAGCCGCTATTTGTTGCAATTCCTTGTCTTTGAGCCTGTCGCCAACCGTCTTTTCAAATAGCCTAAAAGCTTCGTCGTTTCTTAAGCCTTCAAGATGAAATATTTGATCGGCAAGCATCTTTTCCAGCACATCTTTAAATCTCGACGATAACAGCAACTTTGATCCCCTACTCTCCTCTCCTGAAGGAATTCCAACTGCCTTCAAATCAAGTTCACCCCACAAATCGTCCAATATTATGAGAACCTTCTCACTTGGATCCTTCCGTAATCTCTGATACAGAAGATCTCTTCTTCCTACTTCGCTTGGCTCATCCTTCAGTTTTAGACCAAAGGCGTAAGCGATATCGTCTTGGATTTTCTTCAAGTCTTGATTCTGTGATACTTTAGATTTGACGATCATGTGGAACGGTCGCCCCTCCTTCCTGAGTATCTTCTCGGCTTCCTCCAGCAACGTAGTCTTCCCCACGCCTCCAGGCCCGTAGACCCCAATCACTTTTGGCTTCTCATCATCCAGAGCTTTCATTATGCCCTGAAAGATGGAAGCTCGCGAATCGGTGATGGTGTTGTCCTTCTCACCGGCCGACGAATTCACATCGTGAGCACCGCCAACAAGCCCTGGCGGAGGATTCTCAAAATCAACCCTCTGAAATTGACCCTGCTCAATGAATGCCCGGGTGTCCTTGACCGTCTTGCTCGCCTCTTTGCCCAGACGATACCGTGCCTTCGGGTTAGGAAGCCACCCGTAGAAGCAAGTTTTCTTAGCTCTTCTGTTGTAATCCAGCACGTCGTCTGCCTTGTTGGTGACGGTCTCCACGTTTTTCATCCATCTCTCGACATCGGCTTCGATCTGCTTCATGTTGTTTCGAGCTGCATCGATGGAATGCTGCACTCTATCCCTCGCATGCCTCAACTTCTCAACTTCATCCTCAAGTTGACGAACGTAGCTGTTGGGAAATATCACGTAGCTGCATTGACGACTGACGGGATCCACCAGGTACTCTGCCGCTTTGGAAGCTAGAGGGAGAACAATATTCGCCATTTTCCCCTTTTTTGACTTCTTTCTGGTTTTCTTTCCTTCTTTGTGGAGAAATGAAAGTTAAGAATTTATATATGCTAAGGAAGGTGGGACTGATGGAACCCAAAAACGAAATGACTGAAGAAGAGGACAGATTCAATGAGATGAATACAATGAACAACTGAGAGAGAGAGAGAGAGAGAGAGAGAGAGAGCTAGTGGCTTGAAGAAGACAATGAAGGACACAGAGTGGAAGTACGAGAGAGGAAATGCCACAGATGTCTGGATAAAATGGGGTGAAGCTCCCAATTTATAGACGTAGGTGTTGGCCAAGAAAAGTCCTGAAGACAATCTCATTTTTCCTCGACTAAGAAAAGAATAATTTGGAGAATGATTTCCTATGCTGGAGGAAAAGAATCGTCTATCATAGAAGACAAGTATCTGAGATGAAAGATGAGAAGGAATCCTTAGCATGAAGGGCGAGAAAAAATGAAAGAATCCTCAGCCAACCAGAGAACCACAAATATTAGCTTGGAATTTCAACTAAGTTCTCAAATCTGGCTGCAGGCTAGTGCCAACGTTTGTCTTGATTAACATCTGCAACCTTTGAATGGTAGGACATAGCAGAATCTTAAACCACTTGCTTGTTAATATTCTTAGCAGAGGTCCCAAGACATGCCAATCGTCATGTCAGGGATAAGTAGTTATCCCATCTCCAAAAAAGGTGCTTAATATGAGGCTAACATCTAGAAGCTTTAACAATTTCCTCCGATAGCAGAGGGACTACTTATCATGGTAAGGATCTAGAAGGGTTTATCTCGCAATAACACTTACGCCAAACAAGCCGAACGAATCTTATTAATCGACACTCAGGGGACACTTGTTAATTGTACATAATAAAGGAAGATTTAAATTTCAATGTACCTATCTTTCGTAACACTAGAAAAAGGGTGCCTTCAGAATGAAATTTTTTTCTTTACTTAGCGTGTAAGCACTCCTTGTCATGAACCAAATATAGAAAATTAGTAGTTGACATGTATATTCAATAGTTAAGGTAGTATTGTAGTTTGAGGGGAAAAGGTTTTTCTCATGACTCTCAACAATAGATTTTGCAGCTAAAAAAAGGAGAATCCATGTCAAATTGTTGATAGATAGATATGGAAATTTGCAAAGTAAAATAGAAAAATAAAAAAATAAAGTAAATAGTAGCATAGTAACGAAATTAATAAAAGGGACAAAAGCAGAAGCAGAAAAAAGCGACCACAGTGGGAGTCGAACCCACGACCTTCTGATCCGAAGTCAGACGCGCTAATCCACTGCGCTATGCGGTCATGAGATGTTAAGGGATGCATTCCTAATATATTTAACTAAACAGTTATTCTGCATAAGGCCCCCCCCCTTTGTTTCGACCATAAAGAAATCAAACCTAGTAACAATTTTAATCTCAAATTTTTGTTGAAAAATTAGATTAAATGTCTCGTGTCTTTTGTTAAGATATATATCATAGTAGACATAGTATAACAAAATTGAAATTTCCGCAATAATTTAAAATAATGAAAATAAGTATTGAAATATCTGTATGAATATCTTACTTTTAAGAATTGATTCTAAATCCATTTCATATTACAGTCATCTAACTTTCTTTTCTAAAGTGATGTGTTTCTTTTTTCTTCATATGGATACTTGTATGCTCTTTTCACCTGATACCACCTAATCATCTCCTATCACATGAGATATATAACTAAAGCCAATTATTCATTTATTAGAATATTCGAGTGATATATATATATATATATATATATATATATATATATATAGATGTACGTATGGTTCTCATTTTTTTTACGAATACACACGTGTGTTATCACATATAGCATCCTCTACAGTTGTATTAGTGAACAAATTAAATATGATGGACTTTACACTCAAATCTCAAAATCTTCTGCTTAGAACAACCTTAAAGGCCACGTCTGTCATATAATAGATGGAGCCTTGCCCAATGTACGTGATTGAGCCAATGTTCCCAGAGTCCATGCAAAATAAAGTTGACGTAAGTGTTACTGCGGGATAACTACTTATCTTTGGCATGACGATTGCCATGTCTTAGGACCTCTGCTAAGAATATTTTCAAGTAGGGTGGCTTAAAATTTTGCTGTCTTGCCATTCAAAGGTTGCAGATGTTATTCAAGGTCAAAGTCGGCATTCGTCCGCAACTAGACCTAAGGATTTAGTTGAATTCCAAGCTGCTATTCATGGTTCTCTATTTCCTAATCCTTCTATCGAAGAGTGTTTCAACGCCAAGTAAAGAAAAAAATTTCATTTTGGAAGGACTCTTTCTCTCGCGTTACACACGATAGGTGCATTGAAATGTAAATATTCCTTCATTAGGTACGATTAACAAGTGTCGCATGGGCATCAATTAACAAGATCCGTTCGAATTGCTTGGCGTAAATGTTGTTGCGAGATAAACCCTTTTAGACTCTTCCTGCGATACTTAGTTCCTCTTCTATTCGGAAGAAATTGTTAAAGCTTCCAGATGTTGGCCTCATATTGGTAACCTTCTTGGAGAGGGAAAACTACTTATCTGTAGCATGATGATTGGCATGTCTTTGGACCTCTGCTAAGAATATTGACAAGCAGGGTGGTTTAAGATTCTGCTATGTCCTACCATTCAAAGGTTGCAAATGTCCTACCATTAAAGAGTGCTTCGATACCAAGTAAAGAAAAATTTTCATTTCAGAAGCACTCTTTTTCTTACGATAGATTCATTGAAATGTAAATATTCCTTCATTAAGTACGATTAACAAGTGTTGCATGGGCATCGATTAACAAGATTCGTTCGGATTGTTTGGCGTAAGTGTTGTTGTGAGATAAAATCCTTTTGGACTCTTCCTGTGATATTTAGCTCCTTTTCTAGTTGGAGGAAATTGTTAAAGCTTCCAGATGCTGGCCCCATAGTAAGCACCTTCTTGGAGACTGGATAACTACTTATCTCCAGCATGAGGGTTGGCATGTCTTGGGACCTCTGCTAAGAATATTTACAGACAGGGTGGTTTAAGATTCTGCTATGTCTTGCCATTCAAGGGTTGCAAATGTTATTCAAGGTCAAAGTTGGCATTGGCCCGCAGCTAGACCGGAGGATTTAGTTGAAACGCAAGCTGCTAGTCGCGGTTCTTTGGTTCCTAATTTTTCCGTACCTGATTGACTTACTCGGAGGCTGACTACTTCAGTAATTTTCACAGATGGGACTGCTTGGAATGAGCTTAGGCCGAATGGATTGCAAGTTGTTCGAACCGAGTTGGTTTAATCCAACTATTCCAAAACATTGCTTCATTGCTTGCGTAGCTATGCTTAATAGGAGTAATTTGTTTAAGTCTTGTCCTGTTTCTTCCAGGGCCTGGACTGCTGCTCTGGAGCTGCATCTCATCCCTTCAATTTCTGGTTGTTGGGATGATGAAGTTGTTTGGGGCAGGTTTTAGTTATAATGGGAAGTTTTATCAAAATCTGCCTTTCAAGCTCACTTGAAATGCCTATCTCTATAACATTTGGTTGGCTAGGAATGAATGATTGCATGATTCTTCTTGATCTGTAAATGTGGATTGGATTGTGTAAAAGATAAAGTTCTTAGGGATAAAAATTCTTACTTGTACATATGTTCGGAGGAAAATAAACGTTGACACCTCTAAATGCAACCTTCATTAGCTTTTGTAAGTTTTGAGCATGTAGCAGGATTTTGCTCACTTGTTTTGGTACTTTACAACAACAATAACAACAGTAACAATAACAATTACAATAGTGATGACAATGATGATGATGATGATTGTTGCACGCCGCCACATTCATCTTTATAAAAAGAATTGGGTATTTTTTATTCTTATTGGTGAATAGCTAATTGCAAGCTCTCATCCACAACTTCCTTTTTTTTTTTTTTTTTTTTTTTTTTTTTTTTTTTTTTCACATTTATAGGTACCTCCCCTATCAATTTATCCTTTTTTTTTCCCGTCTTTTACAAAAGTGATGTGTGTACTGTTAAAGAAAACCGTTCCCCCCTCCATCTCGCATATGAAATTACAATTTTACTTCAACATTATAAGATAATATTACTATTAACACATGAACTTTAGTCCATATATCAAATGGGCATTTAGATGATGAAAATTAATACAAAGAAACAAAAAAGAGAAAAAAAATAAAAAGGAAAAGAAGAAGCCCGGTCAATCAATTCATATGGCCCAATCCGTGCAACTCTGGCCCATCTATAAGATTTGCCCATTTCAGCTTTAGTGGGCTTTGGTGTTTGAAGCCCAAAATAAGAGAAGAAGAAAAGCCCAGTCTTTCTAGGTTACCCGCGAGGAAGAGCTCCATCTCCGATCATCTTCTTCAGCAACATCTACCTCAGGCTTGGCCGCCGCCGTTAGCCTCCGCTGCCGATCACCGTGAATCCCGACTTCATTGCTTCTCACTGCTTTAGCCCTTCCTCACTCGCCACCGTCCTTTCTCGCCTCCGTCGACGTTCTTTTCGTGAGAAATATACGCCATACACGACGCGAGAGAGAGAGAGAGAGAGAGAGAGAGACGAGGAAACTCGAGGGCGAACGCTTTGTGGGAAGTTGATTCTTGAAATTCGCTCGTCGTCCCCGACGTCGCTAACCATCGTTCGCTGCTGCTGCTGCTGACCAGCGATTCGGGAGGAGAACTGGAGTTACTCTGTTCTCGGTTGCTCAGCGTGCGAGAATATCGAGGTGGCAAAATCGCGCTCGGGACACGCTCGTTAGCGTGAATCTGATCAATCATTGGAGATAAAGCCAAACTCCATCGTTGATCTAGTCGCCGATCGTAGCTCTGTTTCCACGAGTCCGCCCAGGTAACGCTAATGTCCTGACCTACTCTGCTTTGATGAAGGACGGAACCGAGATGTCTTGATCTCCGTCGGGACAGGAGTCCGTTTTGCTCATGCATGCCTTCCTGATTCTGAACGTCTGTCTCACCACGTTTGTATGAGTCTAATGTAGAAGCCGAACAAACGCGCGTCGACTGTTCGACGAAATGTCTAGGAGAATTCAGTGCCAGTTATTTTCGTTTCCGTCTAATCCGAAATCATGTTTTGACCTGGATAGCTGATGCTAATTGATTTTTAAGCCATTCGAGTATATTTTCGAACTTGTTTCTGCATCCCTGTTTTCCTCCGCTCCATGTTCTATGCATCCACTGCCGTTAAACCCGTGGTCGGTCGCGAGAAAACGGCCCGAGCCGATGTCGTCTTTGTATATTCTCCGAGGACGTTCAAGGTTGTTCCCTTACTGGTTCCCGCATTGTCTCGGTGATTCACGGCGGTGATGGTGTACGGTGAATGAGGATGGCGACTCGGTGGAGGACGGTGGTGGTGGTGGTGATGATTTTGCCTGTGTTTAGTTGAGTAGTTTTAGCTTGATTTGGTTGGTGAGATTTGGGGTTAGATCTAGTTATAGGGGCCTGTGAGTGCTGGGATCAAATTGAAATTTTGGTAAGTTGGGCTTGGTTTAGGTTACAATGGGTTAGGGCTTAATTCAGTTTTGGGCCGAATTTGAATTTTTAATTAGGTTTGTTTGGGTTGAGATGGGCCTAATATAATGGCCCGCTCTTTGCTTGCGTCCAAGACTCTTTGACCCAGCGGCCCAGCCCGTCCCTACTACCGGGATAATTAAAAATTTTAAAAATTCGAAAATAAATAATTAAAAAAATCAGGAAATGGTTAAAAATAAAAAGCCTTGGTAAGATTGTTACATCTTAGAGATTGCTTTTAATCGTTTTTGTGTTTTGATTCGTCTTCTTAGTCGAATGGTTAGGTTATACTCTAAGACCATTAAAAATGCAAAATCAGATGAGGACCTTAGGATTCATAAATTAATAAAAAGATTGCGTAGATATCTTAGTTAACAAATAATTAAGTTTAGAGGTATCGAAATGGTAGTAGATAGATAATTAATGTAATTAAACCTTTGACCTTAAATCTCTCCATAAAAAGTGAGTATGCTTTCATATTTCAATTGGTTTCTAGCTTACAACCCCTCATATAATATTCACATATGATTAATTGAAATATAAATAAAAATCCCAACACCACACTAAGTAAGGGTTTGGGAAAACTTGACATGATTAATTTCTAGTGGTCTCTAACTCGACAGTATATCTAAATCTATTCTTTCCTCGACACCCGTGTCAAAGAGGTCTCGATAATTAAATGTCAATAATATATTAGATATTTCGAGGGTGGACACCAAATTCAAAAGTTGACTTTATACATAGAGTTTATAATAATAATAATAATACGCCAATTCACACTATGCAAAATGTTTGATGGCTCTATAAAAATTATATTAATAGGAATATATATATATTAGATAAAAGAATAAACGCACAAAATAAAGTCAAAAAATGGAATTTTAATTAAGTCACACCGAAAAAAATGGAATTTTAATTTCTCAGCTAATAATAATTTTAGTTTCATTTGGCGGAGGACGAGGCGGGCAAGCGGCTGGCGATTTTAGGGCTTTAGCTCATCTCACGCTGCTCCCGCTCTGTATTTCTGGCAAATCTCTGAAATTTCTGTGAGTCTCTCTCTCGTCTACACTCCAATCTGCTTTCCGTAGCGTTAGGTTTCAATGTGGGCGCTCGTCATTTCTTCGCTAATGCCTTCCTTTCGTTCGTCTTCGGGGTTGTTCTTGGGTCGGTTTCTTTTTGTCGTTTGTGCGTTCTTGGGTTTGGTTTCGTGTGTTGGGTTCTTGCCTGTTTGTTTGTTTGAGCAGCTTCGAATGTTTGTGTTTTATTCTACCCTTTTCTCCACAGGGGCAGGGCGTTCTTGGTGAATTTGAACCTTTGAAGGGCTCCGTTGGCGAACTTTTTCTTGCCACATATGGCTTCGGTTGGACAGGCGCCGTCTCTGAAGAGGCGGGATCCGCCGGCCGGGAGGGAAGGCGACCAGCTGGTCATCACTCCTCTCGGCGCCGGCAATGAAGTGGGTCGGTCCTGTGTGTACATGTCTTTCAAAGGGAAGACCGTGTTGGTACTGCTTCGTTCCTGGTTTTCATGAGTTCTTCGGGTTTTAGAGTTTTATCCGACACGGATCGGTGTCTGTCGTGATCTTTTCATAATTAATTGTATGTGGATGGCAGTTTGATTGTGGAATTCATCCTGCTTACTTTGGCATGGCTGCTCTTCCATACTTCGATGAGATCGACCCTTCGACGATTGACGTCCTTCTAATTACTCAGTACGTGTTGTCTGCCTTCTCTTTCTTAGCTTTGGTAAGGAGGCCCACTCCTTCCATTATGTGCAGTTGCCTTTCCTGGTGTTTGCTCTTAATTTGCTTCGAGAAAGATTATTTCTTCCTAAGAGTTGCCAAAGGAATTCGTCATCGCCCCTTATTCTCGGATCCCTTTCTAGTTGGATCCATTGGGCTGTTATCAGATTATCAGCACTTATGTCTGTAGAGTTTAGGATGGGCTTCTCACTAGCTTGTGTCATTGCTGATTTATATTTCTACCCTTCACTTTGATATTTAGCTTCCACAGTAAAGGTCTCTAGTCTTTATCAGTTGATGTTGACTGCTTGCAGCTTCCACTTGGATCATGCAGCTTCCTTACCATACTTTTTGGAAAAGGTTGGCAGCTACATTAGAGTAAAAACATACTTTTAATTATCAAATTTTACTCTGATACCGATAACCTGAATTGCTCTCGTTTTTCCAGACTACATTTAAAGGACGCGTCTTCATGACTCATGCTACAAAGGCTATATACAAGCTGCTTTTGTCAGATTATGTGAAAGTGAGCAAGGTCTCAGTTGAAGATATGCTTTTTGATGAACAGGATATATTCCGTTCAATGGATAAGATTGAGGTATTTCCTTTATATGTTGAGCCCAGTCTTCACGCCACACAAATTTGCTTGCTAATGTTTGCCTTGGGGATTCCTCCTTTGTGACCAGTTTGTTAAATTTTGCTTATTCTAGACGGGATAATATCATTGATGAAGAATCTGAAAAATCTTGGTTTTTCACACTGTCGTGGATGGATTGCTTGTGTATGCCATTTACAGTAAGAGGCATGTGTGGGCTTTAGCTATACCTCTGGCTCAGTAGGATTCAATTTTTTTTTTGTTTTTTTGGTGAATTGAAGATTCTCCATATGCTTGAACCCACCGTCCCTGTATGGTACCTTTCAACGAATCAATGTTTGGCATCAAGCTGATATGAGTTTCATCTGTTTTAAAAGCACAGGATCCTTCCTCTGTTGCTGCTCAAGCTGTCTCCAGCTGCTTTTATGTATAATGTAGTTTATTTATCCCTAGTTGTGGCACCTGTATGAGACTGGATAAACTAGTGATCTCAATGGATAAAATAGTTGTCTTGATAGTGATGTGTCATACAGTTTGCTATACATGTCATATACTTGTAGTATATATTCTATGGGATTTTGTCCTAGGATGATCACTTGATGTTGTCTAGTCTATGAGACATTAGCAATTAACTTCTCATGGATATGTTGGCTTGTGATTCATGTGACAATGTCTTCCAATGGAATGTTAATTAATTATTGTAAATGAACTGGCAATCATCTTACTTTTGCTGTTCTTTGACATTCCTTGTACACATAACGTCTAATTTAACAATCCCAATGCGTGTAAATCATGTTACCTAATTTTAATTGTAGGTAATTGATTTCCACCAAACGGTTGAAGTGAATGGTATTCGATTTTGGTGCTATACTGCTGGCCACGTTCTCGGTGCTGCAATGTTCATGGTCGATATTGCTGGTGTACGAGTCCTTTATACTGGTGATTATTCCTTTGAAGAAGATAGGCATCTCCGAGCTGCAGAGATTCCACAGTTCTCACCTGATATCTGCATAATTGAGTCCACTTTTGGAGTGCAGCTTCATCAACCTCGTCATATTCGGGAGAAACGCTTTACTGATGTCATCCATTCTACTGTTTCTCAAGGAGGTAGAGTCCTTATCCCAGCATTTGCTCTTGGTCGTGCTCAAGAACTTCTGTTGATCCTTGATGAGTTCTGGTCCAACCACCCTGAGCTCCATAATATTCCTATATATTATGCTTCCCCCCTTGCAAAGAAGTGTATGGCTGTTTATCAAACATATATCAACTCCATGAATGAGAGGATCCGTAGCCAATTTGCAACCTCAAATCCTTTTGACTTCAAGCACATTTCGCCGCTAAAGAGTATTGAGAACTTTAATGACGTTGGTCCATCGGTTGTTATGGCTAGTCCTGGGGGGCTTCAAAGTGGTTTATCACGTCAGCTATTTGACATGTGGTGCTCTGACAAGAAAAATTCTTGTGTTATTCCTGGATATGTCGTGGAAGGGACACTAGCGAAGACCATCATCAATGAACCGAAGGAAGTCACTCTGATGAATGGTCTCACTGCTCCTCTTAACATGCAAGTTCATTATATTTCCTTTGCTGCCCATGCTGATTTTGCTCAGACAAGCTCGTTTTTGGATGAGATAATGCCTCCAAACATTGTTCTTGTTCATGGAGAAGCAAATGAGATGGGAAGGCTCAAACAGAAGCTCATGACTCAGTTTGCTGATCGCAACACCAAAATCGTCATGCCAAAGAATTGTCAATCAGTTGAAATGTACTTCAATTCAGAGAAAATGGCAAAAACTATTGGGAGGCTGGCTGAGAAGACCCCAGAAGGGGGTGAGACTGTAAGTGGCCTTCTGGTAAAGAAAGGCTTCACTTATCAAATTATGGCACCTGAAGATCTTCACGTTTTTTCTCAGTTGTCCACAGCAACTATTAATCAGAGGATCACGATTCCTTATACAGGTGCATTTGGTGTGATAAGCCACCGGCTGAAGCAGATATATGAAAGTGTGGAATCTTCGGTAGATGATGAATCTGGTATTCCCATGTTACACGTGCATGATCGAGTAACAGTGAAGCACGAATCTGATAAACATATTTCAGTGCACTGGACATCGGATCCTATAAGTGACATGGTCTCGGATTCTGTTGTCGCTCTAGTCTTGAACATAAGCCGTGAGATTCCGAAGGTTGTGGTTGAAACAGAGGCCACGAAAACTGAAGAAGAAAGTGAGAAAAGGGTAGAGAAGATCATTCATGCACTTCTAGTTTCTCTCTTTGGGGATGTGAAGTTTGGTGAGGATGGGAAGCTGGTGATAAATGTGGATGGGAATGTAGCGCATCTGGACAAGCAGAGCGGGGATGTGGAGAGTGAAAATGAAGGCCTTAAGGAAAGAGTAAGTACTGCATTTCGGCGAATCCAGAGTGCTGTAAAACCAGTACCTCTGTCGTCTTCTTAGGTAGCTTTCGTGTTTCTTGTAGCTCCTTGTTTCCAGTCTTTTTCTAACTGTAGATTCTAACATCAAGCTCGTGGTTTTATGGATATCCCCAACCCACAATCTAAGTCCAGCTCGAGTTTTAAGCATCTAAAGTTGGATCTCAGCCCTCAGAACAAGTTTCAACATTTGCACTTGGATTACTTAGATTTTTGTACTTCTACAAATTTAATTTTGGAAGGCTGGCAAGGCTTGATTGTCACCTTGCGGATTAGACTTTGCCATTTCTTTTCCTCAATGCAATTTTTCCAATTCACGCAAGCAGGCTAGTGAAAGACAGCCTGTGCTACATGATCGATCTCTTTCAACGGCTGTAAATGCTTTAGAAATCGATCTGTTTGTTGAACTGACAATTATGCCACCAGATCATGATCATCTTTTGAACATTTGCCAACACTTGAGCACAAAGTTTAATGCATTAGGCCTTTGAAGATCATGACCAGCTTGTACTAATGTCAACGGTACAACACGATGATTCATGGGCAAGGCCTTTTTCTGACCTACGTTCTCCCAATAGTTTTCTTTTCAAGTTCTTGCCATTAAACCTGCACCTCTCACTGCACAAACCAATGGCAGCGGGCCGGGTTTGGGGCCACTAGAAATCCAAACTCGACGAGTACCGAATACACATCCAATGTCAAACCCAAAGGACAACTTTTTGAACAACTTTTTGAACGAAGTTCTAATGACATCCGAGTGAAGTACATGAGAACCTTAAACATATAGGAATCTACATGATTGGAGATCAGATTTCACTGATTACTTTAGTCGCGCTTTGTGCAAAGCAAGGATGTTTATTTGCTGTTCTCTAAATAGGCTATAAACCAATAATATGAGATGTGATGTAAGAGATATGATGGAATTGATTTAATTAGATATTGTCATCCGGAAGAATATCAATATTTGGCGAAAGGACTGTTTCCTAAGTACACAGAACATGAATGGAAAACAAAATGATTTTTAGCATATGATAATGAAAGCTATATTTGAAATAAGTAAATCAAAAAAGTAAAAATTTTATAAAATGCAAATGCTCTATGATTTTAAATAAATTGTAATTTAATCATTTTTTACTTAAACATTACATGGTAAGTTTGAGATAAAAAATTGCAATATTAAAGTAACAAGAGTTATTTATTTGTTTGATTTACTCATTATAAGAAAAATAAATTTAGTAGATCGTGTTATGATTAGCCATAACTTTAGTGAAATTCAAAATTTCTCAAATCAAAAGAGTTAATTTGTTCACAGTAATTTTTTAACATGCTATATCAGATTACTCAAATAAATCAAGTATGATTTAATCAGCAACAATATATTCATAGAACATGTAGCTGCAAAGTGGAACTTATTGAATTAATGGTATGAGGTATACTTAAATTATAGCAAAATGTAAATTTTGTACTTGGCCTTCAATGAATACATTTTTTAATCACTTCTTACAAGTTTAAGCTCGATAATAGATAAAAATCTTGAAATACTCTTTCATTTAATCAATTAACCGCTTGACCCCAACCTATTTATGATTGTAATGAGAAATACAAGTCTTTGTAGATTCGCAATATACTATGTCGCAGTTATGAGATACCATAATATAATTATAACATCATTTTGTGCTATAAATCTTGTTATAAGTTCATAACAAGCCAAAAACAAAGGCGGTCTCGGACATGGCCAAGGTTGTTACTTGTTAGGATGCAATCCTACTAAGGATCGATGAAGGTGTCTAAGAGGACTGAGTTGTAACATCCTAAAAATTACACCAACAATGCAAAAAATCTTTGGATAGTCGTATGGAATTTATTAGGTATGAACAATGTATGTAGTTGAAACTTCAAAATAGAGTGAATTTTAATTTATGCCATCTTTCTACTATATATACCAGGAAATTGACTTTTCTATTACCTAAATATAAGTATATACTACATAGCGGGATAAACTTATTTCAAGGTTGAAGTATAAAAAAATATGATCAATGGGACCGGTAGGATTGTATCGATCCATGTTCCTTTTTCTTGTTAGTTTTGGATCAAGACCATGTAAAGATGCTAGCAATTTAAGATCCTACTTAAGATATAGATCTTCTCTTAAGTTTTTAAACATAGGATCCTTTCGAAAAAAAAAGAAAAAAAAAAGATGCTACTTATGCAATTCCATTACTTCACTTGGGAAGAGATGGCTCGGTTTTGTTTTGCACGCATAACGGTGAGTACTGAAATGATTCTATTGATTAGTCATGCCATGTAGGCCCAAGTCGTACATACAATTGATTCCATCGATGTCCTATTGTGAAAAGTTTTTTCAAGCTAGGATGACGGGAATGGCAAGAGAGTGCATCGCGAAGGTAAATTTTCATGGATTGCGAACATATCTCTACTCTTACGCTCTATATCACTTGAGGTTTCGTTACCGGGTCCTTGGCTATAGGTTGCGAGGAAAAATGGGGGAAGGCCTTATGCAATTTCCTACTGAAAACTGGCTTCTAGCGCATTAGTGGTGATGGGGAATAGCCGTGTGCTCAATGCTCAGTGTGTAACAACCATTCTAAAAGCTTAAGTCTTGCTAGTCTATGAACGCGTGATTTTTATGTTTAATTTTTTTAATACTTCCTCTCGTGCTTAGTGTGGTTTTCTAGTCAAATTTTGAACTTATAGTTCTGATATCACATGAAATTTTGTGAGATTATTGACTCTTCTAAAAATTTAAACTATTAGATGAAAGCGTGATTTTATAATTAATTAGTCTAATACAATGCTTGTACTAGTGTTGGCATGAGAATTTTGCGGATTACTCGATAGAGCTGAGTCGAGGGGCGTTCATACACAAAATCAGGATCACAAAGTTCCCTCGAGCTGTTTGGTGATTCGATCCTGCCTAATAATCATCCTCCCAGGTTTCCTCCCTCTTGCACTTTTTATTCAACGTGCCGTACCAGAAGCTCCTGAAACCTTGTTGCAGTGTGGCAGGAGCAATGGAGCAGAGGACCTTGATTTGTCTGGATGATCTTGGTACTGTTCATCTTCTCAAGGAGGACATGCAAAAGATGTTCATCTTTGAGAATCTGTCCTTAATTCTTTAAAATTAAAGAGATCATCACATAAATAATTCCTAAACTTTGACCTAATATTTAATATCATCTCTGAATTTTTAATTTGTTTAGTGTGACCCTTGAATTTTTAACCCAATGTGTAATGTCATCCCTAAACTTTTGGTATACATTTAATTTGGTAATTTGATTGTTTATTGTTATCAAATTTGAATTAATGGAAGGATAATATTGAATATTTTCATATGATCTAGAGACTTAAGAGTTTTGAATAAGTTAAAAGTTTTGTGATGACATTGTATATTGAGTTAAAATTTAACGACCTCACGGAAGGAATAGCCGTATCGTTTGTCCAAAATTACATGGCGAGCTTCTTTTTTAGAACAACCTACTGCTGTTGACTGAATTGCTAGCAAGAGAATTCGCGCCGGTGCCTCATTTAAACCCTTGCAGGAAGAGTTGGTGCATGGCATGCAAGGCCTCAAAATTGTTGAAAAGAAAATGGTGTGAAATGTTGTGAATTGAGGAACCAAGGCTCATTTTCTGCCAAAAAAAAAAAAAAGATAACTTACATCATAAATATATTTGTGAAAAGAATAAATGAAAATAAAAATATTCGATAAGTTATAGTGATTACTTCAATTCGTGCTACACGTAAGAGTTTCATTGCTAAAAAATAAACTTAAATTGGTAAGTGAGATATTCATAAATATTTAAAGATGGATAATGCATAAATTTTTTTGAAAATTGTGACAAAAATAAGATCGAGTTCTAAAACCTTTAAAAAAATGTAAATTAAATTTGTAAATTTATCAATTGATACAATCATGTCATTTCGTTAAGTCCATCAACTTACCTAATGAAAAATGACAAGGTGACATTTTTTATTAGTTTTTCTCTCCTATGTGGCGGCGATCAATTTAGCTAATGCAAGACGTTTATTTGTAAAACCAAAACGACCTCCTTTTGACCCGGTATCCTAGTCGAAATAGGAAATTTATCAGCAGTTGAATGAAAGAGGACTGGGTTTTTGAACTTGGGAAATACCCTATTTAGAACTTTCTTTCCAAGCAACCAAACACGCACGGAGCAACGCACATCAAGCTTATCATGGCAGAACAAAGGGCAAAGTCCTATAGATTAAATCCTAACAAAATTTCAGTATTAGTAAATCATATCTTCATCTAAAGACTTAAGTTTTTGAAAATGGTGGTCTCACAAAATCTCTCAATCACACGTGGCATCGATTTACATTGACTTGTGGCATCGATTCACATTGACTTGTACTGAAAAGATTCAAGCGGACATTCATGCCGATATTTTCTGGCGGTTCCACTTAGGCTACCACCGGAGGACACGACGCGCTGCCGGCGTCCCCCGGAGCCTCAACGTCGACGGCGCTGGTGTCTCCACAGCCCAACGAAGGCTGGTGGTGCTCCGCAAAGGCCTTCTTCCAGACCTCACGAGCATTCGATCGCTCTGCCATCAACTCGTCGTGCTTCTGCTGCAACCGGTTCAAAACAAGCGGCAGCGCGCGCTGTGGATCCTCCCTCAAGTGCTCCACCATCTCGGCCCCTCGGTAGTCGTACATCGTCTCGATGAACCTCAGCTCTCCGGGCGTCAAGCGACAGCCGTCGCGGCGCCTGGCCGCCAGATGTTTCCCGATGCGGGACATCGCCGATTGAGCGAGGCCGATCGTCACGTCCCGGTTGCACATGTCGTCCTCGCACTCGAACAGGACGCGCTCGTGAGCGTTCTTGACCGGCAATCGGAAGGAACCCCTCGGCCTTTCTCTTTTTATCTCGCCAGTGTTCAGAACCGCGAGTTCGTTCCCCAACCTGCCAAACGCCTCGCGACCGGCGGAGCCGCCGGCGCCGTCAATAGGAGCGGAACCTTCCGACTGAAGTTCCACAAACTCCGCGATCAAATCTTGATGGTCCGCAAAGAGATCGCGCAGCTTCCCGAGAACCCACTCCTCGCCCTTCTCCTCGCACAGAATGCAGGTCTCGCAGAACGCTGCGAACACATCCTGGCGGCGCGGGAACCGGATCTTCACCTTGTTGCCAAAATCCACGAGCCAACGGAGCCGACGCTCTCTGGCCATGGCCGGCGAGGCGGTGCGCTTCCTTCGAGGGATCGGCACGGGGCTGCTCATCTTCTTCTGCTTCTCAAGGGTTTCTCAGAAGGGAAGGGAAGGGAATGGTGGATGATGATATCAGGCAAGAACTGAGGACGAAACCTTGGTTCTTGTGGTCTTGTGGCGGGAACTGGGCGGTGCTCTTCAACTTAACTGCCGAGACCTTTCCTATATAAGAACTCTGTCCAGCTTGGCATTGAGAGAAAAATCTACCTCAAGATCTCCGCTTTCGAATTTTGCTCCAAAATTCAAATAAATATTTCCGGAATTAGGGTTAAAATAATCTATAGCTTTGCATGTTGTCCTCCGCGTATTACGGTATTAGTAAAGGTTTCGCTTATTGAAAAATGCGAAATGTGTGAGGATAATGAAACTTAGTATCGGTCAAAATTCTCAACAACTAAAAAAAGAACAAAAAAACTATAAAGCTGACTGTGCTATTTTCGTATGTCTCTTAGGAGACTTATCAGTTTATAGTTATTAGCGGTCCCTTGTTATGTGATCTCTAATTAAAGACACTTTTGTTTTGACGCTGGTGAAATAGATTCGGTTTCCATGATAACTAACTAACTAGGCTTGGTGAGTTGGCACGTGCATCTCTACAGTTTGCAATCCTCTATCGGGTTTGCAGTTTAAGAAAATCATGAGTGCATTTCATTGTAAGACAAGCAAGATCAATAATTATAAATCCAGATTTCGAATAATTATAAAAAAAGGCCTAAATAAATTGTACAAATTTCAATTCGATCCTAATTTTTATTAATACGATTAATTAAATCCTACACATAACTATTTGTGAGTGTATCGATAAGAATTCGTTGATGTTGATTACCTTTAACTATTTTTGGTCGGTATATGTGGGATTAAGCAAATAAGGTTTGAACGAAAAGCATTATTGCTTGTGGCTTTCCTCCCTATCCCAAGAGAACAATAGGAGCCTGGACAGTTATTTATTTATTTATTTATTCTTAGAGATATTGTCACACGGCTCCCTTTAAACTAAAAAGGACAGGAAAAAAAAAAGAAAAAAAAAAGAGGAAGTCTCTGGATAGAAAACGAATGCCGTATATTAATAAAATGTTGGTTGCTCTCACAACGTTCATATCAATAATTTCCAATAAATATCGATTGGATGAATATAAATGGCAAAATGCAAAAAATATTTGATATTAAATTGATATAATTCTTATATTTTTGTGGTCCGAAGAGGTTAAATTATATAGGGTAATTCTCAAGTGCGAAAATCTTGTCCTCTTTAATTTATGAGAAAAATAATTCAGGAGCCACGGGCCCTCTCTGGTGGGCCGCTGCTGCCGCTGCGCAATGCCGGAAAGAGCCCGCGGAGGTCTCCGGAGTCTCGCCGGCGTCCGGCAACCGTCGCTAGCTTCGGGCTAGGCTGACGCAGCTCAACATCTTTCCTCCTGCGTCCATTCCGAACCCGTCCAAAGGTCGCCAATGGCGGTTTGAGTGGGAAGAAGCGGAAGTGGGGGGCGAAGAAAAGCCTCTCGTTCTCGGCGTCGCCGGTCCGAGTCATTCCTTCAGTTTCACACGTGCCGGCTCTACACGAGCGGCGGGGGGAGGAGGATTTGCGCCGGATAGCGAGCTTCCCCGTCGACGTCCTGGAACGACTCTCTCGACGTAAAGCTGGTCATGGGGTCTCGGGCCTGGAGCTGATCATGCTAGCAGGAAGTTGGTGAAACGAAGGAAGGGGAGACTCTGGGATCCACACAGATGTGTCGTTTCGTCAACTTGAGTGCGAAGGGCGTGGAGAAGAAGTAATACATAGTCAATTCTATAACAGTGGTAATTTCGTCCAGGGCTATATCTCAGCTTTGCTCGCTTCTCTCTGCATTCTTGGCAATCTCTGTAATTCTGTAAGTCTTATCGTCACACATTTCAATCTGCTTTTCGTCCTGTTGCAACTTGAATTTTTATCTTTCGCTCTGATGCTTGTAAACCCCAAATAACTGTCAATAACTGTCACTGTTCCAGCCAAAGTTCAGAGATTCCGAGATGGGGTATTTCCTTGGCGCTGGGTTTTCTTGGTAGGCGGCGGCGGCGGCGGCAGTGATTTGAATTTTGATGCTTGTTATTTGTTAATGCCATCTTTCTTGTTCATCTTGAGTTCGCGAATTTTGCGGGTTTGACTTCGAGAGGATTGGGCGAAGAAAAGCTTCTCGTTCTTGGTGAATTTTAAGGGCCTGTGCGAATATCTCTTGCCACATGCCTCTGATAGGACAGGCACCGTCTCTGAAGAGGAGGCGGGATCCGCTGGCGGGGGCCTTTGAAGATCATGACCAGCTTGTACTAATGTCAACGGTACAACACGATGATTCATGGGCAAGGCCTTTTTCTGAACTAAGTTCTCCCAATAGTTTTCTTTTCAAGTTCTTACCACTAAACCTGCACCTCTCACTGCACAAACCAATGACAGCGGGGCCACTAGAAGTCCAAACTCGACAAGTCAAACCCATCCAATGTCAAACCCAAAGGACAACTTTTTGAACAAGTTTTTGAACGAATTTCTAATGACATCCGAGTGAAGTACATGAGAACCTCAAACATATAGGAATCCACATGATTAGAGATCAGATTTCACTAGTTCCTTTAGTCGCGCTTTGTGCAAAGCAAGGATGTCTATTTTGCTGTTCTCTGAATAGGCTATAAACCAATATTATGAGATGTGATGTAAGAGAGAAGATGGGATTGATTTAATTATATATTGTCATATGGAAGAATATCAATATTTGGCGAAAGGATTGTTTCCTAAGTACACAGAACATGAATGGAAAACAAAATGATTTTTAGCATATGATAATGAAGCTATATTTGAAATAAGTTAATCAAAAAAGTAAGATTTTTATAAACTGCAAATGCTCTATGTTAAATAAATTGTAATTTAATCATTTTTTACTTAAACATTACATGGTAAGTCTGAGATTAAAAAAAATCAATTTTTTTTTTTGCAATATTAAAGTAACAAGAGCTATTTATTTGTTTGATTTACTCATTATAAGAAAAATAAATTTAGTAGATCGTGTTATGATTAGCCATAAGTTTAGTGAAATTCAAAATTTCTCAAATCAAAAGAGTTAATTTGTTCACTATAATTTTTTAACACGCTTTTATTAGATTACTCAAATAAATCAAGTATGCTTTAATCAGCAACAATGTATTCATATAACATGTAGCTACAAAGTGGAACTTATTGAATTAATGGCATGAATTATACTTAAATTTTGTACTTGGCCTTCAATGAATACATATTTTAATCACTTCTTACAAGTTTAAGCTCGATAATAGATAAAAAACTTGATATACTTTCATTTAATCGATCAACCACTTGACCCAACCTATTTATGATTTTAATGAGAAACACAAGTCTTTGCAGATTCGCGATATACTATGTCGCAGTTATGAGATACCATAATGTAATTATAACATCATTTTGTGCTATAAATCTTGTTATAAGTTCGTAACAAGCCAAAAACAAAGGAGGTCTCGAACTCAGCCGAGGTTGTTACTTGTTAGGAAGCGATCCTACTAAGGATCGATGAAGGTGTCTAAGAGGACTGAATAGTATAGTCATATGGAATTTATTAAAAATTACACCAACAATGTGAAAAATCTTTGGATAGTCGTATGGAATTTATTATTAGGAATGAACAATGTGTGTAGTTGAAACTTCAAAATAGCGTGAATTTAAAGTAATGCCATCTTTGTATTATATATACTGGGAAATTGATTTTTCTATTACCTAAGTATAAGTATATACTACATATTAGGATAAACTTATTTCAAGGTTGAAGTATGTAAAAATATGATCAATGGGACCGGTAGGATTGTATCGACCCTAAGAAGAAGAAGAAGAAGAAGAAGAAGAAGAAGAAGGAAGAAGAAGAAGAAGGAGGAGGAGGAGGAGAAGAAGGAGAAGAAGAAAATGGCTCAGTTTCGTTTTGCATGCATAACAGAACGATTCTATTGATTGGTCATGCCATATAGGCCCATATTGTACATACAATGGCTTCCATTAATGTCCTATTGTGAAAAGTTTTTTGGGGCTAGGATGACGGGAATGGCAAGAGAGTGCATCGCGAAGGTAAATTTTCATGGATTGTGAACACTTTTCTACTCTTAAGGCCTATATCACTGGAGGTTTTGTTACAGAGTCCTTGGCTACAGGTTGCGAGGAAAAATGGGGGAAGGCCTTATGCAATTTCCTATTGAAAGGTGGCTTCTAGCACATTAGCGGTGATGGGGAACAGATGCGTGCTGGATGCTCAGCATGTAACAACCATTCTAAAAGCTTAAGTCTTGCTGGTCGATGAATGCATAGTTTTATGTTTGATTACTCTAATACTTCCTCTTGTGCTTAGTGAGGTATCCCATTCGAATTCAGAATCTATAGCTCTGATACCATGTGAGATTTTATGAGATTATTGATTGTTCCAAAAGTTTAAGCTATTAGATGAAGGCGTGGTTTTATAATTAATTACTCTAACACAATGCTTGTACTGGCATTGGCATGAGAATTGCGGGGACTACTCGATTGAGCCTGGTTGAGGGGTGTTCATACACAAAATCAGGGTCAAAAAGTTCCCTCGAGCTGTTTGGTGATCCGATCCTGCCTAATAATCATCCTCCCAAGTTTCCTCCCTCTTGTAATTTTTATTCAACGTGCCATAACAGAAGCTCCTGAGACCTTGTTGTGGTTTGGCAGGAGCAGAGGACCTTGATTTGTCTGGATGATCTTGGTACTGTTCTTCTTCTCAAGGAGGACATGCAAAAGATGTTCATCTTTGAGAATCTGTCCTTAATTCTTTAAAATTAAAGAGATCATCACATAAATAATTCCTAAACTTTGACCTAATATTTAATATCATCTCTGAATTTTTAATTTTTTCAGTGTGACCCTTGAATTTTTAACCCAATGCGTAATGTCATCCCTAAACTTTTAGTATACATTTAATTTAGTATTTGGATTGTATACTGTTATCAAATTTGAATTAATGGAAGGATAATATTGAATATTTTCATACAATCTAGAGACTTAAGAGTTTTGAATAAGTTAAAAGTTTTGGGATGACATTGCACATTGAGTTAAAATTTAAAGACCTCGCCGAAGGAATGGCCGTATTGTTTGTCCAAAATTACATGGCGAGCTTCTTTTTTTAGAACAACTTACTGCTGTTCACTAAATTGCTAGCAAGAGAATTCGCGCCGGTGCTTCAGTAAAGCTGTTTAAACCCTTGCAGGAAGAGTTGGCGCATGGCATGCAAGGCCTCAAAAATGTTGAAAAGAAAATGGTTTGAAATGTTGTGAATTGGGGAACCAAGGCTCATTTTCTGCCAAAAAAAAAAACAAAAAAGATAACTTACATCAGAAATATATTTGTGAAAAGAATAAATGAAAATATAAATATTCGACAAGTTATAGTGATTACTCCAATACATGCTACACGTAACAGTTTTATTGCTAAAAAGATAAACTTAAATTGGTAAGGAAGATATTCATAAATATTTAAAGATGGATAAGTGCATTAAAAATTTTGAAAATTGTCATAAAAATAAGATTGAGTCTTAAAATTTTCAAAAAGAAAAAAAAATGCAAATCAAGTTCATAAATTTATCAAATTTGTACAATTAAGTCATTCCGGTAATTCTGCCGACTTATCCAATAAAAAATGACAATGTGATATTTTTTTATTAGTTTGTCTCTCCTACGTGGCAGGGATCAATTTAGCTAATGGATGACGTATATTTATAAAAGCAAAACGACCTCCTTTTGACCTAAATCCTAGTCGTAATATAGGAAAGTATCAACAGTAAAATTAAAGAGGAGTGGGTTTTTGAACTTGGGAATTACCCTATTTAGAACTTTCTTTCCAAGCAACCAAACACGCACGGAGCAACGCACATCAAGCTTATTACGCATGGCAGATCAAAGGGCAAAGTCCTACAGATTAAATCCTAACAAAATTTCAGCATTATTAAATCATATCTTCATCTAAGGACTTAAGTTTTTGGAAATGGTAGTCTCACGAAATCTCTCATTCACGAGTGGCATCGGTTCACATTGACTTGTACCGAAAAGCGGACATTCACGCCAATATTTTCTGGCGGTTCCACTTGGGCTTCCACCGGAGGACACAACGTGCTGCTGGCGTCCCCCGGAGCCTCAACGTCGACGGCACTGGTGTCTCCATGGCCCAACGAAGGCTGGTGGTGCTCCGCAAAGGCCTTCTTCCAGACCTCACGAGCATTCGATCGCTCCGCCATCAACTCGTCGTGCTTCTGCTGCAACCGGTTCAAAACAAGCGGCAGAGCGCGCTGTGGATCCTCCCTCAAGTGCTCCACCATCTCGGGCCCTCGGTAGTCGTACATCGTCTCGATGAACCTCAGCTCTCCGGGCGTCAAGTGACAGCCGTCGCGGCGCCTGGCCGCTAGATGTTTTCCGATGCGGGACATCGCCGATTGAGTGAGGCCGATCGTCACGTCCCGGTTGCACATGTCGTCCTCGCACTCGAACAGGACGCGCTCGTGAGCGTTCTTGACCGGCAATCGGAAGGAACCCCTCGGCCTTTCTCGTTTTATCTCGCCAGTGTTCAGAACCGCGAGTTCGTTCCCCAACCCGCCAAACGCCTCGCGACCGGCGGAGCCACCGGCGCCGTCGATAGGAGCGGAACCTTCCGACTGAAGTTCCACGAATTCCGCCATCAAATCTTGATGGTCCGCAAAGAGATCGCGCAGCTTCCCGAGAACCCACTCCTCGCCCTTCTCCTCGCACAGAATGCAGGTCTCGCAGAACGCTGCGAACACATCTTGGCGGCGCGGGAACCGGATCTTCACCTTGTTGCCGAAATCCACGAGCCGACGGAGCCGATGCTCTCTGGCCATGGCCGGCAAGGCGGTGCGCTTTCTTCGAGGGATCGGCACGGGGCTGCTCATCTTCTTCTGCTTCTCTAGGGTTTCTCAGAAGGGAAGGGAACAATGGATGATATCAGGCAAGAACTGAGGACGAAACCTTGGTTCTTGTGGTCTTGTGGCGGGAACTGGGCGGTGCTCTTCAACTTAACTGCGAAGACCTTTCCTATATAAGAACTCTGTCCAGCTTGGCAGTGAGAGAAAAATCTACCTCAAGATCTCCGCTTTCGAATTTTGCTCCAAAATTCAAATAAATATTTCCAGAATTAGGGTTAAAATAATCTATAGCTTTGCATGTTGTCCTCCGCTTATTATTAGTAAAGGTTTCGCTTATTGAAAAATTATATAAAAACTAAAATGCGAAATGTGCGAGGATAATGAAACTTAGTATCGGTCAAAATTCTCAACAACAGAAAAAAGAACAAAAGAATTATAATGCTGACTGTGCTATTTTCGTATGTCTCTTAGGAGACTTATCAATTTATAGTTATTAGCGGTCCCTTGTTATGTGATCTCTAATTAGAGACACTTTTGTTTTGACGCTGGTGAAATAGATTCGGTTTCCATGATAACTAACTAACTTGGCTTGGTGAGTTGGCACGTGCATCTCTACAGTTTGCAATCCTCTATCGGGTTTGCAGTTCAAGAAAATCATGAGTGCATTTCATTGCAAGACAAGCAAGATCAATAATTATAAATCCAGATTTCGAATAATTATAAAAAAAGGCCTAAATAAATTGTACAAATTTCAATTCGATCCTAAATTTTATTAATACGATTAATTAAATCCTACACATAACTGTTTGTGAGTGTATCGATAAGAATTCGTTGATGTTGATTACTTTTAACTATTTTTGGTCGGTATATGTGGGATTAAGCAAATAAGGTTTGAACGAAAAGCATTATTCCTTGTGGCTTTCCTCCCTATCCCAAGAGAACAATAGGAGCCTGGACAGTTTTTTTTTTTTTTTTTTAAATTCTTAGAGATATTTTCACACGGCTCCCTTTCAACTAAAAAGGGCAGAAAAAAAAAAAAGAAAAAAAAAGGAAGTCTCTGGATAGAAAACGAACGCCGTATATTAATAAAATGTTGGTTGCTCTCACAACGTCTATATCAACAATTTCCAATAAATATTGATTGGATGAATTTAAATGGCAAAACGCAAAACATATTTGATATTAAATTGACGTAATTCTTATATTTTTGTGGTCCGAAGAGGTTATATTATATAGGGTAATTCTCAAGTGCGAAAATCTTGTCCACTTTAATTTATGAGAAAAATAATTCAGGAGCCACGGGCCCTCTCTGGTGGGCCGCTGCTGCGCCTCGCAATGCCGGAAAGAGCCGGCGGAGGTCTCCGGAGTCTCGTCGGCGTCCGGCAACCGTCGCTAGCTTCGGGCGAGGCTGACACAGCTCAACATCTTTCCTCCTGCGTCCATTCCGAACCCGTCCAAAGGTCGCCAATGGCGGTTCGAGTGGGAAGAAGCGGAAGAGCGAGGCGAAGAAAAGCCTCTCGTTCTTGGCGTCGCCGGTCCGAGTCATTCGTTCAGTTTCACACGCGCCGGCTCTGCAAACGCGAGTGGCGGGGGAGGAAGATATGCGCCGGACGGCGAGCTTCCCGGTGGACGTCCTGGAACGACTCTCTCGACGTAAAGCTGGTCATGGCGTCTCGCGCCTGGAGCTGATCATGCTGGCAGGAAGTTGGTGAAACGAAGGAAGGGGAGACTGGGGGATCCACGCAGATGGGTCGTTTCGTCAACTTGGGTGCGAAGGGCGTGGAAAAGAAGTAATAAATAGTCAACTCTATAACAGTAGTAATTTCGTCCAGGGCTATAGCTCAGCTTTGCTCGCTTCTCTCTGCATTCTTGGCACTCTGTAATTCTGTAAGTCTTGAATCTTTCTCGTCACACATTTCAATCTGCTTTTCGTCCTGTTGCAACTTGAATTTTTATCTTTCGCTCTGATGCTTGTAAACCCCAAATAACTGTTAATAACTGTCACTGTTCCTGCCAAAGTTCAGAGATTCCGAGATGGGGTATTTCCTTGGCGCTGGGTTTTCTTGGTAGGCGGCGGCGGCGGCAGCGGCAGTGATTTGAATTTTGATGCTTGTTATTTGTTAATGCCATCTTTCTTGTTCATCTTGAGTTCGCGAATTTTGCGGGTTTGACTTCGAGCGTTGGGCTCTTGCTGTTGTTTGAACAGCTTCTGACGTGTTTGAAGTGCAGTACATTCTTGGTGAATTTTAAGGGCCTGTGCGAATATCTCTTGCCACATGGCTCTGATAGGACAGGCACCATCTCTGAAGAGGCGGGATCCGCTGGCGGGGGCCTTTGAAGATCATGACCAGCTTGTACTAATGTCAACGGTACAACACGATGATTCATGGGCAAGGCCATTTTCTGAACTACGTTCTCCCAATAGTTTTCTTTTTAAGTTCTTACCACTAAACCTGCACCTCTCACTGCACAAACCAATGGCAGCGGTCCGGGTTTGGGGCCACTAGAAGTCCAAACTCGACAAGTCAAACCCATCCAATGTCAAACCCAAAGGACAACTTTTTGAACAACTTTTTGAACGAAGTTCTAATGACATCCGAGTGAAGTACATGAGAACCTCAAACATATAGGAATCCACATGATTAGAGATCAGATTTCACTAGTTCCTTTAGTCGCGCTTTGTGCAAAGCAAGGATGTCTATTTGCTGTTCTCTGAATAGGCTATAAACCAATAATATGAGATGTTATATAAGAGAGAAGATGGGATTGATTTAATTATATATTTTCATATGGAAGAATATCAATATTTGGCGAAAGGATTGTTTCCTAAGTACACAGAACATGAATGGAAAACAAAATGATTTTTAGCATACAATAATGAATGCTATATTTGAAATAAGTTAATCAAAAAAGTAAAAAATTTATAAAATGCAAATGCTCTATGATTTTAAATAATTGATAATTTAATCATTTTTAACTTAAACATTACATGGTAAGTCTGAGATTAAAAAAAATCAATTTTTTTTTTTTTTTTTGCAATACTAAAGTAACAAGAGTTATTTATTTGTTTGATTTACTCATTATAAGAAAAATAAATTTAGTAGATCGTGTTATGATTAGCCATAAGTTTAGTAAAATTCAAAATTTCTCAAATCAAAAGAGTTAATTTGTTCACTGTAAATTTTTAACACGCTTTTATTAGATTACTCAAATAAATCAAGTATGCTTTAATCAGCAACAATATATTCATATAACATGCAGCTACAAAGTGGAACTTATTGAATTAATGGCATGAGCTATACTTAAATTATAGCAAAATGTAAATTTTGTACTTGGCCTTCAATGAGTACATATTTTAATCACTTCTTATAAGTTTAAGCTCGATAATAGATAAAAATATTGATATACTCTTTCATTTAATCGATCAAACGCTTGACCCCAACCTATTTATGATTGTAATGAGAAACACAAGTCTTTGCAAGTTCGCGATATACTATGTCGCATTTATGAGAAACCATAATGTAATTATAACATCATTTTGTGCTATAAATCTTGTTATAAGTTCGTAACAAGCCAAAAACAAAGGAGGTCTCGAACTCAGCCGAGGTTGTTACTTGTTAGGATGCGATCCTACTAAGGATCGATGAAGGTGTCTAAGAGGACTGAATAGTATAGTCATATGGAATTTATTAAAAATTACACCAACAATGTGAAAAATCTTTGGATAGTCGTATGGAATTTATTATTAGGAATGAACAATGTGTGTAGTTGAAACTTCAAAATAGCGTGAATTTAAAGTAATGCCATCTTTGTATTATATATACTGGGAAATTGATTTTTCTATTACCTAAGTATAAGTATATACTACATATTAGGATAAACTTATTTCAAGGTTGAAGTATGTAAAAATATGATCAATGGGACCGGTAGGATTGTATCGACCCTAAGAAGAAGAAGAAGAAGAAGAAGAAGAAGAAGAAGGAAGAAGAAGAAGGAGGAGGAGAAGGAGGAGGAGAAGAAGGAGAAGAAGAAAATGGCTCAGTTTCGTTTTGCATGCATAACAGAACGATTCTATTGATTGGTCATGCCATATAGGCCCATATTGTACATACAATGGCTTCCATTAATGTCCTATTGTGAAAAGTTTTTTGGGGCTAGGATGACGGGAATGGCAAGAGAGTGCATCGCGAAGGTAAATTTTTATGGATTGCGAACACGTTTCTACTCTTAAGGCCTATATCAGTGGAGGTTTTGTTACAGAGTCCCTGGCTACAGGTTGCGAGGAAAAATGGGGGAAGGCCTTATGCAATTTCCTATTGAAAGGTGGCTTCTAGCACATTAGCGGTGATGGGGAACAGCTGCATGCTCGATGCTCAGCATGTAACAACCATTCTAAAAGCTTAAGTCTTGCTGGTCGATGAATGCATAGTTTTATGTTTGATTACTCTAATACTTCCTCTCGTGCTTAGTGAGGTATCCCATTCGAATTCAGAATCTATAGCCCTGATACCATGTGAGATTTTATGAGATTACTGATTGTTCCAAAAGTTTAAGCTATTAGATGAAGGCGTGGTTTTATAATTAATTACTCTAACACAATGCTTGTACTGGCATTGGCATGAGAATTGCGGGGATTACTCGATTGAGCCGGGTTGAGGGGTGTTCATACACAAAATCAGGGTCAAAAAGTTCCCTCGAGCTGTTTGGTGATCCGATCCTGCCTAATAATCATCCTCCCAAGTTTCCTCCCTCTTGTAATTTTTATTCAACGTGCCATAACAGAAGCTCCTGAAACCTTGTTGTGGTTTGGCAGGAGCAGAGGACCTTGATTTGTCTGGATGATCTTGGTACTGTTCTTCTTCTCAAGGAGGACATGCAAAAGATGTTCATCTTTGAGAATCTGTCCTTAGTTCTTTAAAATTAAAGAGATCATCACATAAATAATTCCTAAACTTTGACCTAATATTTAATATCATCTCCGAATTTTTAATTTTTTCAGTGTGACCCTTGAATTTTTAACCCAATGCGTAATGTCATCCCTAAACTTTTGGTATACATTTAATTTAGTAATTGGATTGTATACTGTTATCAAATTTGAATTAATGGAAGGATAATATTGAATATTTTCATACAATCTAGAGACTTAAGAGTTTTGAATAAGTTAAAAGTTTTGGGATGACATTGCACATTGAGTTAAAATTTAAAGACCTCACCGAAGGAATGGCCGTATTGTTTGTCCAAAATTACATGGCGAGCTTCTTTTTTTAGAACAACCTACTGCTGTTGACTAAATTGCTAGCAAGAAAATTCGCGCCGGTGCTTCAGTAAAGCTGTTTAAACCCTTGCAGGAAGAGTTGGCGCATGGCATGCAAGGCCTCAAAAATGTTGAAAAGAAAATGGTTTGAAATGTTGTGAATTGGGGAACCAAGGCTCATTTTCTGCCAAAAAAAAAAAAACAAAAAAGATAACTTACATCAGAAATATATTTGTGAAAAGAATAAATGAAAATATAAATATTCGACAAGTTATAGTGATTACTCCAATACATGCTACACGTAACAGTTTTATTGCTAAAAAGATAAACTTAAATTGGTAAGGAAGATATTCATAAATATTTAAAGATGGATAAGTGCATTAAAAATTTTGAAAATTGTCACAAAAATAAGATTGAGTCTTAAAATTTTCAAAAAGAAAAAAAAAATGCAAATCAAGTTCATAAATTTATCAAATTTGTACAATTAAGTCATTCTGGTAATTCCGCCAACTTATCCAATAAAACATGACAATGTGATATTTTTTTATTAGTTTGTCTCTCCTACGTGGCAGGGATCAATTTAGCTAATGGATGAAGTATATTTATAAAACCAAAACGACCTCCTTTTGACCCAAATCCTAGTCGTAATAGGAAAGTATCAGCAGTTAAATTAAAGAGGATTGGGTTTTTGAACTCGGGAATTACCCTATTTAGAAATTTCTTTCCAAGCAACCAAACACGCACGGAGCAACGCACATCAAGCTTATTACGCATGGCAGATCAAAGGGCAAAGTCCTATAGATTAAATCCTAACAAAATTTCAGCTGACAATATAATTATTAGAATATACAAATATTAAATCATACCATCATCTATTGACTTAAGTTTTTGAAATGGTGGTCTCACAAAATCTCTAACTCACACGTGGCATCGATTCACATTGACTTGTACTGAAAGGTTCAAGCGGACATTCAGGCCGATATTTTCTGGCGCTTCCACTCGGGCTTCCACCGGAGGGCATGACGCGCTGCTCAACGTCGACAGCGCTGGTGTCTCCACGGCCCAACGAAGGCTGGTGGTGCTCCGCAAAGGCCTTCTTCCAGACCTCACGAGTATTCGATCGCTCCGCCATCAACTCGTCGTGCTTCTGCTGCAACCGGTTCAAAACAAGCGGCAGCGCGCGCTGTGGATCCTCCCTCAAGTGCTCCACCATCTCGGCCCCTCGGTAGTCGTACATCATCTCCATGAACGTCAGCTCTCCGGGCGTCAAGTGACAGCCGTCGCGGCGCCTGACCGCCAGATGTTTCCCGATGCGGGACATCGCCGATTGAGCGAGGCCGATCGTCACGTCCCGGTTGCACATGTCGTCCTCGCACTCGAACAGGACGCGCTCGTGAGCGTTCTTGACCGGCAATCGGAAGGAACCCCTCGGCTTTTCTCGTTTTATCTCGCCTGTGTTCAGAACCGCGAGTTCGTTCCCCAACCCGCCAAACGCCTCGCGACCGGCGGAGCCGCCGGCGCCGTCGATAGGAGCGGAACCTTCCGACTGCAGTTCCACAAACTCCGCCATCAAATCTTGATGGTCCGCAAAGAGATCGCGCAGCTTCCCGAGAACCCACTCCTCGCCCTTCTCCTCGCACAGACTGCAGGTCTCGCAGAACGCTGCGAACACATCTTGGCGGCGCGGGAACCGGATCTTCACCTTGTTGCCGAAATCCACGAGCCGACGGAGCCGACGCTCTCTGGCCACGGCCGGCAAGGCGGTGCGCTTTCTTCGAGGGATCGGCACGGGGCTGCTCATCTTCTTCTGCTTCTCTAGGGTTTTCTCAGAAGGGAAGGGGATGATGGATGATATCAGGCAAGAACTGAGGACGAAACCTTGGTTCTTGTGGTCTTGTGGCGGGAACTGGGCGGTGCTCTTCAACTTAACTGCCGAGACCTTTCCTATATAAGAAATCTGTCCAGTTTGGCAGCTTGAGAAAAATCTACCTCAAGATCTCCGCTTTCGAATTTTGCTCCAAAATTCAAATAAACATTTCAAGAATTAGGTTAAAATAATCTATAGCTTTGCATGTTGTTCTCCGCGTATTAGAAAGGTTTCGCTTATTGAAAAATTATATAAAAATTAAAATGCGAAATGTGTGAGGATAATGAAACTTAGTATCGGTCAAAATTCTCAAAAAAAAAAAAAAGAACAAAAGAATTATAAAGCTAACTGTGCTATTTTCGTATGTCTCTTAGGAGACTTATCAATTTATAGTTATTAGCAGTCCCTTGTTATGTGATCTCTAATTAGAGACACTTTTTTGTTTTTTACTGTTAGCCAAATAGATTCGGTTTCCATGATAACTAACTAAGCTTGGTAAGTTGGCACGGGCATGTCCAGGCTCAATGCTTGCATCTCTACAGCAATCCTCTGTTGGGTTTGCAGTATAAGAAAATCATGAGTGCATTTAATTGTAAGACAAACAAGATCAATAATTATAAATCCAGATTCATCGAATAATTATAAAATAAAAGGCCTAAATAATTTATGGAAATTTCGACTCGATCTTAAATTTTATTTCTAAGTGTATCAATAGGAATTCGTTGATGTTGATTACTTTTAACTATTTTTGGTCGGTATACGTGGGATTAAGCAAATAAGGTTTGAACAAGAAAAGCATTATTCCTTGAGGCTTTCTCCCTATCCCAAGAGAACGATAGGAGCCTGGACAGTTTTTTGTTTTTTTTTTTTTTTTTTGTTTTTTTTTTTTTTTTAAATTCTTAGAGATATTTTCAAACGGACTCCCATTAAACTAAAAAGGAAAAAAAAAAAAAAAAAAGTCTCCAAGTAGAAAACAAACTCCATATATTAATAAAATGCCGGTTGCTCCGAAAACATCCACATCCACAATTTTCGATAAATATTGATTGGATAAGTTTAATTGGTAGAATGCAAAAAAAAAAATGTTTGATGTTAAATTTACATAATTCTTGTATTTTTGTGGTGCGAAGATGTTATATTATATAGGGTAATTCTGAAAACCTTGTCCTCTTTAATTTATGAGAAAAAGAATTCAATCTGAAAAAAATAAAAAAGGAGCCACGGTCCCTCGCTGGTGGGCCGCTGCTGCTGCCGCTGCGCATTGCCGGGAAAGGGCCCCCGGAGGTCGCCGGAGTCTCGCCGGCGTCCCGCGACCGTCGCTAGCTTCTGGCGAGGCTGACGCAGCCCAACATCTTTCCTCCTGCGTCCATTCCGAACCCGTCCAGAGGTCGCCAATGGCGGTTCGAGCGGGAAGAAGCGGAAGCGTGGGGCGAAGAAAAGATTCTCGTTCTCGGCGTCGCCGGGCCGAGTCATTCGTTTAGTTTCACACGCGCCGGCTCTGCAAACGCGAGCGGCGGGGGGAGGAGGATTTGCGCCGGACGGCGAGCTTCCCCGTCGACGTCCTGGAACGAGTCTCTCGACGTAAAGCTGGTCACGGCGTCTCGGGCCTGGAGCTGATCATGCTGGCAGGAGTTGGTGAAACGAAGGAAGGGGAGACTGTGGGATCCACACAGATGGGTCGTTTCGTCAACTTGAGTGCGAAGGGCGTGGAGAAGAAGTAATAAATAGTCAACTCTATAACAGTAGTAATTTCGTCCAGGGCTATAGCTCGGCTTTGCTCGCTTCTCTCTGCATTCTTGGCAATCTCTGTAATTCTGTAAGTCTTCTCGTCACGCATTTCCATCTGCTTTTGGTCCTGTTACAACTCGAATTTTTATCTTTCGATCTGATGCTTGTAAACCCCACATACCTGTACCTGTCAATAACTGTCACTGTTCCTGCCAAAATTCAGAGATTCCGAGATGGGGTATTTCCTTGGCGCTGGGTTTTCTTGGTAGGTTGCGGCGGCGGCGGCGGCAGTGATATGAATTTTGATGCTTGTTTTTTGTTAATGCCATCTTCCTTGTTCATCTTGAGTTCGCGAATTTTGCGGGTTTGACTTCGAGCCTTGGGTTCTCGCCGGTTGTTTGAACAGCTGCTGACGTGTTTGAAGTGCGATACATTCTTGGTGAATTTTAAGGGCCTGTGCGAATATCTCTTGCCATATGGCTTTGATAGGACAGGCGCTGTCTCTGAAGAGGCGGGATCCACCGGCCAGGAGAGAAGGCGACCAGCTGATCATCACTCCTCTCGGCGCTGGCAATGAAGTGGGTCGGTCTTGTGTCTACATGTCTTTCAAAGGAAAGACTGTGTTGGTACTGCTTTTTCTTGGTTTTCATGATTTTTCCCGGTTTTAGAGTTTTAGCAGAAATGGGTTGGTTTCTCTTGTGATCTCTTCGTAATTATTATGTGGGTGACAGTTTGATTGTGGAATTCATCCTGCTTACTCTGGCATGGCCGCTCTTCCGTACTTCGATGAGATCGACCCTTCGACAATTGATGTCCTCCTAATTACTCAGTACGTGTTTTATCTGCCTTCTCTTTATTATCATTGACTTACCTTTGGTGAGGAGGGTCACTCGTTCCATTATGCTGTTTCCTTTCCTGGTGTTCGCTCGTAATTTGCTTGAAGGAAGGATCTTTCTTCTTACAACTTGCAAAGGGATTCATCCTTGCCCCTTCGTCTCAAATTGATTCCTAGTTTGATCCATTGGGCTGATTTTAAATCATCAGCACCATTGTTTGTAAAGTTTAGGACGGGCTTCTCACTAGCTCGCATTATTGCTGATTTATACTTCTACCCCTCCCTCTCATATTTAGCTTCCACAGTGAAAGTCTCTGCTCTTTTACAAGTCGGTGTTGACTACTTGCAGCTTCCATTTGGATCATGCAGCGTCCTTACCATACTTTCTGGAAAAGGTTTGCGGCTATGTTAGAGTGAAAACATACTTTTAATTATTGAATCTTACTTTAATACCGATGAACCGACATGCCCTCATTTTTCCAGACTACATTTAAAGGTCGTGTCTTCATGACTCATGCTACGAAGGCTATATACAAGCTACTTTTGTCAGATTATGTAAAAGTGAGCAAGGTCTCAGTTGAAGATATGCTTTTTGATGAACAGGATATATCCCGTTCAATGGATAAGATTGAGGTATTCCTTCATTTGTTGAGCCCATTCTTCATGTCACACAAATTTGCTTGCTAATGTCTGCCTTGGGGGAATGCTCCTTGGTGACCAACTTATTGAATTTTACTGATTCTAGAAGGGATGATATCACTGATGAAGAATCAGAATAATCTTGGTTTTCATACAGTCATGGATGAATTGCTTGTGGATACCATTTGCACGTCAGAAGTATGTGCAGGCTTTAGCTGAACCTGTGGCTTAGTGGGATACAATTGTTTTGTCTTTAGGTGAATTGCAGATTATCCATATGCTTAGAACCCATCGTTCCATGTTTTTTACATTTCAACGAATCAATGTTTAGTTTTGAGCTGATATGAGTTTCGTCTCTTTTAAGATAAAGTTGCAACTCAAGCTATCCCTGCTGCTTTTATGTACAATATAATTTAATTATTCCCAGTTGTGGCATTTGTATAAGAAGCTGGATAAACTAGTTACCTCAATACTTTGTGTCATACAGTTTGCTATATGTGTCGTATACTCATATAGCATCTATTCTACAGGATATCGTCTTAGGATGATCACTCAATGTTGTCAAGTCTTTGAGACATTGGCGATTAACTTATCATGGATATGTTGGGTTGTGTTTTGTATGAAAACAATGTCTTCCAATGATATGTTAATTATTAAATGAACTGGCAATGATCTTACTTTTGCTGTTCTTTGAAGTTCCTGTCGTGCATAATGTCTATACTATTGATCCCAATGCACGTAAGTCATGTTACCTATTTCTAATTGTAGGTAATTGATTTCCACCAAACAGTTGAAGTGGATAAACTAGTTAACTCAGTACTTATGTGTCATACAGTATGCTATATATGCTGTATACTTATAGTGTCTATTCTAGAGGCTTTTGTCCTAGGATGATCACTCGATGTTGTCTAGTCTATTGGACACGGCAAATAATTAATCATGGATATGTTGGGTTGTGTTTCATGTGAGAACAGGGTCTTCCAATGGAATGTTAATTATTCAATGTAAATGAACTGGCAATGATCTTACTTTTGCTGTTCTTTGAAGTTCCTGGCATGCCTAATGTCTATACTATCGATCCCAATGCATGTAAGTCATGTTACCTATTTCTAATTGTAGGTAATTGATTTCCACCAAACAGTTGAAGTGAATGGTATTCGATTTTGGTGTTATACTGCTGGCCATGTTCTTGGTGCTGCAATGTTCATGGTCGATATCGCTGGTGTACGAGTCCTTTATACAGGCGATTATTCTCGTGAAGAAGATAGGCATCTCCGAGCTGCAGAGATTCCTCAGTTCTCACCTGATATCTGCATAATAGAGTCCACTTATGGAGTGCAGCTTCATCAACCTCGTCATATTCGGGAGAAACGCTTCACTGATGTCATCCATTCTACTGTTTCTCGAGGAGGTAGAGTCCTTATCCCTGCATATGCTCTTGGTCGTGCTCAAGAACTTCTGTTGATCCTTGATGAGTTCTGGTCCAACCAGCTCCATAACATTCCTATATATTATGCTTCCCCCCTTGCAAAGAAGTGCATGGCAGTTTATCAAACCTATATCAATTCCATGAATGAGAGGGTCTGTAGCCAATTTGCAACATCAAATCCTTTTGACTTCAAGCACATTTCACCACTAAAGAATATTGAGAATTTTAATGATGTCGGTCCGTCAGTTGTTATGGCTAGTCCCGGCGGGCTTCAAAGTGGGTTATCACGTCAGCTATTTGACATGTGGTGCTCTGACAGGAAGAATGCTTGTCTTATTCCTGGGTATGTCGTGGAAGGGACTCTGGCAAAGACCATCATCAATGAACCAAAGGAAGTCACTCTGATGAGTGGTCTCACTGCTCATCTTAATATGCAAGTCCATTATATTTCCTTCTCTGCCCATGCTGATTTTGCTCAGACAAGTGCATTTTTGGACGAGGTAATGCCTCCAAACATTGTTCTTGTTCATGGAGAAGTACATGAGATGGGAAGGCTCAAACAGAAGCTCTTAACTAAGTTTGCTGATCGCAACACCAAAATCATCATGCCAAAAAATTGTCAATCAGTCGAATTGTACTTCAATTCAGAGAAAATGGCAAAAACTATTGGGAGGCTGGCTGAGAAGACCCCAGAAGTGGGTGAGACTGTAAGTGGCTTCCTGGTAAAGAAAGGCTTCACTTATCAAATTATGGCACCTGAAGATGTTCACGTTTTCTCTCAGTTGTCCACATCAACTATTAATCAGAGGATCACGATTCCTTATACAGGTGCGTTTGGTGTAATAAGCCACCGACTGAAGCAGATATATGAAAGTGTGGAATCTTCAGTAGATGATGAATCTGGCATGCCCATGTTACGTGTGCATGATCTAGTAACAGTGAAGCACGAATCTGATAAACATATTTCAGTGCACTGGACATCAGATCCGGTAAGCGACATGGTTTCAGATTCTGTTGTTGCTCTTATCTTGAACATAAGCCATGAGATTCCAAAGGTTGTGGTTGAAACAGAGGCCATGAAAACTGAAGAAGAAAGTGAGAAAAGGGTAGAAAAGATCAGCCACGCACTTTTAGTTTCTCTCTTTGGGGATGTGAAGTTTTGTGAGAATGGGAAGCTGGTGATAAATGTGGATGGTAATGTAGCGCATCTGGACAAGCAGAGTGGGGACGTGGAGAGTGAAAATGAAGGCTTTAAGGAAAGGGTAAGGACTGCATTTCAGCAAATCCAGACTGCTGTAAAACCAATACCCCTGTCGGCTTCTTAGGTATCTTTCGCGTTTCAGGTCATTTTCTAACTATATTGTAGCATCAAGCTCGTGGTATGTATATCCTACTCACAATCTAAGTTCAGCTCATGTTTTAAGCATCTAAAGTTGGATCTCAGCTCTCAGAAAAAGTTTCAACAGTTGCACTTGAATTATTTAGCTACTTGTACATTTTACGTATTTAATTTTGATGTCCGAATGCTGGCAAGGCTCGATTGTCACCTTGCAGAAAAGACTTTGCCATTTCTTTTCCTAGTGCAATTTTTCCAATTCATGCAAGCAGGCTAGTGAAGACAGCCCGTGCTACATGAGAAGATGCATCAGTGCGGTGATGCTGCAACTTTGTGATGTCTAGTTTTCATGTACCAAAACGCAGACTTTGTCATGGTTACTCATGTGACGAGTTAAAATTGATGAGTGGTTGAGTAAACAGTTTGTGCTTGGATCTTGCTTATTTAAGATGTCAAGTGGGGCTATATGTTTCTTTTTAGCCCAAGTTCGGGTTTGTCTTACTGATCTGTACCCTTTTGATTACAATTCTCTCAATTAAACCAGACAATGTTGTATCAATATATCCCAAATCCTCGGCAGGTTTGAAAGGATTTGGAAATTACAAGATCTTAAACGATGGAGTATCAATATACCCCTTTCCAAAGAGGATCCAAATCTCATCACACTACCCCCATCTCCCCCTTCTGGTCTCTCTCTCTCTCTGTCCTTCAGAAGGAAAATGATTGAAGTTAGAACCTTGATCACATCTCTGTTGGGGAAAGAACATTGTTTCAAGGAACAAGTATACTTATCTTACATTAATACTCTTACTAGAAATCAGGTTGCCATTCTTGTTCTTAAGATTTGATCACAAAAGTTTCATGAATTAGGCCTGTAAAAGATCATGACCAGCTTGTACCAATGTCAATGAGACGACACAATGATTGATTCGTAAGGCCTTTCTCCGACCCATGTTCTCCACTAGTTTTCTTTTAAGTTCTTGGCACTAAACCCAGACCTCTTACTGCCCTGATCAAGGGTAGCGGGGCGGGTTCGGGACTGCTAGAAATCCAAACTCGACAAATACCGAATACACAATCGATGTCGAACCCAGAGGATAACTTTTTGAATGAAGTTCTAAAGACATCCCAATGAAGTACATGAGCAAGAACTGGAGCGATTGGAGATTAGATTTCACTAGTTATTTAGCCCGTGCTTTGTCCAAGCATGTCTACTTGCATATTTCTAAGTAGGCATCAAGCCAATAATATGTGATGTGGTGTAAGGGATAAGATGAGATTTGTTTAATGATTATATGCAGTTTTATGGAAGAATATCATGCTTTATGGAGGGGTAAGATTAATATTTGGTAAAAAGGCTATTTCCTAAGTACGCAGAACATGACTAGAAGAAAAATGATTTCTAGCGGACAATGATAGAAGATTCGTTTGAAATGAAAAAAAACGGGTCTTCCAAGCTTGTCGAGATGCGATCTGAGTTAGGATCGATGAAGAAGTCTAAACGGACTGGATCGTATTTTAAGAATTACATCACCTATGCAAAAATCGAGGACTAGGCAAGGTTCTAATGCCAAATTTAGCAAGGGGAGCCTCACCCAGCCCTTGCCAAAAGCCAGTGAGGGTGGGCCTCGCCTATGTTGGGGAGGGCATCCCGGACCTTGCCCTTGCATCAGCCATCTTGGAGGTTGGCAACTTTGAAGGAAATAAGGAAAAAAAAAAGAAGAAAAGAAGGTAAAAAAGAAAAAAAAAGAGAAGAAAAATTAATAAAAAAATTTTGAAAAAAATATTTTAAATTTATTTTTTTTTATAAATCCATGCCACTAGCGCCACCTACGATGTCCACATTAGCGATTTTCAGCCTAAATTGGTCGAATGAATTAAATTGATAATAATATGAAAAAAATTTAAGATTAAATTGATCAAATCAAAAGATTTATAACTAGATTGATAATAACGTAAAAGCGTTTACAATTATTTTGATACTTTTCCCTTTGAAAGAGATGGCTCGGTTTGGTTTTGCATGCACAATGGCGAGCATTGAAATAATTCTATCGAATTGGTCATGTCGTATTGGCCCAAGTCATCCATACAGCTGCTTCCGTGCCTGATTTTAGTACTGTGGAAAGTTTTTTTCCGGGCTAGGATGGCAAGAATGGCGTAGGGTGCAATAATCAGGAGGGACTCCAGCATCACGAAGGTCAATTTTCGTTGCAAAGTCCTTCGGCCTGATGCAATGTCCTATTGAAAAGTGGATTCTAGTGCATTAGCAGCGATAAGAATGACCGCGCGTTCGACGCTCAGCGCGCGACTACATGTTTGGCTTCACTTTAGATAGGCGTAAGTCGCGAGAGCTTCACAGATCGCCTAATCGGGTTGGGTCGGTCAAGGGCGTTCGTACACAAAATCGAAATCGCGAAAAAGTTCTCTCGAGTTGGTTTGGTGATTAGATTCTGCCTGATGATCATTCTACTTCCTCTTGAACTTTCTATTCCAGAGGCTGCACCAGAAGTAGTTCCTGAAAACCTTCTTGTGGCTTGGCTTGGCCATTTTCTTGGGCAGAAAAGAGAATGGGGGGAGGAGACACAGAACATGGCCACTTCCAATAGATGTTATATTAGTTATTTTTTATTTCTCTCAATTAATTTGGTTCTATTTTAGCAAAGTCATCATTCTTATTCTGAAATGTTGTGAATTTGGGACGCAAGACTCATTTTCCGCCAAAAAAGGATAACTTCCTTTACAAATCTAATTATGGAAAGTACAAATGATAACAAAAATATTTGATAGGTTATAGTGATTGGTAATAATAACAACACTCCAATATGCGCTCCATGTATAGATTTTGATGGCTCTTAGGAAAATTTATATTGGTAAGGAAAATGTTCATTAAAATATAAATGGATAAATGCATCAAAAGTTGTAAAATGTTGTCATGAAAGTATAATTAAGTTTATAAATTTCCAAAAATTGCAATCAGATCCTCAAATTTATCAATTTGGTGCAATCGAGTCATTCTGTTAAGTCTGTCAATTTATCTAACAAAATATATTGAGGTGGCATTTTCATGTTAGTTTCTCTTTCCTACGTAACTATGGTCAATAGCTATGTATATCGACAATATCCTGGCGACCCCTTGCCGGGCATATCTGGGGATGGGCTATGGTAGCGAGCTGCCAAAGACCGTTTTTTTTGCCCCCTTAAGCTTGGATTCTTTTTTGGTAAGTTTTAGCCTTTTTCATTGTCTTAAAATCCAATGTAAGCAAGATTTAGGGAAGAAAACAATAAAAATGTCACGCAGAAGACTGTATATGATTAAAATAATGACACGTCATCGTTTTCGCGACAAGTATTGTGACTTCTCATGCACTTATTCCAAGATTAGAATGACAATTTCAACAAAACAGTGGAAGTAATGAAGTAGGAGTGGAATTCAGATTAAGTCACAATGATTGATCATTTCCATTTACAACAGTAGAGGCGGGCAAGCTGGGCGGGGGTTACATCTTAGGGCTTTAGCTCAACTGCTCCTTCCTTGCGTTCTGCATTCTTGGCAAAATTCTCTGAAATTTTCTGTAAGCCCCTCTCTCTCTCTCTCGCTGAGCACTTCAGTCTGCATTTTCCATGTTTGACTTCAAGAACGATGTTCTTGCCTGTCGTTTGACCAGCTTCAGACATGTTTCTTTCTTCTTCTTCTTCTTCTTCTTCTTCTTCTTATCTTTTTCCCTCCACAGGGGCAGCGCGTTCTTGGTGAATTTGAACTTTTGAAGGGCTCTGGGGCGAGCTTTTCTCTCCGTACATGGCTTCTGTTGGGCAGGCGCCGTCTCTGAAGAGACGGGATCCGCCGGCCGTGAGAGAAGGCGACCAGCTGATCATCACTCCTCTCGGCGCCGGCAACGAAGTGGGTCGGTCATGCGTCTACATGTCTTTCAAAGGGAAGACCGTGTTGGTACTGCTTCTTTTTTCTGGGGTTTTTCCCGGGTTTTAGAGGTTTAGCAGAAATGGGTTGGTTTCTCTTGTGATGTTTTCGTGATTATTGTATGTGGCTGGCAGTTTGATTGTGGAATTCATCCTGCTTACTCTGGCATGGCCGCTCTTCCGTACTTCGATGAGATCGACCCTTCGACAATCGATGTCCTCCTAATTACTCAGTACGTGTTTTATCTACCTTCTCTGTATAATCATTGACTTGCCTTTGGCGAGGAAGGCCACAAGTTGTAAGAACTTGCCAAAGGAATTCATCCTTGCCCCTTCGTCTCGGATCGATTCTGAGTTCGATGCATTGGGCTGTTATTAAGTTATCAGCACCAATGTCTGTAGAGTTTAGGAGGGGCTTATCACATTATTGCTGATTTATACTTCCACCCCTCCCTCTCGTATTTAGCTTCCACACTAAAGGTCTCTGGTCTTTGACAAGTTGGTGTTGACTGCTTGCAGCTTCCACTTGGATCATGCAGCTTCCTTACCATACTTTTTGGAAAAGGTTTGTGGTTATATTAGAGTGGAAAGGTATTTTGATTATTGAATCTTACTATAGTTCCGATGACCCGACATGCTCTCATTTTTCCAGACCACATTTAAAGGTCGTGTGTTCATGACTCATGCTACGAAGGCTATATACAAGCTGCTTTTGTCAGATTATGTAAAAGTGAGCAAGGTCTCAGTTGAAGATATGCTATTTGATGAACAGGATATATTCCGTTCAATGGATAAGATTGAGGTATTTCTCTCATTTGTTGAGCTCATTCTTCATGCTACAAGAATTTGCTTGCTAATGTCTGCCTTGGGGAATGCTGCATAGTGACCAACTCATTGAATTTTACTGGTCCTAGAAGGGATGATGTCATTGATGAAGAAGCATAATAATTCTTGCTTTGCATCCAGTCATGGATGGATTGCTTGTGTAGACCATTTACATGTCAGAAGCATGTGCAAGCTTTACCTATACCTCAGGCTCAGTAGACTTCAGTTGTTTTTTGTCTTTAGGTGCATTGCAGATTCTCCATATGCTTAGAATCTACCATTCCCCGAGTCTTACCTTTCAAAGAATCAAGTTCGGTATCAAGCTGAAATAGGTTTCGTCTCTTTTAAGATAAAGCACAGGATCCTTCTTTCATTGCAGCTATAGCCATTTCTGCTGCTTTTATGTTCGATATCGTTTATTTATCCCCAGTTGTTTGAGAAGTTGGATAAACTAGCGATCTCAATGGATAAACTAGTTAACTCAGTACTTATGTGTCATACAGTATGCTATATATGCTGTATACTTATAGTGTCTATTCTAGAGGCTTTTGTCCTAGGATGATCACTCGATGTTGTCTAGTCTATTGGACAAGGCAAATAATTAATCATGGATATGTTGGGTTGTGTTTCATGTGAGAACAGGGTCTTCCAATGGAATGTTAATTATTCAATGTAAATGAACTGGCGAAATTGTTAATTTTTGTGCTATTCTTTGAAGTTCCATGCATGCATAACTTCTAAACCATTCATCCCATTGCATTTAATTCATGTTACCTACCTACTTTTACCTGTAGGTAATTGATTTCCACCAAACACTTGAAGTGAATGGGATTCGGTTTTGGTGCTATACTGCTGGCCATGTTCTCGGTGCTGCAATGTTCATGGTCGATATTGCTGGTGTACGAGTCCTTTATACAGGTGATTATTCCCGTGAAGAAGATAGGCATCTCCGAGCTGCAGAGATTCCTCAGTTCTCACCTGATATCTGCATAATAGAGTCCACTTATGGAGTGCAGCTTCATCAACCTCGTCATATTCGGGAGAAACGCTTCACTGATGTCATCCATTCTACTATTTCTCAAGGAGGTAGAGTCCTTATCCCTGCATTTGCTCTTGGTCGTGCTCAAGAACTTCTGTTGATCCTTGATGAGTACTGGTCCAACCACCCTGAGCTTCATAATATTCCTATATATTATGCTTCCCCTCTTGCGAAGAAGTGTATGGCTGTTTATCAAACATATATCAATTCCATGAATGAAAGGATCCGAAGCCAATTTGCAACATCAAATCCTTTTGACTTCAAGCATATCTCACCGCTAAAGAGTATTGAGAGTTTTAATGATGTTGGTCCATCAGTCGTTATGGCTAGTCCCAGTGGGCTTCAAAGTGGGTTATCGCGTCAACTATTTGACATGTGGTGCTCTGACAAGAAAAATGCTTGTGTTATTCCTGGATATGTCGTGGAAGGGACACTGGCGAAGACCATCATCAATGAACCGAAGGAAGTCACTCTGATGAATGGTCTCACTGCTCCTCTTAACATGCAAGTTCATTATATTTCCTTCTCTGCCCATGCTGATTTTGCTCAGACAAGTGCATTTTTGGAGGAGGTAATGCCTCCGAACATTGTTCTTGTACATGGAGAAGCAAATGAGATGGGAAGGCTCAAACAAAAGCTGGTAACTCAGTTTGCTGATCGCAACAACAAAATTATGACGCCAAAGAATTGTCAATCAGTTGAAATGTACTTCAATTCAGAGAAAATGGCAAAAACTATTGGGAGGCTGGCTGAGAAGACCCCAGAAGTGGGTGAGACTGTTAGTGGCCTTCTAGTAAAGAAAGGTTTCACTTATCAAATAATGGCACCTGAAGATCTTCATGTTTTCTCTCAGTTATCCACAGCAAATATTAATCAGAGGATCACAATTCCCTACACAGGTGCATTTGGTGTGATAAGCCACCGGCTCAAGCAGATATATGGAAGTGTGGAATCTTCAGTAGATGAGGAATCTGGCATTCCCATGTTACGTGTGCATGACCGAGTAACAGTGAAGCATGAATCTGATAAACATATTTCACTGCACTGGACATCAGATCCTATTAGTGACATGGTTTCAGATTCTGTTGTTGCTCTTGTCTTGAACATAAGCCGTGAGATTCCCAAGTTTGTGGTTGAAACAGAGGCTATGAAAACTGAAGAAGAAAGTGAGAAAAAGGCAGAGAAGGTCATTCATGCACTTCTAGTTTCTCTCTTTGGGGATGTGAAATTTGGTGAGAATGGGAAGCTGGTGATAAATGTTGATGGTAATGTAGCGCATCTGGACAAGCAGAGTGGGGACGTGGAGAGTGAAGATGATGGCCTTCGGGAAAGGGTGAGGACTGCATTTCAGCGAATCCAGAGTGCTGTAAAACCAATACCCCTGTCAGCTTCTTAGATAGCTTTGGTGTTTTCTGTAGCTATCTTTTTTCAGGTCATTTTCTAACTGTAGATTGTATCACCAACCTCATAGAACAGATATCCTCAACTCACAATCTAAGTTCAGCTCAAGTTTTAAGCATCTAACAGCGGATCTCAGCTCTTGGAATGTGTTTTGACAGTGGCACTTGGATTACTAGTTTTTGTTTTTCACTTATTCTATTTTGGTGTTTGAAGGCTGGCAAGGCTCGATTGGCACCTTCCGGAAAAGATTTACCAATTCTTTTCGTAAAATATGATTTTTCTAGCTAATGTGAGCAGGCTTGTGAAGCACCAGACAGTCTGTAATGCCTTAGAAGATGCATCCATGTGGTAATGCTGTAGCTTGGCGATATCTGGTTTTCGTTCACCTGGGACGGCCAAAACACGGACTTTGTCATTGTTGTTCATGTGACATGTTGATGGGGAATTGATGAGTGGTCGAGTGAAGAGTTTGTGCTTGGATCATGCTTTGTAAAAATGTCAAGTGGGGCTACATATTTCTTTCTATCTGAGTTGTGGTTTGTCTCACTGATCTATGCCCTTTTGCTTAACATTTCTACCAGTTCCACCAAACAATGGTGAGAATTTCCCCTTTCAAAGAGGATACAAATCTCATCACAACATTTGCCATCTCTTCCCCTTCTAGGCTGTCTTTTAGAAGGGTAGTGACTGAAGTTTGAACCTTGATTTCATTTCTGAGGGGGCAAAAACATTGTTCAGGGGGAACACCATGATTATCTTACATTTATGTTCTCAACTAGAAATCGGGTTGTGATTATTATTCTTAAGAATTTGACCACAAAGTATTATGAACTAGGCTTATTGAAATAATAATCAACTTGTACTAATGTCAATGATACAACACAATGATCAAAGGGTAATGGTTAAGGCATTCTTCCCACCCATGTTCTCCAATAGTAATCAATGGTAGTGGCATGAGTTTGGAACCGCTTGAAATCCAAACTCGACAAGTACCGAAAGCATATTTGATTCAAGTCCAAGGGATAGCTTTTTGAATGAAGATCTAAAGACATCGCATTGAAGTACATGAGAACCTTAAACACATATGAACCGACACGATTAGAGATTAGATTTTACTAGTTAATTAATTTACACAGCAGAGTAGAGTTGGGACTACTTGAGATTCACACTCAACAAATTCTGAAAGCATATTTGATATCAAGTCTAAGGGATAGCTTTTTTGAATGAAGTTCTAAAACATTCTAGTGAAGTACATGAGAAACTTAAACACACATGAACTAGCATGATTGGAGATTATATTTTACTATTTAATTAACTTGTGTTTTGCACAAGCATGTCTATTCACATACTTCTCAATAGTCAATAAGCCAAAATTATGAGATTTGAAGGCAAAGAGAAAAATAGGAGATTTATCTTACATACATATGTATGGCTTACTAAAAGAATATCATTCTTTACAAAGGCTTGAGGATTAATATGTGACGAGAAATACGTTATAAATAATATCTTTTAAGCACACAGAACATGAATCGAATACAGTGATTGAAGCAACATTTGAAATAAGTCTATTTAAGAACTAGAAAATGAAATTAGATAAATCCTTCTATTTATTTATTTAAGCACAATACAAGATAATAATTAGGAGACAAAAAATCATCTAGTTAAAGATTTATTGGTCAAACCTTGGTATCACGTGACAATCATAAATGTAAAGTGAAGTGTCACATGGCATACATAGAAACGAGCAATTTCGACTTTAACCATATCATATGTGTTTATAATATGTATATATATATGAACTTAATCTAATACACAAAAGTTTACATACATAACCTGACAGGCTGACACCTTGTGAGAAAAGAATTACTTTTTGAACTTTTTCTTTCTTCTTGGAAGCCACTATCATCCTTGTCTGTATAGTATCTACCTGAATCTCACTCGATGTCTCCTCATGTTAGTACAAGAGCAAACGGGGTAATCTGAGTATCCGACTTGGATAATCCAAGGACGTATACATATAACTATACGCGTACAAATCTACAGTACATTCTCCGTATGCTTCCCATATGAAATGGAACGTAGCATGCCCATGTAGCAGAGTTTCCATGTAGGAGCGGGGCATTGCATCGGCATATTCTAATGCTGTACGAGGAAAGAGAGCTCAAGAAAGGAAAGCACTTCGGAGTTTCCAAACGTTTCACCCCGACCCAATCTTGAAGAAGCAGGAGAGGAGAGAGAGAGAGAGAGGGAGAGAGAGAGAATTCAACCTCTTCGGGTAGGAGGGAGAATCCGGGGACGGCAAGAGAACAGCGAATAGCATCTCATCGTCACCGCCGTAGGAGAGAAGGAAAAAGGGTTGTCTCCGATTTTCGTCAGCTCTTTCGACGTTGTACTTTTCTCGAGATCTTCGAAAATCCTCTAACCTTCATGGGTACGCCTTTGTCACACTTCTTTGCAAGAATTTTGATTTCTTTGCGTCTGTCTTCTTGTTTCTTTTAGTGATTTCTTGGTGGGAATCTGTCTCTGTATTCCTTCAATTCGTTTACAAGAGCAGCTTTGGCGATCCTATTGGGTTGGTTGGGTTTATTATGGGTTGCCTCTCTGTTATGTTATTAGCAACTGCTTTTTGTTTGTTCACTGGGTTCTGAATTTTCATTCTTGAGCTTGTGGGTGCCCATAAAGGTTTAAAGCTTTCTTTTTGTTTGTTCACTGGGTACTGAATTTTCATTCTTGAACTTGTGGGTGCCCCATAAAGGTTTAAAGCTTTTCTTTTTGTTCTTAATCAAGTTGGTACGGTCACTGATTCTGCATATTCGAGTCAATTATGGGATTAATCTTCTTTGTGGATGATAAAGGATGGGGCAGTAAATTCATAAGTATGGTTATCGAGGAATAAAGGGCCGTGTATTGATATTGAAGAGCCTCCGAGTGCTTTTTTGTCAAGATGGTGCTTAACGCACATTTGAATAGTGGGCATAGCAGTGAGAGTTTTTGATGCATTGCAACTTTTAGGCAAGATGGGAGAAAGAGGAAGAAAAGGAAGAATGTGAGGAATTGAGTGAGATCAAGGAGGAGGGGAATGAGGGACAAAACACAGACAGAATTGGAAAGCTTCGTGTATTCTTATACATGGAAAATCTTACCTACTGAAGATAGATTTATTCTTCGATTATGACAATTATCTTTTGGCTAGACAATCACAACTATCTGAACACATAGATTAATAATAGTAAAGTTCTAATTTGCTTGTCAAGTTCTTTCTTAAGTTCCTTTATGACCTATGATGTTTGACGACTTGTGGTTTGGTATTCCTTGCTTGGTCTTCCTCGAGCTTCTTCTTAAACTTCACTGGGCTTGCCTTCTCTTTAACTTCCCATCTAATACTTCCATTTTTTCAACACATATGAGCTCTTCAGATTTTGGTTTGTGAGATTAGTTCCCATTCAGTGCGAAAATCCATCAGCGCTTGATCTGGCCAATTTACTGTTGTAATAAAACATACAGGTCTTTCCAGATTTGTGATGTATTATGTCACAGTTGTGAGATCGCATAATGTAACTATAGCATTGTTTATGCTGTAAAGGTCGTTTTAAGTTTGTAACAAGCCAAAAGTGATAGAAGACTGACGTTGAAGCTGCATAGAGTATGAGTTGGACATGTGCAGCGCTAGGAACAAATAAAATGGTTTGGGTAGGAGGTCTCTGACTTAGCCAAAGTTGTTAGGATTTAGGATTGAAGAAGGTAACTATAAGTTGACATCCTAAAATTTGGCAGCAAGGCAAAATCCTGGATTGTCATATGGAATCTACTAGTTATGAACGTTTTTTTTTTTTTTTTTTTTTTTTTGTAAAGCTACTAGTTATGAACGTTGTGTGTCATTAAATTCAAAATAGTGTGAATTTAAAATTTGTCTGTGACCAACATGGATGTGGTGCATGACTTGGTTCATTGGACCAACCTGTAGTGCGTATTTCATGTGTGCTTAAGTCATGGTTCATTTTGTCTATAGATTATCATTTTTTATGGGATATTTAGTCTCTGTTTTTATTTTAGATTCTTAGTAATTGTTAGGGTTGTCTATATATATCTAGCACTCTCTATAACCAGGATGGACATTCAGCCCTCTAAACATTTTACATGGCGGCATCCCACCTTTTTTTCATGGCAGCATCCATGAACTCTTACCAATTCTCGTTTGCCAAATTCACAAAAGGCACACCCACGTCCAAGCAATTCGTCAGACCAGCATCACCCATTTCCAATTTTTTTACCCTTTATCATCCCATGCACCTTCAATTCTAGTCCATTAACATCTTGTGAAAGTCACTACGCCTGTTTGCTTTTCTATGCTACATCACATCTTTGGGATTCATCATTGAGCTGTTGCTAGCATCCGGGAAGTCTCAATTCATCATTTCACTGCATCAGGTCGTGTGGAGTTGTTGCTGTAGTGACAGAGTTGCTTCTGCTGTGGTGGAGTTGCTGCTGCTGTTTTGAGTGCGTCTGCTTTAGCCTTGTAGCTGTGATGAGCCATTGTGCTGTTGCCCAGATCGTCAAAGAGCATTACTGCTGCTAAATCGGCCTGAGAATCGCCTTCCACGACGCTCTCATTGACTCGCTCTAGCCCAGCTGTGGTCCGTTGTTACGATTCAGAGCGTACAGCTTTGTCCTATCAAAGGTATATATGCTGGTCTACTATTGGGAAGTTTTCGATTTTAGCTTCAATTAGGTGAAGTAAGTGCCTTGAATGTCAATTTTGGTTTAAGCAAATAACTTAGATGCATGATTAGAGGCTCCGGAGTAGATCCATGCATATCATGAAATTGCTCTCAAGGATGGATGTTGTGAATTGTTGAAGATGTTGGAACATTGGGTTTGCTTATTCATTTAGACTTATTTTATGGCACAGGGTTAGTTAGGTTCATACGTTCACATCATATTTTGTTTAAACTAAAAAATCATTTGTGGCACTAGTAAAATTCCTTCTTTACACATATAGATTCTTATAGTTTATTATAATTATCCATTAATGTCTGTCTTAGTGTGCATTTAAGACATTTAGGTTGCATATTAGTTTCCATGCCTCATTTACATGTCATGAAAATCGAATATAAAAATCATGTCTTTCATGTTAGTCATTTTAGATTGCATTTGCATAAAAATTCATTCAGGATTGCACTTGCATTCAGGGTAAAATTGCATTTTTTGCATCATAATTTGATTTTTTTCCTACTGCACGGTACACTATGGAAAAATTATTTTGCACAAGTCATAAAAAGTTTAAAAATTAAGCATTCTTCCCTTACCAAGATTACACATACAATATTTTAGATTACATTACATTAGATTTTATTTCTATTTTTACCTCATCATGGGCAAGTAATTTATCTAGGATTTATTCTGGCATAGCATGTTACATTTACATATTTTCTTTCCTTTGATGCTTTAGTCTACTTTAGGGTAGATACAATAAAATTTTTGAACTTCCCATTTACGCTCAATGAGATCCTGTCTTGGGGTGTAATAATGAGGTTACGTTCAATTGTTGCTCAATGCGGCTTGGGTTGGTTTATTTCTTTTTATCTTGTTTTATAATTGCCCAAGATGGTTTAGGTTGCAATTTTACTACTTTTTGTCGTATGCCATTATTAATTGGTTGCTATGTTTTCTTGATTGCATATTGCATTTAATTGCATGATCTCGTAGCTGCATATTAGGAAATAAAATGATCGTATGAAGAGTTTCCTTTAAAAGAGAAAAGGTACCAAATATTTGGCGTTAGTGTAATCAAGTATAACCAAGTCCTTGAATTCATTTCTCTGGTTCGCAGAGGTAGAGTGATCTCTCGCGCTTTACTGGGCTTCTGGTGATTCTAAGGTAATAATAAATTAATAAGAAAAACCAAGTTGCAATTGGTAGGACTTGAGAGAGTTTTTGTGAAGCGTAAGCGCTGCCTCGCAAGAGGATTATTTGTGTCCATCTATTGCAGCATGTGTTTAGTCGATGCTGAGAATTCTGGTATGGGACAAATGGTTCCTTATTGCAGCATGTGTTTAGTTCCAAGGGTAGTTTGGGATTGATCCCTTCTCCTCATGCCTTTCAGTGGTACCATTTGTACATTCTACTTTAGTTATTTACTGGTAGAGCGGATTGCTGTTTTGGGTTCAGCTGATTGTATTCTATTAGTCTTCTTGTTTTTTCAGATGGTTTGGGTTCTTGTGTTGGGAATGTTTCGTTAATCAGGTACAGCAATAATGCTAATGCTTACCGGATAAATGCTTGTAATTTATCAAGAAGGGGTGCATAGCATCATATACAAGAGATTACAGTAGGGTGGTTTCATGCTGATATCAAAACTAATTATTTGATACTTGACATTGTTAATAGCTCTAATCAGAGAGAAAAGTTTATTTCTTTCTCCTTTTATTTATTTGATGTATATTTGTAGACTATTAAACATGATGATGAACATCTGAAGCCCATGTTTCCTGTATCCACAGGAATTTCCTTTCCTAATTTCTGTAAGATGTTTAATGCTGTTGAAATTTATACTTGATGTTGAATGCAGTTCTCATCTGCGTTTACCTAGGACATGTAGAATTTGTTTGGGATATTCTTTTGAGAAACTTTGGCATCTAATTAGCCGCTTGATTCATGGTTCACAGAAATTAAAATTGTATTTGAGAGTTGCTCATCAACTTAACAACAATATCGGTAGGTTATTCATTTTCGGTTTGGGTCATTTGGAGGATTCATTGATCTGGTCCTACACTCTTGCAATCGGTATATATTAAGCTAGGCATGTCATCTGCAATTGTGCAGCCATAGTTATCGTGAACCTTGTAAGTCTTGCTTGAGTGGCTTGTTTTTCTGTTTTTCTTTCAATGGTTCCTTTGATTTATAATTGTCACTTTGAAGATGAGTTGAATTTAGTGGCAAGATTCCTTGCATTGTCATTGTTACTTTTATTTGTATTGATTGACTTATTGCTGGTTTTTAAAGTAGGGTCCTAAAGCATTGTGTTGTAAGTACTTTGATCTGTTTATTGATGTGTTAAATTGTCCTTTCACAGGGATCCTTGACATTACCAGATTTGTTATGTCAAATTCCAGACCACCTAGTACCAGAAATTTGACATACTCTGGAAAGCATGTTTTCCTACCTCCAAAAAGCCCATTCCCCGGCCTTTTGCCTTCATATGTTGATTATATTCCTAACCCTCCAATTGGATCTAAAGCAGTGCAAAGGCCTGGAGTGGGGTATACCCGCCACCAACGAACGTCATCTGAGAGTTTTCTCATGGAGGATCAACCCTCATGGCTTGATGATTTACTTGATGAACCTGAAACTCCTGTACGTAGGGGAGGCCATAGACGCTCATCAAGTGACTCTTTTGCATACATAGATGTAGCTAACTTTTCTGATTCAGACAATGCAGCTCATGATGAGCACAGGTACAGAAATGTGTTTTCAGTGCCCCATTGGGGAACTCAAGAAATGGATCATCAAAGAGGTGGTCAGCATGCATATTTTGTTGCTGAGCAAAACCATGTGAAGCAGAACAATAGGGTGTGGGAGTCATCTCGCAATGTTGCAACTCCCCCTGGTGCCCCACCTGTGGCTGGAGGTGATGTTGCTACTCAAAATTCTGCGCTGATATGTGTATCCCAAGAAGTGGAGAAGTATCCCTCCATGGTAAATGGGAAGCAAGACCAAGTTGAATCTGTAATTGATTTAAAGGCTTCATCTGAAAGGAAAGATGCTTCTCATGCTAAGCCATCTTCAACTGAGACAGATACTAAACGTGCAAAGCAGTATGTGCTGTGTCTCTTTCTCATTAATGTGTACACATGGTTAGAGATGTTACATTGTGTGGGATATGCTACGGTTTTGTTTTATAAAGCCCAATTAAATGTTTTGGGACAGACAAGTGTCGGACTATCTGAAAGAGAATCCAGAGGGTGTATTGTTGTCATAGGGTTCAAGCAATTATACCACTAGATAGTATACATAAATAATCTTGGCAACATCTTTATGTGAAAGCGTAGTAAACAAGGAATGACTTATTGATTGCTAAAAATACTACAATTTTGCAGATGCATGCTGTGGCCAGGTAATCATAAGCCATAGAAATGACAATTACATAATAATTTCTATCCTCTTTGTCTGAGAAGTCTTTCATCCAGTGGAGTCAAATGGTTGTTTTCGTTTTTCTAGCTCAAATTTCTCGTGTTATGAGTTGATATCTATGTTAGAAATTTCATACTTGCAGCATGCACCTTTTTATTTTTTTCTGTTTTTGATAATTGGACATTGCAGTCTGTTCATATTTCATGTTTCATGCCCAAACTTGGAGCCATGAGATTATTCAAGACTAAGGATAACGAATCATTATAAAAGAAACTGGGGCCGTTAGGTTTTGATTATGGCCCTGACATGTGTAATTTTTTTTAAGATAATTAGACCTAGTAGAGAAAATGCATTGAGCTTGGTAATGGACCCAAAGGGATCTGTATAATCTTGAGAATAGGTAGGGTCTTTATTGGGTTTTAGTTGGTGAATTTTTATTTGGAATAATCTGCATATTATTTGAGACTTGTTAGTGTAATACAACTGACTTTTTGTTTATGAACTTCGACCTGATAATTATGTAAATACTCAGATTTTCAAAGCCCATGCTGTGATTGGTAAATCTTGTTTAGACTGCCATACCAGCTGTATCTCAATTGGCATATCCTGGGAAATCTAGGCAGTTCCATGGGTTACTGTCTGAGGTTGACTTTGTCTTCAAGTATCACTCAATGTCTGACCAGGTTTCTCAAGGCGCAAATGATAAGAAGAAATTGCTCAGATGTAGTAAAGAGAGTGGTAGTGTTTTTTTAGGCGACTTGAGTTGGGGTCTAACTGGCAACTTTCACAACTGCTGCAGGCAATTTGCACAGCGTTCACGGGTCCGGAAACTTCAGTACATAGCTGAGTTGGAAAGAAATGTGCAAGCTTTGCAGGCAAGAATGAAATGCTGATATATCTTATGATCTCATGATTAAACAGTGCTGAGAAGTTGCTCACATTCTATCTCTGATGAGTGTTATGTTTTAATCTTATGTGCTCCTGTATGCAGGTAGAAGGTTCTGAGTTTTCTGCAGAGATTGAATTTCTCAACCAGCAACACCTTATCTTGAACTTGGAGAATAATGCCCTCAAACAACGGTTGGAAAGTTTAGCTCAAGAGCAGTTGATAAAATGCTGTAAGTTTCTCTCACTAAAGAAGACTGCGAACAACCCGAGCTTTTTGGTTGTTGAAATCTTTCTTTCTATGTGGTTTCTGATACTTCTGCTACAAGAAAGCTTTTACTTAGAATTTGGAGGTGGCTTTTGAATTTTTATGACAACTTGAGTAAGCTTTTTGCTTGCATCAGTGTTTTGTGTTTATGTTGATTTGCTTGTTCTTTTCAATTTGCATGTGTGAAGGAGTCTACCGTTCCCTGTTTGCAACATATTGTATCAGAGAGTCTGGACTAGGGATGCCGTGACAGCCTATGGCTTTATTTTGAAAGTTTTGTAAATGGATCACGAATAGTTGCCTATAGATTTGCATATAAAAACTGTTTGGAGGGTTAAATAATTTGGGAATGTGATTTGCACCATGTCATGGTGAGTTATCTGTTGTTTTAAATGCTTGTTTTTCTTTTTTTCCATTAAGGTCTGAAGTGAACGTTCTATTTGGAATTTGTAGTTGAGCATGAGGTTTTAGAGCGGGAAATAGGAAGATTGAGGGCCACGTACCAGCAACAGCAGAATCAACAGCAGCAGCAGCAGCAACAACCATCTTCTGGGCTTCAACGCAGCAGCAGCCGCAGCACCAGCACCAGCACCAGCAAAGGCCTTGATGCCCAGTTTGCAAACCTCTCATTGAAACACAAGGATGCTACTTCTAGGCATGACACTACGAGTGGACCTCTTCGTACTTAGTTGCATGATGCAACACCTGTGGGCGATGGTGCCATCTTTTGTTGGAGCCTCTGTCCCTTGTCTTTGCTCGTTTGGCCATCTACATCTTAACCTTTCCTTTGTCATAATTGATATTTGGTGCACCTGGTTATCATTGCCGATAGTCCTGTTGCCGGCATGTGATATACCTGAGGTGGGTCTCGCCTTATAGTATGTTGCTGCTCACATCTTAGAATCTATTTGCCAAGTGGTTTCTAGCCATAGAGTTGTCCGACCACCTAATACTCGAGGCATTGGTAAAGTTTTTCATTTTCTGTTTTTTTTTTCTGCCTCTCCAGTGCTAGGCTGGGCATTACTTTGGAATGCTTTGCGAGAAGAAGATTACCATTTGGATGTATTAATTGTTATTATTTGCTCAAACCAGTTCGGCTCCATTTTACAAAAACTGATGGTGCCGTACGAGCATGGCCTTTGATGCTTTCTTAGTGATTGTTGAGAGGAACCATTGGAACTTAATGTAAGTTCACGATCATGTCGTAGCCGATGAATGCTACGAGGAGGCAAATAGTCCATGCCCTTAGCTCTTGCCACCATTGTCTTCAACGATCGATATGAATCGATGAATATGTTATAAACATTCCCACTAGTTAACGTGCTACCAAGCATGGTAATTACTCCAATTTTCTGTCTACCAAGTAGTCCTCAGAACTTCACAACGTTTCTAAAGCTGTTTCTGAAAGAAATCTTTCAGACAAGGTATCTTGGCGAGAAGCAAAGGGTGTAAATAGCTTGGTATAGCAACATTTGATGATATATTGAATATCCTTTCCTACTATCTTATCTTAGCTAGGAAATTGTTTCAAGATAATAATAATGAGTACATCTTTTTTTATAAGTGAGCTTTGATCAAACAGATTTCGATTAAAATACATCAAGCTTTGCTAAAAGCAATTATTGATGATATCAATGACTCACCCGACTCCGACTTATACAGTTGCTCCCGAAACACATTGCTTCTGTTCCACAATCACTTGCAATGCAAAATCCAACATTAGGAATGCTTTACTAGATCTATTTCCGAATCGCCGACGAAACATACCAAATTCAGACATCCATTTCGAAAGCAATTCCTATTGTATGGTTCTAGTTTATCAGACATCTTTGTATGTTTATAAAAATTTGTTCTGGAGTGACACATTCTTATACAGTGGAGTGAAGTACATAAGAAACAGGCAGAAGGGTTATCCAAATGCCCGCATGATACCAGCTAAAATAGCATAAGGGAAGAAAAAAGTACATATTCTACTTCATAGCCTCCATGAGGAACAGGACTTGCCCTGAAGGCAAGAGGACTAGCAGAAGTATGGTACAAGTATTTTAACTTAACAGCCACACACAAACACAAAAGCACAAAGGGCATGCAAGCGCTTTGGCTTTATGTATAAGAATGGATTCATCAAGACCATCACCACCATAATCAAGAGGTTTTCAACAGTAGGATAGAATTGCAGTGCCATTTCAAAACATAATTGACATCACTTCCGAGGAGCTTATTATAACGTCTAGTATCCTCGTACATGCCAGCATTTGATACCCAGAAATGTGATGGTTGGCAATGATGTACAGAAAACTTGGCCAGCATTGATGTCCCGGAAACAAAAAGTGGTATATTGTCAGAAAGAACATGCCAACAAAACCAAAGTTTTGGAGGTGATATGACATGAAACCCAGAGTCACGACCTGCAACACCATTGAAGGAGAAAGTGAGATGAATATTCTCATTCATGTTCCATGGTCAACTAATTAAATAGGCAGTTGTCACTACTAGGGCAACACATTTACTTAGCAAGAAATGTATTGAATTTGAGTCTGTATGAGTATGACAACTGAGATTAGTATTTTTATTTCGACAATTTACAATAGAGTATTATGGTCTTTGGTACTCATAAGGGAGTATTGAGCATTTGAGAGAAAAAGGAGGCCATACCAGATATGGCATAAATGTGCATATTGGAAATTCAAGAGCTTGTAATTTGAATTCACGTCTGCCTGCGCCTTTTGGCATTGTCCTCATTGAAGAATTCCCAGTTTTTATGGTCAAGGGAACTAAAGTCATCAAGGTCCGCAATGGCAAGCAAGTACTGAGTAAGCTTCACAAGTTCTTGATCACTGTCTCTGCTTGAATGAGCCTTTCTGAATGGTTTGATAGTCAACCCGTTTTGAGGGTTCATAACAAAATTTCTTCGCAGGTCATCAAACATTATAGTGTTCTTCGCACTGTAATACTGACAAGTCAAGAGACTGTTGTAAGGACTCTTTACCAGAATGTAAAAGTTCTGTATCCACCGACTTTCAAGATGATGTCTTATGTTTCTCATATGTAAGATACAAAATTAGGGGCATGCACAAAGTCAGTAACAATTATGATATTCAGAAAGAGAAAAACTTCTATGAATGTGAAAGTACAACACAACATAACGCCACAATACAAGGTCATGGCAGAGGCAGACTAATTGACTGCCAAATGCTACCTGATTCATGGACAGATGCATGTGCCACGAAAGAGCACCTATATGAGACATGGCAGAGAGGTGATTGCACTAAATTTCTAGGCTAAGAATTAGGTTTATTGCAACAATACTGCCACATTGTTCCCATACGAACTGAACTGATACCTATGTCATAACAGTCTCAACCATGAAGAAAACCAATTGATTCCCAGTAGCATGACGAAGTGAAGCACTTACATTCAAGAGTCACTTGCATGTTAAGTTTAGAGTGAAAGAATCTCAAAACAGATCGGTTTAAGCTACGGAATTGTTTTAGGCTATTATCAACAAATGTGTGCATAAAAGGTTTGTAGAACAAATTCTATTGTGTATGTTATTCTCGAGATAAGCACATTTATGTTATACATACACGTGTGCCCGTATATGTACATCCACATTTGGTAAAAACAAAAAACTCCTGCTGAGGAGATGTATAAAGGAATTTCATTGGGTTACCAGACCACATGAAAAACATCTGTCATTTTATTATATAAAAGCTATACCTCTGGGAGTTGACCCCATATTAGACCAAGTGGCTTGCAATCAAAGATTCCATGTGAATCTGATTGTACTGTGATCATGGCCATTCGGTCTAAGAGTGCTGTAATTTTGTAATTAGGATTGTCAAGTACCCCTAGCTGTCCCATCTTCAGCTCAACCCACTTCATGCTACAGAAAGAAAATAGACGTATTAGAAACAGGGTATCCAACTGTTAGTTTCCAACTAAAATTTTGCTATTCCATCTCATGGTATTTCTGAAATGAATCTCTCATAGCACCTTTGGAGAAAACGCAATTCAATCACATAAGCTTAAAGATTAGGAAAAATGACAAAGGAACCCCCCAGAGGTGGAGCTTGGACAAATAACACATCCTACACCTCTATGATGAAAAAACAGTCCCCACAAAAGATGCTTAGTTATCTCTTCATTTTTTTTAGTATCTAAACAAAATGCAGTCCGGTTGCGACAGAAAATGCTTGTAATGAGTGTAATTGGTTGCAAATTAGGTCCATATGCAACAGAACACAATAAGTAGAGTGACAGAACCTTTGCTAGGGACCGAAAGGTATACTTTTGCTTTTAGAAGAGGAGGTAGAGATGCAATTAACAAAAGCAGAAGGGGTTTGCACAATTTACTCTAGATAATAAACCAGCAACACAGAAAAATAATCTTAAGACCTGGAAAGGAAATTCAAAATAGAGAAGTCTTTCATACTTTTACCATGAAACCAAGACCAAATAAAGAAACAAAATAATCCATACCTGGTTGCAGACCATATAATGATATCATACTCTGCGTAAGCAGCAGTGAGAAACTCATGAAGATCTGCATGTATGGGTTTACAGTTAGCTAGATAGCAAAGAAAATAATTTGTAAATGTGTAAAATGCAGACTACTCACAGGGTCTCATCAATTGAAGAGGATTTTCTGCTGGGGACCGATGATCAAATAGAGTATAATCAATATCCAAAACAAGCAGTTTTTTTCCTTCACGACAAGGGTTTCGAAGTTCAATCTGCATGACAAATCAATAATCAGCACACCAACAATGTGCCACAGGAAGCTCCTCTTATGAGAGCAATTTGAATATCAACGTTACACTTTGGGTAACAATAAGCTGGCTTGCCATTGAGTTTTAACCCTAAAATCCAAAATAGTACAGAATGGTTATAATTCTATAGGTGAGTTATCCTCTCTCCTTTTAAAATGGAGATCAGAGGCATTATACATCAGTCTTCACATATTAGTTCTCCTCAGAAAATAAACGATGAATTTCAATTTACCAACATCGTTTCCTCTCAGACAACAATTTAGACAAAAAATGATCTGATGCTTATCCTAGTAGTGTCTCAAAAACCATGTCCTATGTCTCCTCAAGGAAACTATTTGTTCTTCCATCCGGATAGATAACACAAGCTTATACACCAAGGAGTAAGTAGTTAGCTTAAACCACTTCTGTGAAAATGAAATGTTTATGCCTCCAACAAAAAGGGAAATGCATTGAAAAGATTCTTTCAGAGATAAAGAAATCTCCACTCCATCATATGCCTAAGGACAAATGACATCGACTCATAACAGACAGGTCCTCTTAGATAGTTCAAATATCATGGTTAAAGGGGGGAAAACTGACCTTGTACTGATCTATCCGTCTTCTGAGCTTCCGCTTATTGACTTCTTTATCTTTGATGTCAATGACATCATCTTGTCCAAGCTCAAAATCATCAACTATTTCAGGAGAGTCCACTTCATCCACAAGAAGATCATCTTCAACAGTCCTGCAAACAGAAAGCAATAACCATCCAGCAGAGAGTCAAATTTAAAAAAAAAAAAAAGAATTAAATTTGCTACATAAAGGCCTGTCTATGTACTGTGAAACACGTCTTTTCTTTTTTCTATAATCTAATGAAACAATGTGATATTTGAACTAACATTCCAAACATTCATCATCAAAGTTGTAGGGAGACTACCAAATCAAATTTGCTACATACAGAGGCTGGTCATTGCTACATGATGCTTGTCCATATACTGCGACACAACAACACATTTTTTTCCCTATAATCTGACGAAACAGTATGCTAATCAACTAAAACTCCAAATTTTAATCAAAAATAATTTCAGCTTATCATGTGAATGGCCCGGCATTATGATATATAGCAGAAGGAAGTTGGTAATAGACAGGGCAGGCCAAATGCAGGCGCACATTAGGCAGGATAAATTGTGTCCATTGCTGATGACATAAAAAGAGACCCTTCCCCAATCTGAGTTTCAGCTTGCGCCACTACTTCAGCATTCATTCAAATTATCATTACTTCATGGACAAAGCAGTCTAATTACTTTAAGTATGCAATTCATCTGACAGACACCACCAAACCGATCCTGACCCACAAAAGATTTCCTAAACTGGAAACAAAAGTACAAAAAAAAAAAAAAACGAGGAAACCCAACAACCCATCATCTCATATGGCACCAAGATTCCAAATCCAAGAAAATTCAGACAACAACAATCCAGGACACACAAAGAACAAGACGAAAAGTCCAAAGCTTCACAGAGAGAAAAGAGAGAGAGAGAGAGAGGGAGAAGGAGAATAGGGACCCGATCATGGTCATCTTGAGGGAGGACTTGAGGGGGATCTGGGAGAGCAAGAGGGTGTCGTCGGCGAGCTTGGAGCCGACTTTCGGGTAGAGGAGCTTCTGGCGCTTGGGCAGCACGTTGGTGAGCTCGCATATCCTCAGCTTCAGCTCCCCCACCGTGTCGTCCCCGCAGACCCGGACTGTGTACTCCTTCCCGCTCCACTTCACCGTCAGCGTCAGCTCCTCCTCCGTCGCCGGCGACGCCACCGCCGCCGCCGCCGCCGCCGCTTCTTCTGAAGAAGAAGAAGCAGAAGCAGACGCCATTCTCTCTCTCTCTCTCTCTCCTCGGAGGAGGACGATTCGTGGAGATGTCGAGACGGATTCGGGTCGGGCGAACGCGCTTCGGGACCCGAAAGAGACGACCCGCCCGAGAAACCGATCCAACACGACCCGGGGTAAGATTAAGAAAAGTGAATAATTCATATCGTCTTGGCCCAATATTTGAAATAGCCTGAACCGAAGAATTCAAGTAATCTAATTATCTGAACCCGACCCAATTTGATATTACAAAAAGGAGAATTTTGGGCTTGAACTGATGCATTCCCGAAATCTATTGTGAAATTTTACGGATTGAAATGACTTGTTTGCATACATGATGTGTAATTGAAATTAATTAACTTGAAGTTGATCTAACTCTTCCATTTGCCACTAAAACTGATGTCGAAGTGTGATATAAACTTTTATTTGAATTATCCGAAACTTGAGAGAGTCTTAAAGACTTGTAATGACTTGAATGAAATCGCATAGAAAAATGGACAAAAAGAAACAAATGGATGACAAACGATTCCATTCTGTCTCGCCTTGCACATCAATTGAAATTATCAAAGACACATAACACTAGACCAAAATTAATCGAATTGAAACCGATGTGGCACATACATTTTCCACCTTTGGACCAAAATCCAAACTCAATTAGGCGCTCCAAAATTGATATGTGCAACTTGCCACATTAGATTTTGTTGGGAGACAAATTTTTGGAAAATGAATTAAAAAAAAGTTGCAATTATAGGTATTGATTAAGGGGTGAAAAATTATTGTGTAGACTCATTTCAATAGACCCAATGCAATTATAGCCATTAAATTTTATAAAGACACCACATGAGATTCACATGATATCAATGAGTATAATATACCTGATTTATTGAATTCGGGTCTTTTATAAGTTTACTTCTATCAAGCAATCAACACCCTCAAAATGCATATTTTCCAGAGGTTTTAATATCATTTCGCATTTTACCTATTAACTTTGAGGCTTTTGATGGATTTATCCTTCAAATTCATCTGTTAAATTTGAATTTGTCCCTACGTACCTGATGTATCAAGGTTCAAATTAAGCCACATTACCTATTTGACCCAAACCATCAAGTCTCCCCTCCCTCCCTCTAGACAAAGCGTGTGACCACGAGTACAGCCTTGAACGATTTACAACCGTAGCGGGAATTGGCCGCATGTTCCAGATCTAGACCAAAGACGTCGACAGTTCATTTAAATATCGAAGAGCAAAGTGTAAAACATAAAATAGAATGCAATATCAACAATGATGCATGCAACAAATAGATTACTTACTTTTAAAGATTGAAGTGATGACTGTTGTGTGAACGATTTCAACACTACCTATGCGAATTACTAGCATGTTGAGGTCACGAGAGAGAGAGAGACGTGATGAGGTCTCATACACGATAGTGACACAATACAAGATAAAGGAAAAAATGGGGAAAAGTTGGTCAACATTTACTACTATGGTGATGGCCTAGAAATGAAAAGTAATTTATCTTCCATATGAGATTACAAATTTGATTATAAATGGCTCATATAACGTTATTTAGTTATAACACATCTCACATGGAGATTTCCGATCGACTATTAATATCATAAATGAAATTGTGATGATAAATTCGTCAACCTCGAACTTTCAAATCACAGGTAGTGCGGAATAGTTATGACTCAAACTAAACATTTTATATTATGTTGAGTGAAATTACTGGTAGGGACAAGGATAATCAATATGGATTCAAGAAGACGAATGACTCAAAAAGTGGACTGATTCTATGGCCTCATAAACAGGAAACAGAAACTCCAGATGGCTTCAGAAACTCATGGATGAATGAAGGCACACGTGGAAGGAGCACCTGATCTGGGAATGGTTCGATGAGGAACTAGTTAACGAGATTCTTGATGTACCGCTCAGCTCGACATCAGCAGTAGATACCAACGCTCTCAAGCAAACCTCAGTCACTCAAAAGATCCCACAGCAGCCTCCTCTTCTTCTTAGGCCATTTCACAGAGAGAGAGAGAGAGAGAGAGAGTTGCTAAGTTAGGGTTTGTAGGTGAAGCATGCATTTCGGAAGATCCATGAGCAATCATTGCATCTCCTCTCGGTCGCGTTTACTCCACTACCTGTCTAAACCCTAACCTCTCTCCCTTTCTGTAGCTGGCGAATCAAATTCATGAAGACGTTGTTAAGCCTGTCGTCTCCCCTTTAACGACCTAATGAGATCAGAGATTACGCATGGAGCAGCCTCCTGCAACTGATCTTTTAAGCCCAAGGGCCATCCCCTTCGAGCTTGACGACCTCGTTTTCGGATCATTTTCCCCTCCAACCTACCGGCCGGACTCAAACTCGGACGTATTCGAACGTTCGGCAGATGGAACATGAGTGGAGTTTCGCGTGCGGAGTCGGTCCACACCCATGCTTTTTCGCCATACCCGTCGACGTATAAAGCTTAATCAAAGCAAAACTGGAAGACCACGAGGCAAGAAGTCAATCGAACTATATTATAAATCCCATGATTTAAAAATCGACAAGTTTTTTTGTTTTTTAAAATAATTAACAAAAGGAGTTCACTACTTAGAACTATTGATTCTGGGGTTTAGTGTGATAAAATTGAATTCCAAGTACATGATTAAAAGAGAGTGACAAATTGCATTCCCATTGAACGAATTTCCTCAATTTAATCATAACCTCGTTACATGCTAACATTAATTGTCTCAAATCCAAAATATAGTAAGTAAAATTTTAATTTTTAAGAAAAAATGAATGAGCACATGATGTGGTTATTTTGAGAATTGTTGAAACCGACCATATGGGGTTCAATTTGTTAGTCCATGTTATTATTTGTTAATCATTTAATTCCCGTGAATTGTCCGTAATTGTACATTTTTTTTTATTGATACGTGATGATGAGGCAAAGAGAAATTCGGAATTAATATATATTTCAATGTTGAACAATGAAGAGTACATAAAGAAATTGACTTTATTAGTTGATTATCTAAGATGACATATCATCAATTATGCATAATCAAAAGGAAAAACATATGCACAATTTTGAGAGATGCGGAAAATGAAGAGAAAAATGTAGGAAATTATTAAACAAAAATATCCCTAACATGGTTTATAGAGAACGTCAACTTGAATTTGGATTCTGAAGCAGTTCGATGTGGTGAAGAGCAAATTGGTTGATGTAACATGGCTGCTTGTGTGTTCTCATAACTGTTGTGCAAGCCACATGATAATACTCTATCGATTTGCCTTATTTGAGTACAATGAGTCTATTGGTGTTTGTCTATGGACGGAACACGACTAATGCAATTGGCATTATTATGGAAACGAGTTCGATGGACGCTTCCTTAGATAATAGTGCTTTGTTGATTACGCAACAGCTGAACAAGCCAAAGTTGGCTATTGAAGATTGAGCAATGTTGAGGATTGACATTGTGAGAGGGATATTAGTAGTCGTTGAAAAAAAAGATGACACGAAACATGAGAATTGCATCACACCCAAGTGCATCTCAGGATCAACTAGCATTGATATCAAAAATAAGAAATATGCGGAAGTGAAAAATGTGGCATTTTGTATAATTTAAAGTGAGCAATGAAGAGTATATAAATCAGCTTTATTGGATAATCAAACAGAAATATATGTAGAAATTATGAGAAATATGAAAAATTCAGGAATATATCCTAATATTTTCTAATGGAAAAAAAATCATAGAAAATTGTCTCTTGATGATTTTACTCATTTCACAAAGTGAAAAGCAAACTCATCTTCAGTATCCACATTAATAAATTTGCCCTTGAATTTAAAGCACACGTCGACAAGTTGGTCAAACGCTTGCGCCAACCATCGACTGTGCCAATCTATTCAATAAATACACGTGCTAATTTACGTCTTAGATATATTTCTCGGCTGCATTTAGAAAAAAAACAATATAAAAAATAGACATATTCGTGTCATTCCTCCATGAATTCTTTGTTTGTTTTCTGAATTTGTTGGTACCACGTTCCACATTTTATATCCCCGCCGACCAAAATTTCCTTTTTTAATTCATATGCGTTTGGATTTGTACGGCACCTGTCGAGATATGAGAATCTTGCTTATGAATATTATTACGTACACGAGCCTAGGTATTTTATATAGTCATTGCCACTATTCATCTGACACCACCACACTGGTCCCGACCCAGAAAAGATTTCCTAAACTCGAAGCAAAAAGAAAAAAAAAAAGGAGGAAAGCCAAGAACCCATCACCTCATACGGCGCCAAGAATCCAAATCCAAGAAAATTCAGACAACAAGAATCCAGGACATACAGAGCACAACACGAAAAGTCCAGTGCTTCACAGAGAGAGAGAGAGAGAGAGAGAGAGAGAGAGGGAGGGAGGACTAGAGGGGAATCTGAGAGAGCAAGAGGGTGTCGTCGGCGAGCAATGAGAATGGAGCCGACTTTCGGGTAGAGGAGCTTCTGGCGCTTGGGCAGCGCATTGGTGAGCTCGCGTATCCTCAGCTTCAGCTCCCCCACCGTGTCATCGCCGCAGACTCAGACCGTGCACTCCTTGCCGCTCCACTTCACCGTCAGCGTCAGCTCTTCCACCGTCGCCTGCGACGCCGCCGCCGCTACTGAAGAAGAAGAAGAAGAAGAAGAAGAAGAAGAAGGCGACGCCATTCTCTCTCGCTCTCTCTCTCTCTCTCTCTCTTTCTTTCTCTCTCCTCGGAAAAGGATGATCAGGGCGTTCATGGAGATGTCGAGGCGGATTCGGGTTGGGCGCACGCGTCGGGAACCCGCAGGGGATGACCCGCCCGATAAACCGATCCAACACAACCCGAGGTAGATCATGAAAAGTTAATAATTGATATCCAGCTTGGCCCCATATTTGAAATAGCCCAAATCCGAAGAATCCAAATGATCTAACTATCCGAACCTGACCAACTCGATATCGAAGAAAGAAGAATTTTGAATGGACCTAAACTTGATGTGGGTTGAACTGATGAGAACCCGAAATTTATTTCGAAATTTGACCAATCGAAATGATTTGTATGCATATGACGTGTAATTGAATTTAATTGACTTGAAACTGATTTAACTCTTCCATTTGCCACACAGAATTGATGTCAAAATGCGATATAAACTTGTAGTTGAATTATACAAAACTCGAGAGAATCAAAGACTTGAAATGACTTGAATCAAACTGCATAGAAAAATGAACAAAGATAAATACTAAGGTGATGGCGTAGCAATGAAAGGTAATTTATTTTTCATGAGGTCACAATTTCAAATATAAATGGCTCGTATAACGTTGTTTAGCTGAGACATATCTCATGTGGAGAGACTTCCTGACTGTTAGCATCTTAAATGAAATTGTGATGACGGGTTCACCAACCTCGAACTTTGGAGTCGTGAATGGTGTGGAATAGTTATGACTCGAACCGAATATTTTATATAGCATCTAGCGAAATTGCATGTCGGGACAAGGAAAATCGATATGAATTTGAGAAAATAAAGGGCTCAAAAAGTGGACTGACTCTATGGCCTCATAAACAGGAAACAAGAACACCAGATAGCTTCAGAAACTCATGAATGAATGAAGGCACATGTGGAAGGAGCACAACGAGATTCTTGACGTACCGCTCAGCTCAAACATCGTCGGTAGATGCAACGCTCTCAAGCAAACCCCAGTCACTCAAAAGATCCCACAGCAGCCTCTTCTTCTTCTTAGGCCATTTCAGAGAGAGAGAGAGAGAGAGAGAGAGAGAGAGAGAGAGAGAGAGAGAGAGAGAGAGAGAGAGAGAGTTGTTAAGTTAGGGTTTGTAGGTGAAGAAGATCCATGAACAATCGTGGCATCTCCCGGCAGTCACGTTTACTCCGCTACCCGTCTAAACCCTAACCTCTCCCCCTTTCTGTAGCTGGTGAATCAAATTCATGAGGACATTGTTAAGCCTGTCCTCTCCCCTTAAACGACTTATTCAGAGAAGAGATTACGCATGGAGCAGCCTCCTGTAACTGATCTTTTAAGCCCAAAGGCCATCTCCTCCGAGCTGAACGACCTCGTTTTCGGATCACTTTCCCCTCCAACCCGCCGGCCGGACTCGAACTCGGACGTATTCGAACGTTCGGCGGATGGAAGATGTGTGGAGTGCGCGTGCAGAGTCGGTCCACACCCATGCTTTTCGCCATACCCGTCGACGCATAAAGCTTAGTCAAACCAAAACAGGAAGACCACGAAGCAATAAGTCAAATAATTCCGAAGCATGGAACTATATTTTAAGTCCCATGATTTAAGAATCGACATGTTTTGATCATATATATATATACTTAGACTACTATTTCTAGCCATCGGTGTGACAAAGTTGAATTCCAAGTACATGATTAAGAGAGAGTGACAAATTGCATTCCCATTGAACGAATTTCCGCAATTTGACCAGAACGTCATTGCATGCTAACATTAATTGTCTTAAATCCACAATATAGTACGCAAAAATTTAATTTTTAAGAAAAGGGAATGAGCACATGATATGATTATTTTGAGAATTGTTGAGACCGACCACATGGGGTTCATTTCGTTAGTCATTGTTATTATTTGTTGATCATTTATATTGCGTGAATTGCCTATGATTTTACCCTTTTTAAAAATAAAAATAAATACGAGATAAGTGGAATTTCTGTATATATCAATGTTGAATAATGAAAAGTACATAGAAATAAATAGGCTTTATTAGTTGATTATTGGAGATAACATATCAATTAAAGATATCATAATTAAATAAAGATATATGCACAATTTTGAGAAATACATAATTTAAAAAAAAAATATTCTAATTATCTCTAAAGAGGAAAATATCTTAGAGAAATATCTCTAACATGGTGTATAGAAAATTTCAACATTTGTTTGGATAAAAGATCCAAAAAAAAAAAAATGCTTGAATGGATCGTCAAAGTGGCTTGATGCGATGAAGAACGAAATCAATTGCGTCAACATAACTACGTGTGTATTTATTGTGCAAGCTACTCGCTAGGATGTTGTTGATCCGGCTCATCTGAGGGTAATAAGTCTAATGGTGTATGTGGACAAAAACATGGCCGGTGCGACTAGCATTGTTATGAAATAAGCTTGATGGGCACTTCCTTAGATAATATGGCTCTGTAGATTATGCTACAACAGAATAGGATGACATTGGCTATTGGAGACTGAGTAATATTGAGTTTTGATGTTGAGAGAGGGATACTAATAGTCACTGAAAAGGAAGATGACACAAATCATGAGAATTGCACCACACTCGAGTGCACCTTAGGCTCGACTAGCCTTATTACCAAAATAAGAAATATGTGGAAGTGAGAAATATGGTATTTTCTTGTATATTCCGATGTGAACAATAAAGAGTACATAAATAAGAGTTATTAGATGATTATTTAAGGTGATATATCAATCAAATATATACATAATTAAAGTGAGATATATGCACAAATTTTAAGGAATATGGAGAAACAAGAGAAATATTTTAATTATCTTTATAAGAAGAGAAGAGAATATCTCTAATATTAATGATTGTACTCCTTCCTCAAAGTGAAAAGCAAGTTCATCTCCAATACCCACATTACTAAATTTGCCCTTTGATTTAGAGCACACGGATAGTAATTGGTCAACCTCCTGCCTCAACCATTGACCGTGCCAAAGAATTCACTCCTCTCTATACTTGATTCAATTATTGCCTCCACGAGTACGCGTGCTAATTTACTCATTAGATATATATTTGTCATTCGCATTTAATAAAACAATAAAAAATAGATATATTCGTCATTCCTCCATGAATTACCTGTTTGTTTTCTGTTTTCTTGGTGCCACGTTCCACATTTTGTATCCCCGCCGACCAAAATATCCCTTTTTTTAAATTCATATGCGATTGGACTTATAAGGCACCTGTCGAGATATGAGAATCTTGCTGACGTATGCTATTGTCTATGCGTACTAAAACTTTGGTATAATATAGTCATTGCCACTATAATAATGATAGACAAAAACGTGCCCATCTCATATCTCGCTGATGTATACTATTGTTTATGCGTACTAAAACATTGATATAATATAGTCATTGCCGCTACAATAATAAATAAAGAACCATGCTCATAACTTGATAAGGTAAAGTTACTTTATTATTCTGTATGGACCGTTGATTAAATAAATGGGAATTTGACACTCAAAGCATGTGTCTGGAATCTCATCATCAATGCATAGTCACTTTCTCAGCAACTGCAATATGGGAGCTAATAATGCAAAAAAAGGAAAAGAAGAAGAAGAAGAAAAGATTGAATGATTGAAAATAATAATTTGCAAAGCTAGCTCAATCTATATATAAATCCCACTTATGGTCATCCTCTCAACTATCCCACTCTGGCCCTTAAATCATCAACAATACAAACCATACACAAGTCAATAGCTGCTCGATAGCAATTAGAAAATGCTTCCAGAAATCATGAGTCCCTTTGAGACCCATCAATGCGATCCTTCGAAATCTATCTGCGATCATCTTCTTCAGGATCATGATATAATTGAGAATGCTACAGTTTTTGCGCCAGTTTTTGCACCAAGAAGTTTGAGCTTCAGCGATCTGTTGCTTGCGGAAAGTTGGAGCGAACTTCCTCTGAAAGTCGATGACTCGGATGACATGCTGGTGTACAGCGCTATGTGCGACGCGCTCAGTTCTGGGTGGTTGATGCCTTTGGCTTCGAATCAAGAACTTGATTTCCAAGCGACGACAGTTGATTATAACAGCATTGGTTCAGCAGCGCGGAAGAGACCGGAGGAGATGGTGGAGCGTGAGATGAAAGCGCCGGTCATGGAGACGCATTACAGAGGAGTGAGGAGGCGGCCGTGGGGAAAATATGCGGCGGAGATAAAAGACCCTAAGAAGAACGGTGCGAGGATTTGGCTCGGGACTTATGAGACGCCCGAGGATGCGGGATTAGCCTATGACCGGGCCGCTTTCAAGATGAGAGGATCAAAGGCCAAGCTCAACTTCCCTCACCTCATTGGCTCGGCCGAGTACGAGCCCGTCAGGGTCAGCCCCAAGCGTCGGTCCATGGAGCCTAGCTCACCGTCCAGCGATGACGGGTCGACCGGGATGAAGAGGAGAAAGAGGGAGGTCGATTCAGATGCTGAGGTGGGGTTTGGAGCTTCCATCCCTTTTCATATTTTGGAGATGGGCTTGTTAGGTGTGGACGAACAATTTTTATTTTGATTGTACGCACTGTCAAGACATTGTCTTAATAAATGCAAAAAAGATCTCCTAAACTTAAAACGAAAGAAAAAACGAGGAATGAAAAGTCTAAACTTCATGGAATAACAAGAAAAGTCTAAAGTTTCAGGGAATAATGAAAAGTCTAAAGCTTCAATCCCCTTCCGTAAGTTGCGGTGAGTTCAGAGATGGAGACACGTAAAAGAATAAGCCAATTCATTGAAGACCCTATAGATCCACTCTCTTTTTTATTCAAAGATCAGCCCTTTATCTCTGTCTCTTCAGATCGAGAATTCTTTGCAGATGAAGAGATGTCAAAGGGGCTTCTTACTTCCCAAATAGATACCCTTACGTCCATATATTAATGCTAGTTTATCAAGAATACGCAAAAAAGCATTTCGAATTGTTGATTCATCGCCATAGATGGCTTAGAGCCAATAGTTCATTTATCTAATGGACTTTTCCTTTCTAATACTTCATCTGAGAGTTATTGGTATTTAGTAAATTTATTCCCATCTAATGGAAGGTTATTAGATCAAATGACAAGGATTTTATTCAGGAAAAGAGAGAGCTATCGATTTCTTGGAGGGTGTGATTGTTGTACACACAGTACATGTTCTCTAAGTGTAATTGGGTTTTTTCTGTTCATGCACGAATAGGATTTTATGTAAAAAAATAATGGAGGTTGCCCCACAAACCAAGAAAATGTTCTCCTTTCCCAGAACAACCCCCCAGCTCCAAGCTCATGCCATGAAGGTCTTCAAGTTGGTGAGTCTCTCTCAAAGACCATCATGTGTATGATATAATCATCTCAAACCCTTGTTCTCGGCACCTTTCGCTAATTAAACTCTCCCGGCTACCATCCGTTCTTCCTTTTCCTTGGTGATTTCGCTTACACTGTCTTGTCGCACTTGAACAGACGTGCGAATCGGCTGCGATCGCGGGTTCAGCTATGAAGCACTTGGGCTCCGTTCATCTGAAGATGGGAGTCACCGACTACCACTTTGACATCTGTTATATACGCTTTGGCTTTGTCTTTCTCGGATTGAATTTGCTTGATGTCTTGCTTATATCGATCGGTATGCCTCCATCAATCATCATCATGTAGATTACCGTTGGTGAACTCATTGATTTAGCTCATCCACCGTCTCGTTGCCGCAAACTCGGCCTGTGTCACTTCACCATTAGCGTCAACTCTTCCTCCGTCAGCGATTCTACTGAGAAAGCAAAAGATGACGCCATTCTCTTGCCCCCCCGGGGAACCCCTGGGAGGAGGACGATCGGGCATTTGTGGAGATGGGAAGACGGATTTGGGTCGGATGCACACGTTCAAAACCAGCAAGAGACGACCCCTCGGAGAAATGTTAAAAAATCATATTTGGCTGGGCCCATATCTAAAATAACCTAAACTCGAAGAATCCGAATAGTCTAACTATCCAAACATTTGAGCGGTGCGTACACATTGTCTAGATGTGGCACACCTCATGTGGAGAAATTTCCTAACTACTAGTATCTTAACGAAGTTATGATGACGAGCTTGCTGACCTTAGGCTTTTGGGTCATGGGTGGTGCGGAGTAGTTATGACTCAAATTGAATATTTTGTAATAAGAAGATATTCGATATCTCATTGAGCGAAATTGTAGGTTAAGACGAGAAAATCGATATGAATTCGAGAAGACAAGACTCAAAGAAGGACTGATTTTACGGCCCTATAAACAGGAACCGAGGACGGACAGCTTCCGAACTAATGGATGAACGAAAGCACATGTGGAAGCAGCACCTGATCAGCTCTACATCAGTCAATTCTTGTTGTGCCGCTGAGCTCTACATCATCAGTAGATATAATAGTCTCAAGCAAATCTCAGCCTTCTCTTCATCTTATGCCATTTCAAAACTCAACCGAGCCCACACAAACATTTATATATGTATGTATGTATGTATGTATGTATGTATGTATGTATGTAGAGAGAGATGTTAAGTTAGGGTGGTGAAGCATCTTTCGTCTTGGATTAGTTTCACATGTATCGTGAGCGGAAGATCGATGAATACTCATCGTATGTCCACATAGTCACGTTTACGCCGCTGCCCATCTAAACCCTAACCTCTCCCTTTCTGTGATTAGCGAATCAAATTCCATGGAAACATTGTTAAGTAGGGAAAATTGCTAAAAAAAATCCCAAATCAATTATATTTATGTCAATTCAATATTAAATATTTTAATTTGATCAATTTTCTTGTCGATAATTTAATTAGATCAATTGAGTTCCAAACATTTTGACAATTTACCAATATAGTTTATCCATCCAATTTTGATTGAAATTGCTGATGTGGATGATGTGGATGACGACCGTCTGAAGTGGCACGCCGATGTTGACATTGACAAATTTTGTAATTATTTTTATACTTTTTATTTATTTATTTATTTTCTTTTTCTTCTTTTTGTTCCTTCTTCCTCCCCTAGTTGTCGGGCCAGTGATGGCCGACAAATGGTTATAGGCAATGATTGATAGGGGTCACCCTCCCTAGCCTTAGGTGAGGTTGCCATCTTGGGATCTCGTCCAAGGGCAGTAAGGTTGCCCTTCGTCAGATCTCAGCAAGGTCGAACCTCGCTCATAGCTAGCAAGGCCGATTGAGGGCAACCGTTGCTTTAAGTCGGCAAGGTCGCCCCTTGCTAGATCCCAGTAAGGTCGAGCCTTACCCTTGCTAGCCTTTGGTGAGGGCAAACGTCGCTCAATGCAAACAAGGTCACCTCTCGCCAAAATTCAGCGAGGGTGGGCGACCATTGCCGGTCATCGTCGAGGCCCAACAAATGGTGGAGAAAGAATGAAAGAAATAAGAAAGAAAGAAAAAAAAGAACATATAAAAAGTTAGAAAAAAATAAAAATTACAAAAATTGTCAATGTTAAGATTGATTATTCATATCAGTGATTTCTATCCAAAATTGGTTAGATTGATTACATTGACAAATTGTCAAAAAATTTAGAATTCAATTAGTCAAATTGAAAAATTTATGACTGAATTCGTATGAATACAAAGTTTTTTCGGTTATTTTTTCATGTTAAGTCTGTCGGCCCACTTCAAAGACCTATAAAGAAATGAGGTGACACATGGAGCCTGCAACTGACTTTTGAGCTCAATGCCGTCTTATCCAAACTTAACAGCCTCACCTTGGGACCGCGTTCCCCTTCAACCGCCGACCGGACACCGCGATGAACTCGAGTGCAGACGTAATCGAGCGTTCAGCAGATGAAAGATGTGTGTGGAGTTCGCGTGCAGAGTCGGTCCAAGCCCGTAGTTATCGGCGTTTCCGCCATATCCGTCGGCGCAGAAAGCTTAGTCGACCCAAAACAGAATGTCCACGAGGCAAGTAGTCAAAACAGTTCCGAAGCAGCATCGAACATGGTTACGAAAGGGCGACAGATTGCATTCCCATTCAACGAATTTCCTCGATTTGACTATGACCTTTGGTACATGCTAAGACCCCATTACTTGTCTCAAATCCAAAGTAGAGTCCATAAATTTTTAGCTTTTAAGAAAAGGGAACAAGCACATGATGTTGAAACCGACCATTTGTTGTTCAATTCATTAATCCATGTTATTATGTATTAATCATTTACTTTGTGTAAATTGCGTGTAATTTTACATTTTTCTTGTAGATGCGAGATATGCGAGGGAGAGAAATGCAGAATTTCAGTATATTTCAATGTTGAGCTATGAAGAGTGAATAGATATAAATAGGCTTTATTAGTTGATTATCTGAGATAAAATATTATCATTTAAAGATATGCGCAATCGAATGGAGACATATGTGTAATTTTGAGAGATATGAAAAATTGAAAGAATTCTTCGAATTATCTCTAACAAGGAGAATATATTATAGAAATATCTTTTACATGGTGTATAAAAAATTTCAATATGAGTTTGCATAAAAGATCCAAAAACTGCTTGAGTGGATCGCCGGCTTGATGTGGTGAAGAGCGAATAAGCTGCGTTAATATGGTTGCTTGTGTGTTAATAGTAGCTGTTGTGCAAGCCACATGCCAAGACACTATTGATCTGGCTCATCGAGGGTAGTGAGTTTATTAGGGCTTGTTTGGTAACCATCCCAATAATGCCAGATTTTGATTTTTTGTTCCCGGGAGTAGTTTTGGAACATAATCGTGTTTGGTAAAATTTTTGTTTTCAGGAATAAATTTCTATTTTTTTGTTCCCGGAAGTAGATTTGTAACAGAATAAAAAAAAAAGTTGATTTTTGTTCCCGGGAACAAATCTAAGAATTAAGCTCTTTTTTTCTTCTTCTTCTTCCCTTTTTTTCTTCTTCATCTACCGCCACCGCCACGGTTGTTGTTTGTCGTCGTCTGCCGTCCGCCGCCCACCGCCGCTGGTCGCCGGCAACCGGTTTGGCGAGCTCGTTGGAGGCAAGCCCAGCCATCAGTGAGGCCCGCCTGGCCACCGACGAGGCCAAGCCTTGGCGGGGCTGGGCGAGCCTCGTGATCTGGCGAGGCTGAGCCTTGCCGGTGGTTAGGCGGGCCTCGCCTAGCTCTAGTGAGGCTTGCCTGGCCACTGGTGAGGTTGGGTGAGCCTCGCTCAGCTGCGGGCGAGGCTCAACCGAAGAGGGTCGGCCTCGCCAAGGGCCAGCGATGCTCTGGTGAGGTCGTTGGCCCTCATCGGATGGTCGCCAGTTCGGCGACCATCCACTTGAAGAAGAAGAACAGAGAGAGAAATGAAAAGAAAAAGAAGAAAAAATGAAAAAAAGTAATAAAATTATTTAAAAATTAAAAGAAAATGATTTGGAGCAGAAAATTTAAGCACGGTGCAAAACGTAATTCTATTCGAGAATCAGAAATTTTAGATAGTTACCAAACGGCTTAAAATGCTTAGAAATTGTTCCTAGGAACAAAAAATAAAAAGAATCATTTCTGATTAGAAATTGTTCTTGGGAATAGAATCGTTACCAAACGTGTCCCTAGTGTCGTTTGTAGATAGAAACATGGTTTGTGCGACTAGCGTTGTTATGAAATAAGCTCGATGGGCACTTCCTTAGATATTAGTGCTTCGTAGATTATGCGACAACAGAACGGCATGGCGTTGGTTAGCAATGTTGAGGATTGACATTGAGAGAGGTTATTGAAAAAGAATATGACATGAAATACGAGAATTGCACCATACCCAAGTGTACCTAAGGATTGACTGACATTGTTACCAAAATAAGAGATATGCCAAAGTGAGAGTTGCGGTCCTTTTGTTTATTTCACTGTGAACAATGAAGTACATTAGTAAGTTCTATTACATGATTATTTGAGGTACCATATTAATTAAGGGTTTGCACAATCAAAGATTGATTCCCTCACCTCATCGGCTCGGCCAAGTACAAGCCCATCAGGGTCAGCCCCAAGCGTCGGTCCGTGGAGCCTAGCTCACCGTCCGGCGATGACGGGTCGACCGGGATGAAGAGGAGAAAGAGGGAGGTCGATTCTGATGCTGAGGTGGGGTTTGGAGCTTTCATTCCTTTTCATATTTTGGATATGGGCTTGTTAGGTGTGGACGAACAAATTTTATTTTGATTGTACGCGTTGTCAAGACATTGTCTTAATAAATGCAAAAAAGATCTCCTAAACTTAAAACGAAAGAAAAAACGTGGAATGAAAAGTCTAAAGCTTCATGGAATAACATGAAAAGTCAAAAGCTTAAGAGAATAACATGAAAAGTCTAAAGCTTCAATCCCCTTCCGTAAGTTGCGGCGAGTTCAGAGATGGAGAGACGTAAAAGAATAAGCTAATTCATTTGAGACCCTGCAGATCCACTCTCTTTTCTATTCAAAGATCAGCCGTTTTCACATCAAGAATTCTTTGTAGATGAAGAGATGTCAAATGGGCTTCTTACTTCCCAAATAGATACCCTTACATCCATATATTAACGTTGGTTTATCAAGAATACGCAAGAAAAACACTTCGAATTGTTGATTCATCGCCATAGATAGCTTAGAGCCAATGATTCATTTATCTAATGGACTTTTCCTTTCTAATACTTCATCCGAGAGTTATTGGTATTTATTAAATTTAATCCCATCTAATGGAAGGTTATTAGATCAAATGACAAGGACTTTATTCAGGAAAAGAGAGAGCTATCGATTTCTTGCCGGGTGTGATTGTGTTTGTGTGTACATGTTCTCTAAGTGTAAATGGGTTTTTTCTGTTCATGCACGAATATGATTTTATGTAAAGGATAGTGGAGGTTGCCCCACAAGCCAAGAACATGTTCTCCTTTCCCAGAACAACCCCCCAGCTCCACGCCCATGCCATGAAGGTCTTCAAGTTGGTGAGTCTCTCTCAAAGACAATCATGTGTATGATATAATTATCTCAAACCCTTGTTGTCGGCACCATCCTTTCGCTAATTAAACTCTCCCGGCCACCATCCGTTCTTCCCTTTCCTTGGTGATTTCGCTTACACTGTCTTGTCGCACTTGAACAGACGTGTGAATCGGCTGCGATCGCGGGGTCGGCTATGAAGCACTTGGGCTCCGTTCATCTGAAGATGGGAGTCACAGACTACCACTTTGACATCTGTTATATACGCTTTGGCTTTGTCTTTGTCTTTCTCGGATTGAATTTGCTTGAAGTCTTGCTTATATCGATCGGTATGCCTCCATCAATCATCATCATGTAGATTACCATTGGTGAACTCATTGACTTAGCTCATCCACCGTCTCCTTGCCGCAAACTCGGCCTGTGTACTCCTTGCCGCTCCACTTCACCATTAGCGTCAACTCTTCCTCCGACGATCGGGCATTTGTGGAGATGGCAAGACGGATTTGGGTCGGATGCACACGTTCAAAACCAGCAAGAGACGAGCCCTCGGAGAAACGTTAAAAATTCATATCTGATTGGGCCCATATCTAAAATGACCCAAACTCGAAGAATCTGAATAATCTAACTATCCAAACATATGAGCGGTGTGTACACATTGTCTAGATGTGGCACACCTTATGTGGAGAGATTTCCTAACTACTAGTATCTTAACGAAGTTATGATGACGAGTTTGCTGACCTTAGGCTTTTGGGTCACGGGTGGTGCGGAGTAGTTATGACTCAAATCGAACATTCTGTAATTAGAAGATATTCGATATCTTATTGAGCGAAATTGTAGGTTAGGAGACTCAAAGAAGGACTGATTTTACAGCCCTATAAACAGAAACCGAGGACAGATAGCTTCAGAACTAATGGATGAACGAAAGCACATGTGGAAGCAGCACCTGATCAGCTCTACGTCAGTCAATTCTTGTTGTGCCGCTGAGCTCTACATCATCAGTAGATATAATAGTCTCAAGCAAATCTCTGCCTTCTCTTCATCTTATGCCATTTCAAAACTCAACCGAGCCCACGCAATATATATATAGAGAGAGAGAGAGAGAGAGAGAGAGAGAGAGAGAGAGAGAGAGAGAGAGTTATTAAGTTAGGGTGATGAAGCATCTTTCGTCCTGGATTAGTTTCACATGTATCGTGAGCGGAAGATCGATGAATACTCATCGTATGTCCACATAGTCACGTTTACGCCGCTGCCCATCTAAACCCTAACCTCTCCCTTTATGTGATTAGCGAATCAATTTCCATGGAAACATTGTTAAGTCGGGAAAATTGCTAAAAAAAGTCCCAAATCAATTATATTTATGTCAATTCAATATTAAACATTTTAATTTGATCAATTTTCTTGTCGATAATTTAATTAGATCAATTGAGTTTCAAATATTTTGACAATTTACCAATATAGTTTATCCATTGAATTTTGATTGAAATCATTGATATAGACAACGACCGTCTGAAGTGGCACATCGATGCTGATGTGAACAAATTTTGTAATTATTTTAATAATTTTTATTCTATTTTATAATATTTTTATTTATTTATATTTTTTCTTCTTCTTTTTGTTCCTTCTTCCTCCCCTAGTTGCCGGGCTAGTGATGGCTCACAAATGGTTACAGGCAATGATTGATAGGGGTCGCCCTCCCTGGCCTTAGGTGAGGTTGGCCTCTTGGGATCTCGTCCAAGGGCAATAAGGTTGCCCTTCGTCAGATCTCGGCAAGGTCGAACCTTGCTCATAGCTAGTGAGGCTAGTTGAGGGCAACCGTTGCTTTAAGTCGGCAAGGTCACCCCTTGCTAGATCCCAGTAAGGTCGAGCCTTGCCCTTGCTAGCCTTTGGTGAGGGCAAGCGTCGCTCAATGCAAACAAGGTCACCTCTCGCCAAAATTCAGCGAGGTGGGCGACCCTTGCCAATCATCGTCGAGGCCTGACAAATGGTGGAGAAAGAATGAAAGAAATAAAGAAAGGGAAAAAAAAAGAACATATAAAAAGTCATAAAAAAATAAAAATTTACTAAAATTGTCAATGTTAAGGTTGATTATTCACGTCAGCGATTTCTATCCAAAATTGGTCAGATTGATTACATTGATAAATTGTCAAAAATTTTAAAACTCAATTAGTCAAATTGAAAAATTTATGACTGAATTGGTATGAATATAAAAAAATTGTCAAATTGTCAAAAATTGGTTATTTTTTCATGTTAAGTCTGTCGGCCCACTTCAAAGACCTATAAAGAAAAGAGATGACACATGGAGCCTGCAACTGATTTTTAAGCCCAAGGCCCTCTCATCCAAACTTAACAAACCTCACCTTGGGACCGCGTTCCCCTTCAACCCGCCGACCGGACACGGCGATGAACTCGAGTGCAGACGTAATCGAGCGTTCAGCAGATGGAAGATGTGTGTGGAGTTCGCGTGCAGGGTCGGTCCAAGCCCGTAGTTATCGGCGTTTCCGCCATACCCGTCGGCGCAGAAAGCTTAGTCGACCCAAAACAGAATGTCAACGAGGCAAAAAGTCAAAACAGTTCCGAAGCAGCATCGAACATGGTTACGAAAGGGCGACAGATTGCATTCCCATTCAACGAATTTCCCCGATTTGACTATGACCTTGGTACATGCTAAGACCCCATTACTTGTCTCAAATCCAAATAGAGTCCATAAATTTTTAGCTTTTAAGAAAAAGGGAACGAGCACACGATATGATTTGTTGAAACCGACCATATATTGTTCAATTCATTAACCCATGTTATTATGTATCAATAATTTATTTTGTGTAAATTGCATGTAATTTTACATTTTTCTTGTGGATGCGAGATATGCAGAATTTTGGTACATTTCGATGTTGAGCTATGAATAACGAGGCTTTGTTAGTTGACCATTTGAGATAACATATCATCATTTAAGGATATGCGCAATTGAATTGAGATGTATGCGCAATTTTGAGAAGTATGAAAAATTAAAAGAATTATTCTAATTATCTCTAAGAGGAGAATACCTTATAGAAATATCTGGACATGATGTATAAAAAATTTCAATATGAGTTTGCACAAAAGATCCGAAAAATGCTTGAGTGGATCGCCGGCTTGATGTGGTGAAGAGCGAATAAGTTGAGTTAACATGGCTGCTTGTGTTTTAATCGTAGCTGTTGTGCAAGCATTGTTATGAAACAAGCTCGATGGGTGCTTCCTTAGATAATAGTGTTTCGTAGATTATGTGACGACAGAACAAGGTGACGTTGGTTAGCAATGTTGAGGATAGACTTTGAGAGAGGTTATTGAAAAAGAAGATAACATGAAATATGAGAATTGCACCACACCCAAGCGCACCTAAGGATTGAATGACATTGATACCAAAATAAGAGATATGCAGAAGTGAGAACTGCGGTACTTTTGTATATTTCAATGTGAAGAATGAAGTATATTAATAAGCTTTATTACATGATTATTTAAGGTATCATAGTAATTAAAGATATGTACCATCAAAGATAGATATATACGCAACTTTTGAGAAATACGGTGAGTTCAGATAAATATCTTAATTATCTTTGATGGAGAAAAATATCCTTGAGAAATATCTCCGACATTGATGACTTTACACCTTTCTTGAAGCGAAAAGCAAACTCATCTCCGATATCCACATTAGTAAATTTGCCCTTTAAAGTAGAGCACACGCAGACAAATTGGTCAAACCTCCCGCCTCAACCATTGACCGTGCCTTTGTATTCGCTCCTCCTGATGCTTATTTTAATTATTGTCTCCACGACTACACGTGCTAATTTGCATTTTGGATATATATTTCTCTTTCGCCTTTAAAAACACACTATATAAAAAGGCAAGAAAGAAAGAAAAAAGGAAAATTAAAATAAAAAATTAAAATTTTGTAAAAATTTTCCATGCCAACGTTGGCTATGCCCCATAGGATAGCCAACTTCTACGTTAGCAATTTCTAGCCAAACTTGGCTAGATGAACCGTGTTGACAAATTGTCACTAGATTTAGAACTTGAGATGAGTGGTTCCAGATCTATACAAATTCTATCTGAATTTTGGAACTTATTCGCTATAACAGATTTCTTATTTTTTGAAACTTGGAACTTATCCTACCTACTCTAAGATCTGGAACCTACCATATCACATGTTTTAGGGTTGATTTTAGGGTCTATCAGGTTTTATCTATATTATTAATTGAACAATTGCAATGAATTAAAACTTTTAATGACTATCGCTTGCTATTACGATTTACTGATAATAAAAACACACAAAAAATATAAACATTAATAAAGTAAGTCTCGGTAATAAAATGGAAGCTTAAATTAGTGCTTTTAGATTATCTATTCATCATCAAACGCTATGGAATATCGCAAGATCGTTCGAATACATGAACCAAGAAAAATTAAAACTTGTTCCAAGTTATAAGTTACAGGTTCTAGGTTCTAGGTTCCTCCAATCAAAAACCTATAACCTACTCATCGAAATAGGTTTCTCATTTTTAGAATCTGAAACCTACCCTACATACTTTGGAACTTGGAATCTACAGGTCCCTATCGGTCTAGTTCTTAGGTTCTAAGTTTTATCTTGGAACCCACCCCTATTTAGAACTCAATTAGCATAGTTGAAAGATTTATGATTTTTTTAGAAATTTTTGCCAAGCAAACAATCACTTAGAGAGAGAGAGAGAGAGAGAGAGGTGTTAAGTTAGGGTTTGTAGGTGATGCGTATTTCATCTTAGATTTGTTCCATGAATACTCCTCGCATCTTCATAAAGTTACGTTTACTCCACTATCCATCCAAACTCTAACCTCTCCCTTTATGTGATTACCGAATCAAAACCATGAAGACATTGTTAAGCCTATCCTCTCCCTTTAACGACCTATTAAGAAAGGAAAATACACATGGACCCAGCAAGGTTGCAACTAGGGGTGAGCAAAAGGAACTGCTCGGATGCTGAAATTGAAAGGAGGCAAATAAAAATGAAAAGCAAAGAAGAAAAAATCTCAAAATTCATCTTCTGAAGCTCCATAGACTGACATGAAATTCTAAACCACTACCTAAGCTCCCACTAAACTGTGCTCTGCAGTCGTAACTTCACGCCCATAACTACACCAAAAGCACGGGGAGAGTCCAGGAAGTGAAATCAGATGCCGAAATCAAAATCACAGTCAGAATATATTGCAACCAAATCCACCCAAAGAGCTAGAGGTATAACAGGAAGAGGGTTGATCCGACACCGTTGTTTAAGCCTTTCCGGCGAACAATCAGGCTGAAGGAGAAGGAGGACGAGAATCAGCGAAGATACCTCAGAAGGGAACGAGGGGCGCAGGCATTCGCACATGAAGGTGGCGTTTCTGTACATTATGTGCCGCAAGCTATGCTGCATGCACTAGTATCGCTACCTTGGCGATTTAACGAGAGAATATTATTGATTTATATCGCGAATAAAGAACACTGGTTTAATCCGAATGTGGATATGAACATCCATGAGGAGAGCCAGTAATAAGTAATTTACTAATCAATCAGAGAATTACAAAGTACAATCGCTTCCACGATAGTGTTTAGCCCCATGTAATTGCACTCTAAAGTAAATCACAAGAATTAGACTCACTTCCCCACGATGAGAATGCCTCGATTTAAAAGTAAACTTTCCGAGCAAAAGTCCGTGTGGTTCTCTGGTCCTGCTAACGATCAGAACAAGAGTCCCTACAGAGTTTATTTTTGATTCTTTGACTTTTGCTAGATTTTTTTATTCGAAAGGTCAACCACTTGGCAGAGCCCTTTATGGCTGACTTCCAATTGAAACCCCCCACCGTCCGTCTCTTTTCCATTTCCTCTTGTGCAGCTAAAAACAAGACAAAAAAACCCTTTTTTCTTCTTTCTATGGCCCATCATCAACAGTGGCGTCACTTGTATGGCCTTCCAGAATAGTCGATCTCTTGATTGATCAATCTTGACCATTTACATATTTGGCACCACTCTAAAAAAAAAAAAATAGATCAAAGTAAATTAACAATCCTCATCTTTGTTGAACTCTAATAGTAGGATTCCATAAGTAATCAGTCGAGAATTAGAATTCTAGTCCACTTGAGAGGCGATTGGTTTCAGGAACTGAGAATCGCTTTTAAGGATTGGTTTCGGAAAAATTGAAATTGAAAATCACTTATTAGTTCTATGGATTCACCCGGGAACTAAACAAATAGTTTGGTTTAGTTCCTCGTTGGGTTCATGAAACCGGTTGAAATGTCCCCACATTTTGAAGAGTTATGAGACTTGAGAGTGAGTGATGAGGTTGGAGGCCAAAGGCAATTGAGTGTGAGAGTGATAGAGGAAGCAATGAGGCTGGAGGCCACCAAGAGCGAGAGTGAGAGGGATCGGCGAAGCCAAAGGCCATCAGGAGGGAGGCGAGGCCGTGAGATGAGTGAGGCGAGAGACAAAGAAAACATAAATTATATATATAGGTCATGTCCGAGTAGATGGGAGAGTGATTTCCCACTTAGAATCGGGAAAATCATCAATTTTGGGTTGGTTTGATCCGGTTTCGGGCAATTACAATTTCTTTTGCATACCCTTAGTTCACCTCATACAATTTGGGTTGGGTCTTATATATAGGCTCAAACTTAGGATATAATTTATCAAATGTAATGACAAAAAAAACATGCTATTGGTTAAATCTAGTCCGATTTTAGGCGTACTGGTCCAGTTTCCGATTCCAATAATAGGGAACCGAACCCTTAAGTACGAACCAGATCACCCTTCAACCCGCCGGGCGATGAGCTTGAATACAGACGCAATCGAACGTTCAGCAGATCGAAGTTGTGTGGAGTGCGCGTGCAGAGTGGGTCCACGCCCATACTTTCCGGCGTTTTCGCCATACCCGTCGGCGCATGAAGCTTAGTCAAACCAAAACAAAATGTCCAGGAGGCAAAAAGTCAAATAGTTCCGACACATCGACATGGTTGAGAAAGCGACAAATTGCGTTCCCATTGAACGATTTGACCATGACCTTGTGACATGCTTAGGTTCCATTACTTGTCTCAAATCCAAAATAGGGTACTTAAATTTTTAGTTTTTAAGAAAAGGGCACGAGCACACTACATGGTTATTTTGAGAATTGTTGAAACTGACATTATGTTGTTCAGTTCGTTAATCCATTTATTATGTATTAATAATTTATTTTGCATGAATTGCCTGTAATTTCACCTTTTTTTTTTTTTTTAATATAGATGTGAGACTCGTGGAAGAGAGAAAAGTGGAATTTCTATATATTTCGATATTGAACAATAGAGTTTGATTATCTTAGGTAACATATTGATTAATGATATAGATAATAAAGAGAGATATGCACAATTTTAAGAATTACAAAGAATCCAAACAAATGTTCCAATTATCTCTCAATAGAGAGAAATATCCTAGAGAAATATCTCTAATATTAATGATTTTACTCCTTTCTCTAAGTGAAAAGCAAGCTCTATCTCCAATATCCACGTTAGTAAATTGGCCCTTTAGTCTAGAAAACACACAGACAAAATGGTCAAACCTCCTGCCTCATCCATTGACCGTGCCAATGTATTCACTCCTCGTGATACTCATTCAATTATTTTATCCACGATTACACGTGCTAATCTACGTTGTAGATAGATATTCTCATTCGCATTTAAAGACACAATATATAAAAATAGATACGGTCGTCATTCCTCCATGAATTCTTTGTTTGTTTTCTCTTTTGTTGGTGCCACGTTCCACATTTTGTCTCCCCACCGACCGAAATTGCCCCTTTTTTTTATTCATACGCGATTGGATTTATAAGGCACCTGTCGAGATATGAGAATCTTGCTGATGTGTATTATTGGCATAATATAGTCATTGCCACTATAATAATAAACAAAGAAACGTGCCGCAACTTCAATTAATTTATAAAATTCGCATCGAGATAAGGCAAAAGCACATTATTACATAAAGACTGTCAGTTAAATAAATGTGAATTCAAACATTCAAAACGTGTATAGAATATCACCGCCAATGCATGGGCACCTTCTCAGCAAATGCAACATGGGAGATAATCTTGTGAAAAATAGATTGAATGATTGAAAGTAATGATTGTTTAAGCTAGCTCAATCTATATATATATATATATAAATCTCCCAGTATGGCAATCCTCTCAACTAATCCGCTCTAGCCCTTCAATCATCAACGATACAAACTGTACAAAAGTGAATAGCTGCTCGATCGCCATCAGAAAATGCTTCCAGAATTCATGAGTCCCTTTGAGACCCATCAATGCGATCTTTTGAAATCGATTTGTGATCATCTTTTTCACGATGATGATGATATTGTTGAGAATGATGCAGTATTTGCGCCGAGGAGTTCGAGCTTCAGCGATCTTTTGCTGATGGAAAGTTGGAGCGAACTACCTCTGAGAGTCGACAACTCGGAGGACATGTTGGTGTATGGTGCTATGTGCGATGCACTCAGTTCCGGGTGGGTGATGCCTTCGGCTTCGAGTCAAGAACTTGATTTCGAAACGAGGACTGTTGATAACGGCGGCATTGGTCTGGAGGTGCAGACGAGACCGGAGATGGCGAAGCGCGAGATGAAAGCGCCAGTCAGGATGATGCATTACAGAGGAGTGAGGAGGCGGCCATGGGGAAAATATGCAGCGGAGATAAGAGACCCCAAGAAGAACGGTGCAAGGATTTGGCTCGGGACTTACGAGCTGCCTGAGGACGCGGCGTTGGCCTATGACCGGGCCGCTTTCAAGATGAGAGGGTCGAAGGCCAAGCTCAACTTCCCTCACCTCATCGGCTCGGTCGAGTACGAGCCCGTGAGGGTCAGCCCCAAGCGTCGGTCCGCCGAGCGTAGCTCACCGTCCAGCGATGACGGGTCGACTGGGACGAAGAGGCGAAAGAGGGAGGTCGATTCAGATGCTGAGGTGGATTTTGGAACTCCAAGCCCTTTTCCCATTCTGAATCTGGGCTTGTTAGGTGTGGACGATCGATTTTTATTTTGATTGTACATACTGTCAAGACATTATTTTCTTCATCAATGTGAAAAAGATATCCTGAACTCGAAACAAAAGAAAAGCCATGACATAACAATCTCGAACACTAGTTTTCAGCACCATCGTTTCGCTGATTAATCTCTCCCGGCCGCCGTCCGTTTCTTCCCCTTCGTTGGTGATTTCGCTTACACTGACGTCCGTAATATACGCTTTGGCTTTGTCTTTCCCGGATTGAATTTGCATGCTGGGGTGCTTATATCGACCGGTATCCCTCCATCGATCGTCATCGTGTAGATTACTATCGGTGAACTCATTGATTCGGCTCATCCACCATCTCGTTGCCGCAAACTCGGACTGTGTACTCCTTGCTGCTCCACTTCACCATCAGCGTCAGCTCTTCCTCCGTCGCCGGCGACGCTGCAGCTCCTGACGACGAAGAAGGTGACGCCATTCTCTCTCTATCTCTCCTTGGAGGAGAATGGTCAGGCATTCGTGGAGATGTCAAGACGGATTTGGGTAGGACGCACACGTTCAAAGCCCGCAAGTGACGATCCATCCAATAAACCGATCCAACACAATCCGAGATAGATTAAGAAACCTTAAAAATTCATATTTGGTTTGGCTCAATCCCAAGAATCCAAGTAATCTAATTGTCTGGACATCTGAACGGTGTCTACAATATTATTTAGCTGCGACATATTTCATGTGGAGAGACTTCTTAACTATTAGCATTTTAACGAAATTATGATGATGAGCTGGCCAACCTTAGGCTTTTGGGTTGCAGGTGATGCGAAATAATTATAATTCAAACAAAAGATTTCATAACAACAAGATATTATATATTGTATTAAGTGAAATAGCAGGTTGGTATGACAAAATCCATATGAATTTGAAAAGACATGGCTAAAAAAATGACTGGTTTCACGGTCCCATAAACAGGAACAACGGACAGATGGCTTAAGAACTCATGGATGAACGAAGGCACATGTGGAAGGAGCCCCTGATCTGGGAACGGTTTGATGAGGAACGAGCTAATGAGATCCTTGTTGTACCACTCAGCTCTACATCATCACTAGACACAATAATCTCAAGTAAATCGGTAAAGTTACAAAAGAAAATTCTAAACTATTTTGCTCATACCAGTTCAGTCCTAAATATTTTAATTGTATCAATTAAATTGTAAATATTTTAATGATTTATCTATATATTCCATCCAACCAATTTTGACCGGAAACAAATAACATAGACGCTAGCTTATGTGGACAATATTTTAAATTTTTGAAATTTGTATTATTTTTCTTTTTTTTTTTCCTTTCCTTCAACTATGGGGGTCAATAATGGAAAATATTAAAATTTTGTAAAAATTGTTCATATCCATGCCGACCGTCATAGCTAGTCATACCATGTAGGACATTCAACGTCCACCTTAATGATTTATAACCAAACTTAGCCAAATGAATTATATTGACAAATCATCAGCATATTTAGAATTCAATTGGTATAGTTGAAAAATTTAGGATTTTTTTAGCAATTTTCCCCAAATAAACCTCAATCACTTAAGCTCCCACGTAGTTGCATGTCTAAACACTAACCTCTCCCTTTATGTGATAACTAATTCAAATTCATGAAGAAATTGCTAAGCATGTTCTCTCCCTTTAACGACCTATTCAGAAAAGAAAATAAACATGAAGCCTGCAAGGCTGCAATTAGGGGTGAGCAAAAGAAACTGTTTGGACTGAATCGAATCGGCTAGTTTTGAATGGCTCTTGGGATTACCAATTTGGTTCCCGATTTCAAAAAATTAGTGATTTTCAGTCCAGCTCCTAGAATTGCTCATCTAGACCACTCACATTGGACTGATTTTTTTTTATTCTTAAGACGGTAAGAAGTAAAAAAACTCTATTCCGTCCTTCACTACACAAACCAGAGGTGCATAATGCGTGAAACACGAAGACACGGGGGGACAAGCCCTCCCCTTTAGAATACGGTAAGCACAGTAAGCTTGATCATTGTGCAGATAACATTCAGCTAATAGCTGCAGATTCACCTGAAAGCAACCAAGCGACCGAAAAATTCGACTTCAACATAACAAACGGGGAGCAGAATCAAGTTAGCAGAATCCATAGAACAATGCAAACACCATCGCGTAACGACCAAAGTACAAAAGGAGGCAAATACAAATGAAAAGGAAAGAAAATAACTCAAAATTCGTCATCTGAAGCTTCATAAACTGACACAAAGTTCTAAACCACTACCCAAGCTCCCACTAAACTGTGCTCTGCAATCGCAAATTCACGCCTGTAGCTACACCGAAAGCACGTGGAGAGTCCAGGAAGTGAAATCGGACGCTGAAATTAAAACACGCAGTCGGAACGGATTGCAACCAAATCCACCCCGTGAACGAGAGGAATCAGAGCAAGAGGGTTGATCCGACAACGATGTTTAAGCCTTTCCCACAAACAATCAGGCTGAAGAAGGAGGAAGAGGAGAATCAGCGAAGATACCTTGGAAAGGAACTAGATGCACAGGCGCTTGTACATGAAGATGGGGCGTTTCAGTACATGAATTGCCCCAGGCTGTTTTGCATGCACACGTATCGCTTCCATGGCAATTTAACAAGAGAACATTGTCAAGTTATAAGGTGGAAACGCTAATAGATTTTACAACTATCCATACCAAATCACCGTAGAAGTAAGTGAGATAAAATAAAAAATATCAAAAATTTACTTGGTTCGGTTTCAATGTTGTTATCTAAATTTACGAAAAGAGTCAGTAATAAACAATCCACTAATCAATTAAAGAATTACAAAATAAAATCACCCACATACTTGAGTGTTTTCCACGCCTAAATTTCACCAACAACCTAGAGAACTATGTAAGGACTTGAACATCCATGTCTCCATGATGAGAACGCCTCGATCAGAACGTATACTTTCCGAGCAAAAGTCCGTGTGGTTCTCTGGTCCTACTAACAATCAGATTCAGAACGAGAGTCCATACTGAGTTTTTTTCGATTGTTTGACATTTGCTAGCTTATTTGAGTCGGTCAAGCACTTGGCAGGGCCCTTTATGGGTGGCTTCCAAAAGAAACCCCCACCGTCCGTCCCTTTCTATTTCCTTTTGTGCGGCTGAAAACAAGACAAGTAAACCCTTTTTTCTTTCTTTATATGGCCCATCATCAACAGTGGCAGCACTTGTACGGCCTCCAGAATAGTCGACCTCTTGGTGGATCAATCTTGGATATTTACATATTTGGCACCACCCCAAAGAAAATAGACCAAAGTAAAGTAACAACCCTTATCTTGATTGAACTCTAACGGTAGGATTTCAATAAGTAATCAGTTGAGAATTAAAATTCTAGTTTACCTTAGGGCAATTGGTTTTAGGAACTAGGAATCGCCCACGAAGGATTGACTTTGAAATTGAAAATTGCTCATTAGTTTTATGGACTCGCTTGAAAACTAGATTGTTTGTTCGGTTTAATTCTTGAGTGGGTTTATGAAACTAGTTGAAGTGTACCCACTTCTAAAGAGTCATGAGATTTGAGAGCGACTAATGAGATCAGATCTCGAAGGCAATCGAGAGTATGAGCAACGGATGGATTGATGAGGCTGGGGGCCACTAAGAGCAAGAGGTAGAGAGGAATTGATAGAGAGGAATTGATAAGGGCAGAGGCCACCAGATAAGTGAGGCAAGAGATGTAGAGAGTTGAAGAAAAAAATAAAAATTTTAAAAAATTAAATATATATATATATACATATACATATATACATACATACACATATATACATACATATACATATATATATGTATATATATATATATACATATATTCGGGTAGATGAGTGGGTGGTTTTGCACCATAATTTAACAAGTATAATGACAAAAAAAAAAATGCCATTGGTTCCATTGAACTATCGATGCGGGTCAGTTCTTGAGACGTTGATCCGATTCTCAATTCCATAAATAGGGAACCTGACTAGCTGGAAATCGATCACCCTAGCTGCTGCAACTGATCTTTAAGCCCAAGGCCATCTCATCCAAGCTTTAACAACCTCGTTTTGGGACCACGTTCTCCCTCAACCCTGCCGACCGGACTCGGCGGATGGAAGATGTGTTGAGTGCGCGTGCAGAGTCGGTCCACACCCTTACTCTTCGGCATACTTTTCAGCGTTTTCACCATGTGCCGTCGGCGTATAAAGCTTAGTCAAACCAAAACAGGGTGGACCACCAGGCAAAGAGTCAAACAGTTCCGAAGCATCGAACTTGATTAGGACACGCTGACAAACTGCATTCGCATTGAAGGAATTTCCTCAGTTTGACCTTCATCTTGTCCCATGTTAAGACCCCATCACTTGTCTTAAATCCAAAATCGAGTATGTAAATTTTTAGTTTCTAAGAAAAAGGAACGAACACACGATATGGTTATTTTGAAAATTGTTGAAACCGACCATATGTTATCCAATTCGTTAATCCATATTATTATGTATTAATAATTTATTTCACGCGAATTGCTTGTAATTTACGTTTTTTTTTTATAATAGATGCGAGACATGCAGAAGAGAGAAAAGCGAATTTCTATATATTTTGATGTTGAACAATAAATAGTTTATGAATATAAATAGGTTTTATTAGTTGATTATTTAAGGTAATATATTGATCAAGGGTATGCACAATTTAAAAAAAGGGATGTGCACAATTTTTGAGAAACAGGGAGAATCCAAAAAGATGTTCTCATTATCTCTTAGTAGAGGAAAATATTCTAGAGATATCTATCTCTAAAATTAATCATCTTACTCCTTTCCCAAAGTGAAAAGCAAACTCAATCTTCAATATCCATGTTAGTAAATTTGCCCTTTAATTTGGAGCACACGCATACAAATTGGTCAACCTCAAACCTCAACCCTCGACCGTGCCTATGTATTCACTCCTCGTGATGCTTATTCAATTATTTTCTCCATGAATACACGTCCCAAATTGTTAAAACACAATATAAAAAAAGAAGATATATTCGTCATTCCTCCATCAATTCTTTGTTTGTTTCCTCTTTTGTTGGTGCCACGTTCCACATTTAGTATCCCGGCCGACCAAAATTGTCCTTTTTTTATTCATATGCGATTTGATTTATACGGTACTCACAAGATATGAGAATCCTTCTGATGCATTTTATATTCTATACGCACAAAAGCCTTGGTATAATATAGTCATTGCCACTATAATAATAGACAAAGAAACGTGCCCATAACTTGAATTTATATAAAAATTCGTATCGAGATAAGGCAAAAGCACAAGATTCCATATGGACTGTCGGTTAAATAAATGTGAATTCAAACTTTCAAAACGTGTGTAGAATCTCACCACCAATGCACAGGCACCTTCTCAGCAAATGCAACATGAGAGCTAATATGTAAAATATACTAAATTGAATGATTGTTTAAGCTAGCTCAACCTATATATATAAATCTCCCACTATGGCCATCCTCTCAAGTAATCCGCTCTAGCCCTTCAATCATCAACGATACAAACTGTACACAGGTGAATAGCTGCTCGATCGCCATCAGAAAATGCTTCCAGAATTCATGAGTCCCTTTGAGACCCATCAACGCGATCTTTTGAAATCGATCTGTGATCATCTTCTTCACGATGATGATGATGTTGTCGAGAATGCTACAGTATTTGTGCCGAGGAGTTCGAGCTTCAGCGATCTTTTGCTGACGGAGAGTTGGAGTGAACTACCTCTGAGAGTCGACGATTCGGAGGATATGTTGGTGTACGGCGCTTTGTGCGATGCACTCAGTTCTGGGTGGGCGATGCCTTCGGCTTCGAATCAAGAACTTGATTTCGAAACGAGGACTGTTGATAACAACGGCATTGGTCTTGAGGTGCAGACGAGACCGGAGACGGTGAAGCGCGAGATGAAAGCGCCAGTCAGCACGGTGCATTACAGAGGAGTGAGGAGGCGGCCATGGGGAAAATATGCAGCAGAGATAAGAGACCCCAAGAAGAACGGCGCGAGGATTTGGCTCGGGACTTACGAGCTGCCTGAGGACGCGGCATTGGCCTATGACCGGGCCGCTTTCAAGATGAGAGGGTCGAAGGCCAAGCTCAACTTCCCTCACCTCATCGGCTCGGTCGAGTATGAGCCCGTGAGGGTCAGCCCCAAGCGTCGGTCTGCCGAGCCTAGCTCGCCGTCCAGCGATGACGGGTTGACTGGGACGAAGAGGAGAAAGAGAGAGGTCGATTCAGATGCTGAGGTGGAGTTTTGAACGTCAATCCCTTTTACCATTCTGGATCTGGGCTTGTTAGGTGTGGGCGAGCAATTTTTATTTTGATTGTACACACTGTCTAGACATTTTCTTCATCAATGAAAAGTCAATCAGGCGATTCTTACGTTGTGCAAAGACTGTCAATTTGGTTTTTCCTATTCCCATTTCCTTAGAGTTTTTGCAGAAAAACCGAAACCGTTTCCCATTATAGATCTACCGATATAAAAGTGAGTAACCAAGGCAAAGAATTCTTAGCGTAAGTAACCTTAATTTCCGGGAAATAGCAGGCTTTGAATTAGACGTAAAGAGAAATTTACATGGTCAGTCTTGAGATTGAGTTCCCAGCTTTGTCGAGGTTCAAGAGAAACATAGCATCAGGAGGAAGTTCAAACGAAATCCAGAATCGTTCTTTCAGCATCCTTCCTCTCCAAGCAAGCTTTATCAGTCAAAAGAGAATCTGTCACGCCCCGAACCTCGAGCGCGCCAACATCCCACCATGGTCATGCAAATGCGACATTCCCAGGTAGTGTCGCCGACCCCATTCATTTATTATTGCGCAAGCGGAACGTATTATAAAATCCCTAACAATGGAATACGGGATAGAAAAGCAGGAAGCAAAACCACAACATAACACTTTCATAATTCAAGAATTACAAACAGAGGTCTACGGCCAAAAGTCTACAAAAGACCGGCTCTTAAAAGGAACCGTCCTACGACCTACAAATCGGACACGTTCTCCAATCCTTATGACTTCACCTCTCGCAACTCCTCAAAGCCAACCAAAGTTATCGCCCGCTCCGTCCTCCGGGGACCCGAAATTTTAATCCCACAACCGGGATGAGACATTGTCTCGTAAGTTCAACCCCTAAACCCCTATTAGAAAGAAAATACGTCCCGGGTGGCCTAGCCACATCACACGAAGACTTACCTCGTCTTAAATCATTCCCGCAGATTAGCACAATTTGTATCACACAATCTCGGGTAGTAATAATAATTCAAACAATTGGAACGCCATCACTTTCATATACATCACAATCGCACTTAGCACGCATTCCAATTATTATTCACCGCCACACAAGGGCATAGCCTACACGCGGTTCGGCTATCTACCGACATTAATGCAGGCATCGCCTCCCCCTTGGAGTGCGGCTTCGTCACTACGTCGACGGCATTCCCGAAGGAGCATAGGTCCAGTCGGCCTAGCCTCTACTGCGACCCGAGCCTCGTCACTAAGTTTAGAATCAGGTCCAGTTGGCTTAGCCTCCACTGTGACCCGAGTCTCATCACTAAGTTGACGGCGATTCTAAAGGAATACAGGTCCAGTTGGCTTAGCCTCCACACTGCGACCGAGTTTTTCAACTAGCACACGACAATTCAAAATCGACCTCCAGGACAATTTACATTTCACTCAAATACTCCAATTGCAATAGTAAACCTTAAATATCCAATTTCGGTGCCAAACCCGACACTTGAGATTTTCTTAATAAAATCCACATTTTCCACAATCGACACTCAATTTGCAATATCCACCCATCGAATTCAAAATCTGAATATACAACAGCGATCAGCATGAAATTCCGAGAATTTAGGGTCCCGAAATAATTTTCAGAATTTATTAAATAATTAAATTTATTCCGGAAATTAATTAAATAATAATATCCATATTTTTCACAATCCACACTCAATTTATAATATCCAACCATCAATTTCAAAATCCAAATACACAAAGCAGCGATCGCACGAAATTCCGAGCAATTGAGATCGAAATAATTTTTCAGATTTTTTTTATATATAATTATTTTAATAATTTCGTAATATAATATATTATTAAAAATTCCAGAATTTCAAAACATCTAAGTAAATAAAAAATAAAACCCTATTATGTCACATCAAGGCTTATATTAAAATGAACATGCTTAACTTTAAACTAAACACACATTAACTTAATTAAACATCCTAATCTAATCCTCAACCAAATAAACTAATCTAACCACCTAAACTTACTTAACTTAGACTAAGCACACTTAAGGCATCATTAACCGTCTAATCAAGATTTAGTGAGCTAAACTCACCCGATTAGCGAGCCGAGCGGACCAAACGACGAGGGCGACGAGGGGATCGACTTTCCCAAAGGCGGACCTAAACTCCGGGGCCGGGAAGCCGGCCAAAACGGGCCACGAAGCTGCTGCCATACCCATTTTCTTGGCTGCTGTTTGAGGCCGAGACAAGGCGGATCCGAGCTCAACCGGGCGGAGGAACGGCGGAGAGAGATGGCGGCAGCTCGGGCGGAGTCGGACGGCGATGGCGACGACGAAGGAGGCTCCGGTGATGGCGACAAGCGGCTGGACGGAGGGGGCTTGGTCGTGCGGGCGGAGAGGCGAGCCGCGGGCGAGCGGCGCGCGGGCGGCGCGGGGCCGCGGGTGGGCGGCGGCGGCGGCGGCCACGATGGCGGCGACGAGCGGCCGAGCGGGCGGAAGGGGCGGCCGGCGAGCTGTTGGTCGCACGCAGCTTTTCCTCCTTCTCTCCCCTCTTTCAAAAGCCAAGACAAGCCTCCTTGAATCAAGGAAGAAGATGATGTTGAAAGCCCACCTTTTCAAGAAGCAAATCCCAACTATCCACTTGTCAAGATCCTAGCCCCTCTTGCCCCAACTACCATGACATAAGATGATGTCATCTTCCACTATCTCCAATCTCTCACAACCTTATTCCAATAGGTTCAATTTCATTTTCCGCCGAGGCATAAAATTCAAAGTCTTCAATTCTCCTCTAATTGAACCAAATTGAAGTCTATAAAATTAATCCAATGTCACCACACTTCAATTCACATATTTACTTGACCATAGAACCCTCTTAGATCTCAAAAGTACAACCAAAAGCGGGCCTACCAATTTTCCAAACCAAATTAGCCATAAATTGATTATTTTTTGAAAAACTCGGTTAGCATGAAAAATCTTCCAAAGATGAGTCAATGATCCTAAAATGATTTGTGACACCCCGGGACTTCCAATTTCTGAATTCGATCTCAATTTCATGGTTAATTTCACTACGGCACGATATTAGCGCGTCCCGATCTACCGGGTAGCTTTTAGAAATTTTCGTGCATTTGACTCGTGGTTGATCAATTCGAGCCACAATGTACATCTTTGACACATTGGCGACTCTCGGTTGTCGGGATAATGTCAAGGTTTCAAACACGGACACAGGGTACCCAAACGACAGAAAAGCCGGTCTAGTGCCGATCGACAAGAATTGTGCGATCACTCGATCACATGCCTCTGTCGAGTCGACCTATCTCTGGTCTCTAATCGATTTTTAACTGTGCCGTAATGACCCTTGCAGATTAACTCGGTCGAAAGGTCGTTTCCTAGTCAAATTCTCAAGTCCGATGCATTAGAATTTCTTAACGGCTTCATCTAGTAGACTAGTTATCCCATGAGTGATCAGTTCGGGGAAAAGAACTATATGTGCACGAGATGAAATGCCCATTTCAATTTATTGAAAATAGAATTGGAAATTCGGGACGTCACAGAATCAAAAACAGATTATTCCATAATTTGATGCGAGTGTCGATCCAGATTTTAGAGTATCTAACTCCACCTGCTGTGTCGCGATAATATGTAACAAGAGTCTCGTTGCCCAGTAAGTGGGCAGGGGTTTGGGGCAGCCCTGGCGAGGGTCACAGGAGCAGCGTCTCGAGCCACGTCATAATGTTTTTATAGTTTGAATCCATATTTTATTGATAGTTTGGGCTTGAGCTTATGTCATTAGGTATGTATAATCTCTCTTATGTAATTGGGAAATGTAATAGAAATGTACGATGTGGTAATTATAGGGAAATTATTTGCTGGATATAGCCCTAATTTAAGGGAGAATCGGGATAAAGTCTCGTGTCTTGACCGTTTCTCACTTTTACTCTTTATTTCCTTGTGATTGTGCATCAAATCCTAACACCATATCGGGATAAGTGATTTGGAGGTCCTTAGCAAGTTTCAGACCATCTCCAATGGCCCAAAGTTTGGCCGCAGAACTAGTGGTATAGTCAATGTAGTGAGTGAAACCAGAAACCCAATTGGCAATTGCCATTTGCATCCCAAATTAAACCTCCCCAGCCTGCAATACCAGGGTTACTAATAGTCGAGCCATCGAATTTAGCTCGAACAAGTTCTAGGCCAGGGGACTCCATTGCACAGAGACGGCTTCCCTCGCAGGGTGGTGCTTCCTTTCTGCAGAAACACCATGGTGTTGCAGCAGCTCTTACAAGACAAAGTTCCTTTAAGTCATGAAACTTGGCTTTGTCATCAAAAGACTTTGCTACTGCGTCACGGCCGAAGTTACCATTGAGCAAAGGGGAAAATGACCTCAGACTGTCCAGATATCATCAGTCCAGAATAGAGTAAGCTTATCATCGTTAGCAACATTCGTAAATCCCCCTAAGAAGACCTCATCAGCAGCAAGGAAGGTGATGGATGATTCAGTAGGTTTGCTTCAAAGTCGGTCTTCCATGAATCGGTACCATGTTTTCTTCTTTGGAATCGCATGCCTTGATGAATCAGTATGTTTGCTTAAAGAAAAGCAGGTGTAAGCGATGACTTAACAGCATCAATTACTCTAAAAAAAAGTTTCCCAATAAACAACAAAAGAATGTAAATGACAGCACTAAAGGAAAAAGACAGAATATTTTTCATAATTAGAACAACAATATATTAAATTGATGATGGTTTGAGTTCTTGATACTTTCTAGCAATTAGAAATACTATCCAGAATTTCAGAAATTACTTAGGGCCCATCTGTTTGGGATTATTAGGCAAGACTGTAAAATATATTCCAAGGGAGTGATTCTTAGAAGAAGGAAATATTTTAGTTTCACTTTTTAAATGAGGCAAAACTGATATTTCCATTCTTGGTAATAAAAAATCTAAATAGATCTGATTATGGAGCACGATCTCAGAACCCTTAGACTCCAAACCCAATGGCTGGACTCAAGACACAAGGCATCGAGCCCACAAACCAAGGGTCGATTCCAAGCACTTGGACCTTAGAATTTGGAAGATGAAAACCCAAGATTCACAAGGGCTAGACACGACACCGAGGACCATGAAAGGGATATTTGTACGTATCTATGGACTTCCTCGGACTCGAGACATCTAATTAAGGTCGAAATCCAACCCCAATGCCCACAAACTTGGGACCTCAAAGCTCGGACCTAGACTTGGGCGCTCAGTCGAACCTAAGACCTTGATGTGAACTTGGAACCTTGGTCCTTGACCTAGGATACTAACTTCATTCCCATGTTAATCATTTTTATTATGCCTAGCTATATTATTGTTGACCATAAAAAAATTTCCGTCCATTTTTTAATTTCGAGCAGTGTCAAACAGTAAAAATTGGGAAATATTTTTCTTGTCTTCTTTTGTTTTCTTTTTCGCTTTTCTGCCACATGATGTACGTTTCCATGCCACCAAAATTTTCTTTGTTTTCAAGCAATCAGTCACTGGATCCATTAACACCTTCAGATCTAAGGTCTTCATCGTCCTTACCCATTAAAAATACGACGAACGTGCCCCATGCTTTTTGGATAAGATTAAGAAATACATCACTTCGTGTCTCCTTATGATTAAAGAAGTCCATTTGAGCATTGGAAACATGTGCTGAGAAGCTCTTTGGTCATCACCAGATGCACCTTCTTGGAATCTACAGATTGTCTTGGAAGTTGGAGCTAAATAAAATGATGATCACTACAACCCAAGCTCAACAATATATATAGCTCCCAGTTAGACGATGTTCTCAGCGGTTCGGTCTTACTTCAGAAACCAAATCATCCCCTTCGATCTTCCACATTCAGTGATCCTCAAAGCTACAAATTCTCGCCAGAAACGAAAATGCTTCAAGAAATCGTCAGTCCCTTTGAGACCCATCAACGCGATGCTTTGAGATCCATTTGGGAGCATCTTCTTGGAGATGACTTCGATGATGGAATCAATGCAACATTTTATGCACCGACTCCTGCGCACATGTACTCGAGGAGTTCGAGCTTCAGCGATCTTTTACCGGCAGAGAGTTGGAGCGAACCGCCCCTCGAAGTCGACTACTCTGAGGACATGTTGGTGTACGGCGCTTTGCGCGACACGCTCCATTCCGGGTGGACGATGCCTTCAGCTTCGAATCAAGAACTGGATTTTGAAGTGTCGACCATTGGTTATAAGAGCATTGGTCTGGCTTCAAATCAAGAACTTGATTTCGAAGTGAGGACCATCGATTTTAACAGCATTGGTGTGGCGATGGAGGAGAAACCGGAGGTGGTGGAGCATGAGGTACAAGCACCGGTCGAGAAGACAAGTTACAGAGGAGTGAGGAGGCGGCCGTGGGGAAAATACGCAGCGGAGATAAGGGACCCCAAGAAGAAAGGGGCAAGAATTTGGCTCGGTACTTATGAGACGCCTCAGGACGCGGCATTTGCCTATGACCGCGCAGCTTTTAAGATGAGGGGGTCCAAGGCCAAGCTCAACTTCCCTCACCTCATCGGCTCCTCCGACTACGAGCCCATCAGGGTCAGCACCAAGCGTCGGTCCGCTGTGCCTAACTCGCCATCCAGTGATGACGGGTCGACCAGGACGAAGAGGAGAAAGAGGGAGGTCGATTCAGATGCTGAGGCAGAGTTCGGAACTTCAATCCCTTTTCCCATTTTGGATATGGGGTTGTTAGGTGTGTGACGAACAATTTTTAATTTGATTGTACTCAAGACATTATTGTCTTCATCAATGAGAAGTCAATCAGGCAATTTTATGTTGTGCAAAGACTGTCAATTTGGCTTTTCCTACTCCATTTCCTTAAAGTTTTGTTCTACTCATAGAACAGCCAATATAAAAGTGAGTAACAAAATTCTTAGTGTATTAACCTTATTTTCCAGGAAATAGCAGGCTTTAAATTAAACATAAAGAGAATTTACAGCGTCTATGTCTTGACATAGAGTTCCCAGGTTGTTTCAGCATCCTTCCTCTCCAAGCAATCTTATCTGCACATCGGCTTCCTTACCTGTAAGCGTGCCTGGTTTTAGCCCTCTCGAGAGCTTTCAGTAGAGTCCTACGATCATTCAAAAGGGAAGTGAAAACAAGAATTTTCAACAAATTTGATGGGAGTGTCGATACAGTTACCGAAGCATCCAACTTGTTGGATTTTGCGGAAGCATGGGTGTGCAAGTGTGTGTGAAATATGGCAAGGGAGCTGAGGAATGGAGGAAGGGATAAGTGAAAGCACGGAGAATGTATTCTTCAAGTGTGTGGTACAAAAGTTTAGGAGCTCTCTTAGTTTCTAGTTGATGTGTACATAGGCGTACATCTTAATGTCTATAGACTTTGTTCACCGCCTTTTCTGCCGATTTTTAGGACAAAAAACAATACGTATTTAACTTTTAAAATTTCAGCTTGCAAGCTGTCCTCTAGCATGTTACAGCTGGACGTTCCCTAGCTCCAGCTTGTTGCAGCTCCTGCTTGGTGCCGACTTCGACAATTGTTGCCACCGCTTTTCCTTCTCCACTAAGCATACTTCATTCTCAAGCATGAGTGGGCTAGTCCGTTCTAGAGCTTTTAAAAAATGGATCATTTTTTTAACACAACTCCGCCTCCAGATGATTGATGTGGAGCTCCTTAGCAAGTTTCGGACCATCTCCAACGGCCCAAAGTTCGGCCGCAGAACTAGCAGGGTGGTCAATGTGGCAATTAAAAACAGAAACCCAATTGCCATTTGCATCCGGGGACACCAGCGTTGCCATTAGTCGAGCCATCAAATTTAACTTGAACCAGTTTGAGGCCGGGCGAGTCCATTGCACGAAGACGGTTTCCCACGCAGGGTGGCCTTTTCTGCAGAAACAGCAAGGTGTTTCCACCTGTTGGGAAAATATGGTTTCGAATTGGGTAGAACAATGAAGTCGGAACTTTAGAGTACTCAAGTCGGACTTTGAGGCGTGATATCACTTTCTTTAAGATTTATTTGCCCCACAAAGTTGCTAATGGTCACCGGCAAATTTCCTCCAGGATACAACAAAGTCTCAAATGAGAATACTAAATAGTAATTCTAGTATTTTTCCAGGGTCTCTCATGGGAAACAATTAGAAACAATGGTTGTATATTCTTTTCAAGAGTAAACGAAAAATGGAAGAAGATATTAGTTTGATCTCATAACAAACGCTCTTATCTTTGTCTTTCGAATAGAGGCAACTCTTCGAAAGGTTGCAAAAGAACAAAGACAATCTTTCATGAACAAGTACGTCTCAAAGGTTACGTTGAAAAGACATAAAAAATTCGAAATTAAATAAATAAAAAATAAAAAATAACCGTAACTTTTCGTGAACAGTCGCACCGTTTCAACAAGACTTTATAGTTAATTTTTTTTATAAAAATAAATCCGAATTTTCAATAAATAAAATTAATGATCGTCGGTTAGTGCCAAATCTCGTCCACGTACGCACTCACATCTTTTTGATGTGGGACAAGGCACTTTTTCATTTGTTTTATAAACAAATTACCAACACCACCTATATGGGAAGAAAAAGATGGGATAGAAATTTGGAGGCTTCAGTGATGAAGGTAGATACTATCTTAGAACTTCGATTATATCTACCGCTGGATAAACATGTATAGTAACCTTCCGTGCTTGGGATGAGCTTCAAAACTTTTATTAAGCTGGCTATACTTTGCACAAAATCTTTCAACCGACTACTAGTCCTAGCATCCCAACTGAAAGACTTTGTTTAATACATAGAAACAATGGGTGCTAGTATTGTGCTCTCATTAGTGGACTCCACAGACATCATGGAAACAACAAAAGAATGTAAATGATGGAAATAACAAAAGAATGTAAATGATAGCAAAAAGAAAAAACAACGATTTTTTTTGGTAATTAAAACAAAAAGAATTTTAAATTGATGATAGTTCGAGTTCTCTATACTATCTAGGGATTAAAAACACTATTTAAAATTAAGAAATTGCTTGGGTCATTTATTTTACGAAATTTAGACATGACTGAAAATGATTTTTGATGAAGTAATTTTTGGAAAAAAGGAAATAATTTTTGTTGGACCTTTTTTAAATGAGGTAGCACATGGCTAGAGACTCCCTTAAGGATCATCCTAGGGATGGTGACCTTTGTAGGTATCTAAAGACTCTCCCTCAAACTCCAGACATATAATTAAGGTCCACTGTCAACCCAAGGGCCCAAACTTGGGATAAAATATTGGGTACGTATCATGCTCCAGCATGGCAAACAAGAAGGCGGTAGGAGGACGACCCGTGTCTCATGTCAGGCACCATTTTGAAAAATTTTCGAACGAGAGAGTGAGGGTTTCTTCTTCCGAGTCTCTTTCTTCGCGCCTCTATCACTCTACCCTCCCTCTCTATTTCTCTCTCTTCGATGAACAGGACGCGACCGCCCAGTCTCTCTATGCCCTCCCTCATTCCGACCGACAAACCACTGCCAGCAATCGACAAACCACCGCACCGGACCGGCGAGAGGTCCGGTGCGATGGTTTGTCGGTTGCTGGCGGTGGTTTGCCGGTTGGAAAAAGGAAGGGCACAGAGAGATTGGGAGGTCGCGTCTTGTTCGTCAGAGAGAGAGAAAGAGAGAGGGAGGCTAGAGTGAGAGAGGCGCTAAGAAAGAGACTCGGAAGAAGAAACCCTCAATCTCCCATCCCAAAATTTTTCAAAATGGTGCATGACATGATACGTGTCGTCCTCCTACCGCCTTCTTGTTTGCCACGTTGGCGTGTGAGACGTACCCAAGATTTTCTCCGAACTTGGAGCCTTGAGGCTAGGACCTAGACTCGGGCGCTCGTATGGGAACCTGTGACCTTGATGGCGAACCTGTAGACTTGGGCGCTCGTATGTGAACCTGTGACCTTGATGGTGAACCTGAAATCATGGATGGGTACTTGACCTAGGATACTACTGACTCTCAGTACCTATTCTTCAATGCAGGGGCAAGAACATCCCACGTCCAATCCTTTCTAGGATGGACATCAAAGTTTAGAACTTGGCCTCAAGCTCATAAGTCCAGCCCTCAGGTTCCAAGCTTGGTCACTCGAGGTTTGAATTCTAAGTCATAAGGTCTCGTGTTTGAGTCTTAGCCTGACATTCCCAAGCCAAACTTTGAGGGTCTCGATTGTGATTAGAGGTGGCAAAATGGGTCTTAGACCATTTTGTGATTTTAGTGTATCAATTTGGGATTTTACTCTTGCTTTTGTTGCTGTTGTACTAGTTTTGTATTTTTTGTGATATTAACCCAATTTAAAAAAGGGTATATTTGTCACTAATACACTGATTTTGGTTTTGGTGATGAAAAGTTAATTTGAGGTAAATTTGTTACTAGTGTACTAATTTAGTTTTTTTATGGTCATTTGGATTAAATTTATCAATAGTGTACCAGTTTGGGTTTTTTGTGGTTAAAAAATTAGTTTGTGATAAATTTGTTATAAGTATATCAGTTTTGGATTTTTCGTGATATTGACCATTTTTCTTTGAGTTTTTGGAGAGAGGGCGAGTGAAGTCGCAACTCTTGTTTAGCTAGATTTGGAGAGTGGCATGACTCATGCGGGGCTAGACCCTTGCCTGTGGCTGGCGAGGGTCTACTAGCCACCCTTGCTGGCCCTAACTCCAAAACCAAACAAAAAAAAAAAAAAAAAAAAGAGGAAAAACCATAGAAATTCAAAATATCATTAAAAAAAATGCAACGTTGGCATCAACTATCCATTTTAGCAATTTCCAGTTAAAATTGATCAAATGGACTCAATTAGTATGAGGTAAAAATTGTTTAAGACTCAATTGGTAAAATTGAAAGGTCTATCGATGAAGATATCGATATGTGAAAATAGTCAACAATACCTAGATTAGTCCCCATAATGCCCAAAAGGTGTAATGCTAACATGTACGTCTTGGTCTTAGTGACACAAATTTTGGACGCATCAAAAAAATAATCATAAAGACCACCCATATGATAATTGCAATTCCAACTTTTTCATAAGTCACATTCATTTTACCATGTGGGGTTAATACTAATATTGGAATTGCGCAGAGTCAACGCCACGAAAATTATAGCAATCCAGATGATTAATATTGTAAGTTTTGTTCATATCCGGTGCATTAACGACATGCCGTTGATGAGAATCAAAATTATGGTAAGTGACGATAGGAAACAAATGGTATTGCATGACACACAAAATGTATGCTCGTTACAATAATTGTAAACCATTATGGCGATGCCCGCGTTATAATGTTTTTCGGCCATGAAATCCTCCTATTATACGCCTCCGAGAGGACTCATCGCCACTTGAAAAAGGTAAGATTGCGACGACCATCTGTCGCGACCTCCTTTTTTTCGGCGCCCGATCGGGGGCGAGCGCCTAAAGGAGGCTAATGGTTCGGTTAGGTTTATTTTAACTCGGACTCTCCCAAGTCCACCAATTCACGACTTAATGGTCCAAGTTTTTTAACCTATAAATTAATTTTAAAACGGAGTCGCCACTAATCGATTTGGGGTGGGTCGATTAGAAACCCAAGCAAAGTATCGGGAGAAATATTTGCTCCTGCGCGACCAGAGAAATTAGGATCGGGGACTTGATTACACTAGTTAATCACTAATGCCCTTTCGGTACCTAATCTTGTTTAAACCCTAAGGCTTTTTGGATTTTTAAGGGATTTTCCATGCATTTTGGGGAGGAAAAACATTTTTGAGTCTTTTTCTCATTTTTTGGACATAAAAGGGATTTTTGGATTTTTGGGTATTTTGAGAAAATACAAGTCTTTTTGGCATCTTATGAAAATTTTTGGCATTTTATGAATTTTGACTTTTTTTGGATTTTTGGCATTTTTTGGAAAATATGAAATATTTTTGATTTTTTTATTTTTCGGAAAATAAAATATTTTTTAATATTTTTTTAAATATTTTTCGGAAAATTTTTTTTTTTTTTTTTTGGAAAATAAAACATTTTTTTACTATTTTTTTATATTTTTTGAAAATAAATCATTTTTTGATTTTTTGATTTTTTTTTTGAAAATAAATTATTTATTTTTATTTATTTATTAAAATATTATTAAAAAAAAAAAAAAAAAAAAAAAAACCGACCCGGGTCGGGTCCGCGGGTTGGGTCCGACCGGCCAGCCCGAAACGCAGATGGGCCCGACTTTTTTTTTTTTTGAAGAAAACAACGCCGTGGCCGGGCGTTTGGGGGCACCGGCCGGCCCGATGACCCGGTTCTCGACCCGACTCGCAGCCGCCCCTTGAGACGCGCGAAACCCTACCCGCCTCGCGGGCCCGGTCCGATCCGATGACCCGAGGTCATGACCCAAAAAATCGAGAACCCTAGGGTTCTCGATTCGCGGCGCCGGAGAAAGGAAAGCGAAGCGGCGCGGCGCGCGGCGACGCAGCGACATCGATGATGGCGGCGACAAAGGCGGCGACGATGATTGGACTACGGGGAGGGGTGATGGTGATGGCGACGGCAACAGAGGCGGTATGCTACCTGCTTGCGGTGACGGCGACGGCGCGACGGAAGTGGCGACGACGGCGCGAGCCCCTTTCCCTCCGATTTCTCTCTCTCTCTCTCTACCCTCTCCTTCGGCGTGCCTCAGATCCGCGGCTGTGAGTCCTTGGACCCCTCTGAAGTCTCTCAGTGGGGTGCCCGGGGCCTGCAACTTCGAATCGTCCCCCTCTCTCTCTACCCTCTCCTCCGGCGAGCTTCAGATCCTTGGCCGTTCGACCTCGGACCTCCCTTGAAATCTCTCAGTGGGTTGTCAGAGGTTTGCAAGCCCTAGATCCGACTCTCCCTCTCTCGATTTCTCTGTGTGTTCGTCTGCTGGGATCGACGGCCTATTTATAGGCCGAGGGGCGGCCGGTCGACGGAGTTCGACTGTTGGTCGCTGCGGCCTTCGCTAGCCGAACCGGCGTCCCATCCGACGCCGCCTACCCCCACACGTCCCCATCCGATGCCGCCGCCCCCCCGCTCCACATGCGCTATTGTTCCTCCCTTCTGCTCCGGCGTCGCGCGCATCCTTCCTCCGGCGCGTGCTGCTTATCTGATCGGGGAAGAAGACAACAGAGGAAGAAGACAAGCAGGGAGGGCCGAGCCAAGGAAGAAAATGGGCCTGAGGGCCCGCGCAGAAGGAAAAAGGGGCTGGGCGCAAGGCCCAGTCCCAATGGGTTCTTTATTCGCTTTTCTTTTTTTTTTTTTTTTTTTTTGGGTTTTGTTATTATTTTTTTGTTTTTATTATTTATTACCCGAAAAAGGAAAAATGGATAATTAATAAAAAAAAACCTAATTAAAAAAAACGAAATTTAGGCGTCAACACCATCATAGACTGCATATCATAGACTGCATGGCTTTCTGCCTATCTATGTTTTCTTGCCTTTCATTTGGTTGTCCCACACGTGGACGGTATACCCAATTAGACGTGGTCGCATCCTCCACAAATAAAAATTACTTCTTTGTGATCTGCTAAAGAGGAATAACCTTTCTCTGTCACTTCACAAAAAAAAGTAACCTTTATTTGTGGAGAATATGGCCACCTCTAGAGGGAATACCGTTCACGTGTAAGACAACCAAATTAGAGGCAAGAAAACAAATATCGGCGGAAAGGTATGCGGAAATCTATGATAATTGTTGGAATAGTATTTGCCACCATAGCCTTTCAAGGAGCAGTGAGTCCTCCCGGAGGAGTTTGGTAAGTGGACTCCGTGGGCAAAAAATATTACATACTAAGTATCGCCATAATGGCTTACAGCTATCTTAATGAGTATAAATTTTTTATCTTATGCAATACTATTTGTTTCCTATTGTCACTACTATAATTTTGGTTCTCATTAGTAAAATGTCGTTAATGCGGCAGATATGCACAAAACTTACTATGTTAATCATCTAGGTCACTATAATTTGGCGATGGTGACTTACGCAGTACCAATATTGGTATTGACCCCACATGGCAAAATGAATGTGAAATACGAAAGAGTTGGAATTGCAGTTATGATATGAGTCACCTTTATGATTATTCTTTTGGTCTGCCAACTTTTCTGTTTCATTAAGAAATTGTGTCGCTAAGACCACCATGTGCATGTTGGCATCACACCTATTTCTAGCATGCCCCCTTTTCCAATTCACAGTCATGATGTAGAATGTCGGACGAATAGATACTAGACACATCCAACTCATGACTTCTTTATCTCGCATTGACTGTCGTGTTGATGTGTTTCACGATATTACTAGTTTTCACTATCTTCCTTTGCCTCTTTGGATACCCCATATTGAAAGTCGTCAGGCTGATTGTGTCCAATCTCACGGTCACTACATCCACTGAGGCCAATTGGAAAGCTGCCCTCTTGGTGGAAAAAACCTAAAGATCTACAAAAGTTTGTTCTTCCATGAAGTCGACTGCTTCGTCTACTAACATTGGTTCACATAGCAACACTTAAGATTGGCATCAACGGAGCCATTTGTGCTGTGGACAACCGGTAGGAATATGATAAAGGCGAATATGATGAAAAGGCCTGAGGGGGCGGTGGTTTAGGATAGGAGGATAGGATCGAGAGTGGAGGTTTGTGAGCATAGTGGCTGTCGAATTGGGTATGAAGATGCAAAGCATGTACGTGCTTGGGTCGTGGTAAAGAAGTACTACGGCTGCATTAAAGCACATTGCGACAACTTGAGGGTTGCTTTTGCGAATTTAGAGGGGAGGAAAGCTTAGTCATTGGGGATAATCTTTTGTCCAATAATTTTTCATCACGCTCCTATATTGATTGTTGACTAAATCCATCCACGACGCCAATCTTAGGTGTTGCTATTGATATTAAGGTTCATGAGCTCGCCTTGTACTATTTTTGGCCATAATGATCCTTTTTTTCCATCTATAATTTAGTGTTTATGATTTTTTTCACTTCTACTTATTGTTAAATGATTGTGTGGCATTTATAAAATGCAGTGAATATTCTAAAACAAAGTCCAATGTTATATGGAATTGTTATTTATGGAAGATGAATATACGTTGCGTGAAGTGTATTACGCTTATTAGATAGAACATTTGTCTAATGCGTGTCAATGGATTAACATTTGGAATATTATTTAAATCGCTACTATTTTTGCCCGATATATAACTCAATTAATTTTTTTAAGTAAAATTCAGTACTTGCGAATCTCGACAGATGAGATGGCCTGCAAGTTACAACCCAACCCCATTTTTATATATATTTAGTACTTGCAAATTTCATGTACCATTCAAAAATCATGGATCACTAAATTATATGGAAAAGAAAACAAACATTATGGCTAATAAGAGTTCAAGGCGGGCTTGTAAATCTTACTATCAATAGCAGCTCTTAAGCGTGGGTTTGTGGATGGATTCAGTCAAAATTGTTATAGAAGCACGATGGAAGATTATTGGACGGAAGATTGTAGCCGGTGACTAAATTATCGCTGAAACCTAAAGCTTCACTCCCCCATAGACTTTGCAAAAACAACCTTCATGTCGTCACAATGAGCTTCAATGTGGTCATAGCCCTTCTTTCACAGCCCAAACAAGTACGTGCCTCACATCCTCAGACCCACCCTGACAACCACTGTTCCTATGGACCTCCGCTCTTAATCCATGTCCTCCACCATTGCCTCCTTGGGCCTCTCCATTGTCATCTTTACCTTTATCACAGTCCGTCAGCCAATCATAGCACGAATGGCTCTAATGACACCAATGCCATGGATTGCACTGTGTTCCGATGATAGTCGGTGAAGCATTCGACTTCACGAAAGTACAAATTTTCGTAAATCTTTGATTTCGCCACCAAGAGGGCGGCATTTCAATTGGTCCCGATGGATATGATGACTGTGATACTGAACACAGTCAGCCCCACGACTTTAAATATGGGTAATTAGGTCCACTGGGGAGGTAAAGGAAGATGGCGAAAATGAGTAACACTGTGAAATAGATTAATACGACAATCAACGTGCAACAAAGAACCATGCGTAGTGTCTGCCATCCATTTGTTGGACATTTTGCATTGCGGCTATAGGTTGGAAGATAGGCATGCGACTGGGGCAGGTGGGCACAGTGAGGGAAATCAGATGCGTGGCACCCGGCCAATATCCCTTCGGCAGAGAATGCGGAGTGAGTTAACTCGTGACTGCTGTTTTCGGGTCGGAATGCGGAGGAAGAGATGCCATGGAAAAGAGGAATAGGGCTTTCTAGGGTTTTGGATGAAAGTGAGAAATGGCTTTGACTGTATAAGAAACCAATGCCAAAATATGCAAATCAAATATATAGAAAACGGACTTTACTTGTGTAACAGTACTGTTACTTTCGTCGAGTGACAATAGAACTTGAACTGTTCGTTTTTTTTTTTTCCTTTTTAATGACTAGCACCCAGATACTCACTTGTCGTAGAAAATAATTACTTTTGCATGTGTGCAATATTTAAAGAAATAAACCCAACGACATTATTGAGAAAAATAAAGTTGTAGGATAATTAATTGCAAATTTTAGATGGTGAAATATTGGTTCTAAATAAAAAAAAAAAAAAAAATTCAAGAGTCCATAACTAAAGAAAATTAAATATCCAATATGTAAATGATATACATATTTATATTAGACTTTTTTTTTTTCAAAGTTTTTCTTTTATTAGTTAAGGTACACAGGAAACCCAAGTGCAATTGTCGCGACACTTTTTCCGTCGGGGAAAAGGATAGGTTCGGAGGTGATGTCGAGTTAGGACCAACAATCCCTATTCAACGCGAGTTCTCCCAAACTCCTATCTCGCGCAATCTTGAGATATTCAATTTCGATTAACCCAAAGAGAATTTCGTATTAGGAGTTGAGATCAACTAGAAAGCAAGATAGGTATTGGAGTATGCATCACTTTCTCTATAACCAGAAATCTAGAGTTTGAGACTTGATTACACTAGTTATCTAACTAGTGCCATTTCACTATCATAACTTGATTATTTGTTAACTAAGTATCACATGCGGTTTTTTTTATTCAATCATGACTCTTATAATTTATGTCCAATAGGTGTCTTATGCAATGTTTTTAAATTTATTATGGTCCTAAATTGTAATCTAACCATTCAATTAAAACAGACAAATCACAATAAAAAAACAATATAAAAGAACCACAATCGATTCACTCAAAGATAGTAGTGAAAGGATAACAAACGAATGAAGTGCAGTAAAAAGACCCGATAAGAAGCGAGCAAAGAATTTAACATAGCCCTATTATTGTCATTATCATCAGGATTGTAGCCCTCATGAGCTTAGTTCAAATTGAGTTCAATTTATTTTCTAAAAAATTGACCTTCTAAAACTAAACAGATCAAATGTGTCCACTAAAACCATAAACCTTGTGTACACTAACTAAATGAAATTAAGCTAATTTTAATACTAAAATCTAACTACCTCATCAATGCCTATTTTTTTCTAACTGTTTTATAATTTTCTCTATTTTATTATTTATTTATTATTTATTTCTATATATGGGCCACGGATACAAATTTGGGCTCTTATATCAAGCCCCCTCAATCTATTTAACCCATTTCCCCAAAATTCAAATTCAGCCCAAATATATTTTAATGAACTTAAGCCCAAACTTTCCGACACTGTTCAAGCCCAAAATTCATTATTGAACCTTAATTTATGCCTATCTTGAGGGACGACTGCTCCAAGAACGCACTCTAATTCTGTTTTCCAATATAAAACTCATCCTCTTATTCTCCCCTTTTTATTTATTTATTTATTTATTTATGGTTTTATCACGCAATTGTTATCATTATTATTCATCGTTCTCATATCATTACGGAGAAATCTTGATGACTCATTTTTCAATCTCAGACAATTAAAATTTCAACAACAATTCATATCGGACTGGAAATCGCACAATTTATCATTGGCCACTCCCAATCTCTGGAACATGATTATCAACCACCCCATGTGTTGCCAGATAATCACCGCACTCGTCGGTCGCCATCATCCAACCATCTCGATTTTCTATTAACTCAATGATATCTCATTCATAGAACTTGAAATGTACAGCTAATGTATATAGAGACATACCCGCGCAAACGAGATCGGAGCACAGAAATCGGACCGTAATGATCGAATCGTTTCCTCGGGACGCCCACTGCAGAACCACGACAGCAGGCAAACCATCCGGAAATAAAAGAAAAGAATATGTCACTTGCAGTTTAACAGATAAAATCTCAGAAGATCGTATTTGATGACTCATGAAGCAACCGATGACTTACAAAACAACATCGGGCTGTCTTCGGATCGAACAAAAAATAGGCGTCATCTCGCTTATATTTCTCTGCGACATCTCCTCAGACGTAAGCAATATCGAGCGAGGGTTCTGGATGGAACGTTATAGTAATGTTTGGATCTGACACTATCGCATCAACGCGGATTTCAGGTCAAACCATGAACAAAAGCTTCAATATCAGTCAGATTTCCTGCGAACATTACCATGACGTTATTTTTTTATATTGTTTTAGATCAAAGATTGAACCGAGATGAGGTGTGTTTGGATCTCACCTGCTCTTTTGCTCGCATCTTCATCTTCTTCGGACGCCAGCGAGAGCGAGAGAAAGCAAGAGTTAGCCACAGAGAGAGAGAGAGAGAGAGAGAGAGAGAGAGAGAGAGATGAGCTCTTCCGTTTTTAAGGTGAATTCAAGGACTTTGGTCATTTGAACTTTGATAAGATGGATTTCTCTGTTGCGATTTCGTGGGTTTGAATGGGCCAAAGAAGAGAGAATCTCGGATATGGCAGCGCTAACCGTCGCCGGCTGAAGACTAATCGGACTGACTTAACAACTCTATTTCTTCTTCTTCTTACTTTTTTCTTTTTTTTTTAATGAATGCTTAACTGATCGACACAAATTTAGGTGCCAATGTTAATTTATTGTGTAATAGTGTCGAGGCTAAACATTGTGCAATTCGGGTATAAGTTACAGGACTAGGAAACACTTGAGATGAGGGAGGAGTCTTTAATCTTTGAACTCGAAACTTTTAGGCTGATTCAGGATTTTTTTATCCAAGACCTTATACTTTAGTAAGTATCAAATACATTTCATAGTTGACTTAATAACTGTCGGTTCAATTTGTGTAATTGACTTGTCGTCGAAAAATAAACTAATGAACCAAAACTCATCAACTTAACATTATTTTTATCTTAAAAATATCCCCAATTCAAAAATACGTGGCTTTTTAGAAACCTTAGTTTCACTTTGGTTGTTTGCTAAATAAATTTTCTTTAAAGTACAAAAGCTATTTTTTTTTTTGGTCGAAAAGTACAAAAGCTAATTCAAAATTAGGAAAAAAAACTAAGTGAAGGATAAGCATGTGTGTTTCGAATTAAAGTTTTCGTTCTTTTATTGTAGTGTCTAAAATTTAGTGAATATTAAGTGAAGCTTATTCAAGGAATAAATTAAGTTATCCTTGAAATTATCTTGATCTAATTTTGAATTGAATTGAAAAATAATGCATTAATCACATTATTAACCAGAAGTTATATTTCAAAATCAGAGTATCATTCATGTATTAATATATATTCTTGTTTTGACTTCATCACAAACTACATGGATAAACCTATATTTTTAAAGTTACTTTATTGTTAGAGAATAAAACCCCAAATTATACTCATTATAACATATTTACTGTAATTTTTTGTGTGTGATACAATAAATCCTAAACTTATACCTATGGGATACATTTACCCCTTGTCAAGATTTCGCAAATAAACACCACTAAAATCTGCGTTGACATTGCACTCATGTGGCTTCACGATGTCTTTTTGGCTGAAAAATCAAATATGTCCTAAGGGCACAAGTTTGGAGTTTTTGATGTTACAAAATAAATTTGGGTTAGATGTGCTACATTGGGCATAGTCTGAGGTGTTTTCTGTTTTTTTCCCTTATTTTTATATGGTTTTTACAAATTTAAAATCTATGAGATGAATTCAAAGATATAAGTGTTTTGGAAGGATTATAGAAATTTATTTCAAAATATTTTATCCTGATCTTTATCAATATTATTGATCAAATACATTTAAAGATGATTTTCTTCATTTATTTTCAGATTTAAATTTAAATCTAAAAAGTGATAGATGTGTAAGCATGACAAGTCACTAAACTAATCATACTTGGTTGAATTTAGGCTACGTGCACATGACGAGCAAAGGAGCAGTTATGGCTTCGTTGACTCTTAAATTTTACTCGACAAATTAAGCAATAAATTATTGTAAAAAGTTAAAAAAGAAGAAGTAAATAGTGCTAAAAAGAACTCAAAAAAGAATAATGAATAATAAATAAATAAAGATATATAACGAATAACAAATAACAAAAGGCCAATTCAATTTTGGTCCAATTCGCGCAGTTGACATCCGCGTGCTCGAGGATATGATTTTCTATGCACAAAAGCATAAGAATTGAGCAAAAATCCTCTCTCTGGTTCCCTCTCCTTTGCCGATCACCCCCGGCCACCACCTCCGACAGCCACAACGTTATCATCGGTCGTCGCTCACACAACGGAGAGAGACACGTTGAGACATTCCAGAGAGTATTTTTTTGAGTGACATCACCAAAAATTTCTTTCAGAGGATTGACATCCAAAAGAGTTCTTTCTTATTTCTGATTCATCTTCGTGCCCAAGGTGACTCAGCTATCATGGGACTCCTGCTCCGGAGAAGCACCCCTTCTTCTCTGTCTTCTTTGTCATGAATATCTGAAGAGCTTGGATTCGTGTCCAAAGCCTTTGTTTGGGCGCCAATCACTGTTGACGAAGTCTCACACGTTACGGTTGCTAATTCGTTCACCATTCGCGACCTGTGATCGCATCTTAGCCATTGCGGATCAAATGGTTGATAATCGCGAAATGCTCAACTTGATTTTCAAAGTCTTTCACCGCCGATTGTTGCCACCGACGTGTTTGGGACCTCCTTTTATCAGTACAACAGTCAATCGAGCTTGGCCGGGCGAGGTCCGAATCCTAAGTGTCAGAAAATAAAAGAGGCACCGCTCTCTCTCTCTCTGAATTTCTCTAGATTGCTCTTTCTCTAGATTTTTCTCTCCCTCTCTCCAGACTTCCCTCTCCCTCTCTCCAGATTTTTCTCGGCCATTTTGGTCATGGAATCCACCGACTTTGGCTCCTATAAATAGGGGCTGTTGTCTCTTAAAGTGTGATGTGAGTGAGTGAAGTGTGGTGTATGTGAGTGAAGTGTGTACGTGAGTGTGTGAGTGGGTGGAGTAGGTGGCTTGAGTTGTAGAGTGGTAGAGTAATAGGGGTCTTGTGTAGTGTAGGGTGATAAGAAGTGAGTGGGTGTGTGCGTGTGGTTTGTGAAGTGAGTGAGTGAGCAAGTACAATGAGTAGTTGTGAGAGTGTGATGGTATAGAGAGTTAGTAATGTTGTTTATATAAAATAAAGCAATTATTTTAGTTGTACATCCACTTGCTTCTCAACAAGTGGTATCAGAGTAGGTTGTCGAAGGCCGTGCGAAGACAGTGGTCGGGGACCATTGTAAGTGAGTACGCGGTTAGGGATCGTCGAGCCAAGGAGCGGAGTACGTCGGAGTTCTGCCAGTGCACAATCCGGGATTGTGAAGTCGGTTTGTCCGGGACCAGGCTTACTTGATATAGTGCGGGGCATTATATTCAAGTCACAATGGCGGATTTCTCAAGTTCGGTAAGTGGCGTCGAGAAGCTCAACAACTCAAATTATAATAATTGGAGTACCCGCATGCAATATTACTTGCTGGGTCAAGATTTGTGGGATATCGTTGGCAGGAGCAACACCACACCACCCACGAATGATAGCGAATTAAGAAAATGGAACATAAAATCAGGAAAGGCTCTTTATGTTCTTGTTGTGACTGTTGAAGATGAATTATTGCAATACATAAAGAGTGCGAAGACCCCGAAGGAGGCATGGGATAACTTGGCAACGCTGTTTGCAAGGACAAACGATGCCAAGTTACAACACCTAGAGAACGAGCTCCTCTCAGTCTCGCAACAAAGTATGACGATAAGTCAATACTTTTCTAAAGTTAAATCTATTTGCGAAGAAATTTCAAAATTAGATCCTGAGAATGTCATCTCTGAGACAAGAATGAGAAGAATAATAATTCATGGGTTAAGGCCGAAATATAATGGTATTGTTACGGCCACCCGTGGATGGGCAAATGAGCCAACTCTAACAGAGTTGGAGAATATATTGGCCAACCAAGAAGCCTTAGATAAACAAATTCTAAGGTCACAATTAAGGAGGATGAAAGTGCCCTCTTCAATAACAAAAGAGGGTTCAAGGGCCAGAATAGAAATAGAGCAGGTGCAAGAGATGGCAAAATATGGAAAAGTCATGGAGAATGGCAAAAGCGAATAGAAGGAACTAGACCTCGGTCAGGGGGAGCTCGTCGAGACCGCAACAAGGACGACAATGAAGATAAGAAGAATAGAAGGCATAATGGACGGTGTTACACATGTGGCAAAGTAGGTCACTTTGCCAGGGATTGTCGATTCAAAAGAGTTGAAGGAAATGTTACGGCATCTAAGGAAAATGATAGCGAAGAAGAGTGGGATTTCCAAGCATCCTTTTTAATGGAGGAACAAGAAGAGCTTGCAAACTCCTCCATAAAGTTAGAAGATGCGATGGCCCTCATCACGGTAAGTGATAAATTGATTGATTATGATGAAGATTGGATAGTTGACTCGGGGTGCTCAAATCACATGACCGGAGATCAAGGGAAGCTATTAAACACGTGTGAGTACAAAGGTGGACGAGTAGTTGTCACCGCGGACAACTCAAGGTTGCCGATTACCCATGTCGGCCAAACGATGATAACACCTCGATTCAGTTCGCATCAAGTCGGCGAAGAATGTGTACCATGTGCCAGGGATGAAGAAGAATCTATTGTCCGTGGCACAACTTACAGACTCAGGTAATTATGTGGTGTTCGGTCCAAGAGACGTTAGGGTGTACCGCAATTTGAAACCAACTGGTACACCAATCATGGAGGGGCGTCGATTAGAGTCTGTCTACGTGATGTCAGCTCAGACGGCATACGTGGACAAAACTTGAAGGAGTGAAACGCCTGGTTTGTGGCATGCACGGCTTGGGCACGTGAGCTACCATAAATTAAAGGTGATGATGAAGAAAAGTATGCTAAAAGGTCTCCCCCACTTAGAAGTCCAAGAAGATGTCATTTGCGCCGGATGCCAGTACGGGAAGGCACATCAGCTTCCATACGAGGAGTCCGCATTTAGAGCTAAGATGCCTCTCGAGCTTATCCACTCAGATGTATTTGGACCAGTGAAGCAACCATCGGTCAGAGGATCAAAGTACATGATAACATTCATCGATGATTTCTCTAGGTACGTCTGGGTCGACTTCATGAAAGAAAAATCCGAGGCATTAAACAAATTTAAGGAGTTTAAAGCAAAAGTAGAATGTGAAGTAGGCAAGAAAATACTATGCCTCCGCACGGATAATGGGGGAGAATATACATCAGATGACTTTACAAAATTTCTTCAAGAATGGAAGATACATCGACAACTTACTTGCCCATATACGCCACAACAAAATGGAGTTGCCGAAAGAAAGAATCGGCATTTGGCGGAGACATGCAGGAGTATGTTGCATGCGAAGAATGTTCCACCCAAGTTTTGGGCTGAGTGTATGAAGACAGCAGCACACGTGATCAACAGACTACCTCAGGCAAGGCTTGGCTTTATGTCACCTTGTGAGAAGTTGTGGAATCGCAAGCCCACGGTAAGTCACTTTAGAATATTTGGGTGCGTGTGTTATGCATTCGTGCTAGACCATCTTCGAAACAAGTTCGATAAAAAGGCAGTTCGATGCATATTCGTGGGCTACGATGATCAAAGAAAAGGATGGAAGTGTTGCGACCCTACAACACGGGGAGGTGTTACACTTCCGAAATGTGGTGTTCGACGAACTATCATCTTGGTGGCCATCACAACCTAATTCAAAACAAGTTGAAGAAGAGATTCATGAAGGAATGAAAGAAAATGATGAGATTGATAAGGGCCAGCCAATTGATGAAGGAAATGATAATGTAATAGGAAGAAAAGAAGTCAGAGCACAATCACCAGAAAAATCAAAGAGCCCATGGCGAACTGGTGTACATCCAAGAACTACAGAAGAGCTTCGACGAAGTCAGATGGAAGAACCTGAAGAGGAGGAATCTCAACTTAGGAGATCAACAAGACAAAGAAGACCAAATCCCAAGTATGCAAATGCGCTGACGATCGAAGATGTCGGAGCAGTCGAGCCGTTCACATATGAGGAAGCCTCGCAAGGCGTGGAATGGAGGAAAGCTATGGAGGAAGAGATACAAGCACTAAGAAAGAATGAAACATGGGACTTAGTACCGAGACCTAAAGAGGTACGTCCTATATCTTGCAAATGGGTTTATAAACTTAAAACTCGACCAGACGGGTCGATAGAAAAATATAAGGCACGACTAGTTGCTTGAGGATTCTCTAAAAAGTATGGCCTAGATTATGATGAGACCTTTAGTCCAATAGCAAAGATCACTACCGTTCGAGTTTTACTAGCACTTGCAGCAAGCAAGTCATGGAAATTATGGCAAATGGATGTGAAGAATGCCTTCTTACATGGTGAACTAGATTGAGATATATACATGGAGCAGCCAGATGGTTTCAAAAGTAAGATTCATCCAGATTATGTTTGTAAGTTAAAGAAAGCCCTCTATGGCTTAAAACAAGCTCCGAGAGCATGGTACGGGAAGATTGCTGAATTTTTTATACAAAGTGGTTACTCTGTAGCCCCAGCAGACTCGAGCTTGTTTGCGAAGGAAGAAGATGGCAAGCTTGCAATAGTGTTAATCTACGTGGATGATCTAATCATCACTGGAGATAATGAAGAAGAGATATGCCAAATCAGAATCAACCTCTCAGTACGGTTTCAGATGAAAGAGCTTGGAGAATTAAAACACTTCCTGGGGCTTGAGATTGAAAAGACCAATGAAGGATTATTCCTATGTCAGCAGAAGTATGCACGAGACCTCCTAGACAAGTTCGGGATGCTTGATTGCAAACCTATATCTACTCCAATTGATGGAAATGTAAAGTTATGTGCAACTGAAGGATGAGAATTGGAAGACTCAACTATGTACAGGCAATTGGTGGGTAGCCTTATTTACCTAACCATAACACGGCTTGATATTGCCTTCGCAGTAGGAGTAGCAAGCCGACTCATGGAGAAGCCATGAAAGCCTCACTTAGATGCAGTCAAGCGCATACTAAGGTATGTCAAGGGTACATTTGATTTTGGGCTTTTGTATAAGAAAGAAGCATCATGTGAAGTTATAGGTCATTGCGATGCTGACTTTGTTGGAGATCTTGACACACGACGATCAACTACTGGATATATGTCTAACCTCGGATCAGCAGTAGTGTCATGGTGCAATAAAAGACAGGCAACTGTGTCACTATCTACGACAGAAGCTGAGTATAGAGCAGCAGCAATGGCAGCACAAGAGCGTACATGGCTGGTACAACTGATGGAGGATCTTCATCAACCAATAAATCAACCTACACAGAGATATTGTGATAATCTGTCAGCCATAAGCTTAGCGGAAAATCCAGTTTTCCATGCGAGGACTAAGCATGTAGAAGTGCACTATCATTCCTGCGGGAAAAAGTATTACAAGGCGAAATAAAGATGGAGTATACCAAAACAGATGATCAAGTTGCAGACATCTTCACCAAAGGTCTTGGAGCTACAAAATTCGAAGAGTTTCGAAGGCAACTTGGTATGATCACAATGTCCAAATTAAGAGAGAGTAGTCGGTGAGGGGGAGTGTCAGAAAATAAAAGAGGCACCGCCTCTCTCTCTGGATTTCTCTAGATTGCTCTTTCTCTAGATTTTTCTCTCCCTCTCTCCAAACTTCTCTCTCCCTCTCTCCAGATTTTTCTCGGCCATTTTGGTCATGGACTCCACCGACTTTGGCTCCTATAAATAGGGGCTGTTGTCTCTTAAAGTGTGATGTGAGTGAGTGAAGTGTGGTGTATGTGAGTGAAGTGTGCACGTGAGTGTGTGAGTGGGTGGAGTAGGTGGCTTGAGTTGTAGAGTGGTAGAGTAATAGGGGTCTTGTGTAGTGTAAGGTGATAAGAAGTGAGTGGGTGTGTGCGTGTGATTTGTGAAGTGAGTGAGTGAGCAAGTACAACGAGTAGTTGTGAGAGTGTGATGGTATAGAGAGTTTGTAATATTGTTTATATAAAATAAAGCAATTATTTTACTTGTACATCCACTTGCTTCTCAACAATAAGCATAAGGTTTGGAGTCCGAGTCTTACCCCAAAGATCCCAAGTTAGACTCCACGGATCTCGATTGTGACCTCGAAGTCTTGGTTCGAGCACTAGAGTGCTAGGTCCGCCCAGCAAAGTCCTAAGCTGGGTTCTAGGGCCCTATGTTCATGCTCCGGACAATGACGATAATCATGTTGGTGGGGAGGTCAAGTTGGGATTTTAAATATTGAAAATTTCAATCCTTAAGAGGCATAAATCCTTTATGGTAATTTACTTCTTGTTATATTTTTTTTGTAGATTCAGAAAGAAAAATATTTCCGGTCCATCTTTTTACTTTCAAAAGATATCAAAAAGAATTTTTTTTTTTTTTTGATAACCGGATTATATGAGACAAACAAAGAAAAATGATGTTTCTTAAAATATCATGTCACTACTACAGTCCTCAAAGCACTCGAGTCATCTCCTATACTTTGTCTGTAATTTTTCCTGATCAGCGCTTCTCATTTTCTTCTTTCGTTTTCCGCCACATCCTGTAAGTTTCCGTGCCACCAAAGTTTTCTTTCTTCTCAAGCGTCAGTCATTGGATCCATGAATCAACCCTTCAGATCTAAAGAGCCACAATCCTTGCCCCCTAAAAAGAGGAGGAACGTGCCCCTTTCTTTGGCTTTTCAATTCAGAAAAGATAAGAATAAAGTATAACACTTTGTGTCTCTCCTGAATAAAGAAGTCTAATTGAGCATTTGAAACATGTGTTGAGAATCTCATGAGTCATCAGTCATATGTCATCGATGACTACATGGCACTTTCTCAGAAGCTCCACCCAAAATATAGCTCGACCAATATAAAGCTCTCTCTCTCATGGTCTTTTCAATTTCACTGCTTCAGAAACCAAATCATCCCTTCAACCTTCCACATTCAGTGATCTCAAAGCTGCAAATTCTAGCCCAAAGCGAAAATGCTTCAGGAAATCTTCAGTCCCTTTGAGACCGATCCATGCGATGCTTTGAAATCCATCTGTCAGCATCTTCTTGAAGAAGATGATGATGATGATGCCGTCAACGCAGCATTTTCTACACAAACTCCAGCAAACATTTGCAGGAGGTGTTCAAGCTTCAGCAATCTTTTACTGTTGGAGAGTTGGAGCGAGCTGCCCCTAAAAGTCGATGACTCGGAGGACATGGTGGTGTACAGCGCTTTACGCGATGCGCTCAATTCCGTATGGACAGTGCCTCTGGCTTTGAGCCAAGAACTGGATTTCGAAGTGACAACCATTGATTATAACAGCATTGGTCTGGCGACAGAGGAGAAACAGGAGACGGTGGAGCATGAGGTACGAGTGCTGGTCAAGAAGACGCATTATAGAGGAGTGAGGAGGCGGCCGTGGGGAAAATACGCAGCAGAAATGAGGGACCCCAAGAAGAACGGAGCAAGGGTTTGGCTCGGCACTTATGAGACGCCCGAGGACGCAGCATTGGCCTATGACCGGGCAGCTTTTAAGATGAAGGGGTGCAAGGCCAAGCTCAACTTCCCTCACCTCATCGGCTCCACTGACTACGAGCCCATCAGGGTCAACCTGAAACGTCGGTCCGCCGAGCCTAGCTCGCCGTCCACGTCTAGCGGTGAAAGCTTTTTGACAGGGACGAAAAGGATAAAGAGAGGGGTTAATGTAGATACTAAGGTGGATTTTGGAAGTCCAATCCCCTTTCCCATTCTAGATGTGGGCTTGCTCAGAATCAAGCATAATAAAAAAAAATGATCCGTTGTCTCACGGGTCAAATTAAAGATTATCACAATCTCGGGTAGCGCAATTATCTAATAATAGGTTGAAATAAATGAAAAGATGATTTGATATCTTTACGGATCAAATTAATAATTAGATCAACTTTATCAATAAGTCCTAATTGGATATGCTTAATATCACGTATCAGATAACAATCAATCCGAATTAATGAATGAAATATTCCATTTGAATTGGATAAAGATTGTTACCTAATCTGAACACGTGTAATCTGGATCGGAATCGGACTGGGTCACATATTGTGGATGATGCTTGAGGGACCACTAGGTGTTTGGCTATCCAAGGTGGTGGTACTCACAAGGCTTCTCAGCTCTGTGGGTTCGAAAAACTAGCAGCAGCTGCCGCAACGTTATTGCTAGCGGGTGTTGGGGCTTTGCCAGACTTCACATTTGCGACGGCGAGTGGTTCGCCGACAACAGACGAAACTATAATAAGCAGGGCCAGCAAAGGAGGACAACAAATGGCAGGGAGTCCTCGCGAATGAACTTGAGTGAACAAGGCTAAAGGACTGCAAAGCTTCTCAGAGATTTGCTGGGTTGATATGTCACCAAAGCTTACCATAACGTTGGAACCTATAAAAGCATTATTCATAAAGCATCATTAAATCTGCTAATGATGATGGAGATTCATCGTTACAGGAGCTGTCTTGCACTCGCTTGGATGGATGCAGGGGCGTTGGTTTGTTCTGGACAGCCTATGAAAGAACAATCGAGCATGATAGAAAAAAGACAGGCGGTGGTGTCGGGTTTAAAGAAACGGGACAACAGCGGGAAGCGTAGTGGCCTGGCCAATAGTTTGCTTGAATGGCTCGCCAAGTGCTTGTAATTTTGCCGGAAACTTGCAAACAATTAATCAAGAGACCCCGGAGGCTGCTGTGGCGTGCAATAGACTCGCCAAGGGGTGCTTCGTGGTTGCCAGAAATTCACCAGATCAAACTGGAGCAAAACTGGATGATGAACTGCAGCGGCAAGGAGACGGGCAGTGCCGCGTCGGACGCAAGGCATGGCTTGGACGAGTGCCGGAGCTTGCTGCTGACCTCTAGAGAAATCGCCTCTCCCTCTCGTCTCTCAATGCGTCCCTGTATTCAATATGTGTGCCCTCCTTTCTCCATCCGTACTCAGCCAATTCATAGGCAAAAGACTGAAGCTCTTGTAAAATTTCATTTCCTTTTTCATATTAAGATATGTGAAGATCACCTCCCGAATGCAATATTCCTTTTTATTTTCGATTTCTTTTTATCTTCCACATTCGACTGCAAAACATGAATATTCTCCACCGATTTTATTGCATATTGCCAAAGATTCAAGATTTGCAATAGGATTTTCTCATATTCCAAATCCTACAAAGATGAGCTCGTAATATCTCCCCGTCACACTTGCCCTTTTCGATGATATATGAACAAATTGCACGAATATACAAAAATCCTCCGTCATATCACCAAAAATATCAAATCGCCAATTCTTTTAAATTTTGGTCATTAAAAAATAACGGGCTACGAATGACGCAATAATAATAAATGCACTTAAAGTTATATGCTATGCAGTTATTATTATTATTATTATTATTATTATTATTATTATTATTATTATTATTATTATTACTACTCCTACTATTACTATTACTATTACTATTACTATTACTAACACTATTATTATTATTAGTACTCCTACTTCTACTACTAGTGCTACTGCTAATACCGCTGCCGCCACCGCCACCACCACCACTACTACTACTACAAAGCTAATGTTTCAAGCGCTTTTTCATCTTTTAAATTTGATAGATTTTTGTAATGACATTAGCGATTATTTTAGTAAGCAATAGTTTTTTTTTTTTACTTGTAATTATTTATATTTCGGTATTTATTTATTTTTTTCTTTCTTCATATCTAAGAAAATTGATTTTGTGGGCCTTCTTTTGATCTTATCTCTAAATTTGGGCTTGTTGCTAGTATTTATTTGTTTATACTTTGATATGTAAGGAAACATGGAAGTCATAAAAAGAAAAAAAAAAGAAAAGATTTCCTCCAAAAGGATTAGTGGCTAGCCTTTGACCGTTCCACTGTTATTCTGCAGTGGACGGTCATGCTTGCCACCCCCAAGAAAGAATATGTCACTTGCAGTTAACAGATAAAATCTCAGAAAATCATATTTGATGACTCATGAAGCAACCAATGACATACAGAAGACACCGGGCTGTCTTCGGATCGAACAAAAAATAGGCATCATCTCACCTATATTTCTCTGCGACATGTCGTCAGACGGGAGCAATATTGGGCGAGGGTTCTGTATACAACGTTATAGTAATGTTTGGAACACATCTCATCGACGGGGAATTCAGGGAAAACCACGAACAAAAGCTTCAATATCAGTCAGCTTTCCTGCGAACATTATGAAGACGTTATCTTGTTTTTAGATCGAAGATGAACCGAGATGACAAGTGTTTGGATCTCACCTGTTCTTTTGCTCGCATCTCCATCTCCATCGGACGCCACAGAGAGAGAGAGAGAGAGATGAGCTCTTCCGTTTTTGGGGAGGCTTCAAGGACTTTGATCATTTGAACTTGGATAAGATAGGTTTCTCTGTTGAGATTTCATGGGTTTGAATGGGTCAAAGAAGAGAGCGCCAACCGTCACGGGCTGAAGACTAATTGGACCGAATTAACACCCCCTCCCCCCCCCCCCCCCCCCCAATGCTCTATTAATCTATAAAAATTCAGATGTTAATAGTAATTTGTTGAGCACTAATGTTGAGGATAAACGCTGTGGGTTTCAGGTGTAAGTTTTAGGGCTGTGAAATACTTGATCGTGAGTGACTGTAACTCTGAGATTCTCCGATTTATCAATAGATTTTTTGTTGGTTTTCTCATAGATGAAACCTTTTTTTGTTGATTTTCCCGTGAATGTAGGTTTCGGACTGAGGCACAAGTAAATTTTTTGTGTCCTTTTCATTATTCCTCATTTTATTTTTATGTCAATTTCTATAGCTTCTGATTTAATTGCAGAGTTGCGGTCGATGTGTCACCAAATCACAACACAAAGAAATAAGCAGTGACTCGCACATCATAATGCGGGCTGTTCGTCTGGTTTCTCGTGTGTGAGTCACTCTCCCGATCCTATTGTTTGAGAAAGCCTTATCATTGGCTTGCATCATGATGCGTGGAAGCATTTTAGACTCCAGGATGTGGGAATTCGTGACGGAGCTGGATTTAAAGGTGGTCCTAACAACTCGTTTCTCTAAAGCATGTTCTCCCATGGATTGTGGAGAGATTAAAATCCAACCTTAAGATAAAGGAAGAAGCGTGGAAATTACTCGTGGAGGAACTTGGACCTAAACCGCTAGCTAATACACGAGCTGAAAAAGGTTGCACGAAAATCGCGAATAGATGTGGGGGTTCGCCACTCGTAATTGACACAATGGAAAGGAGCATGAGGGGAGAGAGAATGTTTTTGTGTGGCAAGACACATTGAATAAATTGGAGAGATTCCATAGAAAAAAAATATACAAAAGAGATGGGAGATAAAGTCTTGCTGGCATTAACACTCAACCTCGTCAAACCCTTAAGTTAAACACTGCTTATTATTTTGTGTTCTAGTTCCAGGAGGTGGATGGATCCCCCCAATGCAATTGGCAGATTAGTTTACTGATGAGGGATTGCTTGATGAATTGGATACAAGGGAGGAACAATGCTACGGGGTCTTGCCATAGCGCACATGCTTTTGAGATGCTAGCTTGTTGGAAGTTGACTATATTTTATTACGTCAGGATGCGTGATTTAATTAGATAGATGAGATTACAAATCATGAGTACTGCTTATATTGTAAAAACAGGGCTAGGGTTTGCAAAGGATTTACAAAAGAAAAAATTCATTAAGTACTTTTAGGAAAAATGAAGTAATCTCGGTTGGACTTTTTCAATAAGGTAGAACTCTTTTTTTCTTTTCATTTAGATACTAGAAAACTTTAGACAGGCTTTTTGAACAATACACCCTATTTAAATGCACAATGACGTGAGCCTTTAGACTCGGGACCGGTGCTTGGATTTAGGACAATGCCTAGATTTGGGATACCAAGGGTTGGGCCTAGGACCAAAGGTTGGATCTAGAGGCCCTAACCCCGGACCTTGGAAGTTTACCCAAGGATTTACAAGGGTTTGAACGACCCAACACCCAGGCCTGAGATTACAACCTAACATGGCACCTAAGCACCTAGATTCGAAACTAGGACCTTGATGCCAAAATCGTGACCTTGGAGACTTGATGGGTGACAATAACCCCTTACAAAATCCACGTTCAAGAGGCTAGAATTTCGATTCATAATCCTCATTGTCTCAAGTTGGGTGTCAAAGTCATAACCACCGGAGGGTCATAGGTCCTACACTTGAGTATTTGAGCTCCATTGCTAGGGTCAAGTACCGAGCTTAGGTCTCGAGCCTTGCCCCCCAGGGCCAAGGTGTATGGTTGTGGTCTTAGTTTTGATGCTCAGTTCCGGAGTCCACGTGTTGAGGTCATGTATCCGGGCATCAAAGATTTGCGTGATTCAAACTCTTGAGGTCACGGTTTTGATCCTAGAGTCGTGGATCCAAGCACTAGGGTGCTAGGTCGCCTATCAAGGTTCGGGGAGTGGACGTAGAGGCCGAGGTTGAGGCCTTCCATTTAGGCGCTCCGGTCTTTAGGTCACAGGCTCTGACGATGAGACACTTGTGGCGGCTGGAGAGAGGTCAAGGTGTAGTTTGAAAATTGAATTTCGCTTTTATAAAAGCGTAAATCATTTTTTTCTAATTTATTGGTAGATAAAATTTTTGTTATTGGCGAATCTGTTTTTCCTTGATGCATCTTCAAACGATTCCATGGATGATACGGACCAAACATTACTTTCAAAGTCCGGTTATACACGCAAAACAAATTAAAACGAAGTTTCTCCTAAAAAGATATCACGTCATCATTGTAAATTCTAGTAAAAAGTTATAACTGCATATAAGTACCTATAGGTTATAACAAACTTCTCATAATATAGTTGTCGGTAATTTTTTTTTTGTTTTACAAATATTTCTTCAGTCTCTTCAACACTCACTAAAAATTACTGAAATATACTAACGCAAAAAAAAAAAAAAAATCCTTATACTTGAACTTGCAACAATACAATCCTGCAATTTTTTCTTATCACATGTATATGAGATTCGATTTATACGGAACAACCATCAGATTTAAAAACCTTAATTTAGATACACATCGTTGTCCTTCCCCAATAAAATAAGGCGGAGAGTGACCCGTGCTTGGTTTTTTTTTTTTTTAATTCTAAACGGATAATAAAAAAAATATCAATTTATTTCTTTCACGATTAAAAAAAAAAGTCTAATTGAGCATTTGAAACATGTGTTGAGAATCTCATTAGTCTTCACCAAATGCACTTTCTCAGAAGCTCCATCCAAAATCATCCCTTCAATCTTCTGCCAATAAACCAGTCAAGCCCAACCTGTATATATAGCTCCATCTTTCATGGTGTTTTCAGCTCCACTCTTACTCCAGAAACCATCTCATCCCTTCGATCCTCCACATTCAGTGCTCCCAAAGCTTTAAACTCTAGCCAGAAACCAAAATGCTTCAAGAAATTTTCAGTCCTTTTGAGACTGATCGATTTGATATTTTGAAATCCATTTGTGAGCATCTCCTTGGAGATGATGATGGTGGTGTCGACGCAACAATTTATGCACCAATTCATGCACCAACTACTGCCAGCATGTGCTCAAGGAGTTCAAGCTTCAGCAATCTTTTACTGAAGGAGAGTTGGAGTGAACTGCCCCTAAAAGTCAACGATTCGGAGGACATGTTGGTGAACAGTGCTCTGTGCGATGTGCTCAATTCCGGGTGGACCATGCCTTCATCTTTGAATCAAGAACTTGATTTCGAAGCAACCACCATTGATTTCAACAGCATTGGTCTGGCGACGAAGGAGAAACGGGAGATGGTGGAGTGCGAGGTACAACTGCCGGTTGAGAAGAAACACTATAGAGGGGTAAGGAGGCGGCCATGGGGAAAATACGCGGCGGAGATGAGGGACCCCAAGAAGAATGGGGCAAGGATTTGGCTCGGGACATATGAAACGCCCGAGGATGCGGCATTGGCCTATGACCGGGCCGCTTTTAATATGAGGGGTTCCAAGGCCAAGCTCAACTTTCCTCATCTCATTGGCTTGGCCGAGTATGACCCTGTCAGGGTCAGATCCAAGCGTCGGTCCGCCGAGTCTAGCTCGCCGTCCATGTCCAGCGATGATGACTCAACGGCAAGAACGAAGAGGAGAAAGAGAGAGGTCGACATGGATTGATGAAGTGGATTTCGGAAGTCCTATCCCCTTTCCCATATTGGATATGGGTTTGTTGGGTGGGGTTGAACGGTTGATATTGTGATTGTGCAAACTGCAAAAATATTGTATTGATCAATTAAAAGTCAATCAGGCAATTCATCTTCTATAAACCATCAGTTTAGTGTTTAGGCTTGAGCGATCTTTCACCGACGGAGAAATCCAGCCTGCGGTGCGACGTGCAATCAATGTTACAGCTGAAGAAATCCTAGTCATGAGGTATAGTTAGAGAAATGTAAAGAAAAGCTCAAGTCACAGGCGATATGATCTTGATTATTCTCAAGCCCTAACCGTATTCATATAAAACCCTTTTCCATTCACTGTTTTCTGCTCTGGCTATTGTTGGGTCAAAGCTTGTACATTCGTAATTGCTTCAAGACATCAAATTACATATTTTTATCAATTCAAACAAACTTGGCCTTAGTCAAGCATTGTTATCATAAAAAGAAAAGTCGATATAAACTGAGGTGTTGGCTCATGGTAGTTAACTCTCTTTATAAAGTACAGTTTTTGCACTCACAGAAGACTTTCCATCAATTGCATTGGTTACATGGTCCAAGATTATTAGCTAAAACTAACAAGAATGTGACAAGAGCTGTTGGTTTCTAAATTTGTACAATATATATAAAATTGACCCGGAAATAAAAGAGTGGAATTCCAAGAGTAGAGTCCTTCATTGCGGCCAGATAGAAAGTGCGAAGTGTAATAGTCTAGGGAGTTGACCAGTCAAAGAGTCAAGGGTCAAAAGAAAGAAAGAAAACACGCGGCATCAGTTAAAAAGGACGACCGAGGACTGCATTAAAGGAAGAAGGGCTTAGCCCATTGAACAGGAAAAGCGAGAAAATGAAGGCAAAAGGGAGAAAAGAGAAAAGGCTTGTGCATGTAGACGATTCGGACGTCCCAACATGCCGTATCAACGGCGAATTGTGGTCTTGATAAGTGTCCGAGCTAATTTTTCGTCTGTTCAGACTAATATTCGAAGTTAGGGCACAAATTCAAAGTTATGTCAATTTTGAGTTGTGAGGTTAGACTAAGGAGCTCTTGAGTTTTAAAATTATACGGAATTGGTAATTACGTGTGCTGTGGAGTTGTGGGGTTTGACAAAAATTGATTTCAAAATACAATTTGATTGAAACGAATTTATGAAGCTTTGTGTTCGAGTTATGCGTAGTAGATAATACAATTAAACGATAAATGAATGTTTACTATAAATAAATTTCTTTGTTAGCGCATAAGTGTCGTTTTATTGACTAATAAGCATATTTTAGCCGAGCTGCTAGTTGGAATAGTGTATTCCTCAGTTTTTTATATGACTTTTCAATTGCTTATTAGAAATTTGAGTGTGTCGGCTCGAGTAACTACCATAAATTAGTTTTTGGCTTTTCCTAAGTAAGTGATACTATCTCTTTTTTTAGTTTGTACCATTCATATTCTAAAAGTAATATGGATTATGCAAAGTATGAATTATAAAATGACATTATTGTTACATAAAAAGTCATATCGGACATATAATAATAGAGGGTGATCGTTTGATACTTAATATGACTGTGAACCCGGTGAAGGGTTTGTGGGTTGCATATCGATTTAGGATACTTTTTTGGCCGAATCACCAGTTTTGTAGGTGGAGACCTTGTCAAGAGTGTATGTTATATGATGTTGTGTCGTCAATGGATGGACTACTGACGTGTGATTTGATAAAGCTTAATCAATGGACTTAACCATTGATATTTGAGTTATGATGGTAGGTTTAAATGAGTATTTTTGATTTGTATGAAGCTTTGTCGAAGTGAAACAACTCATATGTGATTTGATATATATTTTATATTTTGAGTTTGGATTACGAGTTTCTAGTATCGCTTCATATGCATGCATAGTAGTTGATTGATTTACTTAGAAGAGATGAACTATGGTTGCTCACTACTCTTGAACTATGGTATGATGAACTATGGTTGCTCACTACTCTTGAACTATGATTGCTTACCCATCTCTAGCGGTCAATAGAGCGAGTGACATGAATTGGGATTTCCGGGAGTTGAAAACTAAGTCTTTCGGATGGAAAAATGGCCGTATCACCCATGCTTGTAGAGTTGGGGGTGTGACAAAAAGTGGGTCAAATTATTTATCCTGGAAATCATGTGCTTAAAATAATATCGAATTACCCATGAAATTTCTCCGAACTGCCAATATAATAAATTAAAAAATAATCCTTCGTGGAGTTAGTTTAAATTCTTTATTACCCTAGTCCAAGCGACAGATGTTCAACGAAGAACATGATTAGGTGGTAATCATCCGCTTTGACATCAGCGCTTCCGAGGGGTGGAAAAAAGATATGAAAATCGACAAATTCAAATAAATCAGGAAAAAATTAGTAGCGATTGACGGCGTTGCAGTCGGTGTGGACCTCGCCTTCGTCGCCGGTGAGCACCTGAACGTTGCCGCGCCGAACTGGTAGTTGAAGACGTCGGCTGGGCGGCGAGCGCCGCCACGAGTGGCCCGTCCAGGAGTCAGAGTAGAGGTACTGGTCGGTGGAGAGGAGGCCCATCTTCTTCTGCAGGTTCTTGTAGTACGCGTTGTCGAAGGCTCTCGGCGTCGTCCTGTCGAGGTCCACGTACTCTGACGCCCGCCGGCACTTCCGCTTCAGGTAGTTGGCGTACTGCAGGTCTAGAGTCGGGTCGGGTCAGGTCGGGCTTTCCGGTGGACTTGTAATTGTAGAGCCATGATTGGACGGGCCTGCAGGCACTACGCCCTATCGTGTGCGCGCCTACACCAAGATTGTTTTTGACTTTATTATGAAATGCAAAAATCAAGAAGAAAGAAAAAATAATGATAAAAATGTACCGCAACATTTCATAAATTATTCCTTACATCCATTCGAAAATCACCCTTGAGACTAAAATTGCAATAGAAATAATAAATAATCAAATTTCATCTCACTTTCATCTGTGAGTAAATGGAACATGGTGTTTTAGATTTTAATATATATTTTTATTTATTCATTGATTTTCGAAAATAAAAGAAGTTCACCTGAGAGAACAACCAAGTCAAGGACATTTAATCCTTGGGATTGGAAGAGCTGGAGGAGCGACGTGATGTTCTCGTGGCCCATCGGCACCTTGTTGGCCTCCCCGGCGACGGAGACTCTCCCGTCCTTGCGTCCGTACGGGCACCATCCAGTATGGCCCGCCGGCTGACACGGTGGCGTCCCTCGCGGCTGCAGTCAGGATGTCGGCGCACGATGCGGTCCTCGGGCAGCTCTTCTCAAGCTCCATCTTTATGTCGTTGATTATCTCGAACCCCCTAAGGGTCTTGCTCGCTTCAGCACTCCTCTTGCTCCCTTCATGGTTCAATAATATCGACGCATCACATCCCTATACAAATCAATCATAATAACCAAGTTAAATGGAGCCTGGAAAAATTCAACCATTCACTTTCTTGATAGTGATCCAAATAAATAGCAGTTGGACAAATTACGTACCCTAACGATGCAGTCATGGAAATGCAACCTCAAATTGGGGGCAACTCTGCTGGTAGTACTGGAACGACAGCCCGTACTCTTCTATCGGCACCGTCCCGAGCAGCCCTCCAGCTTGGACTGCGGCCGAAACCAAGTGAAGAGCGACGAAAAACAGCACTGATGATGCGAGAACTTCCATGATTCGATGCGATCGAGACCGATGATCATGCGAATGTCGACCAATCCACGAGAGATCGATCGATCGATATTCGATGCTGCAGATGGTGCCTGCCTCAGGGATTTATATACGATCCCATGTTTCTTTTCAATTGAATTAGTTGGATAAGGTGTTCGAGAATCAAAGTACGTGACATCCCCTCCGGGCGGTGCTGGTATGACATGCCGGCATGCAGAGTTTTGGAGAAGAATTGTAGGCTTTTCTCTTCTATCTATTTATCAAATTAATTTATTTATTTATCGATTTAATTATTGTGCGTAGAGGATTAGATAATTAAAATCAATATGAGAAGACGGGTGTCCCCGACCAAATTGACCAATACCGTTTTGGGGAACCACTACTCAGGATGAAAGCTCAATCGACGGTTTTCTAGCAAAAATGGAATAAAAGAGAGAAAAAAAGAAAGAAAGAACAAAAGAAATAATTCAATCGATGGTTATTTGGACATCTTTGAGACAAACTGACACAACAGAAAAAAGCAAATTATGTACATAAATCTATTTACTCCACGTTTGAATTTAATAAAACTTGTAAATTTTTTGCATTACCACGACAATATTTTTTTCACCATTTTTTCCTAGATAACAATAAGAAAGACAACCCTTTTGCTACCCAACATTATCGTAAGTTGCTAATGAAATGCCTAAACATATCGAGGTGGGGTTTTCAAATTTAGAGCCCCCTTCACCAAGTGTCTCCTCATCATCAACAATCTAATCCGTTCCTCAAGAAGGGGGAAAAAGGCATTCTCCACTGTCGTTTGGAAGTTGGAGAAGTTCCCTTCATTATATAGAAGAAAACAGTCTATGAAAGTGAATACATGTGGCATCCTCATTAAGCAAAAAAAAAAAAAAAATCATATATCAATATGTGGAGAAGAAAAAAAGTCTTAAGCTTATTATATTTGTATCAATTCAGTAATAAATCTTTCAACATGACTGATTTAATTGTAAACCTTTTGAAGTATGGCCAACTTAGTTGTAAACCTTTTGAAGGGTTTCTAATTTAGTTCGGACATTTTCACGTATTTGCAAATTTAGTCCTATACCTTTTGATAATTTGTTAATTTAGTCATTTTGGCTAATCTTGATCAGAAATTGCTAACAAAATGGTCTAATGATGCCGATTATCTCATGTGACATGGCCGACACTGATGTGAACAATTTTTGTAATTTTTTTTAATTGCTAAATTTTGGAAGGAAATAGCAAAAATTGTTTATGTCAATGTAGATCGCAACGTTAATCGCAACGTTAATGATTCTCAATTAAAATTATCCAGAATGACTAAATTGACAAATCGTTAAAATATTTACAGCTAAATTAACAAATTGTCAAATAGTTTAGAGCTAAAGTGGCATAGTCAAAAGGTCTAAGATTAACTTGGCAAGTTGTTAAAAGATATATGACTAAATTGGCTCAATTGAAAGGTTTATGATTGAATTGGCTACCAAATAATAAGTTCAGGACTTTTTGAATTATTTTCCTTATGTAAGAGAGAGAAAATAACAAAGAAAAGCCCATAAGCATTTTTTGCTAGCATAACTCAAGGAATTAATAGAGACGCTTGATTGATAGAATTTTGCCAGTTCAATATTTAAAAATTTGAAGACTTGATTGCAGTTTCATGATAAATTTTGTGACTTCTAATGTATGCATTCCTTTTTTCTTACTGATGGTTTTTTTATGCTTACCAACACTTAAGAAACTAACAAGCACCAAAAAAAAAAAAAATCATATATTTTAATTCAAACAATACAATTCTGCAATTTTCTAGTTATCACATGCATAGGTGATCGGATCTTTCTGGCACCCACACATCAGATCTAAAAACCTTAATTTATATATGAAAGCATCCACAAACGTCATTGTCCTTCCCAAACAAAATAAAACGGATCGTGCCTTAAGTCTCGTCATGATTAAAGAAGACAAATTAAGCATTTGAAACGTGTAGAGAATTTCATCAGTCGTCACCAAAATGCAGTTTCTCATGAGCTCCATCCCTGATCATCCCTTCAATCTTCCACCCCTCAACCAGTCAAGCTCAACCAAATCATCCCTTCAGTCTTCCACATTCAGTCATCTCAAAGCTACACATTCTAGCCAGAAACCAAAATGCTTCAGGAAATCATCAGTCCCCTTGAGACCGATCGATTTGATGTTTTGAAATCCATTTGTGAGCATCTTTTTTAACATGATGATGATGGTGTCAACGCAACGTTTTGGGCACCAACTCCTGCTTGCATATACTCAAGGAGTTCAAGCTTCAGCAGTCTTTTCCTGACGGAGAGTTGTAGCGAATTGTCCCTCAAAATCAATGACTCAGAGGACATGTTCGTGTACGGCTCTTTGCGTGATGCGCTCAATTCCGGGTGGACGATGCCTTCTGCTTCGAATCAATTACTTGATTTTGAAGTGACGACCATTGATTACAATGGCATTGGTCTAGTGACGGGGCAGAAAACAGAGACGGTGGGGGCGTGAGGGACAAGTGGCGGTCGAGAAGACGCTCTACAGAGGGGTGAGGAGGCGGCAATTGGGAAAATAAGCAGCAGAGATAAGGGACCCCAAGAAGAACGGACTAAGGTTTTGGCTCGGGACATACGAAATGCCCAGGGATGCGGCATTGGCCTACGACCAGGCTGCTTTTAAGATGAGGGGGTCCGAGACTTGTCCCATAGTCGGTCAAAGTCGCGGATCGGCTTGCAAGCATGCAGAAGCTAACTTTGTAATCAAGACGATCTCGAAGACAAAATTTAGAAGATGACAGACGTTGATCTTGTGAATGGACGATTGTTTCTCACTTATTTTCTTAAGATAAGTCCAAATTCAAAATTGATTTTGAGAAATTCACATGAGAATTCATCGATTTGAAGGCCAAGCTCAACTTCCCTCACTTCATCGGCTCAGCTGGGTACGATCCCGTCAGAGTCAGACCCAAACGTAGGTCCGCTGAGCCTAGCTTGCTGTCCACGTCCAGCGATGACGCCTCGATGATGAGAATGAAGAGGAGAAAGAGGGAGGTTGACGTGGCTGTTGAGGTGGAGTCCGATCCCCTTTCCCATTTTAGATATGGATTTATTGAGTGGGGACCGACGGTACTTATTTTGATTATGCAAACTGCAAAGACACTGTCTTGATCAATGAACACTCAATCAGGCAATTTATCTTGATCCTTACTCTGTTTTTTTCTGGTTGAAATTTTGATCCTAACTTAAGGAACAACAAAGATAGATAAGAGATGGAAAAGGAGTTAATTTCATAAACCCTTTTTTCATTCACTGGTCCTCCTCTGGCTAGTGTTGGGTCAACATATATCACTAACCCACACAAGATGCGTCTATTTACAGAAGCAGTTTGCTAAAGAACTTGGAATTTCTCAACTTGTAAAGACCGGTTCCATGTTTCTCCTGCGGTTTCTGTGTGTGATGTAAACATAATAATAACCATAAGAATTCACATACCAGTTCATACGATGAACGTTCTATTTCCAAGCAAATAATCTCTTCGTGTGCTCACAAAGCGAACTTCAAAAAAAGCGTAAAAGGACTGAAGCAAATAGGGCAACGACGTAAGAGGAAAAAGGAGAAAAATTTTCTCCAAAACAGTCTAGTGAAGGAACTGCTCGATCGCGACAATTACCGTGCAAACGGCGGCAACCACTCACATCAGAGTGAACTCCAATGTCCTCTCTTCTCCTCCTGGCTTCATTCTCTTGCTCTCAATGCCTCGATGAGTCTTAATCATGCATTGATCTAAGGAAATGAGATCCCCATCAATGGTTGAGTTTTGTCAATATACCAAAAGAAACACAGTGTAGGGAAGGGAATAAAGCCCATCATAATTGGCGGCAGATTACACATGAAGCTTACATAGTTCATCGGCTACGGCTATGTCCAGACAGTCAAAGATTTGATATACAAATTCGTTGCTCTCAAACAATCTAAGAGTTTAGAACACAATTCATCGGATGCTCAACTTGAATTCAATATCAGAGTAAAAGACCTACAGTTGGATCTCGTGCATCCTTTTGGCATGGGGTGATCAATCGAGCGGGCATAGATCTCGTGTTTTGAGAGTACCTAAGAACTTCCTGACTCGACAACAATTTCTTTTGGAGCACCTCTTCCGCTTGTAAATTTGTAATTGCTTTAAAACATCAAACGACATATTCTTTATCAATTCAAACAAACTTGATCTTACTCAAGCATTGTTACCATAAAAAATAAAAATTGATATAAACCGAGGTGCTAATCCATCCTACTTAGCTTTCTTTATAAAGTACTGGTCAAAGAAAAATAAAGTAGCTGTAAAGAACATGACAGTGTTGATGGTTCCCAAATTTGTAAAATATATGTAAAATTGACTCAGAACGAAAAGAGTGGAATTCCAAGAGTAGAGTCGTTCATAGCAGCCAGACAGAAAGTAAGCAAGTGGGTCAAATTATTTATCATGGAAAACATGTGCTTAAAATAATATCTAGTCACCCATGAAATTTCTCCTATCTGCTAAAATACAAATTACCAAATAATCTTCTGTGGAGTAGTTTAATGCCTTTATTCGCCTAGTCCAAGCGACAGATCGTCAGCAACCTAAAGGCCAAAGCTTAAGCAGTCCCCTGTTGACCTATTGAATGGAAGAATCAAATAACAAAAGTTAAACGACCCTTTTGCTTCACAACATTATCCAAAATTGCCATTCGGTGGTTTGATAGCGATAGCATATATATGGTCGATCGATGTATAAAATGCCTCACTCAAATTATGACGCCAAATTGCAGAGATCGATATAGTGTAATAGTTGCGTATAATACTGTGAGAAGAGTATTTGCTAGTTAACTCGCGATATGTGAGGTTATTAAATATTATATGAATTCTCTGTAAGATTAATAGATCTATTAGAGATATATTTAAGAGATATTCTTCATATCTCTTCTTTTGATTGTGCATATTCATATCTCCCTTTGATTGTCACAACCTTGATTGATCTTGTGACCTTAAATAGTCATTTGGTGAAGCCTTATGAATTCTTCTTTATAATACAAACACAGTAATATACATGTTTTCCACATGTTTCTTATTTAGATCAACGTAAAAAGATAAAAGGAGATAACTAAAAGGAAATAGAAAGACATGAAAGACATGACACCAAAAGATCTAACAAAGTCAATTTTCAAGAAAATTATTTCAAAAAAGTCTTAAACTAATTATAATTTAGTCAATTTGGTCATAAACTTTTCAATTTGATATATTTAATACTAAACATTTTGACAATCTTTCAATGTAATCTTTTTGACCAATTTTGATTTCAAAATCACAAGCATGTGATTTAGTCAGCGTTGGTCACGGTGCCACATTACTAACTTTTTTCCTTGTTGGTTTAAGTAGTCACGTAACGATTTTAAGGATAACTTTTTTTTCATTTGTATTTGATTCTATACTATTTATGTTTAAGCCAAATAGTCCTTCGTAACGATTTTAAGGATCCTCCTTTCCGTGTCAAATGTCAGACCCATTTTTGACCCACTTATAGTTCATTTGTTATTTGATTCTATACATAATGGGTTTTAAAAATTTATGTATAAAACCCATTTATCAACTCATTAAAAAAACCATTTATTTTCAGCCAAAATCCAAGTCCCTCTCTTTAACTTTCATTTTTTAAAAAAAAAACCGAAATTATAATTGGGCTTTATCTTATATCCACCATGTATTTGCCCCACGGCCTCCTCCTCACTCCATCCATAGCGCCTCTCTCCCGCCTTATTCGCGGGCCCCTTCTGCGCCATACCATTGATGATGCCATTATCAACCTGTATTGCCATCTCGAAACCAAGCTGTTGATAAAGGGACCCACCTCAAGTATAGTGTGTTTGGCGGCCGGCCAAAGAAGAAGAAGAACAAAAATAAATAAATATATTTAAAAAATAATTAAAATTTTATTTTTTTAAAAAAAATAAATTAAAATTCGATTTTTTAAAATAATTATTTTAAAAATTATAATAATTGTCCATTAAATTTGTGTTGTATAAAACTATTTTAGCAATACCATTTAAAAATAATATATATATATATATATATATAAAAAATAAGTTTGGAAGTATTTTAGTAATATAATCTTTAAAAAAAACATAGGAATAAGTTTTTCTAAATTTGGTTAAATATGAAAATATTTTATTAATATGGGTTGGGTTGGGTATGGGTTGGGTATGGGTCGGGTCGGGTGCACGGGTCGGAAAATTTACATTATGCATAACGAGGTCATAAATGGATTAATGGGTCAATTTGGGTCGGACCATTAATGACCCGACCCAAACCCGACCCCACCCACCCATGTAACAGCTCTATCCTCCATAGAGCCTCTCTTCCGCCTTATTCGTGGGCCCCTTTTGCGCCATTATCAACCTGTACTGCCATCTCGAAACCAAGCTGTTGATAAAGGGACCCACCTCAAGTATTACCGCATCGTTATTCACAATCATCATAAATTTACGTAATTCGATTCAAAGTGTCCATATCTACTACATAGTGGAACCAACATCAAATAATACATTGTAATTGAAGAATGAGAATTTCAATCATTTATAAGCTTAAATGTTCTACTCAGCTAAATTAAGTCAAAATCCACATAATTTATAATTAAACAATTCAATTTGAATGTCAAGTTGACGGCCCAAAATCCACGCGTCCAAGCACATCCGCACAGCCAAAGAAAGGGAACTCCGGAGCTTCTCTACTTTTTTAACCCAAAAAGCAAAACTTTTCTTTTTACTTTTATTTTCTTTCCTTTCTGGACACTTCTTGACCCCATACATAAAATAGATACTATAGGATAGGATTTGTGATCTCTTCTTTTTGTACGGCACATTAAAGGAGTCCTTTTTTAACCCAAAAAGCAAAACTTTTCTTTTTACTTTTATTTTCTTTCCTTTCTGGACACTTCTTGACCCCATACTTAAAATAGATACTATAGGATTTGTGATCTCTTCTTTTTGTACGGTTAAAGGAGTCCACGTGGAGCACTTTGTCAAATTCCTCTTTCTGGGTCAAACCTTGAAGAATTATCTAAAAAAAAAAAAAAACAAAGCCCAAGAAAATCCAAATTTAATTTAGATAAATGGGCATATTGAACCAAAATCCTCTAAAATCTTAACACGGCTCAAATTTGAGACACAATTTAACAAAATTAGCGAAGCTCGAGCTCTGATGATATATGTTATTGTCAATGTTGATGTCATATTCAAGAAGATGATAGTGAATGAATGTCATATTCAAGAAGATAATAGTGAATGGAAATCAGAATGTAAAAATGAAAATGGGGGTCTTCTGAAAAATTAATGTCCTCCGGCATTTTCTTCCCCGTTCCTTGTGTGTTGTTTTCTTGAGCGAGTGTTTGGTTGTGGCATTTCGGTAGGTGACCATGAGTGGACGGAGCAAAGAGAAGTACATATAGGTTGAGGATGTGGATTAAAGCAACCATAAAATGTACTTTTTCTTAATTTATTTATTTTGGAGTTTTCAAGAAGCTTCACACTGGAACACATGTTTCAAATGTTGATATTCTAGTTATTTTATATGTCATATTATCAGCTATAAATGTACGTATTCTAATTCTTAATTATCCGATACAAAAATAAAAGAGAAGTGATGGATGACGTTCCTTTATTTTGAACAAGGACCATAAAGTACAGGCACGCGTTATTACATAAAAAGAGTATAATATCAAATATCAAGATTCTCGTATCCGGTGGGTGCCGTTAATGTGAGGAAATTTTTGGTTAATATACAATCATGCAAAACATAAGGTGGAAAAAATATTTAGAATAAATACATATTTTGATAACGTAAATCTATACAATAATTTCTCTATACAATAACTTTTTCCGATGAATCACAACTAAAAATCACAGTGAATTGTAACAATGTGACAATGAATAAGCAACAAAACCGTAATCAAAAGAAAATTTAAATATCTGAACCTTTACAATATTATTCTAAATCTGTCGCACCTTTTTTATGGTCCTAGATTGAGAATTTTCCATATAAAAAGTCTTGATTTATAATGACAATTTCTTGGATCATTGTGAAGCGATAAGACAGCATGCGAAGTCTAAGCTCTAATTGCAAATGCTGCTTTATGCATACTTTCTACATGAAAGTTTACAGCCCTGCAACTCTAGTTTGGTCGATAAACTTGATTCACGAGGACTTTACATTTGTCTAAGTATGAAATGAGTACAGAATGCAATCCACAAACTACATCTTTCAGATGCATGTTTTTGCATGTATGCATGAGTATCAATAAACGACGCAGGTCAAACGTTGCCACGCATCGCACACGAGGTTGACTTTGTGCCTGCGAGTCGTGTCATAGACTTAGGATTAGATGGAGAGGAGCAAAGCCAAAAGAAGGTGTTCTTCGTGTGTACTCGAACGAGGCTCCGACCATCTAGAAACACGTACAATTGGACTTCAGGCGTGTTGATGGAGTCAAATATGATCCATCATTACATGCCATTAGTTTAAAGCTTTGTGACATTATCATTTTCTGATTTAGTGAATGTACGTTGTTGGATTATCATAGTTACTATCAAGTGACCATGGCTGCAAGCCCAGAAAGCTCCCGCTGCCATGGCCTCGAGCTCCAAATCTCCATTGCTCCACGAGCTCGATGAAACTTGAGCAGTCATGATCGAGCTTGATGAAGCTCAAATGGCCATTGGTGCGAGCTCGAAGAAGCTTCAATTGCCATGGCGCGAGCTATGAAATCTCCTTTGCTCTGCTCAAGCACAAGCCGAAGCCTAGACCAATCTGACTTCGACTCTCGTGATTGCAACTTTATCCACAACATAGCAGCAGCAGCAGCTCTTCATCACCTAGATGGGAAAATCGTCCAAAAAAACTTAAGCCTATTGCATTTTTGCTAATTTAGTCTTAAATATTTTAATTTTTCCAATTCAAACCTAAACCATTTTACTTGTTATCAATTAAGTCAATTCAATCAATTTTAGTCGGAAATTACTGACATGGTCAATCGATGCTGATGTGGCGCTTTTTAATAATATTTTAATAATTTTTACCATCACGCCCTCATTGCGCGAAAGTGAGGGCTTGCGAGGGCGGGTCCTCGCCTTGCCAAATCCGGCAAGGGCATCGTGGCCCTCGCCCAAGCCTGGTGAGGTGGCGATCAACTAGCCCTCTCTTGTGGCTGTCGGCCCTCAACTCTAGCTGGCGAAGGATAGCCAGTAACCCTCGCTGGCCCTAACCCAAAACCAAAAAAAAAATATTAAAATTATTAAAAAAGCGCCATATAAGTGCTAGCCAGTCATGTCAATAATTTCTAGCCAAAATTGGTCAAATAGACTCAATTGGTAAGAAGTGAAAATGTTTAGGACTAAATTAGCAAAATTGAAATATTTATGACTAAATTAGCAAAAGTGTAATAAGTTCAGGATTTTTTGGACAATTTTGCCTCCCCTAGATAGTCCCTAGCGAGGATGACTAACTAAGCTCCAGTCTCCCTCTCCCACACCTCTCATCCACAATTTGGCCAACGCCTTCACCAAGAAGAAGGGGGCAATGAAAATGATAATTCAAGCAAAGTTGTGATTTGGGAAATTAACACTATTATTTTAGGCATTGGTTCAAACTTGAGTTAAAGTTAATGGTCACATAGAAAAAACAATTATAAAAACACTAACATTGGCATTTTTAATTAGTCAAATCGGGCAGAGTTATGGGAGGAATTTCATTGCACAAATTTAGTAAATTTTATGATTTGATTGTACTTTTTTGAAAGTTTAAGAATTAGGTTGCACTTTTTTAATGACCTCATTTTAGGTAATGGTTCATACTTAAGTTAAAGTTAACAATCACGTAGAAAAAGAGAATAATAACAACAGCCACATCGGGTTTCTTAATTAGCCAAATTGGGTAGAGTTAAGGGAATGACTTCATTGTACCGATTCGATAAGTTTTAGGACTTTTGCATTTTTGCTGCTTAGGCCTTCTGGAGCGCTTACCAACTTTTATAAATTTAGTAGCACAAAAAAATGTGATTGGATCTATACGGCACCCGCGCATCAGATCTACAAAAGCATGCGCCAATATCAGTGTCCTTCCCCAATAAATTAAAAGGGAGCGTTCCCCATGCTTTAGCTTTTTAATTCAGCACGTATAACAAAAACGTATAAATTTATGTCTTTCATAATTAAAAAAATTCTAATCGAGCATTTAAAACATGTGTTGATAATCTCATGAGTCATCACCAAATCCAGTTTCTCAGAAGCTCCATCCGAAATCTTTCTTAAGTCTTCCACCACCCAAGCGGTCAAAATCAACCAATACATATAGCTCCCACTTTAATGTTCTTTTCAGCTCTTCACTCTTATTTCAGAAACCAAAATCATCCCTTCGATCTTCCACATTCAGTCATCTCAAACCTACAAATTCTAGCCAGAAACGAAAATGCTTCAGGAAATCTTCAGTCCATTTGAGACCGATCGATTCGATGCTCTGAAATCCATTTGTGAGCATCTTTTTGAAGGCGATGATGATAGCGTCGACACAAAATTTTATGCACCAACTCCTGCAAACATGTACTCAAGGAGTTCAAGCTTCAGCAATCTCTTACTGATGGAGAGTTGGAGCGAACTGCCCTTTAAAGTTGACAACGCAGAGGACATGTTGGTTCACGGCGCTATGTGCGACGCGATCAATTCTGGGTGGACAATGCCTTCAACTACAAATCAAGAACTTGATTTTGAAGTAGCGACTATTAATTACAACAGCATTGGTCCGGCTTCAAATCAAGAACTTAATGTCGAAGTGATGACCGTTGATTATAACAGCATTGGTTCGGTGACGGAGAAGAAACTAGAGATGGTGGAGCCGGAGGTACAAGTGCCAGTCGAGAAGACACATTATAAAGGAGTGAGGAGGCGGCCATGGGGAAAATATGCGGCGGAGATAAGGGACCCCAAAAAGAACGGGGCAAGGATTTGGCTCGGGACTTACGAGACACCCGAGGACGCGGCCTTGGCCTATGACCGGGCAGCTTTTAAGATGAGGGGGTCCAAGGCCAAGGTCAACTTCCCTCACCTCATCGGCGCAGCCGAGTACGAGCCTGTCAGGGTCAGCCGCAAGCGTTTTTCTGCCGAGCATAGCTCACCATCCACGCCCGGCGATGATGGTTTGGTGACCAGGACGAAGAGGAGAAAGGGAGAGGTCAATGTGGATGCTGAGGTGGATTTTCGAACTCCAATCCCCTTTCCCATATTGGATATTGGTTTTTGGAGTGGGATGAACAATTTGTACTTTGATCATGCAGACTCCAAAGACATGTTTTGATCAATGAGAAGTCAATCAGGCAATTTATGTTGTAGAAACTATCCATTTAGTGTTCCGATTTCATTTCCTTTGGAGTTCATCTTCGTCATTCGTATATTAATTTTTACTTTTTCTTCTTGGATTTTGTCTGCCTCGATGATTTGTTCGCTTAAGCACAGCAAAGTTGAGCAACAAATTGACAATATGAATTGCTCAAAACGGATTTCCTAATAAGCATTGATTTTAGAAAGATTGTTAGGTATTTTGCTAGGACCATGTACCGAGTCGCGCAAATCAGGATGGCATGCCGTGATTGATTTGAGTAGTTAATTACCTTGTGTTCCAGGAGAACCAAAGTACTTTTCCCAAGAAGAGCCTCTTACCGTTATAATTGCTTTAGGACAAAACTTTATGGGGAATAATTGAATTTGTGGTTAAAGAATCCAAGAAATATCTGCATTCTATGTTCACATTAAGAATTTGGGAATTCCAAAATATTTTATTGACATTGAGATTGCATGATTAGATAAGGAAATCTACCTCAGTCAATGTAAAATTGTCTTTAGAGGAGGATTGTCAATATGCAAAGTGTGCAAATAGTTGTCATTTTGATTGAGCTGAATGTTAAGTTAATGACGATTGGGTATGATGGAGATTAGTACCTTTAGCCGAGGATCCATTTTGCTATTAAAGACTTATTGGAAAACTCATCTATCTCATAATGACCAGACCTAACATATGTTACAAAATGTAGATTCCCAATCAATTCATACATGATTTAAGCAATCCCATATGAATATAGTGTTGAAATTCATGAAGTACTTGAAAAGATGACTAGGATTAGGAATACTTCTATCTTGGGATTACAATATTGACATGACGGCTTATTATGACATAGACTACTCAACTTGTCCTATGAGCAGGGGATCTATTACTAGACTTTGTGTTGACCTGGGAGAATCATTGCTTTCATATAAAATGAAGAAACAATCGACCATTTTATTGTGATAAGCTAAATGTGAATATAGAGTAATAGCTAAGACTATTGATGAAATGGTATGTATGCAATGTCTAATTTATGATCTTGGCATATGGGTAAGAGGACCGATTATCTTGTTTAGCGATAATGATGTTGCTTTAAAACTTGCAGCAAATCCAACAATTCATAAAAAAAAAATGTAATATACGGAAGTTGATTGTCATTTCATTAAAGACAAAATTCAGTAAAGAATAACCAAGACAAGATATATGTTGGATGACTCGAGACAATGTTTTCTCCAACATCAAATTTTCTGCAACCAAATTAAAGGAAATAAAATCAATGATTCACCGCGTACATATAGATAGACTGATCCGATCGTGCAAAGTTGTACCCATGCCCTGCATTTTATGTTTCTGAGAGTAACAGATTTAATCAGAAATTCAGGAACAAAAACCATTCTAATCATGAATCACAATGCAAAACTTTAGATTTTCTTTTCATTTTTTTGGCTGGTGTGCAAGCGACAATATTTGGTGGCCGTATAATGAGATAGGAAAACCTCATTTCCTCAATCAAGGTAAATCCACCGACATTTGCTAGCAGATTCCTAATGGATGCACTTAGTACATCGAGTCACATGGTAGATAATGTCCCATCAACTACAATTGAATGTTGAACTTTTGAAAAAGTGTATTCAATTAACATTACTAATTATTCTATTTTTAAAATATTTAATTGTCCATGCTATATTCGAGTGAGTAATGATAAGCTTGATGGAAGTGCATATTCTTAGATTATGCATGAGGTGAGTGGGGCTATAGGTTTTGGTGCTCGAAATCAAGTTCACCAAAGTAGTTGCATTCGACAAGTCTCTAGTACTTCTGATTAGAAGTAATTATAGCAATGATTCTATGGATTCCAATGGTGTTCAGCTCAATGTGGAGTTGTAACCAGAAACTTCTAAAATAGTGGATATTAGTTAACAAATCGACAAATAAGGTTCTTACAGGGAAGTAATGCCTTTAGATTTAATGGTTGCTATAACCACTGAGTTTGACAATGTGCATGTTCAGTCTCCTAACATACATAGATGCAATGGTGGCTTTGCTTTATGTCTAGTCAAATAGATTGTCTCTAAGAATCCTTGTATAGTAATTAAATGTGCAAGTGGAGTTGGTGCTCTGATGAGGTCCATAGTAATAGCAAGGTTCTAATGTGGCTTAGATTTGGAAGATATCTATGGCGAATGAACTCATTAGAGGCTGTGGGAGAGTAGTAGTAAAGTTGGAATGTTCAATGAAGCTATTGTAATTTGACTTGAAGATTGAGCCGAGACAGAGATTATTCTAATATGTTTTGAATTTGAAGCATGAACAAAATTTAAGTCTAGATAAATCGTAAGGAAATCCAATCGATTAGAGGAAAGTTCAAAAGTTAGATTTTGGACTTGGATATCCGAATTGGAATACTAAAGGAAAAGGCCAAACTTTCGCACTTTTTTTTGTGGGACAAACTTTTGGACTTGGTGTAGAGTGAAACTATTTAGTCGGTCAAGATAAAAAGGGAAAGTCCACGATTTGGGTTGACCGAAATTCCAACGGTCGGTGGATTTCTTTTTCTTTTCTCGTTAAAGTTGGCCACTGAATTTCTTTCTTGGCTATTATATTGTTCTTAGTCTTTGGTTTTCGTGTGGCCATTTCTCGTTAAAGTTGGCCACTGAATTTCTTTCTTGGCTATTTATATTGTTCTTGGTCTTTGGTTTTCGTCTGGCCATTGAAGCGCCGTTTGAGTGCTTAATAGGGGGGAATCTTTATGAAAGCACTCTTGTACGATTTATCATATGTAATTGAGGTTAAGAAACATTAAAAGTATTTAATTAACTTGAGCATAATTGTAATTTTCATAGATCGCTTGACTTATACTGAAATTCTTTGCTGCTCTTTCCGTAAATATAGGTCACACCATTTAAATCACATAAACCTAATGTTCAATCTATTTCTTTATTCTGTCTGTTTTATAGTGCGATCACTCTTGTGACAGGATGATTGGACATATCTAATTTTGAACAAATCAAAGTCCTTTAAAGTTTTATACACAGCTCAAACTTGAGACACAATTTAATAAACCCAATGAAGCTAGAGCTTCGACAGTACACGCCATTGTCAATGTGGATTTAATTTTCAAGAAGATGATAGCAAATGGACTCGAGAATGGCGAAATGAAAATCGGGCTCTTCGGAAGTATTAATGCCCGCAAGCATTTTCTCGCCCTTTTCTCGTGTGTTGCTTTCTTAAGAGGGTGTTTGGCTGTAGTTGCAGATTTTCAGCGGGTGACCATGAATGGACGAAGCAAGAGAACCGTGATATTTTGCCTAATTATTTTAAAAACCTAAATTATTAGCCGAATGCAAGGTTTAATATTAAATATTCTAACACTACCCTTCATGTGTGGAGAGGCAAATAGGGGTCTCAGAAGATTTGAAAGAAGAATGTATAGGTTGAGGATGTGGATTAAAGCAACCATAAAATGTGATTTTTATAATTTCTTCCTTCTTTTGGAGTTTCCAAGAAGCTTCAATTAAGGTTGAGGCTGGAACACATGTTTCAAATGTTGATATTCTAGTTATTTAATATATCATATTGTCAGCTATTATTCAATGTTTCTAATTCGTAACTATCCAATGCAAAATTAAAAGAAAAGTGATGGGTCACGTTCCTTTGTTTCCATTTTATTGAAAAAGGATCATAAAGTACAGGATGCATGTATTCGTGCATTATTATATAAAAAGTGTTTAATATCAGACATCAAGATTCTCGTATCCGGTGCGTGCCATACGCTTCCAACCAGTAATGCATAATGTAAGGAAAACTTTGGTTAACATATAATCAAGCAAAACATAAGGTAGATAAAATATTAGAAGAAATACAAATTCCGGTAACGCAGATTTATACAATAATTTCTTTATACAATAACTTCTCCCGATGAATTTTTACTAAATCATGGTGAATTGTAATGATGTGAGCAACAAAACTGTAATAAAAAGAAATTTTAAATTTCTAAGCCTTTATAATTTGATTTTCCTATATCACTCGTACCTTTTCTACAGTCCTCGATTGAATTATCGCCAAATTAAAAGTCTTGATTAACCAGGAAATTTTTTTGAAGCATTGTGAAGTGATAAGATAGCTCTTATTGTAGATGCTGGTTTATGCAAGTAACTCATCCAAATAATGATCTTTAAATTATAGGCAACATTAAAAAAATAAAAATCAAGTAAAGTATAGTTGATGTTGAAGAACTTGCTTGTCATCTTCTATTAGAAAAATTCCTTATGATGTTTTAAAGATGACAAAATAAATCAAAAACTACTAACGTGTTTTATAATTGAGTAACGGACTATGCAGATGATAGAATGTGTAAATGATATTGTCAAAAATTATACATGAAAGAGTTAGAAGACTGGATGAATTTACTCAGGCTGTATCCAAACCTTAAGGCTAAATATGTTTAGAAGTAGACTCTAAGGATGGATATGTTCAGACTTATGTTAAGATTGAAAAGTCTATTCAGATAGAACACACTCAGACTTTACATACAGAACGAGACATAAGTCTCGAACGTGACACAAATTCAAAATGTGACAATGTTCATAGCGCGATAGGTTTAGAACAACACAAGTATAGAATATGATCCAGAACGTGACGAAACAAGTGAAAGGGCTAGTATAAACACCTAGAGAGGGTGAACAGGTGTGAAGAAAAATTTTCGCAAAAAAACAATAGAAATATTTCACTTTTGAAACAGAATCTGAGGAACAATAGTCTTTGAACTAGTTTAGACTTTAGCAGTTGAATAGAACTACGAACAAAATAAAGAAGTTCAGGGAAGAGAATAAGAACACATAATTTATAGTGGTTTGGCTTAGATCAAGCCTACGTCCACTCTCCCATGCTGACAGCCTTCTGGCTGGTTTCCACTATGAAATAAAAGAGAATTTACAATCTTGTGATCTGAACTTCACAGTGAAGAGTCTCTACTACTATCTCACGAAGTCACACTATAAATCTCTCTCTCTCTCTCTCTCTCTCTCTCTCTCTCTCTCTTTCTTTTGAGTATAACTTTGAGCTCAATGTAAGAAATAACAAGTAAATGGGAAGCTTCAGACTTTGGAATTCTTCTTTCACGCACTCTATCGAATGACTAGAGATGTCTCGTTAAATACTCCTTCATGCCTTCTCGACCGTTAGCACTTTCCAAAGGAATTATTCCTATCAACCCATTGGACAGAATCAATCAAGGAGATCTCGAGTTGTTTGAATATTGTGATGAAAACCCGTCAATCATGTTCGCCCATACAATTAGAATCTTGGTTTCCATAAGTAGATACTTTCCAAATTTACTTGCCTTCGAAAAGATTTGATGTATCTAAATTGATTCCAATAAAGATAACCAATCTCGTGGGTGATATTTCCATCAAGAAGGCCATATATAACCTATACGAACTGAACCCTTAAAGAAATAAATATAATCTCGCGTTTGGATAAGTCTTTATTCTTCACTTGCGTTCAGTCTGGAATTTGTCAACTGCCCTACCCAGAAAGCCTTTTTTGGTACGGTACTGCTAGCCAGATAGGCGCTTATCGGAATTTCTTTTCTCAGGTTAGGTCTTGGCTCTTTTTTCCTTAGCCAACTATTAGGGGTCCGTTGGATTCTTACGGACAGCCCTAACTGTCGAGCTAAAAATGGCACCATATGGGACCAACTACCTCCTCTCATCCTCTCAACACTACCCATTTTTTTCCTTCTTTTAACTTGATGGTTCTCCTTGATAATCATTGTTATTTCTCCTTTTTTGTCTTCTCGGCTGGAATCATAAATGGTGAAAGTACTGGGTGCGTTGCATAATCCGAAAGGCATAACCAACCATTCGTAAAATCCATCCTTTGTTTTAAATGCCGTCTTCCACTCATCTCCCGAACGAATACGAATTTGATGGCTTGAGATGAGATCGCTAGTAAACCTTTTCTGCCATGGAAAGATAGAGCTATCCTGACTGCTCAAAAATGTAAAACATGAAACCCTTCCGCGATTGGAAGAGAGAGTAGAACCAAGTATTCTTGGTTAGTGGTTGGAACAAGATACTGGTAAAACTTGGAGGCTTGAACGAACTTCTTAATGTTCGGAGATCTTTGGGGACTAACCAATTGCTTTACTTTTCGAGAGAAGGTATATATAAGAGGTTATAGGTATATATCAGTAACTGGGACCTTTTGTTCTTCAGGCAAATATTCGATTTCATAGAGGTAATCCACTTTTAAAAATCCTTTTATTTCACCGCTCCCCTCTCCAACTAGTCGAGTTACTTGCGTACCTTTCAGTCTTCAAACCTCTCCTCCAAGAAAATGCTTGAGCTCCCCAAGTTCCTTTATTTGGAAGCGTACCGATAGATTTTACTTTGTTCGTCGAATTTCCTGTTTGTCATCTCCAGTGATGATAAGATCATCCACGTATACCAACACTATGTCCAGCTTGCCTTCTCGAGCTTAACAAATAGGCTGAAATCTGCAGGCGCCATTAAATATCCACTTTGAATTCAAAATCCAAATTCAGCAATCTTACCGCCCTTGGTGCTTGCTTTAACTCGTACAGATCTTTTATCAAATTACACACGTAATCGGGTGAGCTTTACTCTCGAACCCTTGTGGCTGCTCCATGTAAATCTATTACTTGCGTATCAATTAATTTATCCACTAGGTCAGAATGGGTCATTCTCTCGGGGAGGGCCAAGTTTTCTTTGGTCATAATTTGAGCTATGCCCTTTCGAAGAGAACTATGCAGTACGTCCTTGGCGGATTCAAATAAGGGATGGTTTATTAGTTTCTCTGGGGAACCAGTGTCTTCGTATTTTAGATAGAGCTCTTGCTCCCCCACTGCAATTTCACAAAAAGACTTTACAGTCTTGAGTAGAAGAAGTTCTTTGTTCATTCGACTTTCTAAAAAAAAGGATTCCCGGAAAGAAAGAGATTCCTTCCTGTAGGAGTAGTGAAGAAGTCTATTGAATTTGGGTTGGTTGTTGACCAACGAAAAGAATGGGAGAAAGATGCATAAAGAAGTGAAGCTCGACAACAACACGAGAAAGGCCAGTCACGGAACACATACTATATTTCGCATGTCTTGCAAGAGACGATTCGATTCACAATTCAACAAACGGTCTACCACTTTCTTTCTCTATCTTTAGATACGCAATTTCCCCTATTTAATGAGGAATGGGGAACTAAGGAAGTGTAGCGCCATCAGTGAGCTCGAACACCACTCTACGCAATTTCATTTGCGAAGAAAAAAAATGAATGGGATTATCGAATATATATCAACCATTCCTTCTATCTTATCTTGATTTGATTGCACTTTTTTCGCACTTAGGAGAGCTATTATATTAAGAGCTTTCTTTCCTACTCAGCTTGGGTCGTAAGTTAGCCGGCCATACCGCTTACATGCTATTGTAATCGGCAAGCCTCCCTTTTAGGGCTGGGAATCTGTCCATAGCGCTAACTGGTATTAGTGATCTTCCTTCCCGTCTTCTCTTAGCCCTTATACGAGGCCTTTTTAAAAGTCGCGATCTGAATAAAAGGAAGTTCGCTGGGTCTTTCTTTTGATCCCATAGGTGCTGGTTCGAGTCCAGCTCGTGACAAGGTCATTTTGGTCATATAGAAGGGTAGACGCCCCCCCTTTTGAAAGGGAGAAGGTTGGGTCATTAGGAGCGGAATCCTGGAGCAGCGAATCAATATTGACAGAGAACATAGAGTTGCATACGGAATGTCGGATGGGAATAGAGCGAATGGGACCAAGTACCCCAGGCTGGATGTAATTCATCAAAAGGGGGATCGAGACTTTGCAAATAGCAGTTTCAAAGGCTGAATCTTCCTCTATAGCATTTCTTTCAGAACCTTGGTCCCATCGCTCAATGCTGGCCTGACATCTAATTGCCCTGGGGGAAGGGCCCACTTTTCTATTGTAGTGATGGATGACTTCAAAGTCATTCTTGGGTTAGAATTCTTTCGGGAAACCAAGACCAGTGTGATGCCGAGTACTGGCACTCTTGCGATGCTTGGGAACAAGCCGTGCATGATCCCAGTTCGTTCTGCCAGAGTTGGGGAGAAGAGTCTCTAAGCCCTACGTTTCAGCCCTTTCTTCTTACTTAGAAATGGAATGAGCTGGTTCACTCCCGTCTCTCTATTTAATGTCGGCCTAAGGACTGAACTATTAGATGAAGCTGCTTTTGCTTTACGACCTCTTGAATCGATTCCCCCCTTTAAAGAGATAGATCCCCCTTTCCCTTTCATCTTTCTATTTAACTGGTGATCAAGTATCGACAAAAGATCTTATTAGCTTAGGGGTGTAGCGATAACTCGAGACCTTCCTCTCTTAGGCTTACCAATATTGACTAATTACAGAATCTATGTATTCCTAGATGCCCTCCAAGAGTCATTTCTGTGGCACTCGGGATCTACCACTTATTTAGTTACGATAGGACGACTAATCAAAATGGAGCTTCCTTTCCTGGAAGAGCAACTGAACTTGAACCTTCGCTACCTGGAGCCAGGTATTTCCTTATTCTAGATAACGTACGCATAGGTGATCTATTTAATGGGCTAGCTTCACTACTAAGGCTTGATTGCCCTGTGGGAGAAGTTGAATCTTTCTAGGTCGCATTCGATCTAGAGAAAAGAAAAGCTATTCTTCTTAGCAGTTGAACAGGAGCAAAAACAGCTATCAATTCTACCTAATCCACTGTTGACCACGGACTGACTCAAGCACCAAGACCTACTGTACTCTTCTTTCGACAACCGGTGAAATGGCTGCTTCTTCTTTGTCCCTCTCGGGAAGTAAAGCGGCCAATAGCATTTATCTTCTCTTTGATAGCAGCTATCTTTCTAAACAGGATAGAAAGATGATAGCCCTAAACAAAGTTGAAACGAAAGGAGCCCTCATCCCCACTCTTGCCATTTCGTCTCCAGTCGCCCAACTCACCCCTTCATTAAGATTTTCTTCTATCTCGACCCTTACCACATTTGAGGGATCTGATATAAATATGTCCTGAAGGTTTTGAAATAGGGGTGAAAAAAGGGCCTGGATCGGGTTTAACCAAAATAAAAATGAAAAACCAAAATAGTATTGGAGAAGCGATAGGAGTGATTATTGCCACCAGTTTACTAGTTGGGATGAGGGGTGCTGTCGGAGAACGAATGCCATAGAAAGGGTGATTCGGAGATAACTTGACAGATCCGAGATTAGAAGTAATCCTACATTCGTGTCGTATCACTCCCCTTTTTTCTTCCCAAATAAGATCTTTCAATCCACCTTTTGACAAAGTCCCGTTGGCCAGCTTGATCCCTTCCCCATCAATAATATATTCGATGCATTGAAATCCATTTGTGAGCATCTTTTTGTAGGTGAGGATGACAGCGTTCACGCAACATCTTACGCACCAACTCCTGCAAACATGTGCTCAAGGAGTTCAAGCTTCAACAATCTGTTACTAATGGAGAGTTGGAGCGAACTGCCCCTCAAAGTTGACAACTCGGACGACATGCTGGCATACAACACTACGCGCAACGAGTTCAATTCCAGGTGGACGATGCCTTCAGCTCCGAATCAAGAACTTGATTTTGAAGTGACGACCATTGATTATAACAACATTGGTCTGGCTTCGAATCAAGAACTTGATTTCAAAGTGACGACCGTTGATTATAACAGCATTGGTTTGGTGAAGGAGAAGAAATTGGAGATGGTGGACCAGGAGGTACAAGTGCTGGTCGAGAAGACACATTATAAAGGAGTGAGGAGGTGACCGTGGGGAAAATATGCGGCGGAGATAAGGGACCCCAAGAAGAACGGGGCAAGGATTTGGCTCGGGACTTATGAGACACCTGAGGACGCGGCATTGGCCTATGACCGGGCAGCTTTTAAAATGAGGGGTGCCAAGGCCAAGCTCAACTTCCCTCACCTTATCGGGTCGGCTGAGTACGAGCCTGTTAGGGTTGGCCGCAAGCGTTTGTCTTCTGAGCCTAGCTCACCGTCCATGTGCAGTGATGACGGCTTGATGACGAGGATGAAGAGGAGAAAGAGAGAGGTCAATGTGGATGCTGAGGTGGATTTTGGAACTCCAACCCCCTTTCCCGTATTGGACATGGGTTTTTGTAGTTGCGATGAACAATTGGTCCTGTAATCATGCCAACTGCAAAGACATTGTTTTGATTAATGAGGAGTCAATCAGGCATTTTATGTTGCAGAAACTATCAATTTAGTGTTTTTATTTCATTTCCTTCGAAGTTTGTCTGGAAAATCCGAAATCCTACCGTCCCCAGCTCCCTCTTAGACGGGTACTCGTTTCCTCCATATGCGGAGTAAAAACACCTTCACGTTGTATGGAAAGTGACTAACAAAAGCGAAAAAGTTAGTATAATATGAAAAGGTACTAACCACAGTAGTTATAATTAGCATTTGGTTGCTTGTGAATCTTATGTGATCTATCAGCTACAGTTGTATCTAAAAACCATTATCATCGAAAGTTATAATTTGGTGTTATTCTCAAATAACTTTATTTTAGTACGCATAATTATGTACTCCACTTGCATACGATTTTAGAGTAAAAAACTACTGTTGTATCAGACTCTGTTTGTTCGTTACAACGTCCATTTGGTAATTATCTTATGGCTTCTTTATATTTTAAGTGTTGAGTTTTACAGATTTGCGGGGTTCAGTCCAAGTTCAATATCTATTCCATGAAAAGAGCTAGTATTAAATAGTTAGCTATAATAAGAGAATTATAATTATAATTACTTACGCGTTTGAGTGTTTCCGACACGTAAATTAAAAAAAAAAAGTCCACAGTATTTATAAATAAACAATTTAATTTGGACGTAAAGCTCACGGGACAAAATTCATGTGCCCAACGACATGCGCACGGCCAAAGAAAGAGAACTCCGAGCTCCTCCCCCTTTTTGTTCAGTGTCCGTGCCGCTTTGGACGGAAAAGAACCCAAAAAGCAAAATCCATACGTAAAATGAAAGAATAAATATGACAGAATTTGTGATCCCTGCCTTTAATACGGTCAAAGGAGTCCAGGTGGAGCTTTTCTCGTCAGATTCCTCTTCCTCGGTCAAACCTTGGAGAACTATCTCCAACAAAAAAAGACGCCCAAGAAAATTCAAATTGAATTTGAATGTATTAAAATATATGCCAAGTTCGAATCCCTAAATAAGACCTAATCCGAAATGAATTGTAAGGAAACCCGATTGATCAAATAAAAGTTTGAAAGTTAGATATGAACTTCGAGATCTGAATTGGTATACTAGAGTAAAATGGACAAATTTTCTTATTTAGAGTAGGGCCTAATACCCTTGAAAAACCTCCAAATTTAGCTTTTGTCCCAATTTCACCTGTCCCATTTCTATCATAAGTTCTTTTTTCTTTTTTCGTTTGTAAAAAAATTTCAATTTTAACTTATGTCCTAATTCTACCATAATTTTTTTTGTCCTATGAAAAACATGCAACTTTAGGTTTTATCCAATTTTACCTTTCAGCTCGAGTTTTACCCCGAAATTTTTACAGTCTTATAAAAAACCACAAATTTTTACTTAAGTCACGAATTTGCCAACATTAACCTTCAATCGAAAATTTATCGCTAACAACCAAGAGATAGAAAAATCCCAAGCACGAGTTGTTCGAACGTCCTGAGCATGAGCTCTCCAATCGTGAGAGATGGAACATTCCCAAGCATAAGAGATAGATGAGTGCAAAATCCCTAAGGGTGATTTGATGGAGGGCTAATAGAGAGCAAATTTGAGATTTAAATAAAAATTGATGATATTTTATGAGATAAAAAAATGCTTAAGGTAGAAGTGATAGTTGACCTAAGTTAAGCGTTTGTTATGATACAAAAGAGAGTTTAGAGTAGAGTTAGGATTTGAACCAAAATTTGGAGTTCTCTATGAGACAAAAAAAAAAAAGTTTATTATTGAATTGAGACTTGACCTAAAGTTTTAAAAAAAAAAAAATTATGAGATAAAAGGTAAAATTGAGATAAGAACTAAAATTAGATATTTTTTAGGGTATTAAGCCTTTGGAGTAAAGTCAAATAATTTAGTTGGCCATATAATGTCTTTCATGGCAATATATATTGTTCTAGGTCTTTGGTTTTCGTGTGGTCGTTGAAGCGCAGTATGAATGCTTGATAGTGGGGCTTCTTTGTGGAAGTACAACAAGTTCAAGCATGGAAGCCTATAAAATTTCATAATAAGATTTATTTAATTCTTTTATGAGATTGAGATTATTTTGTGGGCATTATAGGGTTAAATATGTTTGAGTTATTGGGTGTAATTAGGGATTATGAAATACTAATATTATTTGAGTGGTTCGAATCTACTTGTAATTTCTATTATATCACTTGATTTATTGTGGAAGTCTTTGTTGTTATTCCTATGGACATAAATCACACCAATCAAATCACGTAAATCTAGTTTTTGATTTATTTCCTTATTATGTCACTTTATTGTTTGACCGCTTGTTTCCGCAATAAGATGATCTGGCATATCAAATTTGAACAAATAAAAATCTTAAAATCTTTTAAAGTTTCATACACGGCTGAAACTTGAGACCCGGCTTAACGAAACCGGCTAAGCTTAAGCTCGGACGGTACACATCATCATCAATGCCGATATCATTGTGTGTTGTTTTTTAAGAGTGTTTGTTTGCAGACTTTCGGTGGGTGACCGAGAATGGACGAAGCAAGAGAAGTACATAGAGGCTGAGGATGTGGATTAAAGCAAACATAAAATGTACTTTTTCTATATTTATTACTTCTTTTGGAGTTTTCAAGAAGCTTCAATTAAGGGTTGAGGGTGGAACACGTGTTTCAAGTGTTGATATTCTAGTTATTTAATATGTCATATTGTCAACTATAAATAAATGTATTCTAATTCTTATTATCCCATACGAAATTAGAAAAAAAGTAATGAGTCACGTTCCTTTATTTTTTTTAAAAAAAATTATTGAACAAGGACCATAAAGTTTAGAATGCACGCTCAAGTGCATTATTACAAAAAAAAAAAAAAAAATTTTGATATCAGACGTCAAGATTCTCGTATCTGGTGGATGCCGTACGATTCCAAACGCACAATGTAAGGAAAATTTTAGTTAATATACAATCATGCAAAACAAAAGGTGGGAAAAAATTAAAAGAAATACATATGTCAATAAAGTAGATCTATTCAATAATTTCTTTACACAATAACTTATCCCGATGAATTTTAAGTAAAATCACAGTGAATTGTAATGATGTAATATAAAACGAGGAACAAAATTATAATCAAAAGAAAATTTAAATCCTTGAACCTCTACAATATGATTTTTCTAGATCTGTCATACATTTTCTACGGTGCTCGATTGAATTATGGCCAAACAAAAAGTCTTGATTAGTAAAGACAATTTTTTGGATCATTGAGAAGCGATAAGACAGCATGCGGAGTCTAAGCCCTAATTGCAAAAGCTGGTTTATGCACGTAACCCATCCAAATAATTATCTTTATATTCTGGGTAACATGAAAATTAAAATAAATTCAAGTAAAGTTCAGCCGATGTTGATGAACATGCTTGCGCTCTTTCTACGTGAAATTATACAGCATTGCAACTCTAGTTTGGTTAATAAAATTGGCACACAGAGACTTTACATTTGTTAAAGTAGGAAATGAGTAAAGCGTGGAATCCACAAACGACATTTTTTCAGATGCGTGTTTTTACATGCTTGCGTGAGCATCGCACACGAGGTTGACTTTGTACCTTCGAGATGAGTTTTAGACTTTAGGATTAGATGGAGAGGAGCAAAGTCAAAGGAAGGTGTTCTTTGAGTGTCCTTGAAGGAGTTTCCGACCATCTAGAAACACGTACTCTTGGGTTTCAAGCGTCTTGATGCAGTCAAATATGATCCATTACATGCCATTTGTGTAAATCTTTGCGAAGATACATATGTATGACCTCGGTTGGTATGTAACTTTTGCTTTACGTAGCTTTATCTATGGGTGTGCAAAAGAACCGAGACCCATCCGGAACCGGACCGAAATTGTCCGGAACACCGGTCCGGTTCCCGGTTCCAATTTATGGGAACCGGTGGATACCGGTTCCATGAGCGGATCCGCCCACCCGAACCGAACCAATTATATTATAACAATATATTAATTTTTAATATTAAAAAAATTCGAAATTAGCAAATCTAAAATTTAGGGCTCCAATCACCGTCTTGTCTCAATTCACTACTTTCCTACTCCATCTCGTCTTTCTCAGTTCATAATCTCCCCGAGCTCCCTCTTCCTCTCCGATTCACCTCCGGATCTACTCATCTCCCTTCGAGTCCTAGTCCGAATTCTGTGAAACAGTGAGTTGATTCTCTTTTCCTCCCTCGAACTTGAACTCTCTCTCCACATCGTCACCACCTTCGCATTCATTGTCACTATCGTTCTCTTCGTTGTTGGGCTCGTCCCGCTTCTACCTCCCCTCTTCCTCTTCCCCCTCCTCAAGCTTCTCCCCATCATCCTCATTTTTGGGCACAAGCAAACTCCAGATCTAAGAACGGCTCATCGTCCCCGTTGCCCTCCTCATTGTTGGTCTTGAGGGAGGAGTGGGAGATGGCGGAGGCAGTGGCGAAGATGGTGGTGGTGGCCAAGATGGAAGCGGAGTGAAAGTCGCGACCGCCGCCGCCGCGGACACCGCCGCGGTACTAGTACTTGAGGAGAATAAAGCTACCATGGTCGGGAGAGCTAGAATAAGCAGATGTGGGGAGGGCGAAAAGGGGAAGCCACGGAGGTTGGGCTGGTTCTATGGATCCACTCGGGAACCGGACCGGACAGGTGGTTTGGTTCCCGGGAGGATCCATGCAACTAGCGGGTGGTTCCCAGTTCCAATTTTTCGAAACCGGTTCTTAGCGGGCTGTTCTCGGTTCTAGGTCGGGAATCGCCCGTCCAGACCATGCACACCCATAGCTCTATCCATTTCCTTACGATGGAAATCGGACGTCCATGCAAAACTAGTGTGGCTATTACCAAACAACAAAGAAATGAGTTTCTATCGTCATTAAAAAATTAAGAGTAGGTTAATGGAAATCCGGACTTCTTGAGATGCCCTAATCACAATTTGAACGGTCATATATTTAGCAACATCATCATTTTCGGTTAATCAAATGGGTGAGTTAAGGGAGATACTTCATTGCTTCAATTAGGTAAGTTTTAGCACTTGATTGTATTTTTTAAAATTTTATGACTCATTTGCATCTTCGTGACGTAAGAGTATTGGTACACTTATTCCATTCTTAAATGAAAGTTTTTTTCTTTTTTAACATTTACCCACATTATTAAAAGGGATATGATGCAAATAATCTAAGAACTTCGACCCAATATGTAATATGTTTTCCTAAAATTTAAATTTGTTCACTGTGGTCCTAGAATTTAGCCAAATATGCAATGTGGTCTCCGAACTATTGATTTATTTAATGTGGTTCTTGGACTTTTGGTACTTATTCAATTTAATCTCTAATTATATAAAAATATTCAATGTTGTCCCTGAACTGAAATTAATGAAATGAGAATATTGAACATTTTCATATAGTTTAGGGACTAAATTGAAAATGTACTAAATATTTATGGATTATATTGAACAAATTAAAAGTGCAATGATCACATTGCCTATTCAGCCAAATTTGAAAGATCATTTGTATCATTATTTCTTTCAAAAACCTACTGACAAAAAAAAAAACCGAATATTTATATAGAGAATGATACAATTCTGCAATTTTCTTTTGAATCACATGCACAATATGTGATTGTGATGACCATAATATAGATACAAAAGCATGCACCAATAACAATATCTTTCCCCAATTAAATAAAACGAAGCGTGCCCCCTACTTTGGCTTTTTAATTCATTATGGATCACAAAGAATATATCAAATTATGTCTTTCGTGATTAAAAAAGTCTAATTGAGCATTTGAAACATGTGTTGAGAATCTCATTAGTAATCACTAAATCCACGTTTTTCAGAAGCTCCATCTGAAATCATCCCTTCGATCTTCAACCACTTAAGCTGTCAAGCTCGACCTATATATATATCTCCCACTTTCATGATCTTTTCAGCATTTCACTCTTACTTCAGAAACCAAATCATCGCTTCAATCTTCCACATTAAGTGATCTCAAAGCTACAAATTCTAGCCAGAAACGAAAATGTTGCAGGAAATCTTCAGTTCCCTTGAGACAGATCAATTCGATGCTTTCAAATCCATATGTGAGCATCTCTTTGAAGATGATGATGACAGTGTCAACGCAACATTATATGCACCAACTCCTGCAAACACGTACTCAAGGAGCTCAAGCTTCAGCAATCTCTTACTGATGGAGAGTTGGAGCGAACTGCCCCTCGAAGTCAATGACTCGGAGGGCATGTTGGTATATGGCGCTAGGTGCGACACACTCAATTCTAGGTGGGCGATGCCTTCGGCTTCGAATCAAGAACTTGATTTTGAAGTGGCGACTATTAATTACAACAACATTGGTCCGGCTTCAAATCAAGAACTTAATGTCGAAGTGACGACTGACCATTATAACAGCATTGGTTCAGCAGCGGAGAAGAAACTAGAGATGGTGGAGCCGGAGGTACAAGTGTCATTCGAGAAGACACATTATAAAGGAGTGAGGAGGCGCCGTGGGAAAAATACGCGGCAGAGATAAGGGACCCCAAGAGGAACGGGGCAAGGATTTGGCTTGGGACTTACAAGACACCCGAGGATGCTGCATTGGCCTATGACTGAGCAGCTTTCAAGATAAGGGGGTCCAAGGCCAAGCTCAACTTCCCTCACCTCATCGGCACCGCTGATTACGAGCCTGTCAGGGTCAGCCGCAAGCGTTTGTCTACTGAGCTTAACTCACCATTCTCGTCCAGCGGCGACGGTTTGGTGACGAGGACGAAGAAGGGAAAGAGAGAGGTCAATGTGGATGCTGAGTTGGATTTTCAAACTCCAATTCCCTTTCCCATAATGGGTACTGGTTTTTGGAATGGGGATGAACAATTTGTACTTTAATTATGCAAACTGCAGATACATATGTTTTGATCAATGAGAAGTCAATTAGGGAATTTAGGTTGTAGAAACTATCAATTTGATGATTTGATTTCATTTCCTCTGGAGTTTGTCCAGAAAAACCAAAAACGTACTCCATCCCCAACTCTGTGGCCTATCCGTTTGATATATAAAGATGGTAAGCTCTACGGATATGTTTCTTAAGTTAACGGGTTAGTGCTCATATGCCTCATGTCTCCAATTGGTACAATGTGATTTTCTGTTTTTTTTTTTTTTTTTTTTTTTTTTTTTTTTTTGGGTCTTGTATCTAACATTACCCTCATGATGTTTTACATCATGGTATCTCGAGATCTGGATGAATATCCGTATGAAAAATTTTGAGAGCTTGCTTAGGTCAAATTTCCTATTCTTGAAAGGAGGAGAAAAACACCTTCAAATCGTAAGAAAGTGACTAGCAAAAGTAAAAGAGGAGTATAAAAACATCTCTGTGTTAATTCAATATGAAAAGCTATTAACCACGGTAGTTACAATTAGCATTTGGCTCCTTGTGAATCTTTCGTGATCTACCAGCTACGGTTGTATTCTGGAACCACCAAGAATGAAAATGTAATTTTGTGTTATTCTTATATAAGTTTGAGATTTTTAATACATAGTGTGGCGATAGAATAAAGATAATAGCTCAAACCGAATTTCTCAATAAACAACATGATAGAACCATGTACAGCTGTACGAATCGTGATGGCATGCGATGATTGGTTTGAGTAAGCAATTACCTTTTGTTCCAAGAGAAGCTACAAAAATTTTCCCAATAAAACATCATTGTCTTGTGTCAATTCAAACAAAATTTAAGGATTAATCAAGCATCTAATATTTGTTCCAATTGAAAAGCGTGTCCAAACCCTAAGCTCTCGTGGTTACTTGCTATGACATTTTATAGGTGTGAGTGCTCGAACTCATTTCAAAAAGGGTAAAATGCCAAGGGTCATGTATCATGCTCATTATGGAGACATAATAGTAAGAACAAAAAAATGTAGATGACAGTAAAAAAGAACAGAACAGAAGAATGTCACAATGACGTTAGTTTCTGATGTCTATATTTATCGAGGATAGATGTTATTTCGAATTTCACAATTTACTTGGTCCAATTTGTCTTGCACAAATTAGATATAAATTTTTTTTTTAGGCAAGTGTTTTTCAGGAACAATGAAGCAATTTCGGCTGGACGTTCCAAATGAGGCAGACCACCTCTTATTTTCCTTTTTTTTTTTCTTTTTTTATGTGGATTCTAGAATACCTTAAACATGCTTTTTGAACAATAGAGCCGGTTAAAGTGCATAGTGACTCCCACGCCCTGCAAGGAGGCAGGGCAAAAGTCTGAGAATGAGAGTTAAAGTAGGAATATAATAGGACTGACAAAAAAAAAGTGCACGGTGATAAGACCAATCCCGGTACCTAGATTTGGGACACCAAAGGTCATGCCTACTACCCAAATATGGGGCATCACGTGTGGCGTTGTTCCAATCAAAGGTCAGGACCCGAATTCGGGGCTTCGAGGCTAGGACCTGATTATGGGACCTAGGGACACCCGACGTTAGAGACTCGGCGAAGGACATTGGGTCCAAGTCCTAGCTTGTGGGCCGTGATCCAAACTCTTGAGGTCCTAATTTTGGTCCCAGAGTCTAGGATCCAACCGTTAGGGTGCTAGGTCCACCCCTCCAAGTTCAAGGTGTGGACCTCGAGGTCGATGATTTGGATGATGGGATACTCATGACAACAATGGGGAGATTAAATTAGAATTTGAAAATTAAAATTTGACTTTTAAGAAGTGTAAATCATTTTTTGATATGAAAGAATATATAAATTTTTTGTTGATTATAAAAATGATTTTTCTTGAATCTTTTTCAAGCGGTTCCAAAGGATGATATGAAAAGTAATTATTTGTTGATATCCGATTTCTCGCGTGATATAAATTAAAATGAAGTTCTTCTCATAAAGATGTCATGTGACAAGTATTGTAAATTATACCAAAAAGGTGGCAATTGCATAAAAGAGTTGGTAGATTACACCAACTATTTACTTAAAATAAAGTTGTCAATCATTCAACCAATAATTTTCTTAAAACTGACTAATCCTTTTTGAAACTTATTAAAAAACATCTGTATATTACAGAACAATCCAATTCTGCAATTTTCTTTTCATCACATGCACCCCACACATCAGATCTAAACACCTAAGATTTAAACGCCAAAGGGTGCACCGACATATTATTGTCCTTCCCCAATAAATAAAGTGGAAACTGCACATGCTCTGGCTTTTTAATTCAGAACGGATAATGAAAAAAAAAAAAAAAAAATATACCAATTTATGTCTCTCGTGATTAAAAAAAGTCTTAATGGAGCATTTGAAACATGTGTTGAGAATCTCATGAGTTATCGCCAAATGCACTTTCTGAGAAGCTCCATCCAAAATAAGCAGTTTGATTTGTCATATATATCATATAATATAGAAATCAACACGCTCCAGCAGTCAAGCTCAACCTCTATATATAGCTCCCACTTTTTGCACGGTCTTTTCAACGATTCCACCTGCTTCAGAAGCGAATCCATCCCTTCAATCTTTCTACAATCAGCTATCTCAAAGATACAAATTCTAGCCAGAAGCGGAAATGCTTCAAGAAATCATCAGTCCCTTTCAGGCCGATCAATTCGATGTTTTGAAATCCATCTGTGACCATCTTCTTGAAGATGACGGTGATAGTTTCAGCGCAACATATGCTGCACCATCTCCTGCAAACATGTATACAAGGAGTTCAAGCTTCGGCAATCTATTGCTGACTGAGAGTTGGAGCGAACTACCCCCAAAAGTCGACGACTCGGAGGACATGTTGGTGTATGGTACTCTGCGTGATGCGCTCAATTCCGGGTGGACCATCCCTTCGGCTTTGAATCAAGAACTTGGTTTCGAAGTGATGGCCATTGATGACAACAGCAATGGTCTCGCTTTGAATCAAGAACTTGATTTCGAAGTGACGGCCATTGATTATGACACCATTGATCCAGTCACGGAGAAGAAACCGGAGACGGTGGCGCATGGGGTTCAAGGGCCGGTGGAGAAGACACATTATAGAGGAGTAAGGAGGAGACCGTGGGGAAAATATGCAGCGGAGATAAGAGACCCCAGGAAGAACGGGGCAAGATTGTGGCTCGGAACTTACAAGACCCCCCAGGATGCGGCATTGGCCTATGACCGAGCCGCTTTTAAGATGAGGGGGTCCAAGGCCAAGCTCAACTTCCCTCACCTCATAGGTTCAGCTGAGTACAAGCCTGTCAGGGTCACCAAGCGTCGATCTGCTGAGCCTAGGTCGCCGTCCACATCCATTGGTGATGGATTGACGAAGTGGACGAAGAAGAGAAAGAGAGAGATCAATGTTGATGCTGAGGTGGATTTTGGAAATCCAATCCCTTTTCCCATATTGGAAATGGGTATCCTGAGTGGAGATGAACAATTTTTATTATGATTGTGCGAACTGCGAAAGATATTGTCTTGATCAATATAAAATCAATCAGGCAATTTATCTTGTAGAATCTATCAGTTCAGTGTTTTTAGCTTTAGCGATTTTTTACAAGCAGAGAAATCTCGCCTGCATTCAATATGCAATCAATGTTACTGCTGACGAAATCCTGGTCATGAAATATAGTCAGAGAATGTAGTCTTGATCCTAACTTGAGGAAGTTAATAATGCCGATGACTCTTGAGATCATTCTCAAGCCCCAACCACATTCATAGACCTTTCTTTCCTTCACGGTTCTCAACTCTGGCTATTGTGGGGTCAGCATACATCACTGCCCAATCAAGATGCATCAATTTTCAGAAGCATTTTGCTGCCGAACTGACAATTTCTGAACTTTAATGATCAGTTCCATGATTCTCCTGTGGTTTGTGTGTGTGATGTAAACACAATAGCTGTAAGATTCGCAAACTAATCTGATATGATCGACATTTATTTTCTAAGTAGATAACTTCTTCATGTGCTCGTAAAGTAAACTTTGACGTAAATGTCAAAAGGACTCAAGCAAATGAAAGCGACGAAAAAAAAAGGAAAAAAGAAAAGAGTTTCTGGAAAACAGTTTAGGCGCGCACGACAACCATTCTGTTAAAAATAGTTTTCGGAATAGAAATATATTTTTCTATTTCTATTTCTAGAAGAGTTTTTAAGCAAAAATAACCGTTTGATAACGATACAAAATTTCTACTCTAAAAATAGAAATTCGTTTGATAACGACACAAAATTTCTTCCTTTCGGACGGCGGCAGCGGCGACGACCGGCGACCTTTAATATAAAAAATAAAAATAAAAATGATTTATTAACAAAAAAATAAAGAAAAATAAAATAAAATAAATCATAAAAAATAAAATAAAAATATTATTTTATTTTAAATAAAAATATCCTTAAAAATAAATTTATATTATTTATTCTATTTTATTTTATTTTAGGAATAAATTTATTTTAAAATGAATAAAAAATAAAAAAAAAATAAAAATAAAAATAAATTTATTTAGCAAAACACTCAAGACAAATAAAAATAAATTTATTTTTATTTATCATAAATAAATTATTTTTAATAAATTTATTTTAATAAACTCAAAATAAAATGATAAATAAAAATAATTTATTTATTTTTAATAAAGTTACTTTTAATTTATTTTTAATAAATTTATTTTTATTTTTAAATGAATAAAATGAATATTTTTATTTTTATTTATTTTTATTTTTAATAAAATGATATTTAATTAAATTTATTTTTAACAAATAAATTTATTTCGATTAAGTTTATAAAATTTATTTATTTATTAAAAATAAAAAAAATTTATAATAAAAATTAAAAATTAAAAATAAAAATGAAAAAATGATATTTTTATAATAAATTTTATTTTTAAAATGATATTTATTTATTTTTAAAAATAAAATGATATTTATTTATTTTTAAAAATAAAATGATATTCATTTATTTTTAAGGATTTTTTTAATTTATTCGTAAAATAAATATTTATTCGTAAAAATAAAAATAAAAATCATTTTATTTATTCGAATATTTTCATTTTAAAATGATATTTATAAAAATAATTTATTTGGCGACCATGGGCGACGGTGAGCGATCGATCGACGGACGGTGGTCGGCGGCGACGAATGAAGGACCGATTGACGAACGATGAGAATAATTTTTATTTCGATTTCTATTTCGTAAATAGAGAAGTTGAAAATTTTAACTTCGATTTCTCTTCCAAACCTATTTCTGGAATAGAAATCTATTCCAGAAATAGAAAAACTGAATAAGTTTATCAAATGGATTTCTCTTCCAGAAACAGGTCTGAAACAGAAAAACTATTTCTGGAACAGAAATTTTGGTTATCATGCACCCCTTAGTGGCAGAGATTATCGTGCAAACACTGGCAACCACCCACGTCAAAGTGATGTCCAATTTCATCCCTTCTCCTCCCCCGTTCATTCTCTTGCTCTCGGCGCCTCGACAAATCTCAATTATGCAATTTATCCATGGAAATGAGGTCTCCATCAATGGTTGAGTTTTATGAAAATATCAAAAGAAACACCGTGCGGGATAGAGAGATTTTTCGGTAATTTCATGGTACAATGTTCCAATCCATGCACGCAGACCAAGTTGGCACGTGCTGATTCGCTCGAGTGGGCAACAATCTCGTGTTTTCGGGAGCACCTAAAGGTTCCTCCGGTCCGACCAAAGAATTCTTTGGGAGCACCTCTTCCGCTTGAAATTTGCAATTGCTTCAAGACACAAAAGTATTAATTTCTTCAACAATTCAAACGAACTCGCTGTTAATCAAGCATTGTGACTATAAAAAAGAAAAGTCAATCCAAACTCAGGTGATGGTCCCCCGCACGTACTTTCTTTTAAAAGTATAGGTCAAAAAAGACTTCCATCTTTTTTGTTGGTTACACGTGATTGGTGGACAAGATTACTAGCTAAAAATAACAACAATGTGCCCCACGCGTTGGTTTCCAAATTTGGAAAGTACACATTAAATTGACCCAAAAAGAAAAAAAAGATGGGAATTCAAAGAGCTGAGTTGTTCATAGCAGCCAGACAGAAAGTAAGAAGCGGGTCAAATTATTTATCATGGAAATCATGTTTTTAATTCCTTTATTCACTTAGTCCAACCGACAGATAGTCAACGATGTTAGGGCCAATGCTTAAGCAGTACCCTGTTGACTCATTGAATGGAGAATCATATCACAATAAGTAAAACAACCCTTCTTTTTCACAATATTTTTTTTTTTTCGAAATTGCTATGAAGTGGTTTGATTTGATAGTATCCATATAGTCAATGGATGAGTAAAACGCATAATTTAAATTATGACAGTCAAATTCCAAAGAGCAATATAGCGTAACCGTCATGTATGATGTCGTAAAAAGAGTATCTATTAGTTAACCAGCCATGTATATTGTTACCAAATGTTTATATGATTTTGATTTGGTAGTTTGTAAATGAAGCTCATATCTAACTAAGCCGATCTGATGAGTTGAGGGATGTTGTGCTTGGTCTTGGACCCCGCATTTTAAAAGCAGCCAAGTCGTAGGCCAATGCCGCATCCTGAGGTGTCTCCTAGCGCGTTTCTTCCCACCCCGAGTCAAGTGCATCTCGCAGCGCACCATACACGATCATGTCCTCAGAGTCATTGACACTTAGCGGGAGGTCTTTGCTCCAACTCTCCGTCAGCAATAGACCAGTGTTGCCATAAGTAGATAAACGATGCAATGTCCAACCGGATAAAAGGTGCAACGGAAAGGAGATAAACGTCAATGGGACCTATAAGTAGCTGATTTCGGCTTCTGCCGGACCATCCCGTAGGCAGGCGGAGAGAACAAGATTCCTGCCCTTGTTTTTTGTTTTCATTTTGTTTATATAAGGCTAGAGTGCATTTCAGGAAGGAAGCCTCTTCAGAAGAACCAATCCTAGAAACAAAAACGTGGCAAATTGAGACACGTGAGTGAAAAACGTGCAGAAACCAGTAGAGGAAAAGAAAGAGCCTGGACGGTGAGCTATAACAAGACGGATGAGCAAGAAATCCATCAGATCAACCCACTTGGGAAACAATCATACAGAAACCATATGATGTTTCGCACTGCGACATTATTTGAACAATGGAAATCCGACATGCGCAACAATTGAAATCCAATTCCGACACCTTTTTATAGTGTGAAATTTACCAATCGACCTAAAACTTAATTAAGCTCGAAGACAATCGAAAGATGAACCTGTATTAGCCACATTTTGTGTACTATTCCACTCGACAGCTCTAATGAAACAAGATCAATACTCGAGAAACAAACTTATATAAAAAGGAAAGCAAAATACAACCAATTCTACCCAGCTTGCATATAGCCGACGCCAAGAAAATTTACAGGAGCTCATCCTACTGATGCTTAAACCAAACACCCTCATGGAGATCACGAAACAATTTAATCCTATTGACAACCCTGCGCTTCCGCAAACCTGCGTCCTGGAAAAGATTCTCTTCCATCGGCTAACTTGTGAGTCTCAAAACTGGCAAGAAGTCCCAAGCCTCTGCCTCTGCCTTAAGGTAGCAGACTTCCTGTTGTCGAATGCTGGATGCAGTTTTTCTTGGAATATCTTCAGGAACAAAAGCCATTCATCCTCCCTCATGTCCGCGAGATTCACAAAGCTCGCACTTGCAGGAAGCTGCTCATTTGCACTTTTGTGCCCTGATGACGTGTTAGCTGACTCAGCAACATCCTCACAGTCAATATCAAATTGAAACTCATCACCTCCCAGGTCCGGTTCCCAGTTCCATGGGCGGATCCATCCACCCGTCCACCTGAACCGGACCGATTAATTTTTAATATTAAAATAAAATAAAATTACTAATTAACAACAAACCCTCGATAGTCGATAGCAGCTGTCCTGTTGCCTCTTTGGTTCCGTCTCTCTCTCTCTCTCTCTCTTCCCCCAATCGCCATTCTGATTCCGTCGACGGAGCTGCAGCGATCTCTGCGGGGGATTGGCTTCGCCGCATTGTGCTCCTGCCCGGCGGATCTCACTCCCCGTCCGGCGATTCACACCGGCGCGCTCCAGCCTCCGATCTGTAAGTGTCCCCCCGATCTCACGCCTTTCCTTTTTTTTTTTTTTTCCTTTCGTCTCCTCATTCGAGGTTCTTCTCGTTGATGATTGGAATCGGCATCGCCGGATTGGCGTGACGGACCCGCGATTACTTGGTAAAATTGGCATCTTCCGATTCGTGACTGTTACGCAATATGTGGGGAGGGGGAGAAAGGCTGTTGATGCTGGAGTTTGTGCGAAAGTAAGTACTTGATGAGAAGGGGTGTTGATCGAGTTAAATAGTACTCTGCTGTGAGTGCTTGTGTGTGGGAGATTATATGAGGTTCCACGGTGTCGGTGCATTTGTGTCGACTGGCGTGCTCTGTGACTTGCTTAACATAAACAACTCCTTGTCTTTTTTTTCTGTACTGAGTGGTGACACTATCTTTTCATTGAGGGTGAAACATTCCATTCGATGAACTGGAAATATGAACTTGTGAGGAGAGAGACATGAACCGCATGAGACTAGGTGCCGCCTGCCGTCTGAGCAGTTCTTAGTTAGGTCGCTGCTGCCATGCTTGTGAAATACTTGATTGCTGATTCCAAGTCACTCGAAGTTGAAGATGGTCTTGATGGATTATGAACAACTTAGAGAATTTATCTGAAATGGTGTCTCTAAAACAAGCCATGATAAGGATTACATGGTCCCGAGGCCCAAAGGCCATCTTCAGCTGTCGCTTTTCTTGTTGCTTCAGTCTTGTTTCTAACTACCATTTTTCCCTGATGTGGTTCCTATGAAACTAAGGTTTCCAAGTTAAATCTTTCCCACTAGCAATGAGGGAGTCCGTTGAGCTAAGGTATTCTTTGGTATTGGTAAATCTTTTCTTACAAGTTGAAGTGGGAGGAATATATGTGGTGAGATTTTCAATAATTGTTTGAGTTCAATTTTTACTAATGTTGAGCAATCATCTATTAATTATTATTTTACTTTTGGGAGATTTAGAAAGTGATATTATTATTATCCTCTGTAACCAAAGGATGAATCTGCCCTCTGCAGCTTAGGATTTACGAGAAGGATGGGAAGGCCACTTCCGCTTGAAATCATCAGCAATAACAAAATATGTAGTGGAGGGACACACTGAAAGTTCTCTATGTACTCCATGTTCACATTGTCAGAAACATCGATTATTTTGTGAAATTTGCAGCTTGCCCATCCCTCTTGTAATGAGTTTATCAATTTTCAAATATATGTTGTTGCCGTTTCCGTTGTTCCTGTTCTGCCGATTTAGGGAATAAAAAAAAAAAGGTTCTTATTGACTCTTCATCTTCAATCGAGTGAGACCGGTTCCATGGATCCACCCGGGAACCGGACCGCCGGTCCGGTCCGGTTCCCGTGTGGATCCATGCAACAAACGGGTGGATCCCGATTCCAATTTTCGGAACCGGTCCTTAGCGGGCAGTTCCTGGTTCTAGGTCGGGAACCGCCTGCCCGGACCAATGCACACTCCTAAGTTAAACAACCCTTCTTTTTCGCAATTTTTTTTTTCAAAATTGCTATCAAGTGGTTTGATTTGATAGTATCCATATAGTCAATGGATGAGTAAAACGCATAATTTAAATTATGACAATCAAATTTCAAAGAGCAATTTAGAATAACCGTCATGTATGATGTCGTAAAAAGAGTATCTATTAATTAACTAGCCATGTATAATGTTATCAAATGTTTATATAATTTTGATTGTAGTTTGTAAATGAAGCTCATATCTCTGATGAGTTGAGGGACGTTGTGCTTGGTCTTGGACCCCTGCATTTTAAAAGCAGCCCGGTCGTAGGCCAATGCCGCATCCTGAGGCGTCTCTTAGCGCGTTTCTTCAGCCTTCTTCGTCAGCCCCTCCTCCTCCGATACATCATCAATGATGCCATGATCAACTGGCAGCATCGCTTTGAAACCAAGCTGTTAATCAAAAGGGATCCACCCTGAGTCGAGGGCATCTCGCAGCGCACCGTACACGATCATGTCCTCGGAGTCGTCGACCCTTAGCGGGAGTTCTTTACTCCAACTCTCCGTCAGCAATAGACCAGTGTTGCCATAAGTAGATAAATGATGCAATGTCCAGCCGGATAAAAGATGCAACGGAAAGGAGATAAACGTCAATAGGACCTGTAAGTAGCTGATTTCGGCTTCTGCTCCGGCTTCTGCCGGACCGTCCCGCAGGCAGGCGGAGAGAACAAGATTCATGCCCTTGCTTTTTGTTTTCATTTTGTTTATATAAGGCTAGAGTGCATTTCAGGAAGGAAGCCTCTTCAGAAGAACCAATCCTAGAAACAAAAACATGGCAAATTGAGACACAGGTGAGTGAAAAACGTGTAGAAACCAAGAGAGGAAAAGAAAGAGCCTGGGCAATGCTCTATAACAAGAAGGATGAGCAAGAGATCCATCAGATCAACCCACTTGGGAAACAATCATACAGAAACCATCTGATGTTTCGCACTGCAACTGCATTCGAACAATGGAAATCTGACGCGTGCAACAATTGAAATCCAATCCCGACACTACCATTTTTATAGTGTGAAATTTACCAATCAACCTAAAACTTAATTGAGCTCGAAGACAATCGAGAGATGACCCCGTATTAGCCACATGCAGGGTACTATTATACTCGATAGCTCTAATGAAACAAGATCAATACTCGAGAAACAAACTTATATAGAAAAAAGGAAAACAAAATACAACCAATTCTACCCAGCTTGCATATAGCCGATGCCGAGAATATTTACAGGAGCTCATCCTACTGATGCTCAAACTAAACACCCTCATGGAGATCACGGATCAATTTAATCCTATTGACAACCTCCGCTTCTGCAAACCTGCGTCCTGGAAAAGTTTCTCTTCCATCGGCTAACTTGTGAGTCTCAAAACTGGCAAGAAGTCCCAAGCCATTGCCTCTACCCTAAGGTAGCAGAGTTCCTATTGTCGAATGCTGGATGCAGCAGCTCCTGGAATATCTCCAAGAACAAAAGCCATTCATCCTCCCTCATGTCCGCGAGATTCACAAAGCTCGTACTTGCAGGAAGCTGCTTATTTGCACTTTTGTGCCCTGATGACGTGTTAGCCATGAAGCGGTTTTCCTGCATCATACCAGAATATTTGGGTTGCTTTGGACACTTTTTACCCAAGACGGTCTTTTTCAAGGGCAGGGGAAGTTTTGACACTGAGGGAATCCTCTCAAATGCCTCAACCTCGGCAACATCCTCCCTCTTCTTCTCTTCTTCATCTTCACTCTCTTCTTCCTCCTTGCTTCGCTTCTCCAGTCTAGACAGAGGATTCCTGCCATTGCTACCTATTCTAAAATCGAAATCTGCTCTGTACATACAATCATCCATGGTCATCTTTGGCATGAAGCCTGACTCAGCAGCATCCTCACAGTCAATATCAAATTGAAACTCATGATCTCTCAGGTCTGCCTTGGGGAACAAATATCCCTATCAGCTATAGACCTTCTTGCCTCAATGCACACGACCTCCAGTTTACTTGGTTCCTCCTCACCGCTACAAAATTCTCTGCTCATCATTTCACCAATTTCAGCAAGACAGAGGCCGTATGCAGCAGCTCTCTTCAGGAAAATGGTGCAGAGGGTCAGCACGCGGAGACAAGCTTCTCGGATCATGGGAAGCTCTTTCCGCAGCATTTTCCAATCATCTCTATAGTCCAGCTTCTCTATATACTTCAATTCACCCTCAGAAAAAGGAATTGAAGCCTGGGGCCAATGAATCCACTCAAAGTATGGGTCCTCCAAAGTTTCTGGCAAGCAAAGGCCATGATCAATAGGAATCAGTTCCACTTGACCAAACCTTCCTATGCTGTTGAGTTTCCTTACTAAAAGGTTCCCCGCATGCCTATCCGTGTTAAAAATTCTAATGTCTAATATTCCAATTCGATGCACAGCAGAAACAGGAAAGCTTAAGGTGCCATGATCTCCGGCATCAAAATCATGAGGTATGAACTGCTGAAAAGATGCTATCTTGCTAACCACTTTCTTTTCATTTGGCTTATCAGGATTCACTCCATCATTAATATTGAAGATAAAGTGAGTGATCTTTACCAGAGCAGTTGGAGGAACATTAGCAAAATGTTCAGAGTCTAGAAGATAAGCTGCAACCTCTCTGATCCCTGATTCTCCAACTCGCACGGATCTCTTCACGCGTGGTTGTCCTAGAGCTTTGCCGACAAAGCCTTTAGGATTATTGGGGGCAGATGGTTCTTCATCAGTCGGCTTAATAACAGCAACACGATCACCTCTGCTATTTCGGAAATAGTATACACCTCCAAGACCACCGTGAACAGGAATTGGATCAACCCCCATGTCAATTGCCTTGACAATGTCCTTCACCAATTGCTTGATTCTATCAAATCGATTTGACCAGCCAAGTATTTCTATCGGACCACTCTCGTCTCTTTGCTGGATATCCCTCCCGGTTGGTGAAAGACAAGGTGTCGATGAGCTCCTAGAAAGAAAATTCCGTGTAAGGAGAAGTGGGGAATTGTTTAGGACAGCACTGAGATCATTTTTCAGTACCTTGTCCCCAAAAGTCAAGGAGCACTGTTCTATAGGGAAATTAAGAGCGATCTGCAACTGCCTTTTCAGAGTGTGGGCATTATCGCTGCGATCCAGCTCCACACCCAACACACAGCCCATTTCAGTCTGTACGAAAACCTGTCTCCTCCCAATAGGTTGCTTCCCCTCATTTCTGTTTGGCCCGCCGTACTCCCTGCTAAGAGAGCTCTTCAAAAAAGCCACAGCCATCTGAGTCTGGACGGGGCTGTCTAGCTCGCAAGACAAGAAATGGAGAGGAGAGCTACAGCTTTCGCAACCAACAACAGGGGCAGCAGTTGAAGAGCAACTCCCTCTCGAGCAACTAAAATGCATGAACAGTGCACGGATATCAGAGAACAGAGTGTGCGAACATCTAGCTAGTAACAGTCACACATCAGTTACATACCAGTATCAGTTCACACTTCAAGAAAGGTAACTGCAACATTTCCATCACGAGTTCGTCAATGCAGCAAGCACCAAATTACACCGCAATAAACACGGCATAGCAAAAACATACTAACTAGGGATCAACTCGAGAACAATCTCGCCGCGCTGACATTCCACGAGAATGGTTTTCTATGGATGTGTAAAATGCCTCACTTAAATTATGACGTCAATTTTCAAAGAATAGTATATTGTAACTGTCACGTGTGATCACATGGGAAGAGTAATTACTAATTAACTCAGTCATGTATAATGATACCGACTGTTTTTGTGACTTGAATTTGATCTGTTGTAATAAAGCTCGTGGTTTTACTTGAAGTGCTTCCAACAAAAACTGAACACTGATTTAAGTTCTCTCCTCAAAGCCGTTTCTCACACCGTGCCACAACTTCCGTTGCCAACGACTCTGATATTGCCTTATCCACAGAAATGCCACCACATCAGCTGTTCACTATTATATGCCGACGATGTCTTGGAGCTTTCATTGAGATCTCGCCAGGATCTAAGTCATCACCGTCAATCGGCGACGACCAGGTCTAGAGGTGGGGCTTTCAAGCCTAGGGACCGCTTCACCAAATCTCTCCTCATCATCGACTTGCCATAATATTCTTTTCGTCAAGAGGGAACTGATGCATTCTCACTGTCGTTTGGAAGTTAGAGATGTTCTCTTCATTAAATAGAAGAAGATAGTCCATGGTAGTGATTACATGTGGGATACTTGTTTTAAAGAAAAAAAAAAGATAGAACAGTCTGCTTTCGCTGAAAAACAAAAATAGACAACCTGCTTAAGTATTGTCTGCGAAAAGGTAAAATAAGGCTACATTGTGGAAGCTGGAATGGAATGATCATCAATCCACCTATAAGCATACAGAGACCCGTCCATCCACCGTCAATGTGCCTCCATCCAAAATCGGAAATGTTGCATTGAAATCCTTGGCTTGGCTTGACTTGGCTTGGCTTGGCTCGGTTCGGCTCCTTCACTGATTTGAAGTCCTAAGCAAGCCATAATTGCTAGAGGTGTCCAAAAACCTGACCCGATCCGATCCGAAAACAACCTGAACACAAACCGAACATGAAACAAATTGAGTACATGTTTCAGGTCTTAATCTTGTTCGGGTAACGATTATAAAACAGGCAAACAAATATGTTTCGGGTCGGGTTACGGTTGGAACATTGTTCGCCCCTGACACATTATTGACTCAGAACACGTTCTCTCACCCAAACACGTTCTCCTCCTCCTCTTTCTCGGAAGATCCTACGACGAACCCAAACACGTTCTCCTCCTCCCTCTCAGAAGACCCTGCGAGTCGCAGGCTACGGCCACCCTGCCTTCTCCCAACGACTGCGCCTTCCAGCGCCTCGACCACCCCAAGCTCGCCCTCCAAAGCTCCCGGCATGCTGGCCAATGTCACCGTCTTCGAGTTTGTCCGTCGCCACCACCGCCGACAAGGTCACACTCACCAGGGACTGCCCCGTCTCCAGCGACCTCGAGCCCTGCTGCTGGGAGTTCCTACCCGCAGCCAGCTCCGACGCGCCGCAGTTCCGCGTGGTCTTCTGAGAGGGGGGAGGAGTAGGGGAAGCGACCCCGATTTTTGGTATCCTGCTTTGTATAATAAAAGTGCGAATTGTGGAGATTCTGGTTCGTTGTCTTGGATTGAAGGGAAAAAGATATGATTTTGCTTTTGTATAGATGATGACTGTTGAGGATGATTCATATGAGCTTGTTGCTCTGTAACTGGATTGGTTAAGACATTTGACTCCATGATGATACACTCTCTGGACACTTTTCGTGAAATAAATATGAGTGATGCTGTGAATGGACGTTGATATTGATGAAATAGCATTTATTCGATGTTTGCAGTTGTTCAATCCTCAGATAACAATCTGCTAGCGACACCCTGAAATTATATTGGGAGAAGAAATGCGCATGAACTTGTCTAATATATAAAGTTTGCAGTTACCTTTTTGACATTGTAGATGCAGAGTTTCTCTTGATTCTGCATCACGAGATTGTAATGTTGTCGATGTCGAAGTCTCGATTTTCACAATTCATCCGTAAACCAGAAGAGAAAATGTAGAGAACGAGGTGAGAGCTAGGCAAAATCAGCATCCTCCGCCATGCCGCATGGTAATTCATTATGATTCATGATGAGAAGAAGCTCCAATCCAGAACTCGGCACTGTCAATGCTAAGACACGCAAGAGAGGCTCCCGCCATAAGCTCAGTCGCATTCAACTTGATAACTCATCGGTAGTGCTCGAACGACTGTTACCTTCGTTCGCCAAATTAGTTAATGTCGCAAACCCTCTTTTTGCTGCAATGGCTTCGGATCTTGGTTGCTTTGCTACATTTACACCTCGTTATTCAGCTGGTTTCTCCTTATGCTTTCACAAAACAGCTCAATCTTCTCTCCTTTAATATAATATCCCATATACAAACTGTGCAACGGGCGGCATGTTAACAGGACTGATTTCACACTACCAATGCCACTGGGTGTGAAATCAGTGGCATTGGTCGACCCAGACCCGACCCGAATTAGTGCTTTTCGGGTCCGGTCAGAGCACACTGCCTTATGATTCGGGTCGGGTCGGGTAACATTAAAACCCGACCCGACCCGACCCATTGACAGCCCTAATAATCGCTCGATGTGGCAGACGGCGACCAAGGGTCGGCCAACCGGCACTTGGGGCTGATTCTAATGGGCTCGTCCTCAGCTAATCCGATGAGGTGAGGGAAGTTGAGCTTGGCCTTGGAGCCCTGCATTTCGCAGGCCATTGCTGCATCCTCACACGTCTCGTAGGTCCCGACCCAAATCATGATGGCTCCACTCTTTTCTTTTGATTGGAAGGGATCTGTTGGAGGGTCTCTTATCTCTGCTGCATATTTACAGCCTCATCCTTCCCTTTTGTCTTTTTATTTTTTTATTTTTTTTATTTCATACGGTTGTCTTATTAAGTTTAATTAATTCAAAGGTTGTTTTTTATTATTAGCGCATTTTTGTTTTCTTTTCCTCCTTACTTCACCAGCCCCTTATTTGTTCGGTTTTAACTTTTATGAATATCATCGATGACGCGATGATCAACTGTTTTTTTTTAAGACTATTTTATATATACTTGTCGGATTGAGAAAGAATTAAAGTGATCATTTTTCATTTTCCTTGCTTTGAAATCAAGCTTTTGATTGGAAGGGATCCACCCCATGTCGAGTGCATCATGCAGGGCGCCGTACACATTCATGCGCTCAGGGTCGCCGACCCTTAGCGGGAGGTCTTCTCTCCAGCTCTCCATAAGCAAAAGACCGGTGTAGCTCGAGCACGAACAGTACGTGTGGTCGTCAAGAAGATGATAGCGAATGGACTCGAGAACATTGAAATGAGAGAAGGGTTCGTCGGAATCAATTTACGCGAGCATTTTTTTCTTCCCTTTTCCTTTTGTAGGGCTTTTGTCTGGGGACTGTATTGTTGCAGACTTTCAGTTGGTGACCATGGATGGACGAAGCAAGAGATATATACTTTTTCTTTAATTTATTACTTCTTTTGGAGTTTCCAAGAAACTTCAATTAGTGGCTAGACTGGAACAAGTGTTTTATATGTTTATTTTCTAGTTGCTTAGTATATATTTGTGGCAGTTGTAAATTAATGTATTTTAATTCCTAATTATCCGATGCAAAATTTGAGAAAAAAGGTCTGGGTCGCGTTCCTTTATTTTTTATTTTATTGAACAAGGACTATAATAAACAGAATGCGTGCATGCGTGTATAATCGAGGAAAACAAAAGGTGGAAGAAATGTTACTAGAAATGCATAGTTCGTGCTATAAATCCATCCAATAATTTCGTTATGCAATAACAGGGACAAGATCATAATAAAAAAAACTTTTACGATATGATTCTTTAGATATTGCGCCTTACCCCTCTTTGAAAGGAGAGCTCATAGAGCTTCTCTATAATGATTTGGGATTTTGGACCTTCAACTAATCACCCATTCAAGTCTATTATTTGCCCCTACAAGTTATGAGTTGGTTTGCACAACAATGATATTTTTGAAGTGATGGGGAATCAACACTTGTAGGATTCGGGAAACTGCGATCGTCCTTGCTAAGCATCTTGTCACCTACAAAGGAAAAGAGTGGTATTAATCAAGCTATGTTCAAGCATGAGATACACCATTTTCTTCAAAAGTCAGGTGATCCTTTTGTCTCAACTCCTCTATATCTCCTCGTTTGCCGGTGGCTTGCCCCACTTTGTTACATGTCAGTGGCGTGCATGAAGTTTTAAGAGCGAACACTTCTTAACACTCTTGGAGATGACATCGTGCCTGATCGATATAAGATTAGCCCCCCATTGACCCTGTCTACCTCTGTAAGTTTCTTTGCTCAAGAGCACATGTGGAGATGATTGGTCTCCGCCATGCTATTGGGTTTATGTAATCTACATTAAGTACAACATCATACGTTAGCATCTGAATGAATAGTGCGGAGTTAAGACAAATGGGGCCTGATGGCAATCCTCCCTTATTAAATTGTATCTCAAAGGTATGAATATTTCAAGGCAGTCTTCCGACTCGGTTTGCACAGAAAATGGCTTCTCTGACCATCTATAAAATTCAGGGTTTTATTCCTCCACTAGATCATCGGAATTTGTCTTGCCACCTCATGTGCATTCTGAAGTCACAAGGTTTTATTTATTTTATTTATTTTATTTTTTTAGATGTATTGAAAATTTTGACTTCCACAAATTTTGGAGGGATTGTGCAGAGGCCCAGCCTTCAAAGAGATTTGATCATAGGGCCAATTGGTGTGCTTTCACATGCCCTCAAAACATGAAAAGTTCTCATGAACTTGCAATTTATTGAAAGGAACGAGTTACATTATTGAAAACGAGAAACCAAAATCCGAGAAAGTAGGAAAGACTCCTATGTAGAGGAATATGCGGATAATTAAACATGCCCCTACTCTGGGTGATTCGAACTCATTCTATCATCCAAATCCTCATCTATGATAATGGGAGTATTATTGGTTGCTCGGACATTTTTATCACCTTCAGCTTTGCCGGTCGAATTAACATTAGTGGGCTTTACCCGGTTCATTGGGTTTGCCCTTGGAGGAGGAGGTAGAGTCGCAAAGACCTTCTCCAGCTTATCCACGCGATCTGATAAACGTTGCACTACATTGTCCAACTCGTTCATTCGACGTCGGAGGGGTGTCAGCCCATCACTCTTTCCTTCGAGCGCCAACTTCTTGGTCATTTCTTCCACGCAATCTGACAAGTATTGCTTGATCATGATTGGGAGACGATGTAATATATAAGAATGACAAAGAAGATAGAACACATACAGAGATAGCGAGGGTACGAAGATACAAAAATAAGCGCATGAACATGTGAGGTTTAACCCCTAAAAGTGGAAAATTCAATAATCAAAATAGTAAATAAATTACTCAGAAGATTGAAGAACCTGAAATGCATGAGCAAGCAGGAATGGATGTGTATTCAACACTCATTGAGACAGGGATTCTGCAAGTTTAGACCTAGAAAACAAACATGCGATGACAAATGCATTTATAAATGAAAATGTTGATGAATTTGACTAATGCATGACCGAAGCTATTTTGAGATAACTAAGATGTAATGTCAATTCATTCATTTTTGTGTTTTCTTCTTTATGAGATGAACTCCCTAAATGCAATATGGACACGACTCAGATAATGCTATGATTATATGCACTCATCTAACATGCATTGATGAAGTAACGTAAAGTCCTAAATGTCGTGCATGCTATGCTATAATGAATTAACTATATGCAATGATAGGGGATCAATTCCTAAAGCTAGCGATATGATATTCCGTGAATGCTATGACATAAGATAGAATTAATCATGGATCGATCCTAGGATGCAAGTTATATGAAATGCTATTTTTTGTATTATATTTATGGTTACGAAAACAGCAAATTATATCCTAGGACCCTATATGTGACTAACTGACTTTTATTAAAAGAATATCGACTTAGTGATGCTGACTCTTTTCATATGTTTCTTTTTATGATATGCAATATGAATGATGCAGGAAATGCAATGACTAATTACTCGAATCTTCACCACATAATTAAATGTGACTTTCTAGATGACATACATTATTTTTTTTTCTCTTTTGTTTTCAATTAGTAGAAACCATGAACTACCCTAAATCTACATGTACTCTAACACTAAAATGCATCGCCCTAAGATAACAATTATGAACTTGCGCTAAATTCTAAATATGCATGAGACAATGACAAGCAATGTCGATGTATTGAAATAGAGGGTATGATCAGAATTAATCATATCATTGATTGGAGTTCAACCTTAGTGCCTAAAGGTCCAAAAGGAAAGGATCGGATCAAATCATGATAGCATAAGCTTCTATTAACTAAAAACCTGCATTTAAAAACCATATACTAAAATGAATTTAGACAAACCCAGCTTATCTTGAGCAAGGATTAACCTAAGACAATCGAAGCGAGGAAAGGTGCGACGTCTTCTGGTGGGTATTGGCAAGAGAGTGTAGCCGGCGAACTATGGCAGCGAGGATTGACGATCATTGTTCAATGCCGGAGTTTGCAAAAGGGGCTTGCCCGGGGAATTAGCGGCTCTTGAACGTAATGGCGAGGACAGATGTTAGCTAGAAACGCCACAGACAATCACCAGTGTCGCTAAATGACCACCGGTGCCAAGCTGCTTCGCGGGGAAACCTGAAAGCTTGCAAGGAGGTCTGGAAGACCTACTGGGATAAATGGCCGTGGCAGGATTCGCCAGACTTCTCGGCCGAGCTGCTGTGCGCGATGGCAAGGCTTGTCAGCAAGCCGACGTCCAGTTGGTCGCTGTGCCTGGAAGTCACGGCTGAGCAAGGCAGAGGCACGGCAGAGCTGACGTTGGCATTGATGAGATGAACGACCACGTCGGGGCAACGTCGCAGATGGAGAGTAGGATATGGTGGCTTGTCTTACGGGCTGGAGGTGCGGCGGCGGAGCGCGGAGGAGAGCAACCGCGGATGAAGATTGCTCTTGAAATGATTATGCCCGCGGACGTTAGACGATAATCCTAACTTTTTCATTTAAACCTCTTTAACAACCAGGAGATGATATCGCATTTCTATGGAAAAATCTCCTAACAGCCCGGATGTAAATTGTGGGAAAAGAGATCACATCCGCTGATTTTTGTCATCTTCGTTGGGGAAAAATTCAATGGCTCAATCTCTAATTGCCTCGTTATCTTCTCTTGATCACTCACCGAAATCCCAACCTTCATCCCATCTCCAAAATCCTCTTCCATTTTGCCAGCCCATTGTCAGATTCCCACCGAATTGATCTCTTTAGCGTTTCAAATTCCGATGTTTCCTCTCAAGCTGTGGATATTCTCGCTTTGCCGATCACGATTGCCTTTCTCTCCTTTTGAATTATTGACCGAGATAAAGAGGTCGTGACGGCCAGCTATTTATGGGAGATGGATCCTACGTGCGCTTGTCCGTGCATCAGTCCATGGTAGCATCGAAGGGAAGTCACATGATGACTTAAGCAAAAAGAATGCAGATGTGAATGATGCAAGTGACATTTTTATTGTTTGTATGAGTCGGGTCAACTCCCAATTTTCTTATGCAACCTAAATAGCTAAATAAGTTACTAAAATTTTAATGTCAACAATCTAACAACCTAATTGACACCTAAATTTCCTTTTTACTCAATCTTCTAACGAGATAAATATGATTTCTTGGAACTAGCCGAAAATAAAGGAATGCGTCGTAGATTTCATTTCATTGAAAGGCAATCGATGACACATGCCATTCACAAACTATATTTTGTCAGACACATGTTTTTGTAATGCAAGCATGATTCTCGAATAATGTGGCAGGTCAAATGTAGCCACGCCTCACACACGAGGTTGATTGTGTACCTTCGAGACGTGCATGAGACTTGGAATTAGATGGAGAGATTGTTGACACTATTCATTTAGGTTTTAAATTACATAGAAAATTAGGGATTGATTTTAACCCCTAGCAAAAATAATTTTCATTCAACTACAATGCATAACTAGTATCAATTAAAACTTTAATTTTTAAAAATTTATTCAAAAAATAAAAAAAGAGGAAGAGGGCCGGGCCTGGGCTGGCCCGCCCCCTCTTCCTTTTTAATCTTTCCCTCCTTGTTCCCCCCGCGGGCCGGCCCACCTATCCTTTTGCCAGCCCGGCCCCCTTCTCTTCTTCTCCTTCTCTCGTCCCTGCTCGGCTTGGACGGTAGCTCGGCGACAAGGGCAGAAGGACGACGCAAAGAAGGACAGCGTACGTGAAAGGACAACGAGGAATGTCGCGCACGACGCGGTCAGGACGGGCTGGCCAGCAACGGCTGGCGTCGGACACGGGGCTTGGAGAGAGAGAGAGAGAGAGAGCCGTGAGTGAAAGGGAGGGAGAACTAGAGTCCCGGCCAACTTCTACCCCTCCTCCGCCTCGAACAAGTGGTAAGACCCGGCTGGTCTTTTTTTCTTATTTTTCTGATTTGGGTCGATTCCTCGAGGATTCCGGCTCTGAGGCGCGCGAGGCGAACGGACGTGGCCCAATCTATGGATCTCGCCCACCATTCGCCGCCGCCGAGTCGGGTAGAGAGCACCACCAACAGCCCCCGTTTGCCCTGCTTTGTGCCCTGTTTCGGCTCGTCGGACCGGGCTTCGTCGTGATACGGTTCGTGCGAGTTCCAGCCCCCATTTATGTCGTGCTAAGCTTCATTTCGATCTCTGCTTATCGAATGCTAAGCCTCTCGGCGCGGTTTGACTCCCAATTAATTCAATAGTCTCCCTTCAGTCGACGCCCGTCATGTGTTTGTAAAAATGCCCGAACCGAGTCATGTAGATTTTCCGTGATTTTGGTCTGGTTCTAAGCGTTTGTTCGTTATTTGATTTGTGGACTTTCATTGTCATATGTGGAGTCGTGCGCTGTTTCTTTTGCGTGTCGTGTGTGCATCCTGACGGACGGTCCTTCGATTGAGTCAAGAGCGGATACGAGCCGGCCCATGGCCGTTCGTCTCTTCTGTTTTCATGGGTTTTAGGAATCTGGGCTCAACTAGAATTTGTTAAGTTCGGGTCGATTTCGAGCTATATTTGGACTGGTGATCTTCGGGCCTGATTTGCTTTAGTCTGGCTTCAGAAAACTTGGGCTTAAATTGCTGTGCAGTAGGGTTAGTGCAATTAGAAGAGGAGGCCGGTCCCGGTATATTTGGTCTTGCGAAATAGGTTTATTCGGGCCGAGCCTCAGGGCCGGTCCGATTTCTTGACCCAACACGGACCTAGAGGGTCCGGGTCGGACCCAAGAGACCTAGTCCGAATTCCTTTTTAACAATATTAAAACTCATAAAAAGAAAATCATGAAAATTCTTAAAACATTAATTAATTAATAAAAATCATTAAAAAATTTAAAAAAATATAAGATATTAAATATAATTCATAGAAATTTTAAAAATTCAATAACTGCATAAAAATACAAAAAATCAAAAAATCAAAAAATTTTAAAATTTTGGAAAACTAAAAATTCATAAATTTTTTTGAAAATCCCAAAAAAATTCCAAAAAATTTAGAATTCCCCAAAAAGCTTTAAAATAGTTTTTAGATGATCTTCTCTTAAAAAGGGGATCCTTTTGTATCTAAAATTGTGCCAAATTGTCCTTAGAGACGAATGCCCTTGATTACACACTTTTCTTATGTTAATTATGTTTTCCATTTAGCTTAGATAGAGGCGGCATGCTCCTTATTTGACAATGCTAGATTCTTGCTCTCCTAAAGTAATTTTTTCGATGTCACTTTAGTTATTAATTATTATGTTAATAATTGCGCACTCACATGGTCACTTCACATACTAGTAGATAGGTACAAAATCAATCTAGACTACTTGACAGAAAATCTTTTTGAAAGAAATAAGATTAGGTACCCAAATGGTATCGATTGTTTATTAGTGTAATCAAGTCCTTAATCTCAAACTCTCTGATTGTATAGAAAGTGAGGTACACTCACATGCTTCACTTAGTTTTTAAGCCTACCTCAATAGGTGAGTAGTGACTCCTCATTGAAACATTTTTACGAATACATTAATATCGCACAAGATATGGATTTGGGAGAGCTCGCTCCTAATTATGGGTCTTGGGCCCGTCTTTTAGATAATCTCACTAAACCTATTCTCTCTCCTGAGGGGTAGGTCACGACAAGAACCAAAGCCAAAGGAAGGTGCTTTTGGTGTGTCCTTGAATGAACCGTCTAGAAACATGTACTATTGGATTTCAATTGTCTTGATGGAGTCAAATATGATCCATTACATGCCATTAGTTTAAAGCTTTGTGGAAATAGATATGAATGACTTTGGTTGGTATGTGACTTTTGTTTTACCTAGCTATCCATATGGAAGCCGGACCTCCACATGAAGTATCGTTGCTATAGCCAAACGACAAAAAAATGAACTTCCGTCAAGATTTCAAAAGAATGTGTTAGTTAATGAAAATGTGACTTCATGAGGTTCCTTGGTCGGAATGAAGATGGTCTATCTCTAACCACACCAGTGAGCTGCATTCAATGACCAATGATATCATCTATTTGTTACGTCCAAAAAGTAAAAAGGAAAATAATTAGATAGTGAGAAATCATCGAAGAATTTACACCATTACTTATCTTGTCTCAATCGATACTTATATATTGAATGAGATTCTTATAACTTATTGAAGCATTAGCAAGATATATATTGGATGATCCGAGAAGATGTTTTCTCCAACATCAAAATTGGTGCAACCCAATTGAAGGAAATGAATCAAGTATTCAACACATAACTTTAATCATGCCCTGCATGTACATTTCTGAGCATAAGCAGATATTCAGGACAAAAGACGCCCAATCATGAATCAAAATGCAAAATGTGATTTTTTAACTTTTTGGTGGCCGGAGTGCAAAATGCAATATTGTGATTGACGTACTACATAGAAAACTTCATTTCCTATGTCAAGTTAAATCGAACGGCATATGCTTTTATGGAAATTATAACTAATTGACCTTAAATTCATTTCTTCCCCAAAATTAATTACCTTAAACCCAAACAAATCTTGACGCCGATTATGTTATTTCCTCTAAAATTCGCATCCTAATTCCAACACTAAACTACCTAGTAATGGTTTATAACCTCATGCGGTCCTAGGAGTAGACAAGACTTGTGCGAGGTTTTTTTCAACCGCTAAAGGAAGCAAGACCAACCCTTTCATGCTGAGATGTAATGTGGTTTATAAGTTTGGGCAGGTTTTTATCTTTTAGGTCAAGATTCACTCTAGAAAGTCTGGCATCACTAGGTTGAGAACCATCCGGGAATCGATCACCCATAGTTCAAATTGAAACTTTGACCAAAAACAAACACGTTGATGATCTACACTCCAACAGGTGAGCTGCTTATAAAAGAACATGCAGTTAGTGTAACTTGGATGTGTAGTCCCAGTTGGGGCTTCAAACACAAAAGATTTATAAATGAAATATTTCATAATGAAAATGCTGATCATTCACAAGTTTAATTGCTTTCTTCAGCAACTAATACGTACAATACGACTAATTTTCAACGATGTAAAACATAATCTCTACAGTTAATTTCCAATGACGTAATTTTTCCATACCAAAGATTGCAACCATTGTTGATGGGCAGCTCAAGAAAAGATACAAAGCTGAAACCAAAATAAGTTCGAACTCAATATAGCTCATCTATTTTATAGATAAAACAGAGATAATTGTCAACTGATCTAAATTTTGAACTGTTGAATGTACAAGTGCTTTAATGGTAAGTATTCTGATAGATAACTACCGCTGACTTTATTGTTTAATAGGTTTATAGATCCAACCCATTTGGATTTTTGTAACTTTTCATCTTGATGATGATCCCAAGAGTATTATGTACAATCTGACAACTGTACAGGTGAACCGTTTCTGGTGGCCCAAACAATCATAATATTAGGGATAATTAGGCATTATTTCACAATAGCTCTCGAATTTGAAAATGAATCGGAGCTCTGATACCGTTGCACAATAAATCCTGAGCTCTAAAAAATTACGGGTTAATTCTTGAATTTTAATTTTTTCTGCAATGGCTAATTTTTTTAATCTACATCTCCGTTAAGTTTGTTAATTGAGTATGGATTAATTTATTTTTCTTTACAAACTTAACCATATCATTGTTAACTTCATTAGTCATACATCATTTCTATTTTCTTAACTTCATTCACCATGCAGTAGAGATTATTCTAGTCAAGAAAAATGAGCAAGTCCCTATTCAGGGACGTTTAATTTGCGATGCAGAGGGAAAAAAATAGTGACAAAAACAAAAATCAAAGCTCAAGAGGATAATATGTAACTTCTAAAAATCAGTGCTATTGTGCAACGCAGTCATAGTTTGGGAAAGTAATTTACGCCTAATATATACAATACAGCTAATTGCCAACGGCACAAAGCATTCCTCTATGGTTAATTTGCAATGACACAAGTGTTTTCTCTTATTCAATGCATGTGTATCATTAGATTATCGTAGTTGCTATGAAAATATTACCGATAGTCATAAAATCTCATGACTATGTTAAATCGATGCATATACACCACATTGAAATGAACACTAGAAATATAAGCAGGAGGGAAACATATTCAATTGAGAAGAGTAGATCGACACAACTCTATAATTGCCGGGAGCATAATGTAATCAATCCTACGAACCACGTCAAATGACAATGCTCGACAATCTGATCCAAACTAACACTGTGTAACTTATTGCAATAAATGCCACCAACGGCTGAAATTTGAAGATTCTAACATTTTTTGCTTCAAGTCGGGATTGACATCGAGGCTACTTAGGTTACGGGGAAGGGGAGGCAACTCTTTGAGAATGTCGCAGTGTAGCAAATCCAAAGTCTGAAGCCTTGGCAAGGACTGTATTTCTGATGGAAGGCTCGATATACGAGTACCTCGAAGCCTCAGTTCTCTGAGAAAATATAGGTGCACAATATCACTTGGAAAGACTCCCTCCAAACTCCTGCACCAGGAGGCATGTACTTCTTGCAGGGAAAACAACCTTCCAATATAACGAGGAAATTCTCTTACGAAACAAGAATCCATTTTCAGCACTTTCAATTTCCATAGTTTTATAGTTGAATCGGGCAAATTCGAAATACCCGTACCTGAAATATCCAACTCTTGTAATGAGTTCCCCAATTTGCCAATGGATTCCGGAAGCTTTCCAAGCCCACGACAGTCCTTCAAAGACAAGCGTCTAAGATTCCCCAAGTCTCCTATTGACTCAGGGAGTTCAAGAATTTTCGCGTTATCCAAGGCAAGCATCTGAAAGAGCTTTGAAGTTCACAAACTGAACCAGGAAAACGAACCAATGACAAGCAATTAGTGGCACTAAGAATTTGCAGTCGAACCAATTTGCCTATCGATGCAGGAAGTTCTCGTACGGAAGTGCCATCAATCAGGAGCTCTTCCAAAGCATTCAGCCCATCCATTTTCACTGGCAACATGCTAAGTTCAGAGCAAAACTTCAAATTCAAGGTAACCAAATACTTCAAATCATTAATTGAAGGATCTAAATGAACCAATCGAGAACATCGCTCAAGAATCAGTATCTCCAAATTTGGGCAACAAGAGAAGCTGGGGGTAACTAATAGGTCCGTACAACCTGTAAGATTCAAGACTTTCAAACGCTCCATCTGCAAAACAAGGGAAAAAAGTTCATATGACGTAGAACTCTCAATGTACTTAAGGGCAAACACGAAGACAACAACAAATGAGCTATAAACCCACCTTTATTCTATTCCAACCTCCCCAGGACTCTGTAACCTTACTCCAGGAAAGATCAAGAATAACTAGGTTCTCATTTTTCTCTAAATGCATGCTGATCGCATCTTGAGGGCACCCTTGCCACTGAAGCCACCAAACGTTCAACAAGGCACCTGCAAATTGTCTACCAATATTGGCACGACCCAAGCTGAGAAAAGTCGTGCTCGGCAGGATCTCACAGCCTGCCTCTTTAGTTTCCAGGTGGTCTCTTTTCTGTATGAAGGACCAAAAAAGTCAACAAAAGAAACGTGAAAGTCATCAGACAATGAAATAGTTACTATGGATGCCTAAACTCCCATGAGGTAAAGAAAATCGAAAAACATATAGAAGCTCAAATGCTACTTTTTTCCCCCAACGTACCCTTTTCCCCTTCTTCCTGTCCTGGGCTATGGCAGGACCGTACAATCCAGCACCTGTTCCTGGATCGTGGAAACATTCGTGGACAATCTCCCTGGCAAGGCACCTTAGCATGCTGTGCATGCCTAATTTATTTTCGTTCATTTCTATTAGGGACATTTGACAAAGGACACTGACACAATGATTATAATGATGATGCCAAATGATCGGATGAGGAAGATGAGGATGAGGGATGAGGAGGACAAGGAAGCTGACACCACATGAGTGAGGCAATCCGACAATCCACATCCGGGGGAAAACTTGCAAGATTAAGATACATCAGCTTTAGATCTTCATCTAAAGTATCATAAATTATACTCAGAATCTTCTGGTAATCTTCCTGAAATTGTTGCATGAGATCTTTGAATTTAATCCATTCTTCCAGTCCTTTATATTGCAAAAAAGAACCAAAAACTTTGACAAGTAGTGGAAGTCCCTTCGCAGCCTTCACTATTTTGATTGCAATTTTAACATAAGATCGTAGTTCATCGCTCTTTCCGGTTGCAGCATACTGCCAGAAAAAGTTGAAAGCTCGATTATCATCCATCGGATTAACATTGTAAGTATGAGCCAACCCTCGAGCAACAAACCCTTGAAGAACTCTGCTTTCTTTTGAGGTGACAATTACTCTACTTCCACAACCAAACCAATCAAGCTTAGCTCCTACAAACTCCTTGAGGAGGGATGCCTTCTCCACATCATCAAGAACAATAAGAACTTTCATACTCCTAAATATCTCTTTCAAAAATCGTACTCCTTCGAAAGCAGAAGCAACCTCATGCTCTCTTTTTAAAATATTATAGATCAACTTGGTTTGAAGATAGTGAACACCTCCAGGTTGCTGCGTTGTTTCTTCAATCTCAGCAAGAAAACTGCAAGCGTCAAAGCGAAGGGATATTTTATCATATATGATCTTGGCAAGAGCAGTCTTTCCAATGCCATCTCTCCCATGGATTCCAACAATTCGTACGTCTCTTACTTCCAGTTCCAATAATTCCATTATTTTCGATTCTTGACTGTCTTCAAGCTCCTATAAAGGTACTTAAGTTTAGGAGAATGTTAGATAAGAAGAGAAGTGAAGAAATATACAGATGTGGCACTGTAAGTTCCAGATGAAAATGCCATTCTCTGAGACATGTGCTTTGATTGTGCCTGCCAATCAATTATATGCCTTGCTAGTTGAGATGTTGTAACTAATATTTAGCTGACACAGAAGACAGGTTGTTGAAGATAAACTCCTCTGAAGTTCCTCCACACAATCATTCACTACATGCATCTCATTTAAGCTAAAGATACGTGCTGTCTCTATTATGGAAAAATCTAGTAAGCAAACTGGCTTACTAAACATAAAAAAGCCTAATCTGGCTTAACACACACCCGTTTCTTGTCCTTTGCAAAAGGAAGCACAGAAAGGTGATGACCAGCCTTATCAGAGAGCATCTCCGAGTTGCCACAGTGATAAATTAAGCAGGAGTTTACCATGAGATCTCATTTAGATGTTCAAGATCCATAATGGCTAAAATCAAGGGTAATTAGCTACTGAAAAAATTGAAGTATATGCAAGCTACTTCAGAGTTCAGACGATGACTTGCATTATCTTGGAGGTTCAGTTCATGCGTTTGCCTTCCTTTTTATAATATTCTAACTTTACAACGACTGTAAAAATGACGTAAAAATATTTCGTGGTAATTAGACTTTTTATCTATTTGATGTAAAACACACTCAAGCTGAAACTAACTTCATCAACAGTTACAGTCTTTAGGAGAGAGTACTCGAGAAGAGAGGAGAATGGGAGCAAAGAAATATACCGAGGTCCTGTCAGATAACATGGGATTATCACCAGTGGATAGATCCTCAGACACATGATTGTGTGCTATCATCAGCTTAAACAAAATTTCTCCAACGATGGCTGTGATAAGTTCCTTTTCACTGCCAAGGCAGAAAAAATCTCAGTTCCAAACCATTAAAAGATCACTGAAACTTCAAAGGGCAATCAATGTGCTAAAAGATCACTGAAACTTTATGCAGAACATAATTTACCTGATGTAAAGATATAAACATACACACTGATGTTTAGTAATTGTGTGAACGTTGCATAATGCCATTGCAGCAAGTATTTGGTCCAAACAATGGATTATATTCTCACAGTTTGCCATCGAGTGAAGATATCACTCAACCACGGGTTGAATTACAGAATTACACGATTATGTGGCTGAACAGAACGTAGTTTTAAAGATAGTTCACTGAGCCAAACTCAGATATGTAGTGTAAACAGGGTCAATTCGAGAGAAAGATTTAGCCTGAAAAAGGAAGAAGAGGGAATTGAAAATGTTAACCCAGTTAATTCCCATCAATAATTTCCTCTCTTTTTTTTCTCTAGTTTAGTCCCCATAAAGCTTTGAAACAGGCTCGGTAACAATCATAAACCCAAGCAAGTGAGCAAAACAATTTAGAGTACACCAGAGTCAACCAATATTTGCTTTTTTTTGCTGGGAAAATGTCGTTGGGCTTCCTTTTCCTGACATTCTCGACATTACCTCCGTCGATTGAGCAAATAAATCAGGAGAAACCTACAAGAAAAGAAGACAGATGTAATGCAACATACCTTTTATATGAGCTTCGTTCCCATCCCTTGACTTTACCAGCCTCCACGAGAGCCTTCTCCCACAGCTTGACTTTCTCCTCGCCGAATATCTGCTTGTGCTCGTCCAGGAAGGCTCTGTAGCGTGATTTTTGGTCCAGCTGCACATCAGACCGTTCCACATGGTAGAAAACGGGCAGGATCACTTTCTTCCCTCCTGATCTAGACGTGTGTTCTACCATGAGTGCGAGCGTCTCAAGGCACTGAGGGCTATAAGCATAGGCTGTTGAAAAGATAGGTATGTAGATGTTGGAGCCGGAGACCGATAGCCGAAGCTCTTCGGGTAGAATAGATGGGATGTCGCCATCTCTGAAAACGCGAATTCCGTCAGCTTCCAAGCAGCGACAGAGGGAACCAACGAATCCAGAGGGACTATCGGATCCTTTGTAACTCAGGATCACATCATCTTGATTCAGCCTCGCTGGTTTATCTTCGACGAGGTCAGATAATTCAGTAACACTCGATTCTGCCCCTGATTTTAGCTTCTCCGGTTTTCTTGACTCGCCTTCTCGGCCAAAAACTGATTTAATTACTCGACGTGGTGGCGATGGTTGTCTCCAAAACTGGGCGCGACTTCTCTCCGCTTTGTGCTTGGGGAATCAGCCATACTCGATTACGACTTCGACTCAACCTTTCGTCGTCCAGTTTTCACTCCACCTGGGTTTTCCACGGAATAGTCAAGTGAACCGTCCGGGTTTGCCTTAACGGTCGTTCCATCCGAGCTTAAGAAGACAAATTCCACCAAAAGTAATTATTTACGAAAATTCAAGAGAAATAACTCATTACCAGATTCTCAGTCTTGCTGTTGCCCGGGCCCCGGGTAAAATTACTGTACACGATATATTTACGAACTACAGAGCAATGGTACGATGATGGACGTAAGTTACAAGGATAAATAATTTATAATAAATTCAAGTTGTTAACGGTATCCCATAGAGAGTCGCAAAGGTTAGGAAATTCTAGCACACAAGACTTTGAGGTAAATCACTTGTTATTACTCCGTTTGTTTCACAGAAAATAACTTCTAAAAAAAGTATTTTCTGAATTTTTCAGCATTCAATTTATGGAAAATGAATTGATTAAGGAAGGAAAATATTTTCCATTAATAAAAATGTTTTCCACTTTTCAAGTGGGGAAAATATTTTTCATATTTTCTTTCACCAAACACTTTTTATTTCATTTTTATTTTTTTTTTTTTCTTTTTTTCGTTTTTCTTTTTTTTAAATTGAGTTTTAATTTTTTTTTTTTTTTTCTTTTTATTTTCTTTATTTTTCTTTTTATTTTAATTATAATGCAACTTTTCCTTATTTGACAAGAAGATCGAGAAAATTTTAATTATCATGAATTTGACTGAATACAAATCTAGCTTTGTCTTTGAAAGATTCCATAGCTTTGGTACGTAAGCTTCTTAGACCGGAGCAGGTCTGTTAGCTTCTTCTCTTCCTCGAGCGATCTCCCAGTTGTCCCCCCGCCCGAGGAAATACCTGGTCTTTACGCCTTTTCTTGAGCTTCTCACTCATGGATATCTGCAATAACCACTTGGGGCTTCCATCAACTAAATGGCCCGATGTTTGCCGCTACGAAGCCTTTCTCAGTTTCAGAGGAGGAGATGTTCGGGGGGCTTCGTTGAATTTCTCTACGAAGGCCTCGCTGATTCAGGGATCATTGCATTTATCGATCATCGTGGGATCGAGATCGGAGAACATATCATGCCTAAGATCTTACAAGTGATTGGGCACACGCAGATCTGCATTCCCATCTTCTCCAAAGATTTCGCTTCCAGTAAGAGTTGTCTGAAGGAGGTAGAGAAAATGGTGGAGTGTGACAGGACAATCATGCCCATTTTCTACGACGTCTCCCCTTCGGTGGTCGGTGAACAAAAGGAGAGTTATCAGCAGTCCTTCCGCGACCATGAGGCCGATGGAGTGACGTCAACGACTATAAACAACTGGAAGAAGGCTCTGCATAGTGTTTCAAGAAAACGAGGATGGGAATTGGAGAAATTCCAGCACGGGTAATACGAAATCAAGATTTCTATGCTTCTTTCGACTTTTCCAACAGTGGTCATCGAGTATGAAATTAAAGAAAGAAAAAAGTCAATGCATCTGTTCTTTTGCCTTGTGTATTATCCGAGCAGTTGTTCCTTTTCACATCTTACTCTTTCCTTCTTTTCCCTTTGGCAGGCAGCGTGAACTTATAAATGAGGTTGTTTCCACGGTCCGCCGGTTGTTGAGGAAGGATGACTTACGTGTGACGGCACATTTAGTGGGGATGGATCAACCTGTGCAAGAGGTGATGAGAAAACTTGGTGTTGGCTATGAAAATGGAGAAGTAATTAAAGGGCAAACGGTGACAGGAAAACGTGTGGTTGAGATATCGGGCCTTCCAGGAATTGGTAAGTCGACTCTTGCCATGGTTGTCTACAACAAAATCCATCATCTCTTCGAAGGTAAGAGTTTCCTTAAAGAGGTTGAGCAAACGAGGCTCCTGTCTCTCCAAGAAGATTTAGTTAGTGGCCTCCAAAAGAGAGCATACACATTCAAATCTCCTGCTGAAGGTACCGAATTTATCAAGTACAAATTTGGAGATCTAAGAGTTCTCATTATTCTTGATGATGTTAGTGATTTTAAACAAATCAATTCACTAGCCGGAGATCTAAGTTGGTTCGGTCCGGGAAGCAGGATCATCGTGATCTCTAGGAGAAGTAATCTTGTTGACGACTATAATCAGGTGCCTGTGACCTCTACAAGCAGCAGTACTGTTAACAGTTGTGATGACATCCTCGTTGAAAAGTACGAGCTAAAACAAATGAATAGTGACCATGCTTTTCAGCTATTTTGTAGTGTTCTTAGAGAAAAACCTCTTAAAAAGGAATTCTCCTCTTTGGCATGTGAAATTATTTTGGCTGCTGGAGGAATTCCTCTGGTTATTGAGGTGGTTGGTTCATTTTTACGTGGAAAGCCCATAAAGTTTTGGAAGGAGGCATTGGATAGATTGAACCGAGAGCCTTACACTAAGGAAGTAAAACGAATTCTGAAGAGAAGATATGAAGATTTAGATAAAAATGCCCAAGAGATATTTCTTGATATAGCTTGTTTTTTTGTGGGAAAAGACAAAACAATACCCTCTTACATGTGGGAAGCTTGTAAATATGATCCTTATAGAGGAATCGACGAGCTTCATGACTTGTCTTTGGTCAAAACCAGAGAAAACAATGAATTGTGGATGAATAATCAACTAAAAGTCCTTGGGAGGGATATTGTCAAGGAGGAAAATCCAAGTGAACCTTTCAAGCGGAGCAGGCTATGGAATCAGGAGGATATTGAACCAGTATTGAACGAAAGGAAGGTAAATTTTGAAGACAAGAAGGTCTCTTTTTTAGTCTGAATTAAAGTACTTCTTTTGAATACTTATTCTATTTTCAGAGATGATTGTGAATGCACTTCTATTTCACTTTCTCATTTTACCATTTTTCCAGGATTGGCAGGACGCTGCAGTTGAAGCCCTCAGTGCCACATTCGACAAACCCCATTTATTTCCTAAACGTAGATTTTTTTGTGAGTTCTCGAAGCTTAGGTATCTTAAAATGAACCACGCTATTGTCAAAGCATATAAGCAGAGTGCAAAGAGCTCCAGAGAGGATTTTTTCCTTCGAAGGTTAAAGTGGCTTGAATGGCAAGGGTGCAACGATATCTCCAGTCTACTTGCTCTAGACATGTCAAGATTGATCGTTCTTGATTTGTCTGGGAGTACCTCCAGCAATTGGCAGTGCTGGAAACAAATTATGAAGGTATGATGACATACCTGCGCATTTTGTTTTGCATCCAGTTTGACAATAGCTTGCAGAAACAAGGCTTATATTTAATTCTTTTGTTTTGCAGAGGGCCAAAAACTTGAAAGTTTTGATCCTAAAAGATTGTCATTTGCTAACTAAATCTCCATTTTCCCGAGCTCCTGTAAACTTAGAGAGACTAAACCTGGAACGTTGCTCAACATTACCTACATGTGTTGTGAGGTCCATTAGCAAGCTAAGGAATTTAGTTTCTTTGAATATCAAGTTCTGTAGCTTCGTGCAAGAGCTGCCAAAAGATATAGGTTCCTTGGAAGCTTTGAAAGAGCTTTACATCGATGGAACTTCCATTAAAGCCATTGATATCCCCGAGGGTTCCTATGGGAAGCTTAAAATTCTGAGTGCTTGCAACTGTAAATTCTTGTCTCTACCCAGTTCAATTGGTAACTTGAAATCTCTTTCATACCTAGCATTGGACGAGACTGAACTGAGTGACCTCCCTTGTTCTATCGGATTGCTGGAGAATCTCCAGACGCTATCTCTGAGAAACTACAGAAGCTTGTGGAAATTGCCGGATTCCATTGGAAAGCTCACGCAGCTGCAAGTCATGGATCTTTCGGACACGGTAGTTGACAAACTACCTTCGTCTGTTCAGGATTTGAGAAACTTGAAAGTATTAAAGATGGCTCGCACTTTTCTGGGAGAATTTCCTGGGGGCATTAGGAATCTAGAGAGTCTAGAAGAGATAGATTTCTCAGGCTGTAGATGTTTGAAAGGTGAATGCAACATTACGGGATTATCGTCTTTGCAGGTTCTACTTCTAGAATACACTGATATTTCTCGGCTGATTGTGACGGATCGCCAATCCTATAATCCCCAAAACCTCAAACTAGATGGCGATGTTCCCATCTCGATAATTGGAACTACCCAAGGGCATGGCATCGGTTCAACAGATGTGAGACTACACCACAGTTCTAGGCTGACGGACATCACATCAGCATTCGATGATGAGTCAGAGACCGTAGCAATGTGGCGGTCCGACAGAAGCAACGAAGTTATCGGTGGATGAGGTTTGGCTACGGAGGAAGTTAGCGCTCCTATCCCATTAATTCAAATTTGTAACTCATCAAGCATGTCAACTGATCTTCGTGCAATAAGGGTTGTTAGGGGCATAGTCAAATTCGAATTTTCGCTTCTATTTTGAATTTTGAATTTACATTCTTCTTCCATTTTCTTGGCCTTCACACTCGCACACTCTTTATTGTCTTGCACGCATGTCAATTTCCTGCAATTTTGTGCGTACATGTTAGCTTTGGATTTGACTCGATGTAAGTATTACGTAGTTTATTTGATTGATCTGCAAGATAACTGCAAGGTCGTCAAAATATGAGTTTTAGTTCCTTTCTCGATCGTTCATCTCATTAGTACTCTCCTTGATCAATAGTAAAGAATGAAATCTTGTTCTTTTTTTTGTCAATTTAAAAACCAGAACGAAAAATTTAATGCTGCATCCGTCCATCTAACAAAAATTCTTCAAAGGGACAATATGTTTGTGAATGTCGTTGCACCTATTTTACCAAAAATTGGAAGTGATTGCTTTTTCAAATAAAATTGAAAATGATTATTGCTTGGTTCTCTTAATAATTGATTTAATTTAACTAGTATGAAAACTATATATGTAATAATCTAAATATAGTCAACATACATTGTCTCTTTCAAAAGAACATCTTGCATAAAAAATTGTGCTTACATGCACAATAGAAAAGAGAAAACTTTCTGATTTGGATAAGAGTATTATGACTAATCTAACTAACAAAAAATTAGTGTATTTTATTTCCAAGATTTATAACACAATGTACTTAATGACACTTATAATGAATGAAAATATCTACTACATGATTAATATGCTGCTTTTTATGACATTTTCAATCTTTCTTAACGAGATTTTTTAGGACTATATCTTGTGATATCATGACTCACATATGTATGATATATTATCGTTATCTCGAGTTTGTGTTGTATACAACACCCATATATGTTGGAAGATTTTAATTTATTCAAAATCTGATGTTGCCTTTTATGAATAAGAATCTTGGATTATAGTATAAATATATACAAGATTTTCGTTGGTTACTTCTTTTATCCAAGTTCGAGTATTTGACCAAGAAGTGGACGTCTCTTCCTTGTTCAATATAAAAGTCGCACAAGAAAGACAGAGAAAAGGGCAGCTATTGTTTAATCCGTACAGCGGCCTCCAAAAAGAATCAACAACGAGCCGAACCGACGACTCTTTCCAGGACGCGCGAAAGAGTTTGTTCTTCGGCCAGGCATAGGAACAAGACACATGTAAATAATATATACTATGAATTTTACATTCAATTGAGTTATTGATTTATAAAAACTGTAGGTTTGGACTTAATCTAAATATAAGAAACACTCGAATATATATAAGCGAATGTAACCCTGATTCTTTGATTATTAGTGGGCTTTTACTACTGTCTCTCTCCGTGGAGTAGGTATGGGCTGTCGAACTGAACCATGATCTCTAGTGTCATTCATTTTTCCTAGTTTATATCACTAGTAATTTTGCATTAGCTTAATTGCAAGATCTTATTAATTTTCGCATTAATTTTACAACACTAGAGAAAAAGAAATGTATTTTAAAAGAACATTTTGATCAACTAAGTATATCCAATTCTAACAAAGTGTGAAATGGTATAAGTAAGTTACTTAGATTCATAGGACCCAAGTAATTCCACTTTCGTCTCAGGAGAAAAGGCCAAAAAGTTTGGCCCCGGCTGCGTTCATCGTCATACGGTGCTTGAAAGCATCGCTGCCAGCTTTTCCCTTTATCCCTCCACCTTGCGTTGCAGGCGGAGGAGAAGACTCTGCATTCCCTAATCCTTAGATGCTCAATAGACATTTGTTTGTCTACATCTTTTGGATCACGAGTTAAAATTCTGTTCAATGCACATGGGTCATGAAAGGATTACCACAACATATATCTTGTTTTCTCTGACATAAATTAGCAGCTGCTCCGAAAATCTTATACGAACTCGGCCCCCAAATAAGACAACACCATCTCGACTTGCAGTTGTTAAGTTGCCTGTGGTGAGCTCGTGTACCTCGTTTTTCTTCCAAACCCGTCAGAATTCAAAATGGGCCGTGCACCAGAAATCAAATCGTACATTGTAATCGAATCTTTGAGTTAAGAATAATTGCCTGCAAGTGGGGTTAGATCCCAGGAAGTGAACGATAGAGGATGAAATCTTGTTCTTCTTTTGTCAATTTTAAAACTAGAACGAAAAATTTGATGCTGCATCTGACCATCTAACAAAGATTCTTCTATATTACCCAAAATTGGAAGTGATTGCTTTTTCAAATAAAATTGAAAATGATTATTGCTTGGTTCTCTTAATCATTGATTTAATTTAACTAGTATGAAAACTATATATGTAATAATCTAACCAAATACATTGTGTTATTCAAAAATATATCTTGCACGAAAAATTGTGATTACATGCACGATAAAAAAAAAAAAGAGAACTTTCTGATTCCAATGGAGTACTGTGATCAATCTAACTGACAAAAAAAAAGTGTATTTTATTTCCAAGATGTCGTTAAGGATGCTTATAATTAATGAAAACATCTACTATATGATTAATATGCTGACCTTTTCAGACATTTTTAATCTTTCTTAACGAGATTTTTTAGGATTATATCTTGTGATATTATGACTCACATATATGTGTGATATATTATTGTTATCTAAGTATTGGATTCTTAAGCATTAGCTGTTAAATGATGTCTCAAATTTGTGTCGTGTATGGAATCCATATCTGCTGGAAGATTTTGATCTGATGTTGCCTCTATATATGTATATATAAGTCCAAGGTTCAGCACAAGATATTCGGTGGTTACTTCTTTTATCCATGTTTTGAGTATTTGACCAAGAAGTGGACGTCTCTTCCTTGTTCAATATAAAAGTCAGCACAAGAAAGACAAAAAGAAAAGGGCAGCTCTTGTTTAAGCCGCACTGTGGACTACAAGAAGGATTAACAAGGAGCCGAACAGACGACTCTTTCTTGGACGCACGAAAGAGTTTAAGAGTTTGTTCTTCGGCCACGCATAGGAGCAAGACACACGGAAATTAATTTGTTTTTAGAGTTTTACATCCAATTGAGTTATTTATTTTTAAATACTATGTGTTTGGAATTAATCTAAGTATGTAAAACATTCGAGCTTATGAGTGATTGTAATTCGCACTCTCCCCATTGAGTAGGTACCAAACCACATAAATCTACGGTATCCTTTATTATTCTTAGTATATTTCTCTAATAATTTCACGTTGGCTTAATTACAAGATGCTGTGAATTTCAGCATTAATTTTACAACACTAGTCAAAAAGAAATGTATTATAAAGAAAATTTTGATCAACTAAGGATCCATTTGTTTCACAAAAAAAATGAAAAATTTGGAAAAAATTTTCCTAAAAATGATCATTTATATCACTTGAAATAATTAGTCAATAAGAAAATGTTTTCATTATCAACAACAAATTAAATTTAAATATTTTCATGGAAATTTCTTTCATTCATTTTTGTAAGCAATATAAGCAATTATTTTTAGGAAAATATTTTTCATATTATTCATTTATCACAAAACAAACAGAACACAAGTATATCCAATACTTTCAAGCGTAAATGATATGAGTAAGTTACTAGATTCATGTGACCTAAGAAATTCGACGTTCAATTGCTGTAGCCTTTTTTTTTTTTTTTGCTTTATAGTGATATAAAATTGAATAAAAATAAAACAAAAACCGACTTTATTCAGAAGTTTAAATGTACTTCTTAATTATTCATCCTTCGTGTCTTTTACGTCTATTTTAAAATTATGAAAACTTACGACTTTATTTATGTTATAATATCTCGTGCATGGCACAAGGGTTTTTGTTTTTTTTTTTTTTAAATCATATCTATAGCACCAAACAAGGAATCTTTGCCAGAGGCATATTCGACTGTTCCTGCACCGGCCCTTGTTTGTTTTTCATTGCGCTTTGCTTGTGATTGTTTTCATTTTCTTTTCTTTTTTTCTTTTTTTAGTACATCTGAAGATTTTTTTAATGTACATCTGAAGAAGGAAAAATGAAAATAAAAATTAATCAGTAAAGATAGCACGCTCCCGCTAAATCAGCCTGCAAAAGTGGGCAGAGACCCGTCCAAGGAACTTCCAAAACAAAAAGGCAATCTTTCAGTGCACGTTCTAGCTTTAGCCAAAGAATCCTTGCAAAAATTGCTTTCGCAAAAAGCATGCTGACAAATGATGAAACAACTTCGGAAAGGACGTAGAATCTGATTAAGAATCAGCAAGAATCCTATTTTCTAGCACCTTTAAGATGATCTTTTGGGAGGCATCACACAAACTGATTGGTCTTATATCGGCCTATGGGATTCTGAAAATTGAATCATAGGAATAAGAACCACGTGCATCTCTGCCAATCTGACGGAATTCGTCTTGTTTGAAAAGCCACACGTTCCATGTTGACCATGTCATCTCCAACCACACCCCGGAATGTCAGGAAGAAAACTACGTTTGGGAGGCGTGGAAGACGAAGATGCTGACACTGGCACGCACGTGCACGAAAGGAAGATGACGAAATGAGAGCCATGGGATTATGATAATTGAACCACTGGAGTAAGAACCACATGCATCTGCGCTAAAATTTTGATGGACTTTGTCTTTGTTTGAAAAGCCGCACGTCCCAGGTCAACCATGTCATCTTCAACCCCATCCCGATGTGTCAGAAAAGAAAAAAACTACGTTTGGGAGGCACGAAAGGCGCTGACCTTGGCGCACGAGCACATGAGGAAGCAGACGAAACGAGAGGCGAGCTCTCCTCCCCAACATCCCTCTTTCCCCAAGATGCTCTTCCTTAAGGTTCTCGCCAATTTCGAGAAAAACATGAATATCACTTTATGAGGCTCGCAAGACGAGAATTAATATAAAAAAAATTCACCATCACCTAATAAAAATAAATGTTAATACCCTAAAAAACCCCAAACTGGTACATATATGACAAATTCACCCCAAACTATTTTTTTTACCTATGAAAAATCTCAAACCAGTACACCTCTGACAAATTTACCCCGACTAACCATAAAAAACCTTAAACCGGTATATTTGTGACAAATTTATCCCAAACTAATTTATTTGACAGCAAAAACCCCCCAAACTAGTAAATTTGTGATAAATATACCCTTCGCTAAATTAAATTAATATCACAAAAAAAATCACAAAAATTGTAAACTGTGACAAAAGGAGTATAAAATCCTAAATTGGTATACCAGTTAACTATCACGTATCATTTAAATTAATAATTTGACAGTAAAAATTAACGAAAATTAACAGAGGGTAAATTTGTCACAAGTGTACCAATTTTGGGTAAATTTGTCAAAGATATACCAGTTTGGGGTTTTTGGTGGTTAAAAAATAATTCTGGATAAATTTGTCACAGATGTACCAGTTTGGGGTTTTTCAGGGTATTAACCCTAAAAATAATTAAAATGACCAAAAGAAGTCTTTGTAGAGTGGGTGAATTTGTATAGAAATTGATAAAATATTGGTCATCCAAAAAGAAAAATAACTAAAAAGTTATTACTACCGAAGAAAAATGTTTATAGATGACTAAACGCGACGTGAGAGGTTGGGTAAACTACTTTAAAAAAAAAAAAAAAAAAAAAAAAAAAAAAAATCTTGCGCTTCTGAAAGCCACCACTTTGCAGCATTATCATATGCAAGGCATCTTATAGGATTGTCCGAGTACTTAAAGAGGGGACAAGTCAAGAACATGTGAGCCCAATGGTAACTCCATGGTTCAGGTTTTCTCAGAAGTTTTGAATCGTGTTATTTAGGTTGGATTGGATTGGATTAGGCTAAGCTAGGTGAGGGACTCATCTAAGTTAGAAATCTGAAAACTTATTCCAACTATTTATATGCTTGTGCACTCTAGTTCGGCCCTTAAGTAAATTATATTGCAAAGTGATACGTTTTAGCTATATTATGCAAAATTCTTCTAATTAGAATTTAATTTATTTAAAGGTACATATTGTGCTTAAAGTCTAGCTCGATGTGCAAATATATTTGGCTTACTAAATTTTCAAAAAAATATAGCACAATATGGACATGGAGATCTTGATTCTAAGTCCATTATAATGGGAGCTTTCCTTATGTCACCATAAGGATATTGAGAAAATTGGTTAATGAGCATGAATTTGGCAATGAATCCATATAGCTAATTTTGTCTATAAAATGATTACTATAGATTATAGTACGCCCTTGTATTGTTTTTCAAATTATAGTTCTTGGAGAGTGTCATAACCCAAGCTTTCATTTTATTCAGAACCTAGAGGACTATATCTAGGTCCAAAGTTTAGAACCGCTTTCGAATAAGTTCTTTTTTAAAAGGGAAAAGGCCATCAAAAGTTCCAAATTTTGTTCACTATGACGCATTTATTCAATTTTTTTTATGACATCAAAAGCCCTAAATTTGTACCCATGTGACACATTCACCCCAAACTTTTATTAGTGTGACACATTTATCTTAAACTTTTTTCTATGACACCAAAAACATCAAACTTTTTGTGTGATATCAAATTTTTGGGGTAAATGTGTCATATGGTTATAATTTAGGGTTTTTAGTGTCATAATAAGAAGTTTTGTGTAAATGTGCTACACTATACAAGTTTGGGTTAAATGTGTCACATAGATATAAGAAAAAAAATTTGGAGTAAATGTGTCACACTGTACAAAATTGGAGAAAATGTGTCATATAAGTACAAGTTTGGAATTTTTTATATCACATAAAAAAAAAGTTTGATATAAATATGTCACAATAGGCAAAATTTGAGATTTTTGGTGACTTTTACTCTCATCATTCATAAACCTAGATGGACACGACCATCGATGATTGATGCATAATGCCAAGGCCAAGCCAATAGGTTTTGACCGGCATCATTGACTTACACCCTCCACCCTGTTTGGGAGTGGCACGCACATGCACAGGAGGAAGAAGATGAAGTGAGACACATGGTCTCCTCACCACCCTCCCCGGCCGTCTGCCCCCGCCCCCTAGACAAACACGATGTTTAAGTTTGACCACCAATGATGAATGCATAATTCCAAGGCCTAACCAACAGGCTTTAACTGACATCGTTGACTTACTTCCTCGATCCTATTTGGGAGTGGCACGCACATGCACAAGAGGAAGAAGACAAAGTGAGAGCCATGTGTTCTCCTCACCATCCTCCCTGGCCATCCCCTCCAAATGAACACGATGTCCAAGTTTGACCATCAATGATTGATGCATAATGTCAAGGCCAAGCCAACAGGCTTTAACCGGCATCATTGACTTACTCCCTTCACCTTGTTTAGGAGTGGCACGCACATGCACAGGAGGAAAAAGATGAAGTGAGAGCCATGTGGTCTCCTCACCACCCTCCCCTGGAGTCGCCCCCCCCCCCCCCCCCCCCCCCCCCCTCTCTCCCTCCCTCCCGGGGGCAGATGGACAAGATGTCCATATTTGACCATCGACGTTGGATGCATAATGCCAAGGCCAGGCCAACAGGCTTTGACCGGCATCGTTGACTTACTTCCTCCACTTCATTTGGGAGAGGTACGCACATGCACAGGAGGAAGAAAATGAAATGAGATCCATATGGTCTCCTCACCACCCTTCCCGGCTGCCCCCTTCCCCCAACAAAAGAAACAACCTTACCTTCCCTCTCTCCCAAAGATGCTCTTTTGGCCCACTGTTTTTTCCCGTATCTGATTTGTTCTCGCAATTAAAAAAAAAAATGATAAACATTTTTTATGAGACATGGGACACGCGAATTAATAAAAATTTCGCCATTACCGAAGATAAATTATTTGAAATGACCAGAAAAGTCTACACCGGAAAATGGGATAAATTATTTGAAATGACTAGAAAAAGTCTACATCGGAAAATGGGTGAATTGTTTTATGAATTGATTAAAAAATGACCACTACCAGAGAAAAAAATGTTTAAAAATGACTAAAAATGTCTGCCTCAGAGATTCAGTAAATTATTCTCTTCATTATTGCACCTTTGAAAGCCATTATTTTGCGGATCATCTTAGGTAAGACGCCTTACGAGAGTGCCCCACACTCCCTGGAGATGAAATGGGCCAAGAACATGTTTACCTAGTGGTATCTTCTCGGTTCAAGTCCTCTTAGCAGGTTTTAAATCATTTTACTTGGGTTGGGTTGGGCTGGGTTGGAATGGGCTGGGCTAGGCAACGGACTCATCTCATCTAACGAATAAACGATAATTTAAGCAAGAAGCACAAATACCGTGCACTCCGCATGGGGCTCTCAAGTAAACCATTACGTGAATGTTGTTGCACTTAAATAACCAAAAAGTGGCAATTTGCTTTTGCAAATAAACTTGAAAATTATCGTTACTTGTTTTCTCTCAAATATAGGTAGGTATGCCTTGGGTCAACCAAAAGTATTTCCTGTATGAAAGTTTGAGTTTACACGCAAATAGAAAAGGAATTTTCTGACAGTAGTATTATGATCGATTTAATTAACAAGAGTATAGTGTATTCTATTTTCAAAATTTTAAATGCATTTCCCCCAATGTGCTAGGCAAAGGACTTATTTTATCAAGCGAATCAACGGGATAATTTAAGCCCATATACTTTTTCCAACTACTTACATGCCCGCGTGCTTCATGTGTGGCTCTTAGTAAATTATGTTTTGAAGTGAAATATTTAAGTTAAATCATGCCAAATTCTTCTCATTAGCAGCGGATTCATGTTATTTAATACATTGTGGTCAAAAGACAATTGGATGTTCAGATTTTTTAGTTAGCTAAAATTTTGAAAAGCATATGCGTTGCATGTACATGGGGATCTCGACTCTAAATTCATTATAATGCAGCTTTTCCGTATATTACCAGAAGAAGATTAAGAAAATCAGTAAACTATCATGAATTTGGCCATGAATAAATACACTTAATTTTGTCTGTGAAATGCTTCCTACAAATAATAGTGTGTTTTTGTATTTTTTTCCTCAGCTTATGCTTCTTGGAAGAGTACCACCACGGTAGCTTTCATTTGATCCAGAACTTAGTGGGCATTATATCTAGGTTCAAAGCTTAGAACCGGTGTCAAGCAAATTTCAGAGGAGCAAATGGCCATCCTTTCGAAATGATAGCGCAAGTAATCCTTGCACTCTCGATACCAATTCCTCCCTTATTTTCATTAGATTGAGAATAATCGATTGGACCGTCTACAGAAACCAATTTTCTCATGGACAACCTCAGTTTGGCCGTTAGATGGGTTTCGTAACTAGAGATCTCTGCACTACCATTTGATTCAAAAATTTCCAGGGTGAATGCTGCTGAAGATTTGTTTGACACATGATTGCGGCTCATTGAGGAACCGCGAGTCATGGAGAATTAAGGCCATTTGAGCTTCACAGTGGACCTAATGGCAGTATGCGCCAGGTCAAATCTTGATATCCTTGGCTCCTCATCAATCTAATCTTTCCTCTAAATACATATGTTGGTACAGATAGCTCGCTAGCATTCATACTCGGTCTGTTCATCGTCGTCCTCGTTGTTTTCTGCATATCTCCATCCCTCCACATTCTCTTAGTCCTCTTCTGTTTCTTCACTATCTTATTCCTCATATATGTCTTCTTTAACTGGCCACGGTTTCTTCACACATTCAAAGTGACGGGAGTAGGGCTGGCGGCACCTTTCCTCTTAGCGGACTTTGCTGGAGGCATCTTCAAGTTCGGTGTCTGTCTGCTTTCTTTCTGGCTTCTTCCGTTCTCGCCCTTTCCACCGTAATTTATCTTAATCACTAGCTTCGTCCAGTTCACGATCGGCATTGCGTGAGGCATTCTCAGCATTCTCACCATCCAAGTACTCAGGATTCCTTGTCACGCATCTCAAACGGACAAGCATAAGGGCAGTTAGAAAATGCCGACCCATAAGCTCCGCTGGAAGGCTTAGAAGCTTTTTATTTTTATTTTTATTGTTGACACTTAAATTTTAACGAACCATTGGATAAAGTGAAAAAAAAATGAAAAGAGGAGAAAAGAAAAATAAAAAATTATTTAAAAAATCGGAAAAAAAAAAAAAAAATTCACGTCATTGACAGCCATGCCATGAAAGATGGCTGGCGCTCATATTAGTAATTTCTAGTTAAAATTGATCGGAATGACTAACTTGACAAATTTTATTCCGATCAATTTTTAGAAAAGTTTAGAACTAAATTTAACTAAATTAAAAGATTTATATTAAATTAGTACAAATGCAATGACTTTTTCTTTTTAGTAATTATCCCTGTGCTTAGCAGTTTGAAGTGACTCGGGAGATTCCCATGCGAACCATTCAGTCAATGAAACTCCCTTTCACCCGTAAAACTGAACACGAGAATAATGAGGCCGTCAAATCCTCTTTGTTGATTTAGGGACAGGTTAGTAAATGATAAAAAAAAAAAAAATTAAAGATCCAAGCATTGGAAACAATCATTACCAACAATGTAAATTCCACTAAAAGATATAACTTAAAATGAAGATGAAGAACAACGTACGTTCTTTGATCAAAGCTTTACAAAAAGTACATTTGAGGCATTTATAATCCATAGTTACATGTAAACGGTTACATGCTCATATGTGATTCTTACTATATACTTATACTTATATAGAAATAGTCTCCCAAATTATTTGCTCTACTTTTTTTAGTTACATCCTACACCAACGTCTCATTTCTGTCTTCAACTGAGTTGGCATAATTCACTCATTGATACTTCTTATGCTCCAACACTTAGCCACAGCTTGGGGTTTGTTGATGACCTTGTCAACCAAATTTTCTCACCGACCGACTAACTCTAGAGTTGATCATGTTTGGTGTTAACAATCTCCAAAGTCAGCTTCAGGGCTGTCATTGTTAGAATGAGTTGTGGTTCCTTTTTCGATCCTCTGTAGTATGTTCATTAAACAAACTAATTGATCTATAATGCCCTATAGATTTTTAGGAATAAGAACCGCATACGTCTATGCCTAATCTGATGGAATTTGTCTTGCCTGAAAAGTCAGACGTGTCACGTCAGCTATGTCATCTCTAACCATGTCTCGGAATATCTTGTAAAATGCTGCTTGAAAAGCATCCATTGGGTTATTTAATAGACCCAACTGCTCATGATTGCTTATAGAATAAGCCATAGACTTTATTAAAAGCAAACCACCAGGGATTGACTATACTTGACTGACAATTTCATAATACTTGTGAGTTGTGCGACGTGGGAATTAATAAAAAGGAATGACCATTACCGAAGGAAAAAACATTTAAAATGACCAATAAAGTCCATGCCAGAGAACGCATCGATTGTTTTATAAATCAATTAAAAAAAAAAAGTTACCATTGGTCATCAAAAAAGAAAAATTATTAAAAAATTACCACTACCAAAGGAAAATATTTTAAAATGACCAAACAAAGGATTGCGTAAATATTTTTTTCAAACTTTCTTTTGTCAGACCAAACGAAGCAGCATTATCGCCAAGGTAACCTTCCGAGATTCCTGGAGCAGTTTTTTTTTTTTTTTTTTTGGTTGGAATCCCGGAGTAGTTAAAGACGAGTCAAGAACATGGAATCTCCACGGTCCACACTCTCCTCTCGGACGTTTTGAATCATGTTACTTGGGCTGGGCTGGGCTGGGCTCAGCTGGCAAATCAAAAAGATAATTTGAGCCAGAAGTCCTAAATTTTTTTCCGACTACTTACATTTTAGCGGGCTCCGCTTCAACTCTTAGGTAGATTATACTTGTGAAAGTGATATGATTTAGCTTAAATTGAGTAAAATACAATATCTTGTGATAATTCGATGTATTTATATTTTCTAGTTAACTGAAATTTTGAAAAAACACAATCAATAATCATAATGTCTTATCGTATAATTACAGAACTAATATTGCAATGCGTTCCATAGACAAGGAGATCTTGATTCTATGTCCATTATAATGCGACTTTTCCTTGTTTTTCTAGAAGAATATTAAGAAAGTTAATTAGCACGTATTAGGCAATGAATACATATAAATAATTTTGTCTATGAAATGCTTCCTATAAACAATAGTATGCCCTTGCATTGTTTTTCAACTTATAGTTCTTGGAAGAGTACCATAATCCTAGCTTTCATTTGACTCAGAACTTAAGAGGACAGTATCTAGGTTCGTATAACATTTTCAGAGCAGAGCAAATACCGATTCTTTTATTGAAATGATAGCACCATTATTCCCTATACTCTCAATTCGAAATCCTCCCTTATTTTCATTTGATTCAGAACAATCCCCTGGACCGTCTACGAAAACAATTTTTGCTTATGGACACAATCTCAGTTTGGCCATTAGCTGGGTTTCATAATTAGGTATCTATGCACTATCCATTTAAGTCTGAAAAATTCTGAGGACTATGCTGCCGATTTGTTTTGACACATGAATGCACCTCACTGAGGAACTGCGATTAATGGAGAATAAGGCCATTTGAGCTTCACAGTGGAGCTAATGGCAGCATGCTCCAGGTCTAATCTCGATATCCTTGGCTCCTCATCAACCTAATCCTTCCTCTAAATGCATATGTTGCTACAGATAGCTCGCTAGTCTTCATACTCAGTCTCTTCATCGTCATCCTCGTTGTTTTCTGCATATCTCCATCCCTCCACATTCTCTTGGTCCTCTTCTGTCTCTTCACTATCTTCTTCCTCATATATGTCTTCTTTAACTGGCCACGGTTTCTTCACCACATTCAAAGTGACGGGAGGAGGGCTGGCGGCACCTTTCCTCTTAGCAGACTTTGCTGGAGGTGTCTTCAAGTTCAGTTTCTGTCTGCTTTGCTTCTGGCTTTTCCCATTGGCACGCTTTCTGCTGTAATTATCTTGATCGCTAGCTTCATCCATTTCATGATCCACATTGCGTGTGGCATTCTCAGCGTTCTCATCAGCCATGTACTCGGGATGCTCTCTTCTCAAGTGAAGTTTGAGCTTGTACTCATGAATATAAGCCTTGTCACATGTCTCATACGGACAAGCATAAGGGCGGTCAGATGATGCCGATCCATAAGCTCCACTGGAAGGTTTAGAAGCTTTAGTAGTGATCTTCTCCGGAGGTGGTGTGTACTTCGTCACCTCAATTGCCACATTCTGTGGAATTAGGTAGAAAGTCAAAGTCACAGATTCAAATCAATTAAATCAATGACACTTAGAACTAAAATAGCCTCTGGCATAGTTCTGAAAATTTAGATTTCCCAATGTTTCCAAGTTGACCAATATTTATCAGAAATGAAGAGCTCACACTTTGCACATTAATTTCCTTTTGGATGGTGCTTAACTAACCAATGATCTTAATCCTCACAATCAAATCAGCGGAAACCAATCTCAAACTGGTCAGATGCCTGGCTCCCCAAGCATCCTTCATTTCAGTAGTAACATGATAATAAGAAAGCAAGACCAACCTTTTCATGCTGCGATGAGATGTGATTCTTAAGCTTGTACTCATGAGCATATCTCTTTCCACAATCTGGGTATGGGCAAATATGATAGTTCTCTTGAGAGTGTGTTTTCATGTGGGACCTCAGGTTGAAATCCAGGGAAAATGCCTGAAATAACAAGTTAACTGTCAAATACAAGTGGAACAAACAAATAACAGTTATGAGCATCTGTGGCATGTCCAGAATAGGAAGATTGAAATGCAACATGTCACTATCCACCAGCGTGCTAATTATTCATGTCAACAGGTCAATATCCCGTATGAAGAATAAGCCTTCCTAATGACACTTACTCACAAAATTCTTAGTGTTACATGTCTTTACGGTTTGAGTACTATATGTAAGCAGTTATGATCTTAATCCTCACAATTTGTAGAAAGGAAAGCAAGAATCGAATTAGAATGTCAGTGAACGAGCTAGGAAAGCGGACTACAAAATATATCATCACTTACTATACTAAATAAAGGATTTAAAATAAGGAAACGTTCTACTTTTCGTCCTTGTATTTTCATGCTTTCTCTAATCAATTCCCTGCACCATTAATTTGTTTAATCAAGTCCTTCCACTTCTACTTTCATAAATTATCTAGTGAAAATTCCTCTGACATCACATTCGGTCAAATCCAACTAATGCGGCTATCAAACAACGTCGTAGTGTGATGTGGACAAAATCTTACAAATGTGGATGTCCAAGCGGTTGTCCACATGGGCTTAACTTTATCCACATCATACCCCGGCATTGTTTACATATGTTAACTTTATCCACATGCATGCTGTCATCATGGAAAGGACATTTCAATTGAATTTGATTGGATTTTGTGTCAGAACACTTGATTAGAAACTTTGCGATGGTACAATTTAACTTAACAAATTAAATATTCAGGGACTTGGTTAGAAAATGCATGAAAGTACAAGAACGAAAAATTGCTTAAAATAATTCATGCATTTTGATATGATAACACCAACCTCACCATGATTGTCAACTTCTATTTTTTTGGGGTCAGATGATTCTCAACTAGTAATGGAAAGAGAATTAAACTATCTCAGAGATGTGAAAATCTCTTACTCAGTCTTAGCCCTATAGAATTCTAGTCAGGACCTGGTTGGGAACTACAATTCTGGCAACACCACCATAGAAATTTGAGACACCATCTCATACAAACATAAATGCCAACAAGTGAATAAAGATAAACAAACCCAGCAAAACCTAGAAATTAGATTCAGGGGGGGCAGATTGATTGACTACCTTACCACAGCCTTCATAAGGACATACAAAATCTCTTTCCCCAGTGTGAATAAGAAAGTGCCTTTTTAATTTCGAACTATCCAAAAATTTCTGCAATACAAGCAAAGGAACAATCAGCATGCAGTGCAGACCTAAAGAGACAAAAAAGAAAAATAACTTTCGACCACAAAACAAAACACAGACAACTACCAACAAACACTCCATCTAAAACTTTGAGAGTTCATTAGCATTTGATAAGGATATGCCCACAAGCTGGCAGAGGAACAATTTTCATATTTTGTAAGTTTAGGTAGAAGGTCCAACCCATAAACTTAAACTACTGGGTAAAGAGAGAATACATCAATATAAGGCCAACCAAGCCCACAAACAAGTGATGTTGGATACTTTAACCACAAAGAACCGCAAAGGGAATGGACGAACTAGGAATAAGACAGAAAAGCTGCACGTGAAATGAAATTTTAACTCAAAAAACAAAAATTATTAAGAGAAGCACCAGAAAACCAGATGCTGGAAACTAGTTGTTAACCGATTTCCAGTCCACTACCAGCCACGGTTAGCATTGGTGGTTGCTGACCAGTGGCTGATCATTGCTCTGGTCAGCAACCAGCGAAAGGTTGCTGTTATTGTGCATGTGAGCATGTGCACACGAGAGAGAGAGACAGAGAGAGAGAGAGAGCTAGTGGACAACTGGACATCCCTGGCAAGGTCCATCAGACACGACCTAACAGTTCAAAAAATGGTAAAACTGATCAATTGACGATTGCATGAAGATCCCTCGGCACTCAGACAAAAATCACATGCATATCAATCTTCCACATTAGTCATAAACCCCATCAGGCATTTGGATTCATAGATGATATTTGATTTCAAACACATAATTTAAACCTATCCACCACCAAGCCAACCAGAACTATGACTGTGGATTGATCATCCAATGCTCCTACGTGGCAATATCAACAAGTAAGCCTAAAGCTGTTCATAAAAATTAAAAAAACAGCAGACAGGGCAAGCCCCAGGTTTATTTTTATATTTTAAGTAATCTTCATGAGGCCATGTATAAAATAAACTTGAGAGCCATTAAAATTAGTAAAACGCATGCTGGCAATTGAAACAAAACTATGATAGAAGTCACATTGTAATTGCTTAAAATATTATCCAGGCCATTCTGCAGTCACCACCATATGGTTATAACATCACATAATTTCATTCACCATCCCAGAAAAGACACTAAAATCTAAGATAACAGCTAGACATTAGCTAAATAGAGGAAAGCAATAACAACATTGAGATGATATAAGATGAACAAGCACAAAAAACAAGGCACGCTACCTTTCCGCATCCCTCATAGTGACACACATACTGTCTTTCTCCATGGATGTGAGAATGCTTTCTCAAAGCACCAGCGTCGATAAAGGTTTTTCCACATCCTTCATAGCTGCAGAGGAAAAGGACTTCAGTAGTTGGCTCTGGCTCTGGTTCTGGCTCCTTTGGCTCCTTTTCCTTCTCTCTCAGGGCCTTCAATGTGCTCTCTACATGTGAGACATAAAGAAACTTGAGCCCATGCTTAAAAGTTCTTTTTGTTCTTTTTTTGTAAGTAAAGGTAATACAGAAAATAAAACAATTTTAGAATAAGGAGGCATACTAAAGCTAAACCAAAGAGAAATGAAGAAGAAAACACAAGTGAAAAAGAGAAAGTAGAGGAGCATTCTAATTAGAGAGTATATAATCAAAGCAGAGTTTTGATGAACTTCAAATTTTCAAATGAAATTTGAGCATAAAACTAGAGCTCCAAAAACTTCTCATCAATTTAATAATCTGGCACCATTTCTAAGAACCTCCTGAAGTAGCTATCCAAAATATAGACAAGCTTCAATTTCAATTTTGCAAATAAACCACCTGCTTCCAGATCCAATTGCCATAGATGGCTATCGGCAAACAGATTCATCTAGTAATGCCCAATTGAAAATTCAGGAGTTTCTTTCTCCCATCCTCCAGTAAACCACACAAAGGAAAAAAAAAAGCATATTCTCATTCAAGAACTCTACAAGGTAACTCCACCATTACCATCAAGACAGCCTCCATGAAACTAAGCCAGCTTATAGGAGAAAACAGGCCGGACTTAATTCCCAGTCACTATGATATTGGAGAAAATTTTAGACTACAATAACATATAAATGCAAATAGCAAATCTCATTGAACTAACATGTACCCTGAAAAGAATCTTCAGTGAAGAAAATGGAATATTAGTTTAAAAATGGCACGTACACCAATTCTTCCAGTTACTTGAACCCAGCTAGGTCAGTTTACACCTCACCTGAATTAGCGATTTCCCCAAACATCGCATGTTTCCACCTACCTTTTGACAAAGGAGTTTTAATTTGGCTCTTGGCTTTCCACATTAAACCTGTCGCTTCTTTTGTACACTTAACACCCACAGTTTCTAGAAACATATAATTACTAACATTTAAAGTCACCTCAAATTTCTATAACATAAAAAATAAAATAAAATAAATTACTTTCAACAGGTCAGGAAATTCAATATGGCTTATTGAAGGCCTTAAAACTGATAAGAAAGCCAATCCCACTGCCTTTCCAAATAATAGGTTAATAATAAAAAATTCAGACATTAAAAGTTTTAAATGAAGTGCAATAGTCACCTGTAACCCATTTCAAGACATAGCACTTCCCGCCAGTCGCTACAACATCTTGTGGCACCCTAAAAAGAAATGCACTACATCATATATAAAATTCAATTCACACAATAAGATGGTAAATGCAGCACTTAGAACCATCATAATACAAGAATAAGGCGCAAAAGAAAGAGCTTTCAATTTGTGTCAAAAAAACTTGTGGTAGTAAACTCAGTCCACCCACCGCCTAACACATGATTAACAGTCAGAAATTTGTAAAAGCAATCCCTCGGAAAACAAGCAAACTCAAGAAGCCAAGCTTAGTAAGAGTCCAAATACACACTTCTAATGCTATGGCTTTCCATGCCAATAGGTTAAGCCCTCTGGAAACATTAGATATAACCAAAACATACACAGAATTACAACTGGGGAAAAAGAAGTCCAAGTAAAAGATGTGTTCTGATACAGCTATTTGATGTTAAAATAGGGAAACACAAGCATGCCCACATACACGTCTGTGAGGATTGAAATTTAAACCATAAAAAAAATAAAAAAAAAATAAAAAATAAAAAAACCAAAAAAATTCCGATGATGAACTCCTGGACAAGACAGAACTACCAAAGCACTTTCTTCCAGCGGGACTTTAAAAAAACTCCGTTCCACCAAAAGTGGCACGTCGACAAATCCCATACATGAAAACAAACTAATATCAAGAGTCTGCAAAACGCAGAGCAATGATCCAAACCCAATCATGAAGACTATTCAATAACTCAAATAACCATATGCATAATCTACATAACACGGGCTATATTCAGACATTAGATGTCGCAAAAGAGAGCTCTTTCCAACTCCCCATCACCAGATTGCACGACAACCTCCCCCGGCCTGAGCAATTATCAGCAAATTACAGCAGCAACGACTTAAATTCGCAATTTTTCCACTTGCCACCTCACTCCCACTTACCCAGGAACTCAAGATTCATGCCCACCACAGGCCTACTTAACAACAATCGACGATTCAACAATACCACACGAGATTTACACTAAATTCCCACTTCAACTACGTAGACAGCACAAATCCCCAAATTCCCCTTCCAGGCAGCATAATTCAACCGAAAAAAAATCACAAATTGGGCCTCAAAACACACACAGATTGATCGAAAGAGAGTACCATTCCTTGACCCACTTGACGGCGGGGGTCTTGGCCTTGAGGAGGGGGCGCCGGTCGAAGATGTTGTGGGCGTAATGAGACTCCATCTTCGGATTACGCACGCTCCGTCGCTTCGCTGCACCTCCACATCCAAATCGAAATCCAGAGCAATTCAAATTGATTCAGAAATTAGGGTTTCGGAAAACGAATTCGACCCAAATTGAGGAGGAGATAAAAGAGGGGAAAGACTGTGGGAAAGCTAAAGGAGACGATGGCTCGAATTAAGGGTTGGTCGTTCACGGAAGAGCCGACCATAAACATAAAAATTGTGAATAGTAAATAGTTAAATATGCGATGGAGTTATCGGCTTTTGAATTTGTGGATAAGTGATACGTGAGGAAAATATGATATTTTCGAAAAATATATTTTGGAAAGTTATCTTCCAAAAAATAATAATATTTTTCGGTTTTAAGCTAAGACTCGAAAATAAATTGAAAAATACTTTTCTATCATTTTGTAAATTTTCCTAAATAGATATATACTATCCGAGCAGAAAAAATGCCAAATATAAACCCGTCAATCTATATGACACAATTAATAATTGATGTAATAATTTTTACAATTTAAATTAAATCAAATTTTTAATATATTTTTTTCTTATTTTCTTTCTTTTATTTCCTATTCTTTTTCTTTCTTCCTTTGCCGAATGCCAAGGCCAGCGACAATCGAGCCTTGCCTATTCGCTAGGACTTTGGCGAGCCTTGCCAACCCAACCCTTTCCTATGGCTGGTTGCCAACTATCTCCAAGGATGGAATCGAAAGAAAAGGAAAAAGAAAAAAAAGAAGTAAAAATAAAATAAATAATTATTTAATCTAAAATTTACATTAAAAAATCAATTTAAAAAAAAATTGTAAAAAAAAGTTTACATCAGCATCACATAAGATGGCCAACATCTATATCAATCATTCCCAACCTTAGCATCCCGAGCTCAATCTCGATGGACTCAAGCAAGAATGTCGATGTCTAAGGCGCAACTTAGATGGACCTAGGCCTAGGTGCCGAGGACCCAGCCCTACTGTCAAGGGCCTGAGAAGGAACATTGGGATTCTCATGCTAAAAAGTAGAGTTTTTTTATCCAAGCAATAGTCATATTTTGAAAATTGATTTTTGATTTTTGAAAAAGGAAATCATTTTCTCCAATTAAAGCTATGGTAGGAAAATATTTTTCATTGCCTAGAAAAATATTTTCCATTGACTCATTTTCCTAAGCAAATTAAACACTAGTTAATGAGGAAAATATTTCCCTTGAAATAAACGAAGCCTATACTAGGAGTGAGCATATCGAACTGCCAAGATCAGGAATCGCTCAAATCGAACCACAACAGCCGATTTGGTTTGATTCCCGATTATCGATCCGGTCCCTGGATCCATAAAAATGGAACCGATGATTTTAAGTCCGGTTCCCGATTTTAGGCCGATTTAATTCTCGGTCCTAAGACCATCTAGTCCGATCCCTAGTCCCAAAAAATGGAAATTCGTCCTCTCGATCAAATTCCCAATTCCTAAATGGAGCTAGATCATACCAGGAAATGATCACCCCCAATACCAACATTTTTCCATAGATCGTTTCAGTGTCGCTTTGTTAAAAATACAATTACTTAAATATCAACTACAATTTGAGATTTCGAAAATCGAAAGTGACAATATTTTAACATTTTTTTTTTCAAAACAATATGGCTTGCTGAAAATACGACATAGTAAAATTCAATGAGAATAACCCTAAAATCACGTCGCAACACATGAAAAGGCCCAAATTTAACGGAATTCGAGGACAAATCGCTCAATTTTTTTTTTTTTGTAATCGAGGAATCACTAGAGACTCCCTTTCGCTTACGCTAATTAGGGTCACACCGCCCTCCGATGCCCGGTGGCACCGTCGGACGTCGACAAATCGCTCAATTTTCCCCTCTTCTCCAAACCCTAATTCAGACCAACAATCTTACGGCAAAATTAAGAGCTGAATCTTGAAATGAAGAAGGGAATAAGCACAAGCGACTCAAGTCCATATCAACAAAGCCAAGAAGAAAGTGAGTATCACTACTAAATCACTCACCTTTTTCCATGGTTCGGGATTCCTTCATCTATCACCAAGCTCTAATTTTTTTCCTCCAAGCACCGAACCCTAATGTTTTTTCTCGTGACGATTGAGTGAGTGAGGGAGAGAGGACGGCCCGATTGATTGGGAGAGCGAGAGAGCAAATAAGTAGCGAGAACAGCGACAAGAGAGAAATTCCGTGTCAACACAAAGAGGGATTTATTTATTGAAGAAGATATTCCATTTGAGGGGTGCGACATCGTTTAGGTATAGAAAGCCACTCATCATCCATGTCGGACCTTTTTTTCCCCATAAAAAACCACACATAAATTAACATTTTATTATGATTTTTTTGTCAAAATTTGTCATTGGAGGCACCTAAGTGATTTTTTTTTTTTTTTTTTTTTTTTCAATTTGGCACTTAAAGTACTCTAACAAAAAATTTTGGAACTAAAATGAGCGTTGTACGAAAATTATGGTACTTCTAGTGTCCTCTTCCTTTTTTTCTAACTATTTTGATCCTTTTTTATGGGTGATGATACTTTGATTTACATTAGTAATGGACTCAAACGAAATAATGAAGGATAGGAATAACATGGACATTTTTGTAAATATGGTTTCAACCCCAAACTCGGCAACTCACCTTATAGGAGAGACAGATAAATAGGTAAAAGATATCTAAACTTTCCCATTCTGCTCAAGCCCACTTTAGTACATTCATTATTCCATTCACATGCATTGATGGCAAGGGTGGCCCGAGATTATTTTGAGGGCAACATCCTTGATTTAACAAAAACATGTACCGTTTCGAAATCAAGTCATCATTGATAAAACATTGAGTACGAAAATTTCAAAAATAAAAAATTGTTGTTCACTAGCAATAATAGCTATTAACTCCATGAAGAAAATCTTAGGTGAGTTCAATAAAATTGATGAAACTAATTCGTTGGTGAAATTTGGACCCGAGGTAAGAAATATGGTGTTCGTGGATGATGTCACTCTCTTCTCTCTATCTCGACAGTATCTCGCCCTCTCAATTTGATTCACCTGTCCTTGATGTTCATTCGAAGGGTCCACTTCTCAGGTGTCCGGACACGCTGCACTTGGCAAAACTTTGGGGGGAAAATGACTGGTTTGATTTCTAATTGGCTCAACATGACCGTTTGGGTAGTGATTTTTTATATGATTTTCTAAAAAATAGCTCTGGAATATTATATAAACAATTGCCTACCCTTCATCATTTCCATCGTGCAAGAGTTCAAAGGTCGCGCGAACTGACCCCAGACGAGGTGCTGAGGCCTTTGAATTTATGACCGACAAGAAGACCGCCATGGGCTTCAAATTCTTAAGTTCACGGTGTTCTGACTTCTATGGGTTTCCAATTTAGGGTGTTTTGATTATGAATTTGATTCTCAGCCATGGTCGGCCGGGCTCGCGCAACCTCCAACAACCCATATCTACACTTGGAGGAGATCATCAATGGCCAAGCGAGGGCAAGAGCGAAATCTAAAAAAAGTTGTGGAGGCAACTTCAGAAGAAAAAAAGTTAATTAACCTTGGAATTTGCCTTCCAACTAGTTCGATCCGATTCCCATGCGAGTCCAAGAAACCGGTCCCACCAAGTTTCACACACCCAATGCAACATTTTCCAACAAATCAAAGTAAAGCAAAAAATATAGAACTTTCTTATTCTTAATTGCAAGATCAATTAAAAGATTGCACTTATATTAAAAGTTGAGAGTCGAGGTCATGAATAAGAGATAGAAAGACAACTTAGATGAGGTGAGAGCGAGACAAACTTAGATGAGTTGAGAGTGAGACGAAACAAGCAGTGAGTTAATGGGTGTTGAGCTTCATATTAGGATTTTAGAGTTTTCATTTTTCTTAGATTTTTTGTTTGGTCGGAAATTTTTCTTAAAAATTAAATATATATTTGTATATTAGTGATCCAGTCTGGGTGAGCAATGAATCAGGAACCAGACCAGTAGCCATTGGTTCTAATAAATTGGAATCGAGAACCAAACCGATTCCCTTGGAAACTACTGATTATAGGTAGTTCTCGATTCTTTTGCACAACCCTGTGCAGAGCACACATGACACTTCAAATCCTGCTCAAAATCAGCGATGAGAACAAGAGGGTGCCGTTGGTGTAAAGGTTGCTGCAGTGTCGCTCGAGATCTAGTGATTCCGCGCACCTCTTGTGGCAAATAAAAAGGGGCTAGCAGCAGCCGATAAACTAATATATGACAGGTTGCAAATTTACTAAACAATGGTCAACTGTTAAACTATATTTGAGTTGGTAAGTTGCAAGATCAATTAAACTACACAACTAAAGGTACGAAAGCCGAGAGATGGTCACTTGCTAGTCAAGTACAAATTGGCAAATCATAATGTAAGTTTCAACTTTTGTCAAACATTTATAGTAAGTAGTTCAATATCGATGATAGGAGGGTAAATTCGATACTCACTAGTAAAAAATTGTTAGTGACTACACATTGGTAACTTCCTCAAACGTGTAGCGTAGCTTGCTGTAATCGATATTGGTCGGTTATGATATTCACCAGTAAATTTCGAACGTCAATTGGTAATTTTACGAACCAAACTGCAAATTGGCAAATATGGTTGCAAGATACTTTGTGTATCTTCAAATAAATAATGCTAGTAAATTTTGGTTCTCAATGATGAAAATGAAATGAAAGTTTGGTAAGTTACTGATTAATTAGAAATTGGGTAAATCCAAATTCTAGTTGGTTAACTTACTAAGATTTTTTTGTTTTTTGTTTTTGTGTGGTCAAAACTTACTAAGATATTAGTGGCTCAACAATCGACCTGTGCCCTCCTGGGCCGCAGCATTAACGCTGCTGCGCGGACACCTAGTTGTCCTCGAGTGCATTTTTGGTCATCCAATGGACACTCCCACTAGTATCAACAAAAAGTTGCATTTCTAACTGACCCAACTATACTTCCTTCTGTGCTATCTTACTAGATGGGTTTGCTCGATCGGTAAGAGTTTCGTCGGCGATTCAGGCGAAGGTAGCTGCTGTGCTTGAAACCCTCAAGTACTTTGAAGCAAGAAGTGAACTGCGGATTGAGTTAGAAACTGACCGAACTCTAGTGAAGATGACGAGCGAGGGAACAGATCGAGTGAGTTGGGAAGCCTAGCCTATGCACTTGTCACTGAAGCCCAGGCCCATGCAAAGTCATTCGGCAATCTGAAGTTAACCCATTGTCAAAGAGAGTAATTGTATCGTGGATTGGGTCACCAAAGCCCACCGCACAAGACGTTTACCAATTAACTTGTCTTGTTGAAGATACCGTTGCCAGCTAATTGATCTTGCTGCATGGAATTGATCTTTACATTGATCTTAATTGATGCTGATTAATCTATTGTTAGAAAATCAGAATATTGTGTATTAGGAAATTATTTTCATATATTCTGTATATTTTTCTTCCTTAGATAGTTTTGATCCTATGTATTATAAATAGGACTTATATTGTACATCATTTATTAATGAAAAGTGATACACAATACACTTATCCTCCAATATTTTTCACTCAAGTTTCTGACATGTCTTTTGGAAATGCTTTGTTCTGAAGCTCGTATTTTGTCGTCTTGACTTTTATATGACAGGTGCTTTTCGACTCCAAAAAAATAAAAAAACTACACTTCCATCTCCCACACCCTTTCGGCAGCCATCAACGCCTCTCCACCACAACGACCCCCTCTGCAAAGCCGACGCTGCTGCCGCCCCCCCTCCATACCCGCACCAGCATCACACGAAGCCACTGCCATCGTCTCAGCTTGATTTCACGCCCATCTCTCTCTCTCTCTCTCTCTCTCTCTCATGTCTTCATCCTTGTCATTCTCTACAACGAGAGCTTAACAATGGCGTCGCACCTCGCCATTCAAGAGCTCGACGCCGCCTTGAGCTGGGAACCGCGCGAACAAGGGCGTCCCTCTGCTCATCTTATTCTGCACCGTCGACAAAATCCATCGAGAGCACACGACGCTAGCACTCTTGCAAGGAGAGAGAGCCAGAGAGAAAGAGGGGCTTCGTTTGGCTTAGGGACTGAGATGTACGAAATTTAGTCTTGGGGTTTTCTTTCTTGAGCTACAGTATCAGGAATGATTGCGACACGTCCCGGCAACGGCATTATGCCGCATAACCTCTCCGTCTTACTACCACTAGTTGCAAAACTTTACTAGTCACGGACAATCTACATCAGAAATTTGCATTGAACACACACTTGAATTACTCTCCAGAGGTTGGTTGCATCACTTCTGTATTTCATATGTATGATGGAGTTGCTGCCATGCTAGCCTCCCTAAGTTCGATATCAATTGGTAAACAATTTCTCTCCAGCTACAAATACAAGAGGAACCGCCTTTACACCAACAAATACTGAGGATCCTTACAGTAAATAGTATTATGAAATCAGGACCAAATTAGAAAAGCTGTAAAGTCCAATGCAACTTAACAAAGATACGTTGTGCAATTCAAAGGACGAACAACATGTCGTCCTTCTCTGGGGAATTTCACATATCAGCAAGAATTTACAGTTGAGTGCTTTACATAAACGTATTTGTTAATAGCATCGAGGATGAACACAACAGCGCTGTTGTAGACCACCCAGTTCATTAACAAATATGCCTTTCATGGAAATGTTATGCTCCAGGAGGATCTTGTAACAAATATGTACAAACTCTTTAGCATCAGATGATCATCCATACCTTGACCTACAGTACAAAAGCACACATGTTAATTTTCTTAATCATGGTCGCGCTCGGTCGGCTGAATCAAAATAAAGCTATGACAACACCGTAAGAACCATCATGACCAGATAATTTTCTTAATGAATCACTAGTGCAAGAGCGGAGTGGACTTATGGGTAATTAGCAAGTACCTTGCGGGCTACAATTATGTCAGCAGCGATCAAACCTTTCTAGTGCATCTTCTCTTGTACTTGCTCCCAAGATTCCAATTTAAGAAGACCCAAGACCCACATCCTACAGAATTAGAGCGAAACATGAATAGTAGCATCACCAAGATTTAGACTGGTGTACAGGACGTAGATTGATATATCAAGGTATTGGCAAAAATCACCAACTCCTGTCAAGGACTAGATAGTATTCATATCGACTCGTTATCCTTATTCTACACAACGTTTCACCAAAAATAAAAATAAAAAAGCTGGATCTTACTATATTTAAACAATTTTGTATCATACTATCCTAAATTATGCATGCAAGGCCAAGAATGCTTTTCCACATGAAATATTATTGAAAATATTACCATGTGCGCAAGATAGGGATAGCAAATGCGACTATTTAGATTACAGCGGGGGCACAAAAGACTGAAAAGCATAAAATTGAGAATAAGGCATATGCAAGGAGAAATTTGTCTGGCCTCAACTTCAAAAAAGACAACAAGAGTTCTCTTGAGGTGGGTTTCAAAATGAAGAAGAACAGTGTTCAGATGCAGTTCTATCATAGTGATGTAGATTTGAAAGGGATGAGGAGAGATTATGGACCATATGGAAGTAGACTTGACATAAAGTTCTTGAATATTTGGATCTTAATCGACAAATTAGCATGAAACAGAGTGAAAAGGATGTAAAAGGATCCATGTACCCCATTCCAGATTGGTGGGATAACGCTTGGTCACTGCTGTTGTGTGGTAAGCATTTGAAGCACCATAAGCTACCTTGTCAAGCCACCATACTATTCTCTAAGCACCAAGAGAATTCTAGTACTACTATCTCTATAATCTCATGAAACTACAGTAGAAAATAATAAAACTTCCTTAATGTGTCTCACAAGATCAACCGTAAACTTCCTTAGAGATGAAATGATACACAACCTAGGTGGAGACTTAAGTTTCAATCAAAAGATTATCAATTTTTCTTTTGGTCGAAAAAGATTGTCAATTGAAAAGCCAAGAATTGCTGTTATGCTCATAGTTGCAAGGCTTTCAATAGTGAAGGTAATATTCATCCAACTCTGGATATCCTATTTGCTACTAAAATCGATATTCACACTCATACCCACCCCCACCCCCCAAAAAAAAAAAAAACAAAAAAAAAAAAAAAAAAAGAAAATATAGCTTGCTCATCTAAGAAAAATGAATAGACATAGAGGCATCTTACGAAAAAGTATCAGCTGCATAAAATAGTGGAAGCCTTCCTAATCCATCATCTCTCTCTTTTCTTCCTTTAGAAAATATAGCTTGCTCAGCCCTTGAGCTAGTAGCTGTCAGCACAAACTGAAAGACACATTTATCAGTACAGAGAATGCACATGAATCAAACCAATTTGAACATTTAGCAAAGGGAAGAAGTAAGCATGCTTAAATAAAGGAAAAGATGAAGAACTATGTGTTGTCTGCTGTATAGGCAATTTCTTCTGAAGACAATAGACCAATTAAATGTGCAAGTACATACTCTACACTAAATGGGTTGTCTAACAAGAACATCCCACCACTCCTCTGTGCAATCGATTTAATGACATAATACCAGCATATCTACTTTCCTTCACGAGCTGGAAGCCCCCTCTTGCAGCATCAACAGGTTGCTTGCCCAGGAAAACATAAGTGTTTGCTAGCTTCTTGCATACCTGGTGTTTTTTGGTTTTGACTTTATTTAAATGTTCATCATGTTTCCACCATTTTAATGAAACAAAGCTTCGAACTTGGAGTCCAATTCAGCATCTATGACATTGATCATAGCGTTTATTACCATTTAGGAAATTTTATAGTTAAGACTGATCTAAGGCAGCTAGACCTGAGTTGAGCATGATTCAGATAAAGAACAATTTTGAAGATTAGCAGCAGAAAGCCAAAGTGGATGTTAAGCATGTATTTAGGGGCAAAAATTTGCTAACTAAGGGAAGAGACATGACCAAGGGTTGGAAATTAGGTGTTAGTATATCATTTCACACTAAAAATGGAATTACATCACAAGTGCTCAAGACAATGGCTGAAGATTGACTAAACATTGTATTAACCAGAAAACAGAAGGAGCTTTAGCTATTGCAAGCACTTCCATCACTAATTGCATTGCAAACACTTCCATCACTCATTGCACATTAAAGTAATAGTGGTAAAGGCAAAGACATACCAATGGAAAAAGTATAGCCATAACACCATAGCCCACTAGAGGGGAGAAAAAGAAACTAGCCAGAACACAGGGGTTTCCTGCAAGGAATTTAAGAAAATTTATTGAATAAGTAGATTGACTTGCCACCAAGAAAACCTTATTTCAAACATGCCCACAACCAGCAAGGAAGTCGCTCACTAGTTACAATCAGAATTGGATTATGCCCCAAAAGTAAATCTCATTTCAGCATTCTCTTAGAATTATAACATTGAATCCCCACATAAAATTCCAACATAATATCACTAAATATGATGAGATCTCTGGAAGAAAAAAAGAATTATATGAGTTCCAGAGAAAATCATAGACCATTTTCCAACATGACATGCTGAGAGATACCATTATAACCTGCACATTATTTTAGAATGAGAGACAAGCATGCCATGATGACTTGAAAAGTCTGCTATAGCAGATCAACAACGCATTTGTGAGGAATAGCAGATCTTTCTAACCCTAAGTGTGTTTATGCCATAAAAATACACAAACTAGCACATCAATTGCAGGAGAAAGAAAGGATAAAAAACCACTACAGACACTCTTTGATTTGTGGATCCCACATAAATCATGGTCAATAAGGGTAAGTGTTACACCAATAATTGCGGATTTAGCTGAACCCAAATCCATGGATCACTTCCTACCCGGTACACGCACGCACTAAGGCTGCAATGGATCACATTAAGTATCATGATCAGAAAGAGCATTACCAAAACCAGCAAAGAATGCCCAGTTGGATTGAAAGAAGTCCAGTCTCTTGTCCAGACTAACTTCAGTAGAGTTCCATTTGTACCTAAAAAGTTCCACATAAGAAGAAGAAAAAAAGGCAAGCAGAATGTGTAACCTGAAAAAAATACACTGAGAAGATTACATACTCAAAACAGTAATAAGCATACAGCCAGGAGAGCAGCAAAAAACTAAGTGGCTTTCCAATATAGGGAACAAAACCTAGAGCATAAACCTGCAAAGTACAGCAATCACTTCTCAGCTTGTCAGGCATACAAATGTTATATGAAAAGATAATAATAAGGAGTATGTGGTTGTTAAGGCAACAAAGCAGCAGAAACATAGATCGCCATAAAACTGCTTAAAATTAATAGAATATATAAGGTCTAGCATTCAAAAGACTTATTTCAGAATCACAGTTGCAGTATATAGAGTCATATGGCTAAAACATTTCATCTTATAAGGCAGGGAACAAGTAAAAGATTGGGATATCAGTCTCTCCCTCAATTGCATCTACAGGACTGATTTCATTATGGTGATTCCATAATAAATCAACAACTCTTGGCCTTTATTGCAGTCATTGTTCATCCTTGGTAAATCATTTTACTAACATTGCATGAGAACCACAATGGCGGTACCACTTGGGCTGCTATATTTGTGAGGCATACAAATCGCAGGATCAGGAACCTCATCAATTTCTACTATACTTGAGCAAATAGCAAAGACTTTTAATCTATTTGACTTGTTGAAGGTATTTTATCACTAGGATAGTTCAAGGTCCAATTAAAATGCTTTTAAACCAATGGTTTATCTTATCAAGATTAAATCTATACTTTATTTCACCTCTAGGAAGAAGAAGGTCAGGAGCAGTATTGAATACACCTGCTCTCCAATTCCGATCATCACCCTAAGGAAATTGAAACCACTTTAGCTTCAGATACACTAATACGAAAAGCCAACTTCTGTAGCCAAATATAAGAATTGTCAATCGTGTTTAGTTTTATACCCTCCAAGATCAACAAGTTTTTCCTTTTCAGTCGTACTTTCCAAGGCCACAGCCTCATTTTGGTTTGAGGGTTGCTCTAACATAGAGCGAGATCCTTCCATTGCAGCAAATCCATGTTTAGCTATGTCATTGTACCTGCATTCACATCTTCCACCAAAACCTTAGATTTCCTGCACGACCTATATCATAAGTACTCAACAACAGATTCTGTGTTTCAATCTAGAAGTGTAGACAGTACAGTAAGAGTGAAATGGCAGATCTAGAAACCGCCCTCTCAACTCAGTGCAAACTAACCAGTAGGCAAAACCAAGTTACAACCAGATAAACTAAAATCCGAGACACATGTTTATCATGTCTTGCAATGCAAGCAATAAAAGTAGACAATCTATAAAATTTAACAATGACCACCTCATTAAAAGATGGTTATGACGTATCCATTGGGAGCACCTTCTTCCCCTGGACCAATTTTATCCCTATGACAGCAAGGTCAATCAAACACCTAGAATTCCATTGAGTGTCTTTAACCTTTCTATGTGTGAAAAGTTCCACATTCCTTCCTTTTCTAGCATCAACTAAGCAGAAGACACGTGGCTTTTGCTACATTTCAATATTAAGACTTCAGTTACCAAAGGAAATATGCTAGGTCTAGTTTACCCACAAATCATTTTAGTAATTTTTTCTTTCCCCTTGTTCCCATTGACAACAGTATAGCATATGTTGACTCCTGCATTTAATTTACCAGAAAGGGCATATGCACATGCTTACAAGACTTTATTTCGTAATGCAATGCTCATCGATATCCTTGCTTCATGGAAAATTCACATAAATCAAACAAACAAGATTCTCAGAGTAAACAGACATAAAACTGACTTGTGTAGATTGAAATTTCAGTGAAAGTACCACATGGTGCTCAAAATGATGCTAAATATGTACAATGGGTAGAACCAGAAAACCTGCAAAAACAACATCCAGGTAAAAATTCTTTCTTTCCTTGTCCAAAATCAATCAATATTCAAACATCTAAAATGAGATTAACTTTGAGTGCTAATCTAGGAATACAGCTCTTGTACTCCTGCGTTCTATTGGGTAGTGGGGGGTTCAGCATTGAAGGAACTATATGCTTGATTGCCTAGGAACTTGTACAGAAGACAAGTTATCTCAATTGCCTCTTCCATTTCTTGATCACTAAAAGAAGAGAAATGATGAGTGCTACTGTGCATCTGGAAAGCCCCAACTGCATTGTTGAGGACAAATTGCCATTTTATGCCGTTGGTCTAGATACAACTTACAGCATATGATCTTTTATTTATCAGACCTTTCTTCCCCATGGTAAAGTTTGTACACACATGCGCTAATTAAATTCCATCATAATTTTGAAAGCTACTTAGGCATGGACCCAAGCCACTTGCATAGGGGCATTGTCCACGATAGCCAGAGAACAGCAGGTTTAAAAAAGTCAACCCAGATAGTCACAACGAACTAGCAACTGTAGGTAAAATCGTGTGTCCTCATGGTATTGTTCACTGAGTTTGTTCAGATAGTAATGTGAATTGTATTTATGTGCATACATAATTTGTCTAGCATCAGAGGATTTGAGGAAATCACTGAATAAAAGTGCCAATCTAATAGTAAAGATCCCTTAGTTAGGATATGCAAGAATATCATTCAAAAGTACTGTCATACAGTCTGAATAAAAAAAGCATAACAAGCGGTCCCTTTTTTTTCCACAAAAAAGATACTACAGCTTTGGATAGTGCTCACGCCCTGTCAACACAAGGCCATAATACAGCAGATGTGTTCACTTTTTTTATAAGTAAAAAAGGACAGATGTCATGAGCATACTTACATAAAATAGTTGTACAAGTGCTGAACGTAGGAAGGAGTAGAGCCTCAAAACACGAGAAAATGGACAAGAATCTTGAGAAGTAATCTGAGAGCAGTTCTCAGGCAATATCCACTCAAGTGTAGGAATGACAAGCGATTTTAAGAGAACAATGCTGCAAAAAAATCGAGATTATTTTCCTCACATGTATAGCATGTCAAATTTTGAAGAATAAGGTGGAAGAGCACCGATAAAAGAGTTACAAACAAAATCTATTGAAAATATCAAGTGTTACAGCTTACAACTGTTATTGGTATACATCGATCTAGAGATTCAAGTGATTATAACTATCAAGAGAATATCTACAACCGAATGCAATGAAAATGATAAGATAACACTTCACAACTTGAGCCAACTAGTTTCTGCAACCTATAACAATAAATGCTTTCCATATGTTTCCTAAATAAAGAGGATGCTAGATTTTCAGCTCTTCCAGCTAAATAAATGTGGTTTAACAGTCTTAGTCATCCACTTCATAGCTCTACCTTCACTTTTCTAGCTCAAGTCTACCTCATGCTCCAAATTTGAGCTTTTAAGAGAAACAGCAACCGCTAAGCATTAGTCTTTTCAATAAATGTTAGCCTGAAATTCTGCCCATCAAGAACTCACTATGTTCATTATGTGTATTAAGAGTTTCCAACGCACCCATGATTAGTCTTCCTACAATCTTACTCTTCCTTTTTCTTCACAAGATTCAGTGGGTAAACTTTTAGATGCTCCGAACCATGATGTAACCATCCAACCTGCCAATAACCTCATAGAGTATCTCGAGCGATTTTCTTCCAAATTTACAGCACTTCTCACGTGGCGATTGACTTAGATAGACAGGAACGTAGCGCTACAGGATAAGGAGTACCTCTCTCTTCATTAACATCGAGAACCAGTGGGCACTTCAATCGGTCCCACTATCTCGAATTTCTCCTAAATTTTCCCTTTTCCCTCAAAAGCACAAGTTTTACGCAAAGCCAAAGAAACTTCACCACTCGCGCAACAGCACCGACCTCACCACAATTCGCAAAAAGGATCATAATACCTAAACAGAGCTCGATCGAACATCACCATCATCAATGCCAGGTAACAAAATCCACCTCATTCCGCATCATAATTCCCAAGAACTCCCCCAAGAAAACTGCATCAAACAGTAAGGATCTTCCCAACCGATGAACTAAAAATCAGTGCTTCTTCAAGCTACCGCAGCTTCCGATGTCCGCCGTCACCAACAGACACACCGATCGCAAACGAAAGCCGCGAGAAAAAAAAAAAAAAAAAAAAAAAAACTCGAAACCGCGAAATCAACCGACAGAGAGACCGTTACCTGCCGAGGAAGATGAAGCCGTTGAGGAGAAAGCACTGCCCCGTCCTGATCGACAGCTTCTTCGACCTACGCCGAACCGCGAATTCAACAAACCAAAACCAAAAAAAAAAAAAAAAAAAAAAACACTGATCGAGATTACTTGAGGCAGAGGGAGACGACGCGGTGGAGGCAGCAGGCGTCGGCGAATCCGGCGAACCAGAGGCGCGACGCCTCCTTCGTCCTCGACATCGCGAGCTCCATCGACGAGAAGGTTCGCTTGCTTGCAGAGAGAGAGAGAGAGAGAGAGAGAGAGAGCGTCTGTTGCTCTACGTTTTCTACAGGTGCTGCCGTACGCTCGGATTTACGCGGATTTAATAGATGAAGTGGTTTTGCACGGTGCTTACTTAAAAAAGCTCTAATTAATGAAAAAGTGACCTTTTAAATAGTTCTAATGATATCCTAAGAAACGGTCTTTGTTAGAGATTCAAAATGAGATAACAGAGAAGAGAGCAAAGAATTGCATTAATTCGCTTTGTGAGAAAATGTGGCATGTTACATTTTCAAAAATTATTTTTTAAGAAATTATTTTGCAGGAAAATAACCATATTTTCTTATATTCGGCTAAAATTTGAAATTAAATTAGAATGCTCATTTTCAATAATTTTTTATTAGTTTAATTTTTAAAATTGAAATTCCTTTTCTTTTTCTTTTAAAACTCCATTTTTTTTTATAATAAACATAAAACATAACAATGAACTTCCGTGCTCACGTAAAAGGCCAAGAATCACTACCAGGTCATCGCTACGGGCTCAATGCACGTTCGAAACTCTAATAAAGCTTTAACCAAGAGACGAATTTCACATGCGCCTCGACCGCATTTCTCAGACTCGATTACCCATATCAGATTGAGAATCAAGTCTCCTGCCTGGTAGATGCCATGACCAGGAACACCCCCAATCAAACTAAGAACATGAATTCCCGAAAAATTCGTCGCCCGGTGGGTCGACGTTGCAATGCACCCGGACAACCTTAAGAAACAACGGAGAAAAAGCTTGAAGGCAGGCGAGAATTTGCGATCTAGAAGGCTTTTTTTCGGCTCTCGCTTCTTTGACGGATGCATGCGGACGGTGGAAGGCGGTCGTCAGCGAATGCCTGTGACCCGCCGGCGGACGGCGGATTTCTTGCTCGGGTGCTCGTCCGTCGCTCCAGAGGGAGTGAATTAACAAGGGGATGAAGGATGGGCTCCACTTGTTATACGGGCCAGAAGGATGGGCTGAGATTGGAGCCCAAACTGAATGGGCCAAATTAGATCAAAATCGATGGGCTTCGGTCATAGTTATTCTGATGAACAGAACAGGCCCAATCGGATTGAGGCCTTTTCTACGGCGGTTATTTCTTATTCGTCCGTTATTTTTTTTTTTTATTGCCCCTTTGATTTATTTATTTATTTATTTTTATACACATATCACAAAATGCGTATTCAATTTCTCAGCGAAATTTCAGGTTTCGTCAAAGTTAAGGCATGTGCGCATAAGGTAAAGGTTACATGGAAAAATAGGACGGGGTGAACAAAGAAGTTTTGTTATCGGAACTTTTTTTTTTTTTTGGAAATAATATGGTTTGTTAAAATTCATGAAAGGATTAATTTAATCACGATTAAATAGGTTGACCCATTTATTGGAAAAAGAAAATAAACAATCCAAATGATTTTCGTGCCCTTAATTGACTCTTTTATTTATTCGTTGGAAATAACTATGGGAAAGTTTCAAATGAGTTTATGAGTAAGTCGTGAGTAAGTTTTTTTTTTTTTTTTAATAACCGTAAGTAAACTTGGCCATGGTTAGTTGTATGGTGGCAAGATTTAAACTAGGAAAATTTTAAAGTTGCAATATTGAGTACAGAGTATTAAAATTAAAAGATCTTATCAATTTTTCTTAATTTGTGTTGCTGCAATGGTACGTAGTACATAACATATCCTTGTAATTGAATTTGTTTATTAATTATCCAAAAAATTGTAAACATAGTATTATAATTTTATCAATTCAATTCTAAACCTTTTTAATTTTGCTAATTAAGTCATCAATATTTTCGCGTCTTATCAATTGAGTCCATTCGGCCAAATTTGGTTGGAGATCATTGATGTAGATGCTCGTCTATCACATGGCATGGACATAGATAATTTTTACTAATATTTAAAAAAAAAAATTTAAAATTTTGAATTTTTATTTTATTTTTTCTTTTCCTCCTTGTTTTTTCGACTTTGGTCAGTGAGGTCATTGGTCGACCATCACCAACCATAGGCGAGTGTGACAACCCTCACTTGGTCTGAGCGAGGTCGTCTTCGGCCACAGGCAAGGGCTACAACGGCCTTACCGCCCACAAGTGAGGGGCTTGTGACCTTGCCCAAACCAAACGAGGGTCGTTAGCCCTCGTTAATGATTTCTAGTCAAAATCGGCCAAATTAACTCAATTGAAGCAATTAAAATATTTAAGATTACATTGACAAAATTGTAATAGGTTTAAGATTTTTTAGGCTATTTTTCGAAAAATTAATGTATTCCATTACGAAATAAGAAAACAAAAGAGAGACAAAGAAAAAAAGAAAAGAAAAGAGCATTTTGAAGACTTCTCACACACTAAGATTGATTCTAATCTGCGAAGTACTTTTGAATTAGATTCTTAGGCATTCTTTATGTTTTAAAAGGAGTTTGGGACACCTAGAGTGCCATAACTTGGCACAGGAGGACACTTAAGTGCCAAAACTTTGAAAAGGTACACTTAAGTGCCAGTTTTAAAGTTAAATGGAACACTTAGGTGCCACTCCGGCGAAAATCCGGCCAAATGGCTAACGTGGCAATTTTCCGGCAAGTTTGGTCCAAAACGGCATCGTTTTGCACGCCGACGTGACGAGAAAATGTAAAAACGATGCCGTTTCGTGTACGATGTGTAAATAATAATATAAAAATTAATTAAATTAAATTTAAAATTAATTTTATTTAAAATATTCTAAAAATTAAAAAATTAAAAAATTATAATTAAAAAAAAGGGAGGCCGAAGGGGGCGGCTAAGGGCTGAGCCCTCGTCGCCGCCACCTCCCCGCCGTCGCCAGGAAGGGCCGACGACGGAGGGGGAGGGTCGGCCGGGGTCGCGGCCCCGGCCGACCGGTGGCGAGGGCCACACCGCCTCCCCGCCTCCATCGAGAAGGGCCGGCGATGGAGGGGGAGGGTCGGCCGAGGTCGCCGGCCCCCGCCCGGCGGGTGGCGAGGGTCGCGATCCGGCGAGGGCTCGTGGCCCTCGCCACGGGTCGGCGTGGGCCGGCGACCCCGCCGACCCTCCCCCTCCTTCACCAGCCCTTCCGGCGGCGGCGGCGAGGGCTCGGCCCTCGGCCCGCCCCCTTCACCTCCTTTTTTTTTTTTTAAAAAAATTAATTTTTTTAAATTTTTAGAATATTTTAAATAAAATTAATTTTATATTTTATTTAATTAATTTTTATATTATTATTTACACATCGACATGAAACGGTGTCGTTTTGCATTTTCTCGCCACGTCGGCGTGCAAAATGACGCCGTTTTGGACCAAACTAGCCGGAAAATTGCCACGTCGGCCATTTGGCCGGATTTTCGCCGGAGTGGCACCTAAGTGTTCCATTTAACTTCGAAACTGGCACTTAAGTATATATTTTCGAAGTTATGGCACTTCAATGTCCTCCCGTGCCAAGTTATGGCACTTGGGTTGTTCTTCTGCCGCTTTAAAAGATACACTTTCACAAAAGCCTAAAGAAAAATAATGGGATTTTATGATTAGTCGAATTAAGTGTTCAATAGGCATAATATACTCTCGTAGTACGGAATATCAAAAACAAAAGTACGTGATGATAACCAAGATAGGTCTATCCCGACCAGCATCTCTAAGCAATTAGAACACAATCTCATCTTCAGATTTTCTTCATGCTTTAACATTGCCCACACGGTCTTAACAACGGAGAGAATTCTCTTATGGTAAAATTGAATGCTCCATCAATTTCTAATCTTGTAAGCTCTCCTCTACGGTCTATGTTACAAGCGGACATGTTAGGGTGTATTTCTATTACACACACACACACACACATATATATATATATATATATATATATATATATGTATATGTATGTATGTATATGTATGTATGTATAAATTTTGGCAATGATAAGTCCCTCGCAATTCAGGTTAAAGGTCATTGAACGCTTATGTGAAAAGGGAAAGGTAATTTTGTCTTATTTTGGTAAGTTATATATCAAGTTCTTTTTTTTTTTAAAAGAAATAATTACCCTACAAAGGATCCCTGCAAATATTTAGTTTGAGCATTGATTATTCTACACCAAATAAACCTTGACTGGCCAAATGCCTAAGACAATATGTTTTTTTCTTTGTCATAACATGGTTAAGGTGCACTTCTAGATAATTTTGTTGGAGCATGTCTACGGAGGTGTCAGGTTGTGGATTAGTTAAAATGAAGGGACATTGGATATTGGACGATAAATAGTTTGACACTAAGAAATTAAAGATTGTATAAAATAATAGTGTGCGAGAGGAGAAAAATATGTGGAAAATTTGCATATGGATCTCTCAAATTCAAGAAAAGTCGCCTTGAGCATCTCAATTTCAATTCCAAACAATGATGCCAACCTTTAGTGTAAAAAGAAAATCATTCCACCTCTTATTCGTGATAATCGTGGTGGGTTAGAAACAAAAAATTAAGGATGATCTTGCATTTTCTTTATCCCCTAACTAAAATAGGGAAAAATTATCAAAAAAATCATAAACTTATTGTAATTGCGACAATTCAGTCATAAACTTATTGTAAAATCATAAGCTTTTACGTGGTTAGAGCTTTATCAGTGTTTCCCATGTGGCTTGGACTTAAATTGAAGTCCAACCTAGACAAACTAGGAGATGACGCGGCATATGGTTTAATTGATTCACCAATTCCCCTTATCTTCTCTTCGTCTTCTTTGTCTTCGTCTTCGCCCTTCATCTTCATCTTTTGCTAATAATTTTCATTTCTCAACCACCTCTATGTCCTAACGTGACCAGCAAAATCAAAACAAATTGTAAATGGAAAAAAAAATTCCTCTCACTCATTCAATGATGCATCTTTCATGAATCTACATATTGTTCCCATAAACGTCCTCTATCTTTTATTATGGGATTTGGTTCTCCTCCTCCAACTTGAGCTCTAGCTCTTGCCCTACATGTAAATAAGATAGAGTGAGAGTAAAATGTTTAAGAAGAAGCGAGCTATTTGAAGAAGCGAGATAATGAAAAGATCTATACTTACCTCGATGTCTCTCGGTTTGGAAGCAGGTCCTTCACAAAATCTTCCAAGAAATATTTCTCGTTACGAAAGTCATTATCCTTAAAAAAAATATTGCATGATACTATCGGATGCATTCTTACGAAGAATTTGATAATTTTTCCACATGAACTTTCTATTTTTCACCTGAAAACTTACATTTTTTTTTTTCATTCTTTGGAGGCATGTTGTTAAGAAATGTTTGAACTTGGATGAACCGAGAGGAAAAGATGAGAAACGATTGGATGAACTGAGAGCAACAGATAAGAGAGGAAGTGAGACAGTGGGAGTTAAAAGAAAAACATAGAGAGTTTTTACACTTAATATGATCAACGTCCGATTAGAGTGACTGCAGCAATGAAATCGGCCATATCGGGTGAAAAGGACACGGATGTTGATAGGGATGTAGATAGGAGATTGGAAACGGTAAAAAAATTTAAAATTGCAGGAACAAAGAAGATAAAAAAGATGGAGAGACGAGAGAGAGCCGTCGCATAATAAAGACACCACGTAACAAAAAAATAATAATAATAACGACACCAGATGGCCCACCAAGGGGAAAAGAAAGACGTAGTGGGCTCAACAAAATTGAGAATGATAAAATTAAGAAAAGCCGTCACATAATAAAGACATATTCCCCATCATTTTCTCCGATTATGCATGTACGTTGCACGGGTATTGCACGACAAGTTTTTGAACCAATGGCAAGTGATTGGATCACTTCAGCAAGCGCTAGGGTGATCTTCGTGTTGTTGTTCTTCCTCGTCGTGTCACAGTGGATATGAGTGGAGTAAGTACATCAAATGCATTACGAAGATCACTCAAGGGTATGAATTTAATATATCTTACCCTGACATTGTCCACAATACTAAGGCCCCAACATACTTAATTGAAAAGGATTGTGACATTGTGAGTTTAATTGATTAGAAAATTACTTTTACCTAAGCATAAATACAAATGAAAATGAACATTCAAGTTCAACAAGCATAAATATAAACTTAAATATATAAATATAAACGAACATCAAAGGTACTTGGTGATAAGAGGTTGTTCAGGAAGCGGCTTTGTGATAATTCAATTCAGGATGTGATGGTTTGATGATCAGTTGATGATGATTCATTTGCTTCCTTTGATGATTCATTTGTTACAGGAGGTGGAGGAGGAAGAAAACTTTCCTCGTTTTTAAATCATCATCCCTAAATAATTTTTGCATCATATTTTCGGATGCTTCATGACTTTTAAAGTATTCATATTGTTCACATAAACGCCCTCTATCTTTTATCATGAGACTTGGTTTTCCTCTTCCAACTTGAGCCTTAGCCCTTACCCTACATGTAGATAAAGATAGAGTGAGAGTAAAAGGTTTAAGAAGAAGTGAGCTATTTGAAAATGCGAGATAAGGAAAAGATTTATACTTACCTTGATGTCTCTCGGTCTGGAAGCGGGTCTTTCGCAAAATCTTCCAAGAAACATTTCTCGTTACGATAGTCATTATCCTTGAAAAAATCTTGCATAATACTATCGGATGCATTTTTACGAATAATTTGATAATTTTTCCACATGAAATTTTTATTTTTCACCTGAAACTTACATTTTTTTTCTTTCATTCTTTGGAGACATGTTGTTAAGAAATGCTTGAACTTGGATAAACCGAGAGGAAAAGATGAGAACCGATTGGATGAACTGAGAGCAAAAGATAAAAGAGGAAGTGAGATAGTGGGAGTTAGAAGAAAAAGAGAGAGTTTTTACAATTAATATGATCAACGTCCAACTAGAGCGACTGCAGCAATGAAACCGGCCATTTATGGTGAAAAAGACATGGATGTTGATAGGGATGTAGATAGGAGATTGGAAATGGTAAAAAAGTTTAAAATTACAGTAACAAAGAAGAGAGAAAAGATGGAGAGACGAGAGAGAGCTTTCGCATAATAAATGCACCACGTAACAAAATATTAATAATGATAAAGACACCGGATGGCCCACCAAGGGGAAAAGAAAGACGTAGTGGGCCCAACAAAATTGAGAATGATAAAATTAAAAAATGCCGTCGCATAATAAAGACATATTCCACATCATTTTCTCCGATTGTGCATGTACATTGCACGCGTATCGCACGTCAAGTTTTTGAACGAATGGCAAGTAATTGGGTCACTTCAGCAAGCACTATGGTGATCTTCGTATTGTTATTCTTCCTCGTCGTGTCACAGTGGATATGAGTAGAGTAAGTACATCAAATGCATTACGAATTTAATATATTTTACCGTGACATTGTCCACAATACTAAGACCCCAACATACTCAATTGAAAAGGATTGTGACATTGTGAGTTTAATTGATTAGAAAATTACTTTTACCTAAGCATAAATACAAATGAAAATGAACATTCAAGTTCAACAAACATAAATATAAACTTAAATATATAAATATAAATGAATTTCAGAGGTGCTTGGTGATAAGAGGTTGGTGATAAGAGGTTGTTCAAGAAGCGGTTTTGTGATAATTTAATTCAGGATGTGATGGTTTGATGATCGGTTGATGATGATTCATTTGCTTCCTTTGATAATTCCTTTGGTACAAGAGGTGAAGGAGGCAGAAACGCTTCGAGGAAACTTTCATCGTTTTTGAAATCATCATCCCTGAATAATTTTTGTATCATATTTTCGGATGCTTCATAACTCTTAAAGTATTCATATTGTTCCCATAAACGTCCCTTTTCTTTTATCATGAGATTTAATTCTTATCCTCCAACTTGAGCCATAATCCTTGCCCTACATGTAGATAAAGATAGAGTGAGAGTAAAGGGTTTAAGAAGAAGTGAGCTATTTGAAAAAGCGGGATAAGGAAAATATTTATACTTACCTTGATGTCTCTCGGTTTGGAAGCGGGTCCTTCGCAAAATCTTCCAAGAAACATTTCTCGTTACGAAAGTCATTATCCTTGAAAAAATCTTGCATGATATTATCCGATACATTCTTACGAAGAATTTGATAATTTTTCCACCTGAATTTTCTATTTTTCACTTGAAAACTTACATTTTTTTTTTTTTCATTCTGTGGAGGCATGTTGTTAAGAAATGCTTGAACTTGGATAAACTGAGAGGAAAAGATGAGAGATGATTGGATGAACTGAGAGCAAAAGATAAGAGAGGAAATGAGACAGTGGGAGTTAGAATAAAGAGAGAGAGAGAGAGAGAGAGAGAGAGAGAGAGAGTTTTTACAATTAATATGATCAACTTCTAACCGGAGCGACTGCAACAATGAAACTGGCCATATCGGGTGAAAAAGACACAGATGTTGATAGAGATGTAGATAGGAGATTGGAAACGGTAAAAAAATTTAAAATTGCAGGCAAAGAAGAGAAAAAAGATGGAGAGACGAGAGAAAGCCGTCGCATAATAAAGACATCACGTAACAAAATAATAATAATAATAAAGACACCGGATGGCCCACCAAGGGGAAAAGAAAGACGTAGTGGGCCCAACAAAATTGAGAATGATAAAATTAAGAAAAGCCGTCGCATAATAAAGACATATTCCCCATCATTTTCTCCGATTGTGCATGTACGTTGCACGGGTATCGCACGTCAAATTTTTGAACTAATGGCAAGTGATTGGGTCACTTCAGCAAGCACTATGGTGATTTTCGTGTTGTTGCTCTTCCTCATCGTGCCACAGTGGATATGAGTAGAGTAAGTACATCAAATGCATTACAAAGATCGCTCAAGCGTATGAATTTAATATATTTTATCCTGACATTGTCCACAATATTAAGGCCCCAACATACTCAATTGAAAATGATTGTGACATTGTGAGTTTAATTGATTAGAAAATTAATTTTACCTAAGCATAAATACAAATGGAAATAAACATTCAAGTTCAACAAGCATAAATATAAACTTAAATATATAAATATAAACGAACATTAGAGGTGCTTGGTGATAAGAAGTTGGTGATAAGAGGTTGTTCAAGAAACGGATTTGTGATAATTCAATTCAAGATGTGATAGTTTGATGATCAGTTGATGATGATTCATTTGCTTCCTTTGATTATTCATTTAGTACAGGAGGTGGAGGAGGAAGAAATGCTTCGAGGAAACTTTCCTCGTTTTTAAAATCATCATCTCTAAATAATTTTTGCATCATATTTTCGGATACTTCATGACTTTAAAGTATTCATATTATTTCCATAAACGTCATTTATCTTTTATCATGAGACTTGGTTCTCCTCCTCCAACTTGAGCCTTAAGATAAAGATAAAGTAAGAGTAAAATGTTTAAAAAGAAGTGAGCTATTTGATGAAATGAGATAAGGAAAAGATTTATACTTACCTTGATGTCTCTCGGTCTGGAAGCGAGTCACTCGCCAAATCTTCCAAGAAACATTTCTCATTACGAATCATTATATTGAAACAATCTTGCATGATACTATTGGATACATTCTTACGAAGAATTTGATAATTTTTCTACATTAATTTATATTTTTCACCTGAAAACTTATATTTTATTTTTCATTCTTTGGAGGCATGTTGTTAAGAAATGCTTGAACTTGGATGAACCGAGAGGAAAATATGAGAGACGATTGGATGATCTGAGAGCAAAAGATAAGAGAGGAAGTGAGATAGTGGGAGTTAGAAGAAAAAGAGAGAGAGTTTTTACAATTAATATTATCAACATCCGACTAAAGTGATTGCAGCAATGAAACCGGCCATTTATGGTGAAAAAGACACGAATGTTGATAGGGATGGAGATAGGAGATTGGAAATGGTAAAAAAGTTTAAAATTGCAGTAACAAAGAAGAGAGAAAAGATGGAGAGACGAAAGAGAGCCTTCCCATAATAAAGACACCACATAACAAAAAAATGATAATAATAAAGACACCGGATGACCCACCAAGGGGAAAAGAAAGACGTAGTGGGACCAACAATATTGAGAATGATAAAACTAAGAAATGCCGTCGCATAATAAAGACACATTCCCCATCATTTTCTCCGATTGTGATTGTACATTGCACGCGTATCACACGTCAAGTTTTTGAACCAATGGCAAGTGATTGGGTCACTTCAGCAAGCTCTAGGGTGATCTTCGTGTTATTGTTCTTCCTCGTCGTGTCACAGTGGATATGAGTGGAGTAAGTACATCGAATGCATTATGGTGATCGCTCAAGGGTATGAATTTAATATATTTTACCCTAACATTGTCCACAATTCTAAGGCCCCAACATACTCAATTGAAAAAGATTGTGACATTGTGAGTTTAATTGATTAGAAAATTACTTTTACCTAAGCATAAATACAAATGGAAATGAACATTCAAGTTCAACAAGTATAAATATAAACTTAAATATATAAATGTAAACGAACATCAGAGGTGCTTGGTGATAAGAGGTTGGTGATAAGAGGTTGTTCAAAGAGCGGCTCGGTGATAATTCAATTCAAGATGTAATGGTTTGCTGATCGATTGATGATGATTCATTTGCTTCATTTGATGATTCATTTGCTACAGGAGGCGGGGGAGGCAAAAATGCTTCGAGGAAACTTTCTTCGTTTCTGAAATCATTATCCCTGAATAATTTTTGCATCATATTTTACAAATGATCGAGAATGTATAACACCGCCATAATTTGATAATGATAGGGCAGAGAGGAGGGAGAGAGATTATTATTGCTCACATCTTCTCTCTCTTCTCTCTCTCTGCTAGTACATCTCTCTACTAGGACAACACTCCCTCTTCTTCATGCAATTAATTGTTAGGCTAGCTATTCCTATGACTAGGAGACACAAGAGGAGTGTTGAAATTGTGAATACGGAATTACTTTTTTAATGGAAGATTATTGATGAATGCCCAGACAAACCTCAAAGCCCTTCAAGGCTTCACTCGTTGCGTGGGCAGTCCTCGTAACAAGAAGAAAGATATTCAGAACAAGAAAAAAGATAATAAGAAAAATGAAGAAAATCTCGTTTCAACTATACTCAACAAAAAATAGAAAAGAGAGGGATTTTCTAGCTTTCCTAAATAGATTTTCAAGCTTTCCTAAATAGGAGGTAAAGAAGATATTAGTAAAATTTCATATTGTGTAAATTATTCTATTAGACATCATCATTTACCTTCAAAATATTTCCAACTATTTCCTTCAAAATATTTCCAACTATTTCCTGTGGGTCCTTTTATGCTGCATCCCCCGAGGCAATTGTCTCAAATTTTGAAAAGACATATCATTATTTTCATTCTTAGGAATCAAGACAATCAATTATAAAAAAAATTGTATTATTCCTATTCAAGACTTAGGATTTTTCTAGAAACATTTTTAGGTTATTGATGTCAAGGATGTATTTACTCACACCCTTATACTAATTATGTAAGAAAACATATGTTTAGAATTTTATGCTTAAACAATTTATTATAATTTAATTCGATAACTATATGTGTGTATATATGTCAACAATAATATATTTATGACGTTTCAAGCAAACGCGTGTGTGATGGTGGTTTATTTCAATATTTGCATGAAAATTAAAAAGGGTATCCAAACAAAAGAATTAACATAAGGATATGTTTAGGAGGATGATTTACTAGTGCCATTCATGTGAAAAATGCCTCCATGGGAAAAATATGACTTTTATGGATTAAATAAGAGTTAAAAGGTTATGACTATTCATGAAGAAAATTCAAGGGTTGCAACAGTTGGTAAACGAGCAAACTCAAATTTCTTAATAAGATAAAAATATAGATTTATATATTTTCACCCATCAACAGGAAAAAAATATAAAAAAAGGAGTGGATACTAGGAGAAAACTCAAAGGATGCAATCGTGTGGGACAAATTGGTTTAATATCTTTTCTAATAAGTTATAACAATTTGAAATGAAGATTTATGGATACCACCTTTGGAGGCAATATGGCTCGTATGTAGTATGTAGAAGCATATGTGACATATTTTCATAATCGAAACTTCTCAAGTTTTTAAAAAATTTCATTCCTTTTTCGCTCACTCTTTTTTATGTAATGTATGTGACAATCTTCACAATTACTAGTCAAGTTGAAAAAGTAAAAAAAAAAATTATTCGCATGAAATGATACTTATTATAAATATTGGTACAAGTTGGATAGATTTGGCTCTATCAAATTTAAAATTTCAATAATAATTCCAAATATCACGTCATTCCAAGTTTAAAATAGGCATCTTGGCTTTAAACAAATGAGCTCACGAGGAATATGATAGATTTGAGATGTCAATAACATCCACTAAAATACTTCAAATGTACTTACCAAGACACTTAACAAAAAGCCCTATGATAAAGAAATGGTAAGTAGGGATTTAGATTTCTACTAAATGTACCTGCCAAATTTGAATGCTCAGTTATTGCAACTCAATTTTTTCAATATGTTTTAATCCCTAAGTTTCATTTTTTTTGGGGACATTCTAAAATTTTGACACAAAAATATGTAAGTTGTACTATGGTGATAACTAATACTCATGATTTCCATATGTTGATGCTGTAGCCCAAAATTAAAACCTATTATGTGGGGCCTTCATATGGGAAAAAGAAACCCCAGTCCTATTATGCTCTTTGACTACTTTTTCTCTTTATGAAATTCAGGATCCACCATGTGCTCTAATCATTAGAGAGAGTTTTCTTTTCTTTATAATAGGAATTCCCCTTTACTTTATATTTGTATGATGTATGAATGTGCCATAGATGAGCACTTTTCAAGGAAAATAAAAAAAATAAATAAATAAATAAATAAAATCCTAATGCGAATAGGATTAGGAAATTCTTTTGTTGTATGGATTGAATCAATTGAATCGCAAACATGAATAGTTCTAGAACTTTCCTTTCCGATCCACGGGGAGAACATTTTTAATAAGTTTTTTTCTTTTTATTTTTTTCATTTCCCTTTACTTGCCCTTTCCTCATCCACCGGCATGTTAGTCATGCGGAAAAATAACTTGTTGTCGCAATGTAAGAGAAGTCAAAAAAATAATGAAAATAATGAATAGGTAGTTTTGAGCAGGGTGGTTCATTATCATTGAGTGCTCATTAATACATTTACTTCAATATCATTAAGTACTCATCATCGTGAAAATGGATTATATGCCAATTGATTTGTTTGAACTTGTATGTACCTTCTACAAATTACCAAAATCTGGATTCACGCGACAAGTATTTGTTGGCAAATTGGGTAATCTTTAGCTGACTTTTTACTTTTTTTAAATCGGAAACATATGCACACAAATACAAATATTGTGTGTTTTGTGCTATTTCTCTGTTTGGTCATCAACTTTTGTTTGGTTTGGTCTAGTAAAATTCTAATGGGAAAGGTCTCTCTCTGCTATTACCTTTCTAAATAACTTGAACTTGTTTTTCTCCTTCCTCCACCGCGTGAATACCAATTTGAATTAATATAGTGGTCCATACGGAGCGGAGTTTTCTCGACACCGGAGGTTTCTTGTCGCGCGTCTGCAGGCTGTCTTTCCGAGCGAGTTCATGCGCACACTTAGGGATTGGCTAAGATTGGCTAAGGGTTGACAAATGGTTTCTGGGATTTAGAAAAGGGAAAAGACCATAAAAAATCCTAAACTTTACCCAAAGTGACACATTTACCTCAAGCTTTTTTTTGTGACGTGAAACACCACAAACTTTTCAAATTGTGACATATTTACCCCCATCAATGACATTGTCTTATTTTTTCTTTTTTTCTTCTTCTTCCCTCTACCGGCCATGGCTAGCCGGCGGAGGGAAGCCGGCGTCGAGCGAGGATCGCCCTCACCTAGGCTGGGTAGGGTCGCCCTCACCGGCGTTGGGTGAGGGCGGCCCTCGATTGGGTCGAGCGAGGGCCTCCCTCGCGCCCTCGCTAGGCCCTCGCCGGCGAGGACGGCCCTTGCCCGACGCCAGCGAGGGGTGCCCTCGCCGGATCTAGAGAGGGCCATCCTCGCCCGACGCCGGCGAGGGCCGTCCTCACTTGTCGCCGGCGAGGACGGCCCTCTCCGTGATCGGGCGAGGGCACCCCTCGCCCAACGCCGGCGAGGGCCTGGCAAGGGCTACCCTTACCGACGAAGGGAAGAAGAAGAAAGAAAGAAAGAAAGAAAAAAGTAAAAAGACTAAAATGACCTATAATTTTGGGGTAAATATGTCACATGACGAAGTTCGGGATTTTTTGTATTACAAAAAAAAAATTTTGCGGTAAATATGTCACGATTGACAAAGTTTAAGATTTTTCACATCATAAAAAAAATTTAAGATAAATCTATCACTCTGGACAAAGTTCGGATTTTTCATGGCTTTTTACCTCTAGAGAACGATCACCATGCGGTGGTTTCGAGGTGAGAGGCGGAAGGGAGATCGCTTTTGGCTGGTCTTTTTGGGTGCAAAGCAGATAAGTCAAAAAAGTCCCTCCATTATTAATCCATAATCCCAGCGAGAGGAGGCTTGCGAAGGAGATCGGACGGCTGGGGATGAGCCTCACATTCCTCGGATGGCTTGACTTTGCAATAATAAAATAAAATATAAATTATTGAAAAAAGCTGAGCCTTTGTAATGATTGCGTTGCTGAGGACAAAATTTGGATCCCTCGCACATGAATATCCACTGCAACAACAGTCTAAAGTCCAAGTTAAAGTCCATGTCTCTGCCACTGCAGGACGACCCAACCTCTTCTGTCTTCTCTCTGCTACACTCTCTTCTCCGCCACGCTACACTCTCTTCTAGCTTGCAATTAATTGCTAGCTATGAAGGACAAGACCTCCTCTTTACATATAATGTTGCCTATAACGCGTGTAAAATTATCTCGCTTACCTTCTGGGAGCTTTTGAGATAAAAGAAAAAAAATAGATAAATTATTGTAAGATTGAAGATTTTGAGATAAAAAAAAAAAGATAAATTGTTGTAAGATTGAAGAAAAAAAATTTCAGCTTTATACTATATCAAAAATGTCTTTTTTCATTACTATTAGTACGATAATTTTACATGGAATATGTAAAACATTTTAGGGAATATTTGAGAATGCACTTTTCTTTAATATGCTAAAAAATGTGTGAAATATTTAATCATGGTAACTATTCTAAATAGAAAAGGAAAAATAGAAAAAAAAAAAAAAAAAAGAAGGAGTGGGCCATCATTTTAAACTGCATGGCAATTTTGTTCTAAACAAGGCCCGAAAATGGAGGCATAAATAGATATTGTTTCAAATAAGGACTGATTATTTCAAATAAGGGTAGGAAGTGAACATATCAATCTCAAATAGGGGCCTCAACTCACGGAAGGATAATTTCGTCTTTTAAATATTTTTCTTTTTTCTTTATTTTTTCTATTTTTTAGTAAAAACAAACTAAATAAAATTATTATTAAAAAAAAAAAAAAGGAATCATAGGCGAGCACATATGACCGATAGAGAAAACACCTTCACAAAAAAAGGGGAAACATCTTCAGCTAAGCCTTCAGCTTGCTAAATCACGTGTTGGCTGGTCATCGCCAACCAGCGAAAGAAATGAGGAGGGAGAAGAAGGAAGAAAAAGAAAAAAGAAAAAAACTAAAAAAATTTGATTTTTTAAAATTAAAAGTAAGAAATTCAGAAAATCATATCAGATACCGAATTGCTAGTTATTTTCATAATATTGCCGAAGATATTAGAGACTGATTTTTGTGATTTGTTCATGTGCAAACGCCGAGTGTCCGAAGATTTCTAAAGGCCAAAATGAGGTGCTAGTCGAAGCATGGGAAAGACCCATGAATTCAGCAGAGCTCATCACTCATTGCCGCCTCTCCTCAAATTATGCAGATTGCGACACCCTCTACTGTTATTCCTCTTCTTTTGGGCTTTTGTTCTTTTCTTCTTCTTTTTCTGAAATTCTCCCTTGATTATTCTCAAGTCCAAAATGAGGGTATTTACTTATCATTTCTTTGCTCGGTTATGGTGGAAAAATGGAAATCCGAAATGATTTTTATGTCAAATATCAAGCGCCGAATGCAACCAAGTGTTTTTTTCCCCTCCTACATTTCCTTGAACACAAAAATATCTTAGGAAAAAAATAACCAATCTCGGCTATGATACGATGACCGCTATACATTTATTTCTGTAGGTACCCTTCACACAATTTTTAAGCGAAAACTCACCTTAAAGAGATCAAATTGCCCCTCCTTGAATAATCATTTCATCATCGTCTATCTTGCTTAGAGTTGGGTGATCTTCTAGTTGGTTTGGTGGTTTTGAGCGTGTGAAAAATTGAAGAATTGAGAATGAACATCATATAAAGTCATAAATAAAAAGACACAAATATAATTGATGGCAAGCTACAAAGTGTTTGATATTTTCAAAAATCCAAATATGTGTTTGGTACACCAGCAACCTCCTAATGGGTGTCTAGCCAGCCATAGTCCTATCATTGTCAACACACCTGACATATTTATATTCTTTGGACTTGGATTACGTGGATTGATGCTCTTTTCACCGCTAATTGATTGGAAAAAAGACCGTTCTTTGGGCCTTTTGGCTATGATGGAGCACATTCACAATCAGACTATTAAGGGTGCGTTTAGTAACGTTTCTGTTTAAAAATTGTTCCAGGAAACAGAAATAGAAAAAAGTGTTTCTGTTCCGGGGAATAATTTTTGAACAAAAAAACGCGTTTGGTAACTGTATAAAATTTATGTTTCTGGAATAGGAAAAGAACAGAAACACGTTTGGTAACTGCACAAAATTTCTGTTCCTAGAATAGAAAAAGAACATAAACACGTTTGGTAGCTGCACAAAATTTCTGTTCCAATTTTTTTTCAAGTGTTTTTTTTTTAATAAAGTGTAAACTTGGTATTGAATTATCATTCTCATAAAATGCTCATCAATTTAATTTTGTTCATAGTGAGTGAAAACAAACATTCTAAACATGATCATATTTGCTTACTTGGAAGAAAATTTTTTAAGTTTGCACCAAAATTTTCCCAATTGCTTTTTTTTAATAAAGTGTAAACTTGGTTTTGAATTCTCATTCTCATAAAATGCTCATCAATTTAATTTTGTTCATGGTGAGTAAAGTCAAACATTCTAAACATGGTTATAAGTGCATACTTTGAAGAAAATTTTATAAATAAACTTTGTACCAAATTTTTCTCACGTGCCTTTTTTTTTTTCAATAAAGTGTAAACTTGGTATTGCATTATCATTCTCATGAAATGCTCATCAATTTAATTTTGTTCATGGTGGGTGAAGACAAACATTCTGAACATGGTCATGTAGATACTTGGAACAAAATTTCGTAAGTAAAATTTGTACAATAAGAGCTAGCTAAAAGAAGAATATCTTATAGATCTCTACATAGACCCTTTCATACATAACATCACAATAATGAAGTAATATAGTTCATTGTTCAACTTCATCACATTGAATTTGATAAGTGAGTACTTAAAAACAAAATTACAAAAGTCGGAAACACAAAGTCATGAAATCTCAGGCATATTATGATCCCTCATCATTTTATTTGCAATCCTTGTCCTAAGCATGTTTATTCCAGGTGCATCATGCAATGTATCATCTGCAACCTCCACTTCTGTAGGTCCGCATGGATACTCCGGATCTCCATATAGGGAAAAGTTTCTATCCATCGCATCTTGATCACGAATGTAATTATGGAGAGCACAACAAGCAATTACAACAAGTGCTTGCTTCCGAATTGTAAATGGAGGCATCTGTCTCAAAATGATGAAGCGATTCTTTAATGCCCCAAATGACCTCTCAATTACATTTCTTAGTGAAGAGTGCTTCTTGTTGAACAATTCTCTTGCTGTCCTTGGTCGTCCCCCATTCCCTCTATACTCGCTAAGATGATACCGATCGCCTCTAAATGGAGTTAAAAATCCCGGAAGTGCTGCATAACCTGAATCGCCACGTAATATTTCCCTATAACATGATATATATATATATATATTTGTTGTGATATTCAACCATAATATATAATCATAAAATTGTCTTCATAAACAAAGTAAGTACCGAGGTGGTGGTCGGGGAAATTGCAGTTGAGGATTTTCGAGTCCGCCGAAAGCACTCGACAATCGTTGCAGATCCTTCCCATCTAGCATACACGAAAGTAAATTTCATATCAAAAAAGCAAATATACAGCACATTCTGGGTTGTTCTCCCACTCCTACCTCTATATGGAATCTGCTGAGACACAGGGACGGTAGCATCTATATGGGTGCCATCCATAGCACCTACGCAGCCCTGTCAATATATTAACAATCTAATATCATATAAGATTATCAACTACATGTATTTGACGGTATAAAATCAATATAAAAATCATACCTTGAAGTAGCGTTTATGACTAGGAGCAATAAGAATTTCTTGTGGAATGACGTCAAAGGACGGTGTTTTGATTATCTCCTTTGAAAGTTTGATCATTGCTTTCAACACTTTGTTGAAATACTTGCTGATCGTTTCTCCTGAATGTTGGAATCTCTCACATAAATCTCTAATTGAGCTATTGTAAGTAAGCAAACTTAAGAATATCCCAACTTGTTAATCTATTTGAACATATCGACTATCTTTCAACCAACCCCTTACCCTCATTAAGTCACATAAATTCAGAAAAGCATGTCTCTTCATCCTAAATGCTTCATATATCCTATCTGAATGTCCATGAAGCATCTCCCTTATCCATTCTGCTCCTGATAATTGACTGTCCCTAATAGGTTCTCTCGTATGCAGGGACGTGTCCATCGCAGCTAAGCAGAACCACGCTATCAATATGTCAATATCATCATCCAAGAATTGTTCAACTGGTTGTACCTGCTCATTAGACACACTATTTGATACCCCTTCCATAGTACCTATACAATCACAGAAATATAAAAACATCAATATAGATTTTGAAAACACATCCCAATAACAATCAATAACATAAGTCATAAAATCTCAATAAGATATGCCATTACATATAAGTACAAGAGTCTCAACACTAATCATATTTGAATAAACTAAAGATTAATAGATAATATAAGTTATACGAGTCTAATGAAACTCCATGCAATTCATAATATATTTCCAAACATCTACTAAAGGAATTGAAGAAGTCCATTTCTCCTTGCAGGTGTGGATGTAATGAAAGCCTCCCTCCATGGGGCACTTGCGCATGCTCGTTCCACTGCTTTATTGTAAACATCTTGCTCTATTCTCGGGCATACTCAGTAGAATCTGGACCACAGCAGATACGGAGAAAGGGTCTACAGGTGGTTGTGTAGTCCCTGAGCTTGCAGAGCCACCACCAGATTGACTTGATGACCTAACTTTCAGAAGATCTTGTATGGCTCTGCAAGTGTCAGCAATATTGGATTGGTTACTCTTTCTTCTCCGCTTACTATTTGGAGTTCTATCCAATTTGTGCTTTCCACGAACTGAAGTTCCAGCATCGTCTGTTGTAAAGAGTCTGTCATCACTGTGGTTTCCAATGAAATCATTTGCATTGCCACCATCATAGTCACCACCTGCATTGACACCATATGCATCGCCACCACTGTTGTCACCACCTACATTGTCATCACCATTGTCATCATCATCCGACACATTCACATCTTGAGCACTTCCTATGGCGTGATCCCCAGTAGCATATGTACCACCAAAAACAATACAGAGCTCAGGATACTGAGGAAATCCATTCTTCCTGAATCTTGCCCACTCGACATTATCCTACAATTTTCACAATAATGACATTTCAGCAATATAATCATACATTTTAAAATTGACATCTGTAATGATATCAAAATGACCACAAAGTTAAGAAATACCTTGATATGAGATTCCCATATACTTGGATCGTCGACAACAACTCTTTTGTTCACATTATCCCAACCAAATCCGGATTGAGAAATGAGTTTGTGAAAACTGCCATACTGTTTTTTCAGTTTGTTTACCTTGTTCCTCAGCTGTACCATGGTATATTGGAATCCTGTCTGTCTACTGAGTTCAGACTGTACATTCCTCCAACCCGCTTTGTTGAAAGTGGAAGAGGTGCGGTTTCCCTTTTTTACCTCATCCACCAATAAACCGATAAGTATATTGGTTACAGACTCCGTCCACTTTGCATTGAATGCCTGTCTCTCAGATGCCATTGAATCTTCGATCGGTTGAGCATCATATGAGTTATGAATTAAATCAATAACATAATACCATAAGAACTACACGCCATACACAGAATCAGCATGGTAACCTATATGGATCCGTATACCCTATCCTATTTTGTGCACGGTCCAACTAAATTATAAGATCTCTAAGATTGAGACAATGAAAAAACAAGCCGAAAGGCCTACCTTAGCGTGCGGATAACTGTTTCCAAAGTCAGCAAATTGCGATTTATGTGGCAGGGACTGGCAAATTGCAGACAGAGCAAGGGAAAAAAAATACGTCTTCGTGGATTGGCACCGGCAAGGCGGAACTTTGGATGGATCCACCGAAGTTCTCAAAGCATCAGCGTCGATAATGGATCCACCAACACCAGCATTGTTCACCTGGGAAGGAGACAACTAATTGAGATAGAGTGAGAAACAAGGAAAAGAGAAGGAAACAGTCACCAAAATGAGTGCAAATATGCAAGAGGCTTCCACAATACAGGATAAATTTTAATTCCACATTGCAACAAAAATCAAATGATGGAGGCGGACATTATCATTGCCAAAAATCACTGTACCAAGCCTATTTTGGCAAAAAATCCTTTGAAAATGATTATTTAAGTTTCACAACTTTTATAAAGTAATTAGTTAAATGATTTCAATGACTTAACTTGCCAGAAAATGTAATGTGTTACTTTAATAATTAAAGCTCACGAAAATCACTTATGCACACATTTTGTAAAAGTTTTGACATTAAGTCTATCATTCCTAATGCTTTGGCACTATACGTTTTTAAAATTATATGGCACAATTTATGTTCCAAACAACATTGTTGAATGCATTGATTTTCCCGGATTAAGAAATTAGGCTTAAATGCCCCCAAACGTGCCTTAGCATTGTAGTTTATTTTTACAAGGCTCTTGTTCAATCTCAAAAATAGTGCAAGGTTAGAGAAGAAGCGATGCGAAACTAGGGATGGAAGGTGAACAAAATTTTTCTTACTTCTTTATTGGAGGAAAGCAAATGAGCTTTTGTGATTTTAAGTGAAATTATTTAGAGAGAGATGTTTCCTCCATTAATTTGCTTCCGAGTCACAGGAGAAAAAAAGATACAGAAAATTGCGGCAAAGCTAGAATGTTTAGCTCATTACGTCAGTCTTGTCAAAATTCTCATTTTAAAATGTTAATTGTCATTACTTTACAAATAATCAACTCAATGCCAATTTTTTTTTTGAAACATTAACCTTAACAGCAAAAGTTTATGAAAACATCCATTTAAGTGGCTTCAGCAAACCACGCTGTAAATTTTATTATGAAAATTGTCATGCTAGATTTTCCAATTACCTAAATTGTCAGAGCACTTAATTGATCAATTTTTAAAAGTTATAACACACTAATGATCATTTAAAAAAATTGACATTAGAGTGGGCGAATAGAATAATTTCAACATTGATACTTGTTTTTCCCAATCTAGTGGTTAGGATAGTTAGTAATAGAAGGGATGAGATTTTGAGAGGTCCTTTTCCTCTCTTTAGTTATGTAAAATAAACTCCAAGTCTATCATTTGAAAGTATTTGCGTGTTTTTAATACTACTTGTATGATTTTTCCATTTATCGTTTGATCAATAAGAAAAATTGACTCGCTTCTTATAATTACATTTATTTTATCCAATGACTATCTTGTCAATATTTGTAAGAACCCAATTTGGTTTATGTCGCCTAAGCTCCCAAAAAGAGTACCCTAGTAATCACATAATGTGATGACAATTTAGAATTAGGTGTTTTTTCAACTGGGACTCTTCCATGCAATCTAAAATTTTGGGATATTCTAAACTTCCGCTTAAGGAACGACATACTTGTTAGTCATCAAACAATACTCTCTCTGTTTAATGTGTCATTCATACAATCATGTTACCTTATCGTTTGATCAACAGGATTCACACTAATACAGGAATTAACAGTATTAGTATGCATCCACCTATGCATCAAGCTCTCCTAGTTGCAACACAATCCAAAGATCTTCAAGAAGTTCAATAATCAATATCATTAGGCGCTCGCTGCTATGCTCGCTCGAGCGTGAGCAACTCGCTGCTCTGCTCGCTCGAGCGTGAGTAGCGAGCAAAGAAGCAAGCGAGCAGACGCTCGCTACTCTGCTCGCTCGAGTGTGAGCAGCAGCGAGCAGAGAAGCAAGTCTGCTCGCTCGAGCATGAGCAGCAGCGAGCGAGCAGAGCAGCGAGCATGAGCAGCAGCGAGCGAGCAAAGCAGCGAGCAGAGAAGCAAGCGAGCAGCGCTCGCTGCCGCTTCGCTCGAGCGTGAGAGCAGCCGAGCGACGAAGCGAGCGGGGCTCGCCGCAAGCAAACGCTCAACCCCGAGGAGCAGCGAGCGAGCGGGCTCGCCGCAAGCAAACGCTCGAGCGAGCTGCTCATCTGGGCGAGCGTGCTCGTCCAGATCTCGAGCGAGCAGACGAGCCACTGCCGTAGATATGGCGAGCAACGTTGCTGGCCCAGATCTGCGAGACTCGCTCTAGCAAGCGTCTCGCAGATCTGGGCAAGCGCTGGCTCCAGCGAGCCCTCACGCTCAAGCTCTTAGTAGCCATCGCCCAGATCTGCGAGGGGTGGCTCTCGCCGAAGCCCTTGTCAATCGATGAAGGAGGAGCAGTGAGCAGGTTCACCTGGTGAAGGAGCAGCGGCTGTCGGCGCCGGAGAGGACGACGGTGGAGAAGCCGAATGGTCTCGAGACAGAGGCGGCTATCGGCGCCGAAGAGTGGGAGGCGCCGGAGAAGACGACGGTGGAGAAGATGCGGGGAGGAGAGGCGGTGTTCGAACGGTTGAGCAAGAAACAGAAAAGAAACACGAGAGCTGATGTTTTTGTTCCTTTTTTGTTCTTAAAATGTGTTCCAGAAACAAGAAACAATTTTTTTTTTTGTTTCTTGTTTCCGTTCCAGATGTGTTTCTGGGAACAAAAAAATAATTTTGGAACAAAAACGCAAACAAACGCGTTTCTGTTCCTTTTTTGTTCCCAGGAACAAAAGAACAAAAAATTTTGTTCCAGGAAACAGAAATATTTTTTACCATGCAGGGCCTAAAGCTCCGGAGAATAAGTTTGATGAAAGCCACGTTGGTAAATGAATAAATTTGTGGGAGGAAGTCTTCTAAAAAAGTTCCTCCATTATTAATCCATAATCCCAGTGAGAGGAGGCATGCGAAGGAGATCGGACGGCTGGGGATGAGCCTCACATTTCTTGGATGGCTTGACCTTCCAATAATAAAATCAAATATAAATTAAGCTGAGCCAAAAAGGAGTTTTGTAACTCTCTTGTCCGCTACGCTGCCATGAGATTCGATATGATATGTCAAAGGTCACAAGCAGCGCTGTTACCAAAAAGAGAAGGAGAAAAGAAAGCTGGGAAAGTACAGCAAATTTATGAGAAAATTAATGAGCTGTACGACCCTCACTAGGTCTGTGACATTGACCAAATCTCTTCAAAAAATAAATAAATAAAAATTATTAGCCGTGGTATTATTTCTGGAAAATAAAAAAAAATCGGGAGAAAATATACCTCGTGAAGAAAAGAGTGGAAATGTAGGGTCTGCATGAGAACATTTCTATTCCTAAGAATTTTTGTTCTTTTGTTCCTCGAACAAAAAAAAACAGTAAAACCCGTTTGGTAACGCAAGTTGATTTCTATTCCCGGAATAGAAACGTTAGCCTGGGAATAGAAACGAGAAACAAAAAAAAATTGCTTTTTGTCCCGGGAACAATTTCTTGAAATAAAAAAATTTTCTTTTTTATTTTTGTTTTATTTATCTCTTGCCGTGGCCACCTCCAACCGCCCGGAGCCACCACGCCGCCATGTGGTCGCGCCGCTCACGCCGCCGCCGACCGTGAGCAAGAATAAAAAAACAAATAAATAAAAAAATAAATAAAAATACAAAAAAACAAATAAAAATACAAAAAACAAATAAAAAAAATAAATACAAAAACAAATAAAAATTAAAAAAAACAAATAATTAAAAAAAACAAATAAAAAACAAATAAATACAAAAACAAATAAAAATACAAAAAACAAATAATTACAAAAAAACAAATAAAAATACAAAAAACAAATAATTACAAAAAACAAATAAAAATACAAAAAACAAATAATTACAAAAAACAAATAAATACAAATAAAAAACAAATAAATACAAAAAAATAAATACAAAAAAAAAATAAATACAAAAAAAAGAATAAAAAAAATAAAAACAAATAAATACAAAAAAGAATAAATAACAAATAAAAAAGAACAAATAAAAAACAAATAAATACAAAAAAGAATAAATAACAAATAAAAAAGAACAAATAAAAAACAAATAAATACAAAAGAGAATCGTTACGTTACCAAACGCATTTCTATTCTTTTTCTATTTCAAGAGTAGAAATTTTGTGCAGGTTATCAAACGAGTTCTTTTGCTTAAACCTGTTCCCGGAATAGAAATAAAAAAGAACTATTTCTGGAAAAAAAAACTATTTCCCAGCCAAGAAATTTTACCATGCGCACCCTTAAGCACCAGGCATTTTCCATCCAAATACTCTATCTTTCTCCCTCTCTACCAAACATTAGAGCAACTTTCATTTTCTAATTCAGTGAAAAACATTTAAAACCTTTCAAAATGCACCTATGTTTCTTTTATAACTAGGGCGAAATATTATTCTAAGTGCATGATATTTTTTTTTTTTAAATTCTCTCCTCTTGAAAGTGTTTGTTATGCTTATGTCCTAGGCTCATGGCCAAGGAATGGCCAAAGCGTAAAAGATGTGCTGAGAAAGTTTTCCACACGTAATTTTTTTATGATTTTTCTTTTGTGGAAAGGAAAAACAAAAACCCTCATAATTATAAAAAAAATAACTATATTCAACTTATATCCCATCTTTATATTTAAAATGAAATAGACCTTATAAGATGAAATAGAGTGTTCGCGTTCTTCCAAGAAACTTTATTTTTAGCTTTATCTTCTTCATTTTTTTTCAAAATTAAGAAAATAGTAAAGAATTTATGATCTTGCATGTTTTTTGAAAATTTAAAAAATTAATGTATGAGTGGAAAATGTTACTTATAGCCTTATAAAACTATTAAAAAACATCTTTGGGCAAAAGTTCTTGCTTTTTTTATTTTTTATATCTATTGTTTTATTAATATTGATTTGACATTTCTATAAATCGATCGAGTTAAAAAATATCTCCTCCTTCTTCTTCTCTTTTTCATGACCCCTGAAAGACTCCAAATCTCGGAATAGACTAAATAAATGAAAAGAAATGAAAAGAGGAAATAATCTATTGTACCTACTTACTCTTTAGCTGGCATTTATCTCTTTCCTCGTATCTATTTTAATAATAAAATAAAATATAAATTATTAAAAAAAATTGAGCCTAGTAACAATACGATAGAGCTTTGTAATGATTGTGAAGGAGGGAGAGAGATTAGAGCGTAGCAGCAGCGGCGATTACTTGCTATAAATCGACAATGATAGGGGTAGAGAAGGAGAGAAGGAGGGAGAGAGATTATTTATTGCTCTCCTCTTCTAGGAGATCTCTACCAGGATAGCACTCCCTCTTCTTCATCTCTTCTTCATGACAATTAATACGTAGCTATTCCTATGACCAGGAGACAGGAGAAATTTCAAAATTGTGAGTACACAATTACCTCTTTAATGGAAGAAGGATGGATGGACCATTGATGAATGCCACGACAAACCTCAAAGCACTTGAGAGCTTCACTCGTTGCTTGGACAGTCTTCTTCGAAACAAGAAGAAAAGAAGAAAGATATTCAGAATAAGAAAAAACATAATAAGAAAAATGAAGAAAATCTTGTTTCAACTGGGGATATTATGAAAAATCAACTATTTTCGACTATTTAACTATTTCTTGTGGGTCCTTTTATGCTGCATCCCTTCGGGCAATTGTATCAAATTTTGAAAAGAAATATCCTTATTTTCATTCTAAGGAATCAAAACAATCTATGAAAATATTGTATTATTCCTATTCATGACTTAGGATTTTTCTAGAAACTTTTTTAGGTTATTGATGTCAAGATTATGGATGTATTTACACCCTTATACTAATTATTTAAGAAAAGACATGTTTAAATTTTATGCTTAAACAATTTATTATAATTTAATTCGATAACTATATTTGTGTATGTATGTCAACAACCATATATTTATGATGTTTCAAGCAACTCATGTGTGATAGTTTATTTCAATATTTGTGTGAAGATTAAAAATGGTATCCAAACCCAAGGATATGTTCAGGGAGATGATTTACGAGTGCCATCCATGTGAAAATACCTCCAATAACGTTTGGGAAAAATATGAATTTTATAAATTAAAGAAAAATATGGCTTTTATAAATTAAAGAAAAATATGGCTTTTGGCTGGTCTTTTTGGGTGCTAAGTCAAAAAAGTTCCATCCGAGCGAGAGGAGGCATGCGAAGGAGATCGGACGGCTGGGGATGAGCCTCACATTCCTCGGATGGCTTGACCTTCCAATAATAAAATAAAATACAAATCATTAAAAAAGCTGAGCCTTCGTAATGATTGCGTTGACGACAAAATTTATATCCCTCGTACATGCGTATCCTATCCACTGCAACGCACACTGCACACGAACCAACCTCTTCTCTCTTCTCTTCTCTTCTCTTCTCTTGCTACACCCTCTTCACCCTCTTCTACATTGTAGCTTGCAACTCAACGACCGCCCAACCCCGACCGTCTCCGTCGGAACCAGCCACCACCGTCTCCGTCGGAGCCCCGGCCACCACCGTCGCCAGCCACCCAACGCCGAACTCTCTTTGCTTCGGTGCGTTCTTGATTCCATTTTCTTTTGTGCCTAGTTGAATTCGGGTTTTGGGTTTCTGGCGTGTTCTCTGCTTAGTCGTTAGTCGTGGAAGAACAAGCTGTTAACCTTGTAGACGGAGGAGATATAGAAAGTGTGCCGTGCCGTGCTTGCGGGTTATCTTGGACGGTAGCTTGCAGGTTTAATAGAAATATACTGAAAAGTGTTCCTCTCAGCTTGTTTTTGCTTGTCGGGGGTCTCGTGGTAACGTTTCGTTTCTCTTAATTGCGTTCTTTTGTTCCGGAACAAAAAAAGAATAGAAATCCGTTTGGTAATGCCAAGTTGATTTCTATTCCCCGGAATAGAAAAGTTAGCCCGGGAACGTAAAACGAGAAACAAAAAAAAATTACTTCTTGTCTTTGAATAATTTCTCAAAATAAGCAAATTTTCTTTTTTATTTTTGTTTTATTTCTCTCTTGCCGTGGCCACCTCCAACCACTCGGAGCCACCGCCGTCCGCCGTAGCCGACCGTGAGCAAGAATAAAAAAACAAATAAAAATACAAAAAAATACAAAAATACAAAAAAAAAATAAAAACAAAAAAATACAAAAAAAATAAATACAAATAAAAAACCCAAGAAAATAAAAAAACAAATAAATACAAAAAAACAAATAAAAACAAAAATAAAAAACAAATAAATAAAAAAAATAAATAAAAAACAAAAATAAAAAAACAAATAAATACAAAAAACAAATAAATACAAATAAAATAAAAAAACAAAAAACAAAAAAATACAAAAAAAATAAAAATACAAATAAATACAAAAAACAAATAAATACAAAAAAAAAATAAATACAAATAAATACAAATAAAAAACAAATGCAAGAAAATAAAAAAACAAATAAAAAACAAATAAATACAAAAAAACAAATAAAAAACATAAATAAAAACAAATAAATACAAAAAAAGAATAAAAAACAAATAAATACAAAAAAAACAAATAAATACAAAAAAGAATAAAAAGCAAATAAAAAAGAACAAATAAAAAATAAATAAATACAAAAAAAAGAATCGTTGCGTTACCAAACGTATTTCTATTCCAAAAGTAGAAATTTTGTGCGGTTATCAAACGGGTTCTTTTGTTCGTAAATTGTCCCCTAGGAATAGAAATAGAAAAGAACTATTTCTGGAAAAAAACTCTTCCCCGCCCAAGAAATTTTACCATGTGCACCCTAGAAGACTCACTTTACTGTTCCTCTCATCTTGTTTCTTGTTTGTTAGAAGACTTACATTTTGCAATGTGGATGCTAGGTTGGAGCAATTTTAAATCAATCGAATGAAGGACACTTTAGATTTTGATTTTGAGCGTTATTTCTTGCTCCCAAATGTAAATTTCAGCTTGCGCAACTTGTTCTGGCTATGAAGTCTTTCTACTTGGCAGGCACAATACGCTTTGGCAAGAAACTTTGTAGCTAATTAGCCAAATTGAAAGCTTCGATATGTCATATCAAAGGAATTACGGTAATTATGGTCAAAGGAATTATGATTACCAAAGGAATTACGGTAATTATGGTCAAAGAACTTATGGTAATCAAAGTCAAGGTCCTCGTCCTTGGACGCAATATCATCTGCCCCCTCTGCCCCCTGCCTTCCCTTCCCCTACTTTTGCTCAGCCTATGTATAGACATGTCCTTCTAGGACCGCCTCATGTTCAAACTTTTGAGGCTGCTCCTACTCCTATTGGTATTGGTCAGCGGAACTCCCATTATCCTCTACACTCCCACCACTTTCCAACTCCTCCTCCTCCCCTTGTTAGTTTTCGAGCAGCACCATTGCCTCCTCCTCCACTTCTCTGTCCATGTACTCACCTATCGTCAGTGCCATCGTCAGTGGGGGACGTGGCTCCCCCAGCATCGTCAGTGGCTCCCTTAGCCTCACCACCTCGTCCTTGCCTACCTCCACTTTCACGTGCAATGAGAAAGGAGTGGAAAATGCAGAATAAGAGGCGGATAAGAGAAGCCAAAGCTCGGAAGTCATACGTGCCGACTCTGCTGCAAAAGCAAAAGGCAAAAGAGAAGAAGAGGGTGAGGAACAGGAAGAAAAGAGCGGCAGCGGCAGAAGCTCGGAAGAAATTACCCTCAACCCGTGGTAAGCATGCATACAATCTATGATATTTGTTTTGTGCAAATTAGGGACATATCGTCAAATTCGTCGAAGAGGACTAGTGACTAGCACGACTAGTGTCCAACCTTCCCGAAACTTATGCAATGGGCCATTTGACTCCATGCGCTTCAATATTAGTCAGATTGCATCATGTGCATTGGCTGCTCAATATGAAATTTATGCAACAGCATGTCATGCAGATAGGCTTGTGAGCACATTCGACCTGAACTTGCCACCCTCATCCGCTGAAGATGCCAACACCTCCAACGGTTCTCTTGATTTTGCCGCAATTACCCCAGAAAAGGTTCTCACGGCACATAAGAGGCTGGAGCATAACCTGGCCGAGGTGGACAGAGATGCCACCAAGAGGCTCAGATCTGAGATTGGTGGACAAGATAAAGAGCTCCAAGAGCCTGTGATGGGGTCGCCATCTTGTGAAACTTATGCAACGGTATGTCATGCAGATGGGCTTGTGAGCACATTCGACCTGAACTTGCCACCCTCATCCGCTGAAGATGCAAACACCTCTAAAGGGACTCAGACCTGAGATCGGTGGACAAGATAAAGAGCTCCAAGAGCCTGTGATGGGGTCGCCATCTTCAGCTGTTTCCACATTGATGGAGAATCATGACCCTCAGAAGGGAGACCCCCAGATCATGAGCTTGAGCAAAAAACACTGGCCGAAGGTGGTGAAAGAGGGAAAGTTGAAAAGGACTTTTGAGGTCTACAGCTTCAAAGCCTTCTGGTGGGCGGAAGACCCCATTTAAGAGAAAATATGTAAGGGGAAAAAGAGTTGAGATACCACCAGCTTTACCCAAAGAAGGGGCTGAGGACTCCTCCATTGATCTTAAAGGACGCCAATTGCCCAAAAAGTCCTATAGGAAGGCCTTGAACTTTGACATCGGAGAACACCCGAGAAAGAAGTGGACTAAGCTAATTTCCCCATCAAAGAGCACCCCAAAAAGTCCTGCAGTAGGACTTTCTGTTGTTACTTCGGCCTATGGCGGTGCATTGCAGTTGCATGGACCACCTATCACCCACAATAACCAAAGCACTTTCCACATATTATTAGGTACCTAAGCGAAAAGTGACCGATCCTTTGGGTTTGCTGGTCCAACCGTGTTTGAGAGACCCTAATGTATAAACTAATTGAATTCTTCTTTTCTCACAGGGACTCAAACAGAGTTATTGTGGAGATAGATGACCTCTGTAGGTGCAATAATCAAACATTCGGAGCACCTAGATAGAGAGACTAATGTAATTCAAAATGCATTTGCATCTTATGAAATGACGAATCATGAGCACAATGCACTTGTTCTCTATAAGAGCGATGGAAGCATCGTACATTTGGACAGTTCATTTGGTCCAATGAAGAAGCATTCATAAGATGCTAATGCATTTTGAATTACATCAGTCTCTCTATCTGGGTGCTCCGATTGTTTGATTATTGCACCTACAGAGGTCATCCTATCGAAAAGGATCCTCTCTTTCCATTTTCTTGCTTTTGCAGTTCGGCATTCATGTCACTGGCATCACGATTTCCCAAAATCCAATCCCTGAAGTGCACTCCGACAAAGGAACTGCAGTAATTATCAATGAACCAGACACATCTTGGAGTCGGGGTACCCGCTGATCGTAAACAGTCCTAGCGAAACAGTGTGTGGACAGAGCTCCATCACCAACAGTGAATGTGAGAATGAAACAAAAGAGGTTGTCAACAGCAATAATTCTGTCGGAAGTAAAGCTTGTTGCATTAGCTTAGCATATGAGCCAAGATGCCAGATGTCAATAGCAGAGTCTCAGGTACTTGGTCTTGAGTCTTTAGCTTCAGGAACAAATGTTGGACAGCAAGGATGTCTACATGTAGACAGATTGGCTGCTTTTTTCTGTAAATCTTTCTTGCATACATTGTAAAAGAAAAGCAGAAATGCGGATAAAAGTATCTCTTTTCCTTCAAAGTGAAGTTTTATGAACCAAAAAAAAGAAAGATTTAAGGGACAACTTGACTTATCTGTTGCTTTAATGAAACTAGATTTATTTGCATGAAACAATAATTAAGACGGCGGCACACTGAAATTGCTTTGTTGTCCGGACCCATTATAATGACTCTTTCACCGAATTTTATTTTCTTTGGAGTATTGAAGTGAAAATTCATTGGAAGGGTACCAAGGGGCTTAACTCAATGACTTTTCCATGACTCAGCAGTTTTCATGTGAATCGGAAACTCACTTTTTCCTAATTTTTTCACCTTGATCACTATTTCTTTGTCTTTATCTAGGTTATCTTAACTTTTTGACTTACGCTAGGTTAGACATTTGTATAGTGACTGCCTGCTATGAGGTCTTTCGCATTCAGTTGGGTGGTAAAGTTTCAGTTGCTCTCTTTGCTTTGGTGGCTCTTTCTCTTCTCGTCCTCATCTTCTTCATTTAGATTCTGATTGCTTCTACATCTGATTGCTTCTAAATCAATGCGTATGCTTCTGTCATGTCTGATGATAAATAATCCATCTATCTTGTTTAATCATACATTTGCTTATATATTCTTCCAATATATTTTATATGCTGGGGAGTTATCTTATGTAAATGAAGTCTGTTGATTCTCATCTTTTGCGTTTAGTTTGATGCTTGGTTTGTTTCTTTTGGAAGGTGAGAGTCAATGTTTTGCTATGTTTAGGGGATTTAATTCCTAAGCTTGACAACCAAGCTACCCTTGAAATTTTACAAACAATTCAACGTTGTGCTGCTGTTGTGCTGCTGTTGACGTTGACTTGTTCTGCTCCTATGCTCATGTGTGCTCTTGGAGTTGCTAACTCAATGCTTAAGCAGGTAAGATTTTGCATTTGCAGCGCTGTTCAAAATGCCCGTTTACAAATACTTGTGTTTCTTGGTACCATTGTTGTTTTAACGATAAAGTAGAAAGTTCTCTTTATCATAATGACTATTACTATTCTGCTTTCATTATGGAGTAGAATTTGCTGCAGAGCATGTCCTTCCATTACTTATACCACTTCTCACTGTGCAACAAGTGAATGTCCAAAACTTTGCGCAACAAGTGAGTGTCCAAAACTTTGCGAAAAGGAAGTGATCGAGCGATGACAACCAGGAGGTGGGCTTGGAAGCAGCCATCCTTTGAAGAAAGCGTAATAGCTCACTGGTCTAGCTCCATGGCACCGAAAATGTATCCGGGCTCAAGTGATTCACCGAAGCGACGAGACCTTGAAAGCTGCTTTTTCAAGTGTCAGTAGAAGGTAAAAAAACCTGCTCGGGGGCTAAGATCCTGTCTGAATGAGTAAGAGCTCGAACTTGAAGACAAAGTTTGTAAAGGATACATTGAGGTATAGCTTTAGTATCAGCACTCTCCCCTCTTGCTCTCTTCTGCGGATGTATTATCATTTTGTTTGTTCTGTTATGTTTATCCTGTTATGTTTATACCATGTCACATGAATATGCAAGATAAACGAGGAGCTTCTCTTGGTGATTCTGGTACTGAAGTCTAAGTCATCTTCGGTTCCAACAGCTAAGCAAGCATGTGTGTTTCGTGCGCTTACGAGATATATTAGATCCACATTTTAACATCGACCATGCAAAATAAAGAAAAATCACCAATTAAGACGCTGTACAATTAAATTGTATGGTAACCCCTGTTAATTTGGCATTCAATTTGGCAGGAGAAAGGATAGGCTGGTATTTGAAGAGTCAGGGCCTAGAGGTCACAACCACGAAGGAAGTGGAATTAATTAGCCCAAACCACCCTTATTGTGTTATTGTGTCTCTGTATGTGCACCTGCACCTGGGATCCTTGATTGCTTTACAGAAACAAGTTTGCCTTCGTGTGTGTTTATGCTCGACCTCTCTAAATGAATAAACAAAAATAATTCTCATCTTACATACTTATGCCCCATTTTTTGTGACACTCTGCATGGTAAAAACTTTCGATTATTCATCTTAGATTATCCATCTTAAGTCACCGCGGCCGTAGCTAATTGGAAATGGCTAACTGGAAACTGAAAACCGAAATTTTTGGGGGTAATTCTCTCTTTGTTCTTTCTTTCGTGGGCCTAACTTTCATTTACGCGGTACGGTGAAGGAGAGAGAGAGAGAGAGGGAAGGGAAAATAACAGTTAAGAAATGCAAAATGAAATTTGAAAGAAAATTTGGGATAAAATATGTTTAGTCATATTTTTAGTTTCGAGCATGAGACGTCTCTCTATTTTAGCTGGATGGGCATGACAAAAATACAAAAAGAAAAGAAAAGAGAGAGATTATAAATGGGAGTTACAAGAATCGAAGAATAAGCATCATTTTATCTTACTTTTATCTTATCTATTAGCTAGACATGATTAGGCGATTCGAGCCTAGGGCTTGTGGTAGCCATGGCAGGTCAAGTTACGAGCACACAGACATGGCCGTTCCCTTGGGCGCGAGCTCGAGGTCAAAGCAGCCATGGTCGAGGTCGAGGTCGACCTGCAGTCTCGCATTTGCTATGGCTGTGGAGCTGAGGCTTGAGCCTAAAGCTCGAGGTCAAAGTAGCCACGGTCACTCGTTCAACGAGCTCGCGACAATTGTTGCCGTAGCTCGAGGTCGCGACCAGGGTCGCTCGAGCTCGAGCTCCATGGCCATGGCGCCCACAAGAATAAAAGAAGAAACGCAAGCGCAGTGGAGAGAGGAGGGGAGAGAGAGAGAGTGGTGGGACCCGATGAAACGTGGTGCCACGCGTCGTCCATTAAATGGGTTGTCCCCACGACGTGGTTTAGGCCAACCCGAGATTTTCTCGTAAAACAAACATGCTACCTTCTTTAGAAAACCACGTACCAAATCAGTGGCATTTTCTTTTTATTTATTTTCAAGAACACGTGATATTCAAACGTTTGACTTGTCAACCGCCGGATAGTCCTCCGCGCTGAAAATTAAAGCAATTAATGCAATTAAGCTTGTTAGAGAACTTTAATTAGTTTAGACTTAAAAGATTTAATTAATCTATATATTGACTAATAATAAGTAAGAAAAAGGTTGGGGGTTGATTCATTTAGTAGAAAAAATAATTGATGATAATTAAATCTTATCTACCAATCACGATCGTAATTCTATGTTTGGAAAAAAATTATAGATATGCAGTGATTGTCAATCATAGCACCCGCGCTTTGACTTTGTTTTTAGTCTTAAGTATCCGAGGCTTTTGTAATACATAAATGTCAACACATGGATTCACTGGATCTTTCTTATTATCTCTTTCCACATCTTTGTCATTATGGATCATATATGAGTACCCAGCAATGGATCTTCTTACTTAGTAGACAGTTCATCATTTTTCTTTCCGTTCCTTTTAATTACCTAATGAAGATTTGGTGTTGATTTTCTGTTGAAATTGTTGCAGCTCTTTCAATATACGCAGAAACATGAGAATATTAGTGCTGCAAGTTATAGCAGTTATATAAAGTTTGCAACGACAAGCCACAACCTCTTGAATGCACTGGAAGTCTTCCGGATGCCTCAATGTGAATCAATGTCTTTATTAAGTAATGTTGTTCTTAGTTGCCTCATTAGAAATGGTAAGTTCGGCATCGACATGAAATGTTTTCAACAAATGAAGCAGGACAGGCTGAAACCAGATATTGTTACGAATAGTATGGAGCACGGCTCTTACCTCATATTGGTTAACTTTCTTTAAGTAATCAAATTAGCAACTTGTGCAAAATGGATATATGATCAATAGAGAGCTAAATTTAATGTGATATCTATTGTCAGATTACATTGGACTTTCGATACGTGAACTTTAGAAATTTGTGTGAAAAGATATGCTATATACATTGTAGCCTTGTTGGACTATTCTCGATTGCATAAGCTTTTGAGGAAAATGATTAGTTAATATGGTAGGGCACGAGATAAGTGTTTATATTCAAAAATGACTGCACGAAAAATATTTTTATATTGTACGAAAGCATTTTCTGGTTTTACAACATCAAATTAATCCACAATTCCCTGCCTTCCGAACAATTAGACTCTGCCATTACTTTTTCTCGTCCAAAGAGATAAGCTCATCAATTAAGTTCATAAGTATAGAATTAAGTTGTTTAATCATTTGGGCCTGAGTCGTTTGGGACCATTTGAACCGTAGGAAAAGCCCAAAGTCCGAGCCCAGGGTCTGGCCCGTATTCACCTGCGCACTATCACGTCGTCTTCATTCCTCCCCACGATGAAGCAAACCGAGATTTTGGATTCCACGTGCGGCATTGTTCCAATCGCAACCGTCCATTTCAAATGACGGTTACTGCTCATGAGAAGAGAACCGCTTACTTTTATTTAATGTCGAACTAAAACTTTTTTTTAGAATATACAATTATCGACAAGGTATTACTTATTAACAAATTATCGGCATGAGAATAATTAAACAACCAAGGTACAATACTGTCTCGATAATGAAACAAAGTTTTTGATTAGTCATTAGATGATTAAACCAAGTACGATACTGTCCATATAGGTTTTCATGTTAATGATATTTCAAATAGGCACATAGAAAATGTTGCACTTACGTTTTGGAAAAAAGGACGTAATTGAAAATAATCAGGTGGGGAACTAAAAAGAGTATATAGGGACCCAATTGCAACAAACGCTCAAAATTGGGGACAAAATTTAAATTTAAATTCCTCAACCGTTCCCGCCTTCGTCAGTTTTCACCCTCATCGCTCGTTTGCTCGGTTAGGTTTTAATCGGCCCTCGTCGGCATGAAGCTCTCTTTCGACACCTCCAAGAAGCCCCTCTACACCACCTTCATTGGCGCGTGAGTAATCACCCAATTCGATTCCTCCAAGACCCCCGACGGATGACGTGAATTGCAGAAACCTGCTAGTTATCCGCCAAAACCCAACAAGTGGTGGCCCCCCTGGAGGATGAAGAACCTTGAAGATAATGTGCAGCCATGAGATCAATGGACGATTTCCTGAAGGAGTTCTTCCCAAAAGTGAACCGGAGAAAGCAAGAGCATCTGCACGAGACCAATTACTGCAAGTACGACAACCAGATCCTGACGCTCTTCACTTCTTCTCTCTACTTAGCGGGCCTGGTCACTTGAAGATGAGGCCAACACCAGTGCTGTGTTGTACAGCCTCACTATCCGCCAGAGAGAAATGGTGGAGAGCTGTCGGCGGTGGACGGTGAGGTCAAGCCCGAAGCGCCCAGACTATCGGGTAGCCTGGATGATTCCCGGCTGAAACTGAGGCAGGAGCCGGCAAAGTTGGGGGATGATCCGGGTTACGAGGACATGCCCGTGGAGGAATTTGCAGCGGCATATCTTAGAGGGGTTTTGGATGGCAAGAGGGGAAAGGGGTGGGAAAGAACGCCAAGGAGGATGTTCCGGTTAGATGCAAGGCTTTTAAGCTTCCTGTACTGCAAATTCTGCCCCTTCTTTTTATCTGGTCTTTTTCGTTTTGTTAACAAATGATAGTTCGAATCCTTAACTTTTGCCCAAAAACTCGAGGCATGTTTACTGCTTTTTCCCACCATTTGCTTTTTATATCATGTAAAGGCTTCACTTAAGTGCTTTTCCTGAGGGGTATCCATGATAAGCCGATTTACAGACACAGGAAAGTTAAATGTATTCATTTTATCAGGATATCATGTATGATTCTTGTTACCATGAATTCTCTGTTTTTTCCTGTCTTTAAATGAAGAAAACGCTTCATGCTAATGAATGAAGTTGTCAAAATAAATATCTCTGTGTTTCTATGACTTTTCATTTCTTAAGAAACATGCATCTGTGGATTTCTAGTTTAATATTAAATGGACTTTAAAGGAGGACCACCAGAATGACTGGACAATGTTCTTGATAGTCTGTTTATTACTTTTATTGCTTGAATTAACGATACAGCTTGCATATATTGTCAGGAACGGTGTTTATGCCACCAAAGTGGTCCTTAGGCTATCATCAATGGTGCTGGAGCTCTGACTCTGATAATAAAGTTTGAGAGGTTGGCCCTTCCGATGCATCTTGCTTGATTCTACGGTCTTTCCTCCACAACCCGCATTTCCTTCTACCTGATTGAATGACAAGGTCCAACTTTCATTGTATGCTTTGGGCATATCATTTATGAGTCAATGCATGATAGTTCTTTAGTTATTGCAGATCACAAGTAAATTTAGAGAAAAGAAGATTCCTCGTGATGTCGTATGGATGCATATGGATTATATGGATGGGTTTTGCTGCTTTGCTTTTCACAAGGCATGGAATCCCATTTTGTGTTGACCCTATTATCGCCCTGTTTGGAAAAATAACATATTACCTTCCACTAAGTAGGTCCAACTTCACATGATCTACCTCACTTTCAATAGGTATCAAACCACTCGCAACTTATGTCTAGAATTGATTGTTTTATCCAATTTCAAAAAGACGTGCACTTATCACCTAAAACAAAGCATAACTATATATCTACATGAAATTTGACCTAAAGCAAAGCATATATCTACTTCTACATGTAAGATGTAAGAATATTGTCAAATATGAATGAAAATCTGTTTTTCATCTAGTAATGATCTAGAAGAAGATGGTGTCATTCATTTTGGAAGTGAGGTAGGTCATGTGCAATATGTCGTGAGTTAATACACTTTGGAGGCACTGCGATGATCAATGTTCTTGGATATTCTATTTTGAACCTAAGATTCAGTGATGACGCAGAAATGCCATGCATCACTATTTTGTCCATCGCTTCCATACATTTAATCCATCGAGTCCTTTAATATTGGTGGCCACTTTATGTTTGAAGCCTCCAAAGCACATTCATGTCTGGGACTTCTTGCCTCGCCAACTTGTCTAACAGTAAAAGGACTTAGGTTGAATGCTTAGTAAGCAGCAGAGACCTTTCAAAGTAAATAAAGAGTAATATTTTCAGCATGGAAACTGAAACGGAGGATTTATTCTCAGGACTACTTCTCTGATCCAAAATCTTTGGTAGATGGTCTCCACCAACATGGGTTCAAAGCCATCTGGATACTTGATCCTAGTTTTAAACGTGAAGAGGGGCCTTATGTCTATGACAGTGGTTGCAAAAGTGATGTCCGCATCAAAGCAGCAGATGGAACTCTATTTGTTGGTACTTCGTTGTCTTTCACTGTGGTTTTGGCTAATTTTTGTCGTTGTCTATCTGGTTTTGCTTTTTGCTTTTTGCTTTTTTACTTTTCGTCTTTTGCTTTTTTGTAGCATTTGAAATTTGATTAACCCTTAAAACCTTTCAAATGTCGACATGCTGAGTCATTTGGATTTAGCTGAAAATAAGTCCACATGTATGTAAATGCTAAGTAATTGTTTGCTTGTCAGGGGAGGTGTGGCCCGATCCTTGTGTATTCCCTAAATTTACACAGTCAAGAGTCCATCGCTGGTGGGCTCAGTTAGTTCAGGATTTCATTTCTAATGGAGTCGATGGTCTATGAAACGATATGAATGAACCATCTTTTCATTAAGGTAATTAGTGCCTTTAGTTTTTGTCATTTTCTTTAGTTGGTCTATGGCTTACAACTTCTCTCATTCTATGACGAAGACCATGCCCGAGAGCAACATTCATAAGGGAGATGATGAACTTGGAGGTCTCCAGAATCACTCACACTATCGTAATGTAAGTTTTCCAGCCTTTTGCTATTTGTAACTTGTGTTTCACATTTTAGAGTTATATTGAAATAGATAGTAAGTAATTTATAATGTATCCACCACGATTTTAGTAGAAAAGTTTTTTTTTCCTAAGGCATACAAATTCTTCGTATATTGTAATACGGTGACTTTCCTCCTGTCACTAAGTGTCATTTTATTATTACTGAGCCGGATGTCAAGGCGCCAGACTGTCTTCAGTAAGGTCGCCACCTGGATGGCGACCATGTTCGCAGGACTATCATTTGCGATGCCTGTTGTCATTCTGAACAAAGACTCTGAAAAGAACCCACCGTATGCAAAGGCTCGGATCGTAGTCTTCCTCCAGGTTATCGAGGAAAGCCACGACACCAGCGGCAGGGCCATGAACGTCGCCGTGAACGTGCTGGTGGAGGCCAGCAGCTCCGACGTCCCGCCAGTGATCACGTTCGAGGAGATCGACTTGGGGAAGGCGCTGATCCTGAACATCAGGCATTATAAGTACGCAAAGCCGATGCCCGTACAGCATCACGCGATCCCGATAGCCATGAACAGCCTGACCTCATGGCGGCCTGACCTCATGGGGGACGTTGGAGCCACTGGCCTCCACCGGCACGTTCTTGTACACGGCGACGTTGATGGCCCTATCGCTGGTGTCGTGGCTTCCCTCGATAACCTGGACGAAGACTACGATCCCAGCCTTTGGATACGTTGGGTTCTTTTCAGTGTCATTGTTCAGAATGACTACAGGCATCACAAACAAGAGTCATGCGAACATGGTTGCCATCAAGGTGGCGACCTTACCGAAGAGAGTTTGGCACCTTGACATCCGGTTCAGTAATGATAAAATGACACTTAGTGATAGATGGAAAGTCATCGTATTACAATATACGAATAATTTGTATGCCTTAGGAAATTTTGACACCATAATGGGCGAGCCAATTAATGTGCTCTTGCAGTGGAGTCCACCCGGCGGAGAGAGGGCGGCTTGAAACGCGATGGTTGCCAGCAGGATCGCTGTAACCATGATCGCGTTCATCGAGCTTTCATTTTGCAGTTGCGTGCCTTCACCTGGACCTGCCATAGTGTTTTCTTCTTTCTTTTTTCTCTTGAAGTTCCCTCTGTTTTGCCATTTCATGAATTTATAGTCTTCGACAGAAACTGCAACTCTCTCTTCCACCGTATACTCCCCCGACAATCCCTAAACAGGAAAAACAGCAAAACTAATGAGACTCGTCCTTCCGTTAGTCGAACCTCGACTAAACGACCGTTGGTGATCCTCAAATCGACAACTTCTTCCTCCGCTGTTTCTAGGAGTAATCTGAAGCTGATCCAAGCCCCGGCGATGATCCGACGTTGTGATCCTCAGCCCACTCCAACCTCTAATCTTAGCTCCCAGCTTATAGTAACCTTGTTCGATTGAGCTTTGCATGAAGATTAATTGAGGTGAACTTTTCGATGAGATTACCTTATGCAATTGGGCTACAGCTCAACCCTTGGATGATGTTCTATGCTTGTGTGGATGATCTTTGCAGCTTAAGATGGCTATAGATGATGGATGATAGCCTAGAATGGTTTGACCAGTTGATTGCTTAATTGACTGTCTATTTTGTAATTCGAATGGCTTGACTGGAGTAGTCGTCTTACTGTCTTCGTTTGAGCTAGATATTATCGTTTTTAGTTTTCGAAATCCTCATGAGGTTCACAGATGGTTTCACGAGCTTTCCAACGGCATATTAAACGTGTAAATCGGATCTCATTTGCTATACCAAAACCTGTTTCTAAGCAGGGTGATCTGTTCTAGAATATGCATGTGCTACTGCAATGATTGAGGTTAACTGACCTACCCGATTTGTTGATTTTGCATGATTTGTAACAAGATCTATAACCTCATCTGCTCTCCAACCCCACTCCCAAAAAAAAACGAAGAAGCAAGCTCCAGAAAAGGAAAATGTACGAAAAGAAAAAATGGCAGGAGAGCTTTTGACATGCAGTTCCACATCAAAGAAATATTGTGCATGTTACAAATGAAAACCTGCTGCTGCACAACCAATTTAATATTCAAAAAAGATTGACGCAGTGCAAAACCAATTTAGCAATCCAGCTTGTTGACTCGCACATTTACCTTCTTTTTTTGAACCCTTGTGATTCCAATTACACAGAGATTCGTCTTGCCTTTAATTTTTAATTGTTTTCCTTTGTTTTTATTTTAAAACTTTATTTTTTAGAAAAAATAAATAAATAAAAAGTGTGTTTGGTGAAAAAAGTGATGTCGAATGAGTTATGGAAAATATTTTCTAATTTTTGAAAAGTGGAGAACATTTTCTCTACTTTTGAAGATGTTTTTCTAATAGTGGGAAACATTTTTGTTGACAAATTCATTTTTAATAAAATAAATATCGAAGAATTCAACAAACGTTTTTTTGGAAGTTATTTTTCATAAAACAAAAGGAATTTTTCATTCTTTCTAGACTGATGAGATTGAACACCATGGCTCGACTATTTCCGTATTCAATGGATGGTTTCACAATCCTGAGGTAATTAATTATGACATGTAACTTCGACTAAAAATTTCCTATTTTGCTTTGGCGAGAAAAGAGTTTTATGATGCTACGCATGACATGACACAGGGACCACTTCAATTATGAGTCGATGGATGAATTAGTGGGGATGAAATTTTAATTCCATGTGGCTGCTGGACTTAAATTGAAAGGCCTCTTGCTACCAATTTTCACTTTCATATATTTTTTTCATTTTTTTTTCTTAATAATCATTTTCTCCACCATCTCTATGTCCTTCATGCCAAAAAAAAAAACACCTCTATGTCCTAATATGACCATCAAAATCATAACAAATTGTAAGCAAAAAAAAAAAAATTCTCTTGCTCATTTTATGATGTATTTTTCGTGAATTTACATTCTATAATGATAAAACGCTGGCGAGTTTGGTGGATAATCTCTATGGTCACCATGGTTTTGCTGGTGGATGGTCCTCATTCGGTGAGGACCGGAGACATAATAGAATGCAATGACAATTTGACTTTTTTTGTTCATTGAAAAAAAAAAGTGCATCGTCGATTTATAAAATCAGATAAATGCAACCAATTCGTTTTGGTAACTATGTTGCTCCCTCTCATTCGCTGCTCCTGTTCGTCCAATTCTAACGAAAACATGCTTAATTTGGAAATGTTTGTCCTGCTCTGCTCTTTATTGGGGATTTCAATACCTAATTTTGCCGCAATTCCTCAATTGAAGAGCAAAACAAATTTAAGGTTGAAAAAGAAAACAAATTTAACCTCAATTCACCCTAGTTGATTAATTTAGGGCAATATTGCTGACCTAACTTTATCGACGAACCATGTTAGACTAGTTGTATTAGAAAATTGTCATGTGAGATTTTTCGGCAATTCAAATCAACGGCAACTCTAAAGTGATTATTTTATTCACTTGAAAAGTTTTGATACTGAAGTAAATAACTACGAAAAGTATGATAATTTTAGAATCATTTCCCCCATTTATGCATGTCATGGGAAGGGTAAGGCTTTATTAGTAAAATATTAAAAAAAGAAGAAGAAGGGAAGTATGTGTGATTATCAATAGAACATTCATTTCCCTTGTATTTGTTAGGATTAATACACTAAAAAACTCCAAACTGATATATATATATATATATATATATATATATATATGACAAATTTACCCCAAATAAAAAACTTCAAATTGGTACATTTGTGATAATTACCCTCTGTTAAATTACTAAGTTAGATGACACGACAGTTAACTAATATACCAGTTTGAGATTTTATTCTCCATTTGTTATAACTATACAATTTTTGTGGTATCAATCAAATTTAACAAAGGGTATATTTATCACAAATATACCAATTTTAGGTTTTTGGCGGTCGAATAAATTAATTTGGGGTAAATTTGTCAAGAGTATATTAGTCCGGGGGTTTATGTGATCATTTGAGATAAATTTGTCACTTATATATCGGTTTAGGGTTTTTCAAGATAAAAAAATTAGTTTATGATAAATTTATCACATGTGTACTAGTTTTGGATTTTTCAAGGTGTTAACTCTATTTGTTATACTTACGAAAATATACATGTGCGAAACACATTTCATAATATGTTCGAATACAAGTAATGCAACTTTTAAGCAATTTTTGATCTTTAATGGTCAATTAATAATGTCACATGTCAATTATCATTTGTATTGGTTATATTATATCATATCACATAAAAATTATGATACTCTTTTGATTTAGAAATATTAAAAAAAAAATCTTATTAGACGAGATGTAAGCTTTCTCGTTTATAATAAAAGGTTACATCATCATTTTAGATTATATTTTACTAATTATGAAATTTTCTTGCTACTTTTTGTAAAAAATGACGATAAATTTTCTTACGTTCTTTCTTTTTTAAAATGACGATAAGGGTCTGTATGAGAACATTTCTATTCTTAAGAATTTATGTTCTTTTGTTCCCGGAACAAAAAAGGAACAAAACCCGTTTGGTAACGTCAAGTTGATTTCTATTCCCCGTAATAGAAAAGTTAGCCCGGGAATAGAAACGAAAAAAAAAAAAATTGCTTCTTGTCCGGAACAATTTCTAGAAATAAGCAAATTTTCTTTTTTATTTTTGTTTTATTTCTCTCTTGCCGTGGCCACCTCCAACCGCCCGGAGCCACCGCCCATTCACGTTTGCTGCCGCCGCCGGTTGCCCACCGCCGCCCGCCGCCACCGAAAAGTGAGCAAGAATAAAAAAACAAATAAATACAAAAAAAAAAACAAATAAATACAAATAAAAAACAAACGCAAGAAAATAAAAAAAACAAATAAAACAAATAAAAAACAAATAAATACAAAAAAAACAAATAAATACAAATAAAAAACAAACGAAAGAAAATAAAAAAAATTACAAAAAAATAAAAAAAAAAACAAAAACAAAAAACAAAAAAATAATAAAAAACAAATAAAACAAATAAATACACAAAAGAATAAAAAATAAATAAAAAAGAACAAATAAAAAACGAATAAATACAAAAAAGAATCGTTGCGTTACCAAACGCATTTATATTCTTTTTTTCTATTCCAAAGTAGAAATTTTGTGCGGTTATCAAACGGGTAATTTTGCTCGTAAACCGTTCTAGGAATAGAAATAGAAAAGAATTATTTCGGAAAAAACTCTTCCCCAGCCAAGAAATTTTACCATACCCACCCTAAATTACCACGGTCGCCAGCGACAATGGTGGATGGTCGGTGGTGAAATTGAGTGATTTAGCTATCAAAACTTTATTGAAATGCGAAATCTAAATTGGCGGCGCTCCTTGTTTTTCTCGAGCGTGAAAATTAGTGGGGATCAAAATCCAATTTGTCGGCGAGATTGGATTTTAGCGAATGGACCGAACGAGATACGAAATTCCACGGAGTGTGGGGCGATGCCCCGGGATATTCAGCGAGTCCCCGCGATATTCACTGCGGTCGCACGTGTGGGCAAAAGCGACATTTCGCAGCCTGATTGACTCTCACTCTTCCCACCATCGTCGGCTTGCTGCATTTGCTGTCATTTTTTTAAATAAATTTAATTTAATTAATATTTATATCAAAATCCAAATTTGTATCACACCGATATCATTTTTGGACTTATCTTTCTCATCTTAGCCACGTCATCACCATATAAAAGAGGGAAAGTAATAAAAAAAAAAGCCATATCAACATTTTCAATTAACTAAATTAGACAATATTAATAAAAAGATTTGATTGTATCAATTTGACAAATTTTATTATTTAATTACAATTTAACTAAATCGTATTGTGATAAGTTTTAGGATTTCCAGCGTACATATCCCATGATTGTATTAGACGTAATCTAAATCCGTACTCTTATTTTTCTATCAAACCCGAAATCAATGGGAACCAAAAATCCTATTTGTCGGCGAAATCGGACTTTTTAGCAAATGGACCAAACGAGACACCTTATATCACCACGCAGCACGAGACGATTCCCCGGGAATATTCAAGTGGAGCGCGATATCCGCCGCGGTCGCACGTGCGGACAAAAGCGACATTTCACCTCTTCCACACACTCTCCCCCCTTGTTTTTGACTCTCCCTATCCGTCGCCGTTCTCCACTCGCGGCGGCGCGGCGTTCGAAACTCTCTCTCTCTCTCAATCATTCGCAGCCGCGCTCTCGCCGTCGCAATGGCTTTCGCGTCGATATTGATGTCGCTCGTCTCGCCGCCCCGCCGCCCCAGCAGCACCTCCTCCTCTCGCCGTCCTCGGTCACGCCTCCGCTCTTCCGCCGCGCCCACACGTCCGTTATCTTCTCCCCCGCGAGGACGCCCGCACTCTTGAGGATCGTCTGCTGCTCCTCCGCCGGCTCCTCGCCGTTGTTCGCCGCCGTCGCGGTCGCGGTCTCCAACGGTAGGCAGGATGGCGAGCGGAGGGAGGTCCGGTTCGGCCTGCCGAGCAAGGGGCGCATGGCCGACGACACGCTCGGCCTCCTCAAGGTAACATCGCAATGCCGGTTTCGGTTGCCGAGGAATCGGTTCCGATGAAAGTGTCTTAAATCTCTGACATTCTGATCTAGGAGAGTTGCGGTCTGTTTTTATCTGCATACTGATCCTTTTCGACTTTGTTCTCGAAGGATTGCCAATTGTCGGTCAAGCAGGTGAATCCTCGCCAGTATGTTGCAGAAATTCCACAGGTATGGATATCTGTCATGAAAAATGTGTGCCTCATTTTGGTGTAGACATGGTGGTAAGACAGTTTGAGTTCATTTATTGTAACTCACTTGGACCTCAATTTTGATTCTAAGAACTACTGGAGATAGGTTAGCAAGAGAGATTTATGTAGTCATCGTATTTGAGATATGTGGACAGGGAATTAAGGAGTGATAACCTTTTCACAAAATCATTGATGTAAAATAGGATCTCTGTCCTAATTGGGATAGAATCAAAGTGCTGAAGGTTTGAACCCCAATGCGTCGTAATGTTGAAACTGTCTTTGCAAGGGGCAAGAATAAGAAATGACCCACTCTAATCACTCAAATGCTGTGGTTGAAAAGGTCTGTGTCTTGTAGCACTTCTGTGGTGATGAGCTAGACAAGCACTTCTCTAATCTTACATAGAATTACTCTCGTTCATATAACAAAGAAAGTCTCCATGACAAAATGCATACTCAATTTTTCAGCGAAATTTCAGGTTTCGGCAAAGTTAAGGCATGTGCGCATAGGGTAAAGGTTACATGGAAAAATAGGACGGGGTGAACAAAGAAGTTTTGTTATCGGAACTTTTTTTTTTTTTTTTTTTTGAAATAATATGGTTTGTTAAAATTTATGAAAGGATTAATTTAATCACGATTAAATAGGTTGACCCATTTGTTGGAAAAAGAAAAGAAACAATCCAAATGATTTTCGTGCCCTTAATTTTAAGAACCGCCGGTGGTCCACCTTTTTTCAGAAACAATGATTTTTTAAGGAAATTTTCTTTTATTTATTTGTTGGAAATAACTATGGGAAAGTTTCGACTGAGTTTATCTTTTGTAGGCGGGAAAGTGTATGAATTGACTCGCGCGTAAGTCTTTTTTTTTTAATAACTGTAAAGTAAACTTGACCATGGTTAGTTGTATGGTGGCAAGATTTAACCTAGGAAAATTTTAAAGTTGCAATATTGAGTACCGAGTATTAAAATTAAAAGATCTTATTATCAATTTTTCTTAATTTGTGTTGCTGCAATGGTACGTAGTACATAACATATCCTTGTAATTGATTTTTTATTTATTAATTATCCAAAAGATTCGCAAACATAGAATTATGTTTTTATCAATTCCATTCCAAACCTTTTTAATTTTGCTAATTAAGTCATACGTCTTATCAATTAAGTCCATTTGGTCAAATTTGGTTGGAGATCATTGATGTAGATGCTCGTCTATCATATGGCATGATCAGTCTTGATATAGATAATTTTTAATAATATTTTAAATATTTTTTAAAATTTTGAATTTTTATTTTATTTTTTCCTTTATTTTTTTTTATTTTCTTCATTGTTTTTCCGACTTTGGTCAATGAGGTCATTGGTCGACCATCACTAGCCATAGGTGAGTGTGACAACCCTCACTTGGTCTGAGCGAGGTCGTCTTCGGCCACAAGCGAGGGCTACAACGGCCTTACCGGCCACAAGTGAGGGGCTTGTGACCTTGCCCAAACCAAGCGAGGGTCATTAGCCCTCGTTAGCGGTTTCTAGTCAAAATTGGCGGATTAACTCAATTGAAGCAATTAAAAGGTTTAAGATTATATTGACAAAATTGTAATAGGACGAAAAAGAGCAGTGAAAGAGAGGGAGCAACATAGTCACTAAAACGAATTGATGATTATTTGGAGTCGAATCGTCATTGTGCATTATGTCTCCGGCCCTCGTTGAAAGAGAATTGTCTACCAGAAATCATGGTGACGGCAAAGATTATCGAGTGGACTAGTGAGAGCTTCATTGTTCCCGATCGTAGATTCATGAAAGATGCATCATCGAATGAGCGAGAGGAATGTTTTTTTTTTTTTCATTTACAATTTGTTTTGATTTTGCTGGTCACGTTAGGACATAGAGGTGGTTGAGAAATGAAAATTTTTAACAAAAGATGAAGATGAAGATGAAGGACGAAGACGAAGACAAAGAAGATAAGGGGAATTGGTGAATCAATTAAACCATATGTCACGTCATCTCCTAGTTTATCCAGGTTGGACTTCAATTTAAGTCCAAGCCACATGGGAAACATTGATAAAGCTTTAACCACGTAAAAGCTTATGATTTTACGATAAGTTTATAATTGAATTGTCGCAATTACAATAAATTTATGAATTTTTTGATAATTTTTCCCTATTTTAGTTAGGGGATAAAGAAAATGCAAGATCATCCTTAATTTTTGTTTCTAACCCACCACGATAATCACGAATAAGAGGTGGAATGAATTTCTTTTTACGCCAAAGGTTTAAGAACTACTAGAGATAGGTTAGCAAGACAGATTTTTGTAGTTATCTGAGATATGTGGACAGGGAATTAAGGAGTGATAACCCTTTCACAAAATCATATAAAATAAATAGAATCTCTGTCCTAATTAAGATAGAATGTAGTCTTCACAAAGTGCTGAAGGTTTGAACCCCAAAGTGTAATGTTGAAATTGTCTTTGCAAGACACGAGAATAAGAAATGACCCACTCTAGTCACTCAAATGTTGTGGTTGAAAAGGTTTGTGTCTTGTAGTACTTCTGGTGATGAGCTAGACAAGCGCTTCTCTAATCTTATATAGAATTACTCTCGTTCATATAACAAAGAAAATCTCCATGGAAAAGTAATTAAAAAAAACTTCACGGTACTGTTTAATTTAATTGTTAGTTTTATATGCCGTAGGCTATTTTTAATTGATTTGGTGGCTAACTTATCTTGCAGCTCTCTAATTTGCAAGTCTAGTTTCGGTGACAAAAGAACATTGTAAAAAAAAAAAAATTATTTCCATTATATCACCATATATCTATGATAAAAATTAAGTTCTTATTTATAAGAAAATAAGGATGTACTTATCATTAATATTAATGTATTGAATAATACATACATTGAATAGGGAGATGAACATTCATTATATAGGGAGATGTACTTATAAGATACAAATGTACCATAATAAGTATATTAGATAAGATGAATATAATGAATATTCATTCATGTATTTCATAACAATTTTTGATTTTTAGTGGTCAACTATTAATTTGACATGTCAATTATCATTTGTACATCACATAAAAATTATGATAGAAATATTAAAAAAAATTCATATTAGAAAAGATATCTTAACAAAATCTTGTAACATAAAGTTTGTGTTGACACCTTTTTTTTTTTTTTTTGCATAAAAAATGGGTTAATTTTTATCCCAAAAAATAAAATTAAAATTGCACGACATATAGTTTAAAAGCATTTATCTTATTTTGTTTTATTTTATCTTATTTGATTGACTGATGGTGAGTGTTAACATTCTGCTGAGATTTTTTACATATTCCGCTGAGATTTTTCACATATTCAGGTAATATATACTGAGAGACATATTTTTTAGCAGAAAGGAAATTTTCGGATGGAATATTCAAAACATACAAAAAGTAAATATCGCGTAGGTGCAACGATATATTCGAGGGATTATGTACAGACAAAATTGGAAATAAAATATGCCAGGTCTAAATATTTCCCTATAAAAGGTGTTGTTCGTGTACGGATACTGGGGAATTTTTTCGAAAAAAATTTGGAGAAAAAAGGTGAGTGCCTTCCTTCGGTTTTGGGAGGGAAAGAGAGAAAAGGAGAGAAAAAAAAAAACGTGATCGGTCTACAGCGTCGTCTTCTTCCTCCCGACGCTGCCCCCTGTCCGCGTCGGCCCCGTGCCCGCGCCGGTCACAGCGCCGGCACCGCGACGCCAGTCACCACCGCGTCTCGCCACCTCGCCGCTCCGCTCGCTGCTCCGCCGGTCTCGACGCGACGTCCAGCCCCGCCGCCGACACCCGCAGCTGCTCCCCGCTGCTCCGTCCGCGTCTCGGCCCTCGCCGACGCTTGTGGCACTCCTCGCCGCTCTGCTCGTCGTCTGCCGACGCTCGCCGCGCCATCCCTGCGCTGCCCGTTGGTCCCCTCGCCGGTCACCGTCGCCGCGCTCTCGCTCTCTCAATCATTCGCAGCCGCGCTCTCGCCGTCGCAATGGCGTCCGCGTCGATATCGATGTCGCTCGTCTCGCCGCCCCGCCGCCCCCAGCAGCACCTCCTCCTCTCGCCGTCCTCGGTCGCGCCTCCACTCTCCGCCTTCTTCCGCCGCGCCCACACGTCCGTTATCTTCTCCCCCGCGAGGACGCCCGCGCTCCTGAGGATCGTCTGCTGCTCCTCCGCCGCCGTCGCGGTCTCCAACGGCAGGTCGGAGGGGGAGCGGATGGAGGTCCGGCTCGGCCTGCCGAGCAAGGGGCGCATGGCCGACGACACGCTCGGCCTCCTCAAGGTTGCCGAGGAATCGGTTCCGATGAAAGTGTCTTTAATCTCTGACATGCCCCTCCAGGAGGGTTGCGGTCTGTTTGTTTTTATTGCATACTGATCCTTTTCGACTTTGTTCTTGAAGGATTGCCAAATGTCAGTCAAGCAGGTGAATCCTCGCCAGTATGTTGCCGAAATTCCACAGGTATGGATATATGTCATGAAAAATGTGTGCCTCAATTTGGTATAGGCATGGTGGTAAGACATTTGAGTTCGATTATCGTAACTCACTTGGACCTCAATTTTGATTTTATGAACTACTAGAGATAGGTTAGCAAGAGATTTATGTATTCATCGTATCTGAGATATGTGGACAGGGAATTAAGGAGTGATAACCCTTTCACAATCCTAAAATTACTCTCATTCATATAACAAAGAAAATCTCCATGAAAAAGTAAATAAAAAAATCTTCACGGTGCTTTTTAATTTAGTTGTTACTTCTATATGCCGCAGGCTGTTTTTAATTGATTTGATGGCTAACTTTTCTTGCAGCTCTCTAATTTGCAAGTCTGGTTTCAGCGACCAAAGGACATTGTAAAAAAATTGTTATCTGGAGATCTAGACATTGGAATAGTGGGTTTTGACACAGTTAGTGAACATGGACAGGTAAGTAGAAGATGTTATATGCTGTATGTTTGATCATTGGTAGGATTTTTTATGCATCATTTTTCACTAATGTTTCGTTTGCATTCAAAGATTTATACTCTGAAGCTGTGAAAACAATTTATTGCATGGTTTTCCCCTACTTTGGATGAAGTGGAAGATTAAGAGCGCTTTATCAATTTCCCTTCAAACCAAAAATATTGCAAATAAGCTTTCATGCTAAAACCAAAAAATTATGAATAATTCCTGTGTGTCAAATATGCAGCAGAGAAGTTGGATCAAAGATCTTACCCGAATGAATGACAAAAGTAGTTGCGTATCACATTTTACCTTTGCAGTACTTTTTGTGTGAATCTATTTGGGTTGTTTACTCTTTTCCCTGTAAACAATTTTGAGAAATGGCTTGGATTAGCAGAGTTACTGGATGATGTCAAGTTTCGGTATGTATCTCTGAAGTCTTTAGATAGTTCAGGTGGTTAGAGTGTTCATATTTTTTTGTGTTTGTACGGATCGATGACTTGAAATCTTAGAATGATGATTGCATGGTCACCATGTGAGGAATGCTGGACAGAGACAAAAACTTCCTGATTGCTTCAACTTCATATATCAGAGCTTTTTCTGATCTTTTTGTCTTGTTTTTGTGTTTTCACCAAGCTTTTCAACTTCATTATATCATAGAATGTTGATTTCGCAACACTAATTTGATATAGTTTTCCTAAAAGACCTTATGCTTCTTCTATTCAGGGTAATGAAGATCTTATTATTGTTCATGAAGCTCTTGATTATGGGGACTGCCGTTTGTCTCTCGCGGTAAGAAAGTTTATGCTCTCAATTTTGATATATTGATAGAATTATTTCCAATTGGTTAATTGCTATGGAAAATTTTAGTGTTGATATGTTCTTTTGATCTTCTATTAGATTCCCAAATATGGGATCTTTGAGAAGATTAATTCGGTGAAGGAGCTTGCACAAATGCCCCATTGGACTGAAGAGAAACCACTCAGAGTTGCTACCGGTTTTGGCTATGTATGTTTGCATTTTCAGATCTTAAATGTTATTGTTTATTGTGTCATCTATCCACCTTATAGCAAATTTTCTTGTGGGGTGCCAGAGCGACTGTCCTTTTTAACTGCTTAAGTTTAGGTTTCTCTCTTGTGTCTTTGTAGCTGGGGCCTAAGTTCATGAAAGAAAATGGACTGAAGCATGTGAGCTTTTCAACTGGTGAAGGAGCATTGGAGGCAGCTCCTGCGGTAAAAATATCAACTTCTTTCACTTATTTGATATCTTTGTGGGTTACCAACTCATTACCCGTATTGAAGATGGTTTGTGATTGTCACAATGAAATTTTTGTGAAGCGCGTGTCGTCTTTAAACTAAACTGGAGTTAATATATCTGTGGAAGCTCTCTTAAGAGATTAAAGAGAAGGGGTTGGGGCACCCATATTCTGGTAGAGTTTATGTCAAGGAGGGATCAATTTTGTGTGCTCAACTAGAATTTAGAATGTAGAAGTTTAAACCATTTCATTTTCCAGTTCCCAGGTTCAGACCATTTCAATTTTTGTTTTAGAAAACAAAAGACAATAAAATGCATTGAGAGTCTTATGGCTCTGGATTCATGTCTTTTCTCTTTTTCCACCTAGACGGTTAGAAGATCTGCACTGAATGTGCAGATTGGTGGGTACAAATTTTTTTTTTTTGCTTGGTATGGCAGGGTTATATTATTCTTTTCATGCTGCTTCGGGGGTCAACTCTTTATCACATCTTTTACATTTTTGGCAAATATCTCAATACCCGCTTATTTTCTTGGTTGGTCTATGGAGCGCCAGCCCTTTATGTCACTCTTAAATGCACCCCGTTAAGGAGATTAAAAATGTTGTCGGGGAAATATTTACAAGACAATCTTCATTAAACAAGAAAGGCAGAGAAATATTTCCCATGAAGAGGGGAAACAAGGAAAAGAAGGGAGTGGAAACCACCGTCTCTTTGTTGACGGGTAGATGCAGTGAAGGAAGGGCGGACTAGTGTACATCCTACTGATTTTCGTATTCTAAATGTCGGTAAATTGTGCTTATGTAGACCATTTTCTATCCACTTTGTGGGGCAATGTGTATACATGTCCTGTCCCAGGGAATGTATATTTGAGACTACATCGAGCCACCATAGTTTTAGCAGGAGGATCCTTTTAAAAAAGCACTTGGATCTATCTGTCCTTGCCTATGGATCTTGTGGCCATTCATTTTGTGATATGAACAATTGATTTGATTAATCCATGAATTACAGGTTTTTTCTCCTTTCAATGATTGAAAATTTTATCCCTTGGAAGGAAATAATTCTGCGGACATTGCTTCATCCTTTGTTAAAAAGAATCTGAAAGTATGCCTTTAAAGATTAAGTTATTAGGATAGCAACCTCATGAGCATATCGACTGTAGTTCATTTCATGTATTTGTTTTGAAGCTGCAATTTAGTTTAACAGAAAATATATACAACTGCCGTTATATCTTGGCATGTGGCACACTGGTATCTTCAATGGCATCTCCATGAGGGGAGGTCAAGGATTTAATTAAACTGATGCTAATTGATGGCATTGGCAATATAGTATTGATGCTGTGTCTGCATGATCTACAATTGACTTCTTTACTTTTCTTTGGTAATCTAGATGGGGACTGCTGATGTTATTTTGGACCTTGTAAGTAGTGGGACAACATTAAAGGAAAATAACTTAAAAGAAATTGAAGGTGGGACAGTGTTGGAAAGTCAGGTGGGTAACATGTTTGCACTGGCAAGCTCGCCCTATGATCGTTTCTTCATTCTGTCTCTTTCAAACTTCCCTTAACTAGGGCTGAATGTCCTTCAGGCTGTTCTTGTGGCAAGCAGGAAGTCACTAATCCAACGGGAAGGTGTTCTTGGTGCAACACGTGAGATTCTTGAAAGATTGGAGGCACATCTTAAAGCAGGCCAGTTCAAGGTGTGTAGCTTATTGTATATATGTTGATGAACTTCCTGTCCAGCATCCGAACATACTTCCCGTTAGGGTTTACTACTATTAAGCTGCACCTGCTGTGGCCATCCCCCTTTCACTCCTTACTATGTTTCTGAGTTGCATAAAATAGACACATCAGTGCACTCATCAAAAAACAAAATTTAAACGGGTGACTTATGGTTGTGCAAGTTTTCTGTCGAGGCAAATTTAGCAGTGTGAGGCAAATTTAGCAGTGTCAATCGGATGTGACGCGGTTGGTACTCTGTGGACATAAGCATAACTTAAATCATTGTCAAGTATGACTTGTTCAACCTTTTCTTATTCAACAACTAAGTAGGAATTGCTGCAACAAAAATTTGGGAGAAATCACATAGAAAATTCTGTTAGTGCAATACAAGGCGTTTTCGAATATACACAACTAAGATACTGCAGATACATACGTGTTACTGACTCCTTTATCCAATTCTGAAAATCAATGCTTTATAATCGGTATCAATATTTTTCATAGGTAACAGCAAACATAAGGGGGAGTAGTGCAGACGAAGTGGCTAAGCGAGTACTCAATCAACCATCACTCTCTGGTTTGCAGGTAATGCAATGAGCCCTCTTTTCTCGTACTTCAAGTTGAGTCCCAGCTCGATTTGAAGTTTTTAAACTGTAGCTATCTTATTCTCACTTTTAAGGGTTTCTGATTCTCTTGTACTCATACACTATCAGGGACCTACCGTAAGTCCAGTCTTTCGCGAACGTAATGGAGAAGTGGTTGCAGACTACCATGCAATAGTCATTTGTGTTCCTGAAAAGGCGCTGTATAACTCTGTGCAGCAGTTGAGAGCAGTAAGTCCTAATTTTGGAAATAGCCGGAGCTGCTTTTTGCAGAGACTTTTTGTTTTCCCCCTGGTCACATCCTAATATGAAGTGAAGATACTTGCAGCTGTAGATTTTCGTTAATCGTAGCTTGATAACACTCCTGGGTGCCTTTTTAACACGTTGAAAGTTTTATCATGCAGATCGGGGGTAGTGGAGTTGTAGTATCTCTGTTGACTTACATTTTCGATGAAGAGACTCCCAGATGGCAGCAGCTTCTGTCCAAACTCGGGCTGTAGTTCTCGGTAGGCCAGTGCTCAGGTCGACTAGAAGCATCCGCATTGGAGAACCAGCTTGTGGAGAAGATAGAAGACGGGGTGAAATTCATCAGGAACGTTGTATCTTAGTTATGTGGGTAGCCTTGCTGCATCTGTTCTTTTAAAATTTGCGATTTCTTATATATATATATATATTTTTTTTTTTTTCCGTGTGGTTTATAGCAATCGGTTTTAGAATATAAGGAAGTGTGGGAACATCCTAAAGTTTATTTTGCGACATTCTTTGTAAGTGATTATGTCATTGATGACAATCGGGGTTGATGGCGATTCCACGACGTACTTTGGAAGATAAACAGGTGCTGCTAATACCTACATAAATCGCCCGTGGCCCGTCGTTTAGCGGTATCAGCAGCCCTGCTATTACCCACACGAGTCAGATGAGTTAGGCGGCTTGGCTGTCTGTTACGAGAGGAATGATCGAATTGTACAGACAACAGAAGATAAGCGACTGATGGTGTCGCAAATGAAGACGTTTTCACACCCATCGATTTTGCTTGACGACGGCCTTTGCTATGGAAACGATGTTCAGAGCACAACGTTTGGCGGACAAATTCTCTCCCGCTTTGCCCTTGATTTAGCCAGTTGATCTTGAGTTTCCAAAGCGCTAGGTTTTATGTTACGACCCAAACAATTAACTTCGTATTTAGTAATTTTTCTGCTCAACTAGTCATCGGCAAATCAGCTGCACCGTACCAAACGATCGGGTGTTGGGGAGACCAAAAGGGTGAGGAGTGATGCGGGTGGCAATTGAGGATATCGAGTATTGTGATTTATGAAAAATCTTAAAAAGTACCATAAATAAAATTATTCTACCACTGCCAAGATATTTACACATACATAATATGTGTAAAATAAGTTATATGGACTTTCTTATTTTCTCATCATTCATGTGACTACGCATTGCTAATTATGTGATAATAGCTGCTATTAGGGGGTGTCAAATGTCAATCCCATACAACATGTGGACTCCTCGTCGGTTTCAACTGTCCACCATATACCAACATGTGGGCTTTCCAAGTAGTAATAGGCCGAATGGTCCTACTGGATACAAATATATCCATTTCTCTTGAATTATATATGTATATATGTATATCTATTTTTGTTATGGCGAGAGAGAGGAGCTTTATGATGGCCGCGCATGGGGTCATCCGAGACCACTTCAAGGATGAGTCGGGGGTGTGTGAGCTTAGCGGCCACTTCAAGGATCATTTTCTCAACCACCTCTTTGTCCTGATATGACCAGCAAAATCAAAACAAATTATAAACGGAAAAAATACTCCTCTTGCTCATGCGCATTTTTCGTGAACCTATGATTGGGAACGATAAAGCTCTAATGGATCTGGGAGATGATATCTATGGTCGCCATGATTTCTCTGGTCGAAGGTCCTCATTCGGCAAGGGCCAGAGACATAGTACGCGATGACGATTGGACTCCGAAGAGCAACCAATTCATTCTCGTAACTATGTTGCTCCCTCTCATTCGCTGCTCTTGTTCGTCCATTATCTAACTAGAACACGCTTTAATTTGGAAATATTTGTCCTCCCCTGATGAGTTTTATTGGGGATTTCAATACCTAATTTTGTCACAACTCCTCAATAGAAGAACATAACGAATTTAGGGAAGAAAATAAATTTTGACCCAATTCACCCCAATTGGTTAATTTAAAGCAAATAACACATATAGACAACGTTATTTAGCATTAATTTTGCTCACTTCACTCTATTAACGAATCGTGTCAGACTATTTATATTAAAAAGTTATCCAAAAAGATTTTCTAGCAACTCAAATCAACAATACTGAAGTAATCATTTTATTAAAAAATTGGTATTCTAGTTATTGCTCAAAGAGTTTGAGTATCAAAGTAAGTAACTATGAAAGTTACGATAATTCTAAAATCATTTTCTCCATTTATGCACGTGTAAGGTTTTATCAGTAAAAGTAAAAATATTCATAATTTTTACTAAAAAAGAAAAACGGATGTGTACGTGATTATCAATAAAACGTTCATTTCCCTTGTATTGTTGAACATACGAAAAAATGCATGTATTAAACAAATATCATAATATGTTCAAAAAAAAAGTTATTCAACTTTTAACTAATTTCTGATTTTTAACGGTCAACTATTAATGTGACACGTCAATTATCATTTATCACATAAAAATTATGATAGAAATATTAAAAAAAAAATCATATTAGAAAAGACATCTTAACAAAATCTTGTAACATGAAGGATCCTATTATAATATGCAAGCTTTCTCATCTATAATGCAAAGCAAACTCATTGCATCGTCATTTTAGATTAATTTTACTAATTATGAAATTTTCTTAGATACTTTAAAAAAATGAAAATAAATAGATATTTGCATTTCGAATGGTATAATCTCCATTTCGTATATATATTACCACCAGAGGGATTAGGTATGATGACTTTCACCTTAGATTGAAGCCTACAACATTTATTGCAATCAAAAGTAAAAATTAATTCTTTTAAGTTCTGTTTAGTAGATCGCATATAATTATTGATCTAATAACTTATATCTTATTTGATGTTTGTGTTAACAATAAATTTGAATTGAAAAATCCCACCTAGTGGGTTTAGTGATGACAAGAAGACAAGGCTGAATCGAATTTGAAGTTACGAGATATGCGGCGAGTGGTGATTTAGGGGGGAACAACTGAATTGGGAATCCTTTCATTATCTTATTCCACAAAAAAAAAAAAAAAAAAATCAAAATGACCAAACGAAACCTTGTGGGATGGAGTATTTCTTTCATTTTCATTTCGATTTAATTACTTATAAACAATTATGGCAAGGCATAAAAGTTGCCATGGTACCATGTTGTCATGTTATGCCTAAACCACCTCATCCACACATAGCCAATAAGACTCAACCCCCGGCTATGGCCTCCATTATACAATCATAAATCTACTTTACAATTTAGTTACTACATTATTTTTTCGCAATTTTGACTAATTAAAAAAAATGTAAGAATGGTGCTCACGCTATGCTCGATCCCCAAACTAAGCAGAGCCAAGAGGCTGTCCTTTGGTTCCAAGATAAGAAATCTTCCGATGGATTTCCATTCCAACCGATCTCCCTAATAATTTTGATTGCAAGTCTTGGTCTTCAATGAGAGAATTCTTCTCATTAATGATAGCGAACCACAATTTTGGTGTTCAGCTATGCTTAGAGATGTCAAAATTTTAAACCCATATACAATGAGATGGATCACGTGTAAGTTAATTAAGTTTTAATAAATGAGTTGTTGATGGGTATGGGTTGTATGTAATTTACGTAGGTTGTAAATGGCGTCTTTAAACTCATTTAACTTATAAATGTTATTAGTTGAGTCAACCCATTAATGAGATATCATCTCCTTTAGCAGTTTTTATAATTTATCTTTTTTTTTTTTTGGAAAATTCTATTTTTAATAATTTCTTATTTCTTATTTCTTATTTTTATTTTCTTTCTTTCTTCCTTTTATTTCTTTTTTGGGACTACGAAGGAAGGAGTGCGCGCTGTTCGCATTTTCTACCGGCGCTGCTGTTTGCTCAGATTTACCCTGATTTTCAAACAGGGGGTATAGATCCGATTGCGAAATATACACTTATGAAGGTAAAATACACGAGAAGTAGTTGGGCACGATGCCTACTTTAAGGCTCAAATCTTTTCGAGCGCGCATAGAAAAAACGATCGATTAAATGACTCTAATGTGTATCAATCTTTAAGACTATTACTATTTAAGATAAGATAAAAGAGAATTGCATTAATTCCATTCCTTTCATAAAAAATGTGGGATGTGACATTTTCAAAAAATATTATTCAAGAAGCTATTTTGCAGGAAAATAACCAAATTTTCTTATATTCGACTAAAATTTGAAACTAAACAAGAAAATTTTCCACGTGTGCTCATTTTCAGTTATTTTTTAAAATTTATTTTTCAATTATTAATTTTTTTCGTTTCCTTTTCTTTTTCTTTTAAAACTCCATTTTTAAAATATATATATATATATATATATAACATTAAAATAGAAGAAAATTTTGTTTGTGAAAGAAAGTGAGGTGGAAGAAGTTATGGAAAATGTTTTCCACTTTTTGAAAAGTAGAAAATATTTTTCCTACTTTTGATTGCATTTTTTTCAATAACAGAAAACGTTTTGCTTAATTAGTTCATTTTCTAGGAAATGAATATCGGAAAAATCCGAAAAACATTTTCTTATAAATTATTTTTCATGAAATAGACGAAACTTTTGATACGAGACCGATGAGCACGAACACCATGCCTCGACTATTTCCGTATCGATGGATGGTTTAGCAATCTTGAGGTAATTAATTATGACATGTAACTTCGACTAAAAATTTTCTGTTTTGCTTTGGCGAGAAAAGAGTTTAATGATGGCTAAGCATGAGATCACACGAGACCACTCCAATCATGAGTCGATGGATGTGAGGCCTCTTGCTGAATTAGTGGGGATGAGATTTTAATCCCATGTGGCTTGGACATAAATTGAAGTCCAACCTGGACAAACTAGGAGATGACATGGTATATGGTTTAATTGATTTACCAATTTCCCTTATCTTCTCTACGTCTTCGTCCTTCATCTTCATCTTTTGCTAACAATTTTCATTTCTTAATCACCTCTATGCCCTAACGTGACCAGCAAAATCAAAACAAATTGTAAATGAAAAAAAAAAAAAAAAATTTCCTCTCGCTCATTTGATGATGCATCTTTTGTGAATCTACAATCGAGAACAATGAAGCTCCGACAAGTCTACTCAATAATCTTTGCCGTCACCATGATTTCTGGTGGACAAGTCTCATTCAGCGAGGGCCGGAGACATGATGCACGAGGACGATTCGACTCCAAATAACCAATTCGTTTTAGTGACTATGTTGCTCCCTCTGTTCCACTGCTCTTTTTCGTCTTATTCTAACCAGAACATACTTAATTTGGAGATGTTTGTCCTCCTCTGCTCTTTACTGGGGATTTCAATACCTAATGTTGCCACAATTCCTCAATTGAAGAAAAAACAAATTTAGGGTTCGAAGAAGATAACAAATTTCGCCTCAATTCACCTAGTTGGTTAACTTAGAGTAATGTTGCTTACTTCACTTTATCGACAAGCCATATTACACTATTCATATTAGAAAATTATCACGTAGGATTTTCCGATAACTCAAATTAGTAACAACACCTAAGTAATCATTTTATTACAAAAGTGGCACTCCAATAATTGCTCGAAAAGTTTTAATACTAAAGTAAGTAACTATGAAAGTTATGGTAATTTTAGAATCATTTTCCCCATTTATGCCTGTCATGACAAGGGTGAGGCTCTATCAGTAAAATATTCGTAATTTTCACAACCCCCAAAAAAAAAGGAACAGAAGTATATGTGATTATCAATGGAACTTTCATTTCCCTCGTGTTTGTTGAACTTACAAAAAATACATGTTTTGAGCACATATCGTAGTATATTCGAATAAAGCAATACGACACTAATTTCTGATTTTTAACGGTCAATTAATAATGTGACATGTCAATTTTCATTTGTATTGGTCATCTTATCTCATATCACATTAAATTTATGATATTCTTTTGATTTAGAAATTAAAAAAAAAATCATATTAGACGAGATGTCTTTAACAAAATATCATAGCCTAAACGATCCTATTATAATATGCTAACTTTCTCATCTATAGCACAATGTAAACTTCTGGTATCATCATTTTAGATGACATTGTACTAATTATAAATTTGTCTACATACTTTTTTTTTTAAAATGACGATAAATACATATTCGTATTCCAAATAATATAATCTCAATTTCATATAAATAATTAATATTATCACCGGACGGATCGGGAATGATAATTTTACACCTTAGATTGAAGCCTACAACATTTAGTGCCACCAAAGAGTATATGTTGACTCCTAAATTTTGGCGACCCGTTTAGTCATTTATTGCATTAAAAAATTAGGGGTTAATTTTATCCCTGAAAAAATAGTTAATTGCATAGCATATAGTTTTAGGTGCATTTATTTTTAATTTGCATTTATATTGGGCCGGTGACGGATGAGTTCGAATTGATAGTTCAGAAACTTTAATTTGATGAGTCGGGTTAAGCCACGAAGAGAGCAAATCGACCCAAGCCCGTATCCTCGGGAGATTTTACGGTTTATCTTTGTAAGATTCCAATTCAAAAGCAAATATTGTGTTTGAAAAAGTAAATATTATGTTTGGAAAAGAAATCTTTATTGATATGATTTTGGAAAATTAAAAAACCCTAATCCCTAGCCTATAAATAGGTTAATTTGCGTAGGGTTTTGGGGCCACGTACAATAGAATACACGGCCATTGATAGAGTCACACGAAAGAGAATAGGGAGGAATCGTAAAGGTCCCAGGGGGGAACATGAAGAAGCACGCCCACACCTCCCAAATCATAGCTGCAGGACGTTGCTTCCACGTTGCTTCAGTCTTTGTTTGACATTCCATCATCAGTCTCGATTCTAAAATTGCTGCAGCGCCACCTGCAGCGATTTCTCAGCCCAATAAGAACCCAGCAATCCGGCGCATTCCAGTCCAGCACCGGCGTCATCTCCAATGTGCTGCAACTGCGGTTTAGCCACCGATTATTGTGCATGATTTCCTCCATCACCGAGAAACCGACTTATCCAAGTTGAGGGTTGAAGGCCGCGAGTCCAAGAGTCAAAGGAAGCCACAGCCGTGAGTCCACTAGAAAATTCCAAGAGATAAAAGACAACCGCAAGGAACGTGGAAAGCGGAGACTTCAGTTGGGGCAAGCAACCCGACATCCACGAATAGAGAAGAAGACCATTCTCGGTGATCCTCGAGACGTCGATCTTTGCCTCAAGTCACGAGCAGCTGCCCTGGTGCCATCGTAGCAGTGATCTTGCAGTCTTGCCACTGCAACCGCAAGCCTATTTCCAACCATACAAGAAGGAACAAGTTCTCGGGACTCCTACACTTGCTTGTGGCCGTCAAGTTCTCTCTGATGCCGAGCAAGCACTGGCGTTAATCTAAATACTTGCTCTTGATCTCAACCAGAAGTAACTCTTGCTGTACATTCCAGTGTTTTGTTCTTGGCAGGTCCTCCTTGTGTTGCATGGGTTTTTGCTGAATTTTCAAAGAAGAACACTGATCCAGTGCCTCGGTTTGCGAGTTTTGTTGCGTTGTCTATCAAGTTTCTGTTTTGCTAGTTCTCCCCACCACACACGGCCACCATTGGAGGAGAGCCATCATACAGAGGAGACGAGAGTGGAAAAGAGTGGTATGGGTCCACCGGTCAATAAGTCAACAGAAGGAGAGAGGAGGTTGTCCTCTTCGAGCATCCCTCGACGTCACCGCAGCTCCTTCACCGATGACGTTACTGCAGCCCCACCGCCTACTTCGTAGCTGCTGTCCTCCGCCCATGGCTACCGTCCCCGCATCTAGCCGAGCACTACCACGCACCGCCATCACCCGTTGAGCAGATTCCGTTCGGTTAAAATTTGGTAGCATTATTTGCGAAAGTAGGTAATTATTTTATCTAAATTTGATTTGAATATTTTATTGCCTAATGAATGCTTTTTAATATCTTACTGCATATTTGAATTATTGGCCTATTCCCAATTAGGGTTTATTGCCCAATTCGCAACCGCACGAATTTTTATTCCATCTATAAGGTTTTAGATGGAATAATTATTCACACGGGAGTAAAATTGTTATCTTGATTTTTAAGGCTTAAGATCAATTTATCGATTTTATTAGTGAAATAATCAAGTTCGAATTTAAATTCGAATGGTGGATAACATTTTTGATGACCATGGATGATTTGGTGTTTATCTCTTAATTGTTCTGTTTATCTTGAAAATACAAAAAATTGCATCTATGTAGATTGATTGCATGATAGGTTAGTTATTATTATTTTTTTAAATGCATGTTTAGAAGATATCTAGGATAGATAATATCTTACTTTAGTTAGATTTTTATTTTTAGCTATTTTAATTACGAATTTTCATAAAAAAAATACAAAAAAAAAATCATGCGAATTTCATGTAGGATTAGATTTATGAAATGCATGTCATTTAGTGATTATTGCTAGGTTCATTTAATTAGGAATTGCTCGTTATTAGAATTAGTTCATTTGGTTAATTTAGATTGCATATTTAATCATTAGACAATTTTAATTTCGAATTTTATAAAAAATACAAAAATTGTCTTAGGATAAATTAATTCATTATCTAGGATAGATTGCATACATATGTCATATAGTTAGGTCATATTGCCATGTCATATCATTTCATGTTGGATTAGTAACATTGCATTGCATATAAATTAGATTCTCATTAAATAAGTGAAAACAAAAATAAATTGCGTGTTAATTAGAAATCATATCTAGGGTTGTTGATGTAAATTCTGATCTAATCATGTCGATGCTTTTGTTTCTACAAGGTAAGTCCCGTAATTTATTTATTGTTTTCTTGGGTGTTAAATTGGTGGTTTGCGCACCCGTATGATCACCTCACATGTTAAGGAAATAGATTTAAAATCAATCCAAGATGCCTGTAAAAACATTTTTGAAAATAAAAGAAATAGTACCGAAAGGACATTAGAGAAGTTTAGTGTAACCAAGTCATCGTATCCAAAGTTTCTGGTTCGTAGGAGTAAAATAATCCTCCCATTATTTTACTTAGGTGTCTAATCGACCTATCGTAAACTGATTAGTGACGACTCCTAAATAAAATCCATTTGCATGTTAAGAAATTTGAACTTAGGTCGCGAATTGGTATGGGCTTGGGAGAGCCCGAGCTAAGTCTAGTAATCCATTAGCCAAATCCTAAGTGGTTCACTCGAAAATTTAGGTCGCGACAGTATAAATTAATTCTTTTAGATTACGTTTAGTGAATCACATATAACAATGAATTAGATAATTTTTATCTTATCTGATGTTTGGGTTAACAATAAATTCGGATTAAAAAGTCCCACACAGAGGGTGCAGTGATGATGAGAAGACAAGGTGGGTTGGAATTTGAAGTTACAAGATGTGGCAGGTGATGAATTAGGGGGAAGAACCAAATTGCAAATCCTTTCGTTATCTTATTTCACAAAAAAATCAAAATGACCAAACAAAACCTTGTGGGATGGATTGTTTCTTTCATCTTAATTTCAGTTTCATGAATTATAGACATTTAATTCATTAGATTGTATTTAATAAATTATGGCAAAGCATAAAAATTGCCATGGGACCACTTCACTATGTTATACTATGGCAGCCTTGGACTAACACCATTTTTTTAGCCCAAAGGGCTTTGGATGCTCAAAGTGGCTTGGCAAAGTCACTTCCAAACGCACCCTAAAACCGCCTTGGCCACATGTGGCTAGTAAGACTCAAACCCACAAGGTGGCGGCTACGGCCTCCATTATACAATCATAAATCTATTTTGAAACCGAGTTATAGTATTGTTTTTGCTGTATTTTTAACTAATTAGAAAACGTAAAAACATGCCCGTGCTATGCACGGACCCCAAACTAATAAGCCCTGCTTGGTTTCAGGATAAGGACTCCTCAAACGGATTCCCATTCCAACCAATCTCCTTTTACAATGATTTGGATTGCAAGAAGTGTTGGTCTTCAACGAGAGAATACTTCTCGTCAGTGATGGCAAAGCGCAATTTTGAAGACTGGCGGACAGTAGTTGGCAGCGAAATCGAGCGTTTTCAGATTTTTATTCAAATGTGAAATGGTGTAATCCTAGGTTTAGTTAAGTAATCTCAAATTCTATTACACGGAATCTAAGTCGGCGGTGCTCTTTGTTTATCTCGAGCGTGAAAATTAGTGGGAATAAAAAATCCAATTTGTCGGTGGGATTGGATTTTAGAGAATGGACGAAATGGGATACGTAATAGTTTGGGACACTGATATAATGAGTTCATCTCAACCACTTCGGTGCTACTTTTAGGCGGTTTCTCCTACGCCTCGAACGGTTATTTCTTTGCACTAACTATTCCATTATCCCATAACCGTCCCATGCAGTTATTCTTGAGTGATGTCCCATGATCTATTTTCAAAAGATCTGCTCGTAACTGCTCGTCTTCCGAAGGAAGACTACCTCAATTCTACGAAGCTATGTGCATTCTCTTCTTCCATTGGTACTGCCGTAATTGGAGGAGAGGTCATCGTCATAATAAGTGAGCCCATCTGTACCTTTTGTCTCTGGCTTTTCCCTGATTCCCTACCCATCCAAAAAAAGAAAAAGTAGCAACCTCGACCGATACTGAACGCAGATGATTCACCTCACCCCTGTCATAGTGTAGATTGCTTCAAATAGTGACATGTGAGGCTAACTGATAATTGACAGCCATTCGTGCAGGACTTTCGGATGAAGATTTTCAAAAGCCTGACAAATTGTGACGGACAAACCTTTTTGTTGGTCTTTGGCATAAACGGACGAGTGTGTATATGTGTGGGATTTCATGACATAGGAGCGCAAGGAGACAAGGTAAGAAAACTTCCATCAGATAGTCTGTAATGGGAAGAGAGGTGTTTGGTCTACCGATTACACAGTTGAACAAGCATGAGCCTTTTTGTAGCCCTCTATCACGGCCTTTCTTCAGCAACTATTCTTTACTTTTTTCTTCTTCTTTTCGGAGATCTTTTTGTTGTTTTTTCTGCTGTATATTCCTCGTACCTGTTGCCTATCTCAAAGTAACCGACTTAGACCAAATCATCTAGAGACCTCTGGAACGTGAAGTAAACTTGCTGCTCATCTGGACTACTCTAGAAAAAGTCTGCAAAAATGGGTCACCCATTTAACACCTTCTAGAATTCAAATTACCTTGAATTAAACTTACCCTCTTAATGAAAATTAGCCAATTTAAGGTACAAATGAGAAAATGGATTATTGCAATAGGAAAATTGTGCAATGGCGACTGATATGATTCATTTTCCATTCTGGTCAACCTGTGCAATGGATTCCTAAGCTTCAAATAAGTCATGAAGAAAGTATGTAACAAAGTCATTTCATGTCTTAACTTGTTTTGCAACATAATTTTTGAGCTTAGTGTAGGGAATGAAAACTTCATGGATCAATTTTTGCAATGCCAAGATGATATGATGTCATTCCCCGTTATTTTTCAGCCAATATTGGGGCAAAGAGTGAGGCAAAAATTGAGCGAAGGATGAAAGGTAATCACTGTAACCTTTTTTCATTGATACTTTGCAAATATTGTGCTTTGAAGTAGGATATCATCTATAAGGATTATCATTCATGGTACTGTACAGATGGCTGTGCCATAATTGTCTCTTTGGGTCTAAAGCCTTTTCTTTTTCTTCTTTGATCATGGTTGTAATTACTATCCATTCCTTGTTATTAATTCATGTTTCATATTGATTCCTTTTGAAGAAATTTGCTCTGATATCATGAAAGAATAAAGTGTTTGATTATTGACCTCAACTACAATTGTTGAAATTTCATTATATATAGATCTTACAAATGTTACACTTCGTAAGGAAATAATATAACAATGGAAATTAATAAATGAAGAGATCATTATATTATAAGAGTTGTCAATCCCTTGATTCTAGCATCTCCAATAATCATCATGTGATTTCGATTTCTATCTCCAGTTTCTTCTTCCTTGCTTGATAAATCAATGCCTTTACCCGGATGACTCAATTGGGGACCCTCCCAAATGTATATGCTGCCAACAAAAACAGAGTCATCAGGCATACCCATGCCTCGATCACCACTTCAATATTGTACCCCAAATCCTCGAGCACTGTGGCTCTTATCACGCGGGCATTAGTTAGAGCAGAAGATAGTACTGAGATGCAAATGAGCGCCCTTGTGATCGACATGGAGATTCCTCTCCTCGAGGGGAGGCCACTGAGCAACAACAACAGGGCGCCAAAGGAAGAAAGCAACGTGTTATGTTAGCCGCAAGGTGGAACTTAGGGCAGGTCGTGGATTGACGCTGACCTTCCATGCATCTCAGTACTATCTTCTGCATGTCGATCACAAGGGCACTCATTTGCATCTTAGTATTATCTTTTGCTCTAACTAATGCCTACGTGATAAGAGCCACAGTGCCCGGGGATTTGGGGTACAATAGTGAAGTGGTGATCGAGGCATGGGTATGCCTGATGACTCTGTTTTTGTTGGCAGCATATACATTTGGGAGGGTCCCCAATTGAGTCATCCGGGTAAAGGCATTGATTTATCAAGCAAGGAAGAAGAAACTAGAGATAGAAATCGAAATCACATGATGATTATTGGAGATGCTAGAATCAAGGGATTGACAACTCTTATAATATAATGATCTCTTCATTTATTAATTTCCATTGTTATATTATTTCCTTATTAAGTGTAACATTTGTAAGATCTATATATAATGAAAATCATCTCAACAATTGTAGTTGAAGTCAATAATCAAACACTTTATTCTTTCATGATATCATAGCAAATTTCTTCAAAAGCAATCAATATGAAACATGAATTAATAACAAGGAATGGATAGTAATTACAACCATGATCAAAGAAGAAAAGAAAAGGCTTTAGACCCAAAGAGACAATTATGGTACATCCATCTGTACAGTACCATGAATGATAATCCTTATAGATGATATCATACTTCAAGGCACAATATTTGCAAAGTATCAATGAAAAAAGGCTATAGTGATTACCTTTCATCCTTCCCTCAATTTTTGCCTCACTCTCTGCCCCAATATTGGCTGAAAAATAACGGGGAATGACATCATATCATCTTGGCATTGCAAACATTGATCCATGAAGTTCTCATTCCCTACACTAAGCTCGAAAATTATGTTGCAAAAGAAGTTAAGACATGAAATGACTTTGTTACATACTTTCTTCATAACTTATTTGAAGTTTAGGAATCCATTGCACAAGTTGACCAGAATGGAAAATGAATCATATTAGTCGCCATTGCACAATTTTCCTATTACAATAATCCATTTTCTCATTTGTACCTTAAATTGGCTAATTTTCATTAAGAGAGTAAGTTTAATTCAAGGTACTTTGAATTGTAGAAGGTGTTTAATGGGTGACCCATTTTTGCAAACTTTTTCTAGAGTAGTCCAGATGAGCAGCAAGTTTACTTTACATTCGAGAGGTCTCTAGATGATTTGGTCTAAGTCGGTTACTTTGACGTAGGCAACAGGTACGAGGAATATACAGTAGAAAAAACAACAAAAAGATCTCCGAAAAGAAGAAGAAAAAAGTCAAGAATAGTTGCTGAAGAAAGGCCGTGATAGAGGGCTACAAAAAGGCTCATGCTTGTTCAACTGTGTAATCGTTAGACCAAACACCTCTCTTCCCATTGCAGACAGAGTGCCTCCTCTCTTCCCATTACTGATTATCTGATGGAAGTTTTCTTACCTTGTCTCCTTGCGCTCCTATGTCGTGAAATCCCACACATATACACACTCGTCCGTTTACGCCAAAGACCAACAAAAAGGTTTGTCCGTCACAATTTGTCAGGCTTTTGGAAATCTTCATCTGAAAGTCCTGCACGAATGGCCGTCAATTATCAGTTAGCCTCGCACGTCACTATTTGAAGCAATCTACACTATGACAGGGGTGAGGTGAATCATCTGCGTTCAGTATCAGTCGAGGTTGCTACTTTTTCTTTTTTTGGATGGGTAGGGAATCAGGGAAAAGCCACAAAAGGTACAGATGGGCTCACTTATTATGACGATGACCTCTCCTCCAATTACGGCGGTACCAATGGAAGAAGAGAATGCACATAACTTCGTAGAATTGAGGTAGTCTTCCTTCGGAAGACGAGCAGTTACGAGCAGATCTTTTGAAAATAGATCGTGGGACATCACTCAAGAATAACTGCATGGGGCGGTTATGGGATAATGGAATAGTTAGTGCAAAGAAATAACCGTTCGAGACATAGGAGAAACCGCCTGAAAGTAGCACCGAAGTGGTTGAGATGAACTCATTATACCAGTGTCCCAAAGTCCTCTCCTCTCTCTCCTCCCTCCTTTACCGGTCTCTGTTACTCTCTTTCACCCCTCTCCGTCTCCGTTACCTTTTTTCTCTCACCCCGGACGTCTCTCCCTTGACAGCCTCAACCGACGGCTTTTCTGGAAAGTAGTACCGAAAGCCTATCGACCCATTCTCCTCCTTTTACGATGAATTACGAAGCATCTTTTGTTGGTCCCCGAGCTCTCTAGAACGCCATTCCAGTTACTCCTACTTCCGTAGGAATTTTTTTTTTCATAGCACGTGGGATGTGCTTTCCTCAAGGCACTCAGGAAGTAATTAACAATCCTCCGAGGCAGTGACTTCTTAAGCACAATTGGAGCCTAATCTTTAATTAATTATACTTTACGGAAGTAATCAATAATCCTAGGAGGGGAAGGTGTATAAGTCATATGCTGTTCTTTAAAAAATACTAACACAACTCAATGATGAACCTATTGCAAATGGACTCTCTACTTCAAGACCTGAACTTCAGCCACTTGTATGGAGTGATCCTAGTCATCGTTATCCTATCAATCCATGTACGTTTCAAAAGCTTATGTCGCAAGCTCAAACACCACCAGAAGTTGCAGGTGCATGGCCCGTCGTAGGGCATTTGCCCATACTAGCAAAATCCCGTCTTCCTCACAGGACCTTCGTGTCCATGGCAGACGAGTACGGATCATTCTTCACCATCAGGCTCGGCTTTTTCCCAGCCATAGTGGTTAGTAGTTCCTGTAAGCAAATTTGTTCATATAAACAAATAATTAATCAAGAATAAGCGGATCCATAAATGACCGTAAAACACCAAGATAGATAAACAGCGGAATTAAAGCGTGCACTTTGTTTGAGCCATTGCTTCACTTGAAGAGAAGTAGATCACTCGATAATCGGATCTATTGGAATACCAGATCTTCCTCTCTATGACCTATTTCAAAGATAGCAGCTTACAAATGGGATTAAGCAAGCGATAGGTATAACCTATTCTTTTATAGGCTAGAGAGGGGACCTAGCAAACCCTAATCAACAGCGTGTCAACTGGGCCCTTCCCATTACGGGCTTCAGTTAAACACAATTGCCTACACTTTGCTGCTCAACTAGGCCCGTTATTAATAGATACCGATACCCAATTCAATAAGATCATTGTAGGGTTTATCAAATATTGGAATATCCATTAACCCGATTATTTAAAATAGAAAATCAATTAATTAATGTAAGCCCATATTATAGGAAATTTCTAACATTCTCCCGCTTGGGCTACATTAATTAACTTATTTTATTTTGAAAAAGATTTGAAAACGACACTATCGGGTTAATAACTGAAAATTTTGTTTTATGTGGCCACAACTTTAAAAAATAATATTCCAATAACGGCATCTCAAAACCAATCCAATCCTATATAACCTCGTATAGGACTATGGGGATCAATGTGTTAAGAAAATACCACAACACATGACCTTCCATAATCACATATAATAAGTATTATATTTTCATGGATCATGGGCCTAGTAGTGTAGTAAGAAATAGTGCCAACATGTGATCAAAATATACACTATTTCTTATCGGTCCTTAATGCAATTTCTCAACGACATGAAACTGCATTAACGCAATTTCTAAACAACATGAAATTGCCTCAGTGCGATTTCTAAACAACATGAAATTGCACAATTATGTCACAATCCAACATGAGATCTCATAATCGTGACATCCAGTCATCTTTAAACTAAAATTTGTTTAAAGATACTGTTTTATACTTCCATTTCTCGTCAATAGGAGAAATGATAACAACAGAATCAACAAGTAATAATCATTGAAAATAAATGCTTTAATAGACATCATAAAAGCATTATCAATCTGCATATAACTATAATATCCAGAAATACAAATTATATAACTCCCACTAACAAAAGAAATCAAAAGAATCTAAGACACCCATATTCTTTACATGTTCTTTAAACAAAATAGGTCGTAAGCCTTTTGTTAGAGGATCGGCCAACATGGACTCGGTTCGATATTTTCAATCACAATGTCTCCCTTTTTGACTAAGTCCTTAACAGTATAATATTTGATCTCCATGTGTTTGGACGCATTGCTGATCTTGTCATGCTTGGAATAAAACACAGCTGCAGTGTTGTCACAATAGATCACCATAGGTCTAGCAATAGAGTCCACAACTCTCAATTTCGAGATCAAATTTCTAAGCCAAACCGCTTGAATTGACGCGCCGTAGCACGCTACAAACTCAGCATACATTGTAGAGTTCGTAATCAAGGTTTGCTTTGTGCTCTTCCAAGAAATAGCACCTCCGGCCATCATAAAAATATATCCGAAGTTGATTTTCTATCATCCGAACAACTAGCAAAATCAGCATCTCGAATATCCAATCACTTTTAGGTCCTCAACTCGCTATACACGAGCATGAAGTCCTTTGTTCGTTGTAGATATCTCATCACCTTCTTAGCTGCAACCCAATGTTCTTGACCTGGATTCGACAGATATCTTCCAAGAGTATTCACAAGCAAAAGCAATATCGTGTCCGGTACATACTTGTGCATACATAAGACTGCCAACCGCACTAGCATATGGAACATTCTTCATGACTTCTTTTTCAACATCATTCTTGGGGCATTGCTCTATACTCAATTTATCTCCTTTCACAACAGGAGCATCACCTGACTTGCAGGTCTGCATATTGAATCTTTTCAAAACATGATCTATATAATTTTTCTCGAGATAACCCCTTAACCTTCTTAGATCTGTCACGATGAATCTCAATGCCTAGAACAAAAGAGGCTTCCCCAAGATCTTTCATATCAAACTTTGTAGATAGAAAACTTTTTGTGTCATTCAATAGATCAACATCACTGCTAGTAAGTAAAATGTCATCTACATAAAGTACTAAGAAAATATATTTACTCCCACTTACTTTCATGTAGATGCATTGATCAAACTTGTTTTCTTCAAAGCCAAATGATCTCACAACTTTGTCAAATTTCAAGTACCACTGACGTGATGCTTGTTTGAGACCATAAATAGACCTCCGAAGTTTGCACACCATATGCTCCTTTCCAGCTTCTTTAAACCCTTCAGGTTGTTGCATATATACTTCTTCATCCAGATCTCCATTTAGAAAAGCTGTCTTGACATCCATTTGGTGAAACTCTAAGTCAAAATGAGCCACCAATGCCATGATTATCCGAAAGTAGTCTTTTGTGGACACTGGGGAAAAGACTTCGGTATAATCAATGCCTTCTCTTTGTGTGTACCCTTTTGCGACTAACCTTGCCTTGAATCTCTCTATGTTGCCTTTATTGTCTTTCTTGGTTTTGAATACCCATTTGCAGCCGATCGATTTATGCCCATCAGGTAAATCAACAAGTTTCCATACTTGATTAGTTGACATGGAAATCATCTCGTCCTTCATCGCTCCTAACCATTTATCTCGCTCGATCACTATTAAGAGCTTCTTTGAAAGTCGTCGGATCGACTATACTTCCAATGTCAAAATCAGCTTCACCAAGATAGACATGGTAATCATTTAGAGGCGTAGGTCTTCTTTGTCATTGTGATCTTCGAAGGCATTTGTGGAGCCGCATCATTCATCTCGGGGAATTTCATTTGTAATGGGAGGATCTACTTGTCATATTTTCGTATTTGCTTCTTGCTGAATTTCCACTCGCTAGGATCTCGCATAGAATCATCATGCAAGATGGGCAATGGAATAAAGACCGTTTTATTTGGTTCTTCCCTTTCAAAAGATTGAGAAGAACTCTTTTCAGCAACATCTAATTCCAGGAATTTGGCAGTTTGAGATTCAACGATTCTAGTGCCGCGAGTAGGACAATAGAACCTATACCCTTTAGAATGATCGGGGTATCCAATAAAGTAACTTCGGTAGTCCTGGATTCGGTCTTCTTCGAGAAGGATCATAAATTTTCACCCTCGCAGGACAACCCCAAACTCGAAAATGATTCAAGCTCGGTTTCCTCCCCGTCCACAATTCAAAAGGTGTTTTCGGAACCGATTTACTAGGTACACGATTCAATATATAAGTTGCTGTCTTAATTGCATCACCCCATAAGTATTCGGGCAAGTTAGAACTGCCCATCATACTTCGTTTCATCTCCATGAGTGTGCGATTGCGTCGTTCAGCAACACCATTCTGTTCAGGACTCCCGGGCATTGTATATTGAGCGACAATACCACAGTCCTGCAAATATTTTGCAAACGGTCCCTTTTGCTGTCCAGCCTCAGTATATCGCCCATAATATTCACCACCGCGATCAGACCTGACAATTTTGATAATTTTTCCCAATTGTTTCTCAACTTCAGTACGAAACACTTTAAATATCTCAAAAGCACTAGTCTTCTCCTTAATTAGGTAAACATAACAATAACGGGAGAAATCATCAATGAACGTAATGAAGTACTTATTTCCACACAAGGTGGTTGAGTATGGCCCACTAATATCAGTATGAATAATCTCCAAAAGATTTTGACTGCGAGTAGCGCCTTTCTTCTTGGTTTTAGTCAATTTTCCCCTCACACAATCAATACAAGTCTCGTATCATCGAGTCAAGAGGAGGAGAATATCGGTCTTGATAAGTCGCATTACCCGTTCTTTGGAGATATGCCCTAATCGCTTATGCCCAAAGCAATGAAGATCTTTCTTTGATTAAAGATCTCTTAGCAACAATATTCTCGACATTGAAAGAGCAATATGGTCTATCGGGAGATAAGGACAATCGATATAATCCATCGACAAAACACAATTCCCAATAATTTTGGAATCATAACTCAAATCCACTCTTTTATTCGCAAAAATGAAGACAACATCCAGCTTTGTCAAGCGAAGAAAGAGATACTAAGTTTCTCCTAAAACTGGGAACATAAAAAACATTGTTCAAGGTAAGCTGAAAACCAGAATCTAAATTCAAAACAATTGTCCCTATGCGCTCCACATCAACTCCAATATTGTTTCCAACTTTAAGCTTAGACTTCCTCAGACTTGGATTCCTTAGATTTGTGAGACCCTGTAAGGTAGTAGTCACATGAACAAGTAGCACCGAATCAAGCCACCAAGAATCCAAAGGAACATCAACCGAGATTTGATTCAAAACAAACCATCAACTCACCTTGGTGACTTTCTTTTCTTGTTTTTAGCCAAGCTTGGAATTTGTAGCAATTGGCTCTCTTGTGACCCCGCTTCTTGCAAAGTGAAAACACTTGAAATCCCTATCTCCATTTCTCCCATAATTCCCATTTTTCTTGAAGTCTTGCCATTTCTTTGGACCATGAGCATTTGACCCTTTAGGCTTCCACCCCGCCTCTAGATGAACTCAACTTGGCATTGGTAGTTAAGTGGGTGGACTCATGCTTTTCCTTCTTTAGCTTCTCTTCCTCAGTCACACACTTAGTAATCAAGGCATTAACGCTCCATGTCTCATTCTGAGCACTATAAGCAGTCTTAATCTGGCTAAATTCAGCTGGCAGAACATTTAAGGCGTGATGCACAATATAATTCTCAGAAAGGACAATTTCATGGGCCTTAAGTTTGGACTGAATGTGGACCATTTTCAGAATAAATTCTCTAACACCCATAGTAGCATCATACCTCATGTTCGTTAACTCACTCAAGCAAGTTCCCGGCTTCAGCCTTATCGAGACTCTATATCTTTCTCCCTTTGCTTCAAGGAACCATCGGCATTCGTATCTTCCGGCAAACCACTAATGAGATGCTCAGCAATGGACCTCTTCATAGCAATGAGGCTCAGTCGATTAGATTTTTCCCATCTAGCATAATGAGCCCTTTGATCTGCAGTACTTTGATCATTGGGCCTGGTAGGTTCATCCTCACGTAGAGCCAAGTCCATATCAACGATGCCCAGAGCAAACTCTATATCTTGCTTCCATCTCTTAAGTTTGATCCAGTTAACATTTCAACCGTGGCATTGTTGTTATTTACAGCAAAGGTAACTGTTTGACACACATAATGCAATAGGATCAATTATGGGCAATAAGCAATTCAACAAAAATAATTAATACATTACAAACTCCCTTTGGGCGAGTGTATAATGCACCATTTTTTTTTTTTCACAGCATGAAGTTTATAAAGCAACAACAAGGAGAATTACATACAATTGTCAAGGATCCATCTCCTTTGGGCAAACAAATCCTTTAAATCATACATCTCCATAATATCAATATAGAGGGGAATTACATATAATTTTCAAAACATTTATCCCCTTTGGGCAGATAAATATTTTTTTTTAATTATACATCCCCATCTTTTAAATATGAGAATTAAACTTCATGCTATTTTCCAAATTAACATACACAATAACCCCCTTTGGGCGAGTAATTGTATATACTAATTTTTATCAATAGGGAACTCCAAAATTTATGCCCAAAATTCATCAAACAATATGAAACACTTCACAACATGTGTTTCCAATGATCATATTGCACTTTTCAAACAACAATTTTTACCACAAGTTTTTTTTTTATATATTTTTTATTTTTAATATGGGCTTACGCCCATCCATTGGTCCGGCCCGGCTGGAGGGTCTTCTTCAACCTCCGGCCCGGGTCCCGGTTGCAGAAAACCGGGTCGCACGACCCGGTTTCGACCCGAAGCTCCAAAATACCATAGAAACACTGATTTTTTTATGAAATTTATTCATGGATATTGCATATAACATCAATATGATTGACTATAATGAATTAAACGGAGAAAAAACCAACTAAATCTACCACATGCAAGCTTCAAGTTTCGAATAAAGCTCCCATGGCCGAATTTCGAATTTCTTAAATTTAAACCCTAAAAACTCAATTCAATACAACAAAAGATACTAAAACAAATATATAACAATACCCATGCAACGGTTTACAACAAACATCAATCAATTGCAAGTAATTTGCAAAATCTAGAACTTTTTCACGTATAAACCCTAGAATTTCAAATTCAAAATTCTCTCTCAATTCTCAACGAAGTTATGCAAATTATATATGGTTGGAAAGATCTTGACATGTAGAACAAAAGCCCTATGGTTTTGGGATCAATCAAGCAAAAAATATACACGAAAAAAATAATGCCCATATTCGGCTCAAAGAGGAGGATTTCGAATTTATCCATAAAAAAAAAATATTTGGGTTCTACAATCATATATGATCGGCTCTGATACCACATGTAAGCAAATTTGTTCATATAAACAAATAATTAATCAAGAATAAGCGGATCCATATATGACCGTAAAACACCAAGATAGATAAACACGGCGGAATTAAAGCGCACTGTTTGAGCCATTGCTTCACTTGAAGAGAAGTAGATCACTCGATAATCGGGATCTATTGGAATACCAGATCTTCCTCTCTATGACCTATTTCAAAGTATAGCGGCTTACAAATGGGATTAAGCAACTGATAGGTATAACCTATTCTTTTATAGGCTAGAGAGGGGACCTAGCAAACCCTAATCAACAGCGTGTCAACTGGGCCCTTCCCATTACGGGCTTCAGTTAAACACAATTGCCTACACTTTGCTGCTCAACTAGGCCCGTTATTAATAGATACCGATACCCAATTCAATAAGATCATTGTAGGGTTTATCAAATATTGGAATATCCATTAACCCGATTATTTAAAATAGAAAATCAATTAATTAATGTAAGCCCATATTATAGGAAATTTCTAACAGTTCCAAGATAGCCAAAGGATGTTACACCAAGCACGACTTCGCCCTCACGTCTCATCCTTAGCTTTTGGCCACTGAAGTTATGGGCAACAACTATGCCTTTGTGGCGTTGGCTCCTTACTTTGGAACTGCTCTCTATCTAGAGGATTTAGGTGTTTTGATTAAGGATTTAGATCCCATGAGATTCAAAACTTTCAGTCTACTTGCCATCTGCAAATTAGCAACTAGCTTAATACTGTCTGGACTTGTATGCATTGCAAATTAGGTGCATGTCATCTATTCAAACTATATTAGTGAACACAATTATGAACACCAAAAAAGAGTCGAAGATAGTTTACTAAATAAAAAGAACGGGATTTACTTATAGTTGAGGCAATTCAATATGAGAAAATAACGAAAGTTATTGCTATCATTCTCGGAGAAAATTGCGAATAGCCAAAGGGAGTGATATTCAATGCATCACAACACCTACAAAAATTCATGACAAATTGGCTTGCCAAGTTTCTATCTCTTCCTTGTTTGCGATTTAGGGTTGTCTTGTCTTTCTTTCAAATTTTGTCCCTTCATTAAATCATTAAACTAACCAACCATGAGGGGTGGGTGTAGTGGATGAGAATGATGAGGGCGAAGTTGGTCTTCATAGTAGTGAGGAATGGGAGAGCAACTGTGAAATGTGTTGTCGAGGAGCGAGAGTGCATATATGCATAATCACAAGAAATATAAATGTGAAATGTGTTATTTGAAATGTAATGGATTGGATATATTGCGTGTTGTAATGGATAAATAAAATACAGCAAGAAGTAACTGCTAAATAACTTGCTTTAGGACAATCAAATGGTATAAAATCCGAGTCATCTGTGATTACATTCAATTAAGTGAGTCAAAAAAGGCTATAGTTTACTAAGTGGTTGTATATTTTGAGGGATTGGATAAGATATAGAAAGAAGTAACTGCTATACTCACTATGGGATAGCCAAATAGCATAAGATCTGAATCATCTGTGATTAGAACATCAACTTGTCATGTAATGGCCATGAAAGTGATTTGATTGTCTACCTCACAAGGGACAACAACATAAAAAATCTCCTCCTCCTTCAAGACCTTTCACATGCAACCACACCAATTAACAAGCCTCGTGTCATTGGTTATTATTTTCATTCATCTCAATCTTAATCGAATAAAATCCTCAATTAAATATTTTTCTAATTTTCTATTGCTTTTTTGTTTTTGTTATTTTGGGAAAAAAAAAAGAGTAAACGTACACTTCAAGTTTGATTCAAGAAAAAACACTGAAATCAAAGTTTGGTGCAAGCGAAGGCTAAGAAGATGGCGTGGAACGAGCTGTTCGGTGAGTCGGCTCCCCGGCCCGATCGCCCCGCTAGCTGGCCCTTCTATGCCCCTCCCCACCTCAGGTGGGACGACGATGGGTATTTCGGCCCCGGCGGCGCCGAGCCAGCTTGGTCTCACCCCCGATTTGGCACCTTCGATGTCGGGCCCGCTTGGGGCCGGGGCCGGGGCTGAAGCCCGGCCGCTGCGGTGGAGATCGCTTTCCTTGGCCGCCGTTGTTGCAGCTGGCTTCGCCGGCGACCTCCATGGCGTTCCAAATCTTCGCGGCTACTATTGGTCAGATCGCTTGTGCTTCTGGAGATTCTTCGATACCGGGCTTCCTCTGCGCCAGGCGATATTCCTCGGAAAAAGGTGGTGGTGGGGCTAAGATTCGAGGATTTGAAAGGTCGACAAGATGATTGAAAATGGGAGAAAACTACTGGGGGGAGGGCGGAGGCGAGCGCGTGGTTCCTACATCACTACGTGATGGAATGATTTAGGGGGGGCCTATTCTCTTCCTAATTTGCCGGGAAAGGTTCGGTTTGCGTGGCCAAATCAATCGCTAATCACTTGTCTTTTATTTTCTTCCTTTGATTGTCTTTTTTTATTTATTATTTCTCAAAAAAATTGGCAGTCTAATACCACCAAAAACAACAAACCATGCACATTATAGTACGAACACTCGCAAATCTTTATGAAATATCATCAAAGATCATAAACTTTAAATACCCTAATGATTTCAATCTAACTTTTTGCCACACTAACATAAGTTCGAGAATGTAATTTTCAATTTAACGTCTCTAGAAACACAACTTTTACTACTTTTAATTAACTTAAATAGTGTTGCAATGTCATTGTCAATGCCTTATTTCTAATGTAGGGGAAATTCGAGGCAACACAAAAATCAATTTTTCCCATTATTTGAAGATCTTTTTTTTACCACGTACTTGAAAACCAATTAATATCCTAAAAAAAAAAAAGAACAACTGTTATAAAGCATTCAAAACATTTAATTTGATAAAAATTAGCGTTAGAAAAATTCTGTGACGTTGATTATTGTGAAAGCCCAGCTGATGAAAAAAATCGAATTCTTCATTGATCAAGAAAGCAATTATTGAAACCGATTAATTCTTGTGAAAAAAAAATCTATTAAACTTTTATTTATTTATTTATTTTTTGGTCGGAAATGGAAACTTTTCATTAAATAAGCAAAGATGAGAGGCCCGGTAAATGGGCATCATTACATAAGAGGTCGGGAGAAGTACACTATTGGTGCCATAAGTTGTGTACGGCGCTCACTTTGGTGCCAAAAGTTTTCGTCGGATCACTTAAGTGCCAAAAAATTTGAAAAACGCTCACTTTGGTGCCAACGCCGATCTGATCGGCCGGAAATCCGACATGGCCTTTTTTTTTTTATTAATTTCTTATGCTGATGTGGCTCGCCGGAGTTTCCTTGGATCACTTAGGCCTTCAAACGACGTCGTTTTAGTGTCCTAACACCAAAACGACGCCGTTGGGTGTCTCCCCCAATTCAAACCCTAAATCTCGACGGTCCCCGCGCTCGGCGGCCGCGGCTCCGACCCCGACCCCGACTCCGACGATGGTCACTTGGCGGCCGCAGCTCCGACCCCTACCCCGACCTTGACCCCAACCCCGACAACGGCCACTCGGTGGCCAAGTCGAAGGCCTTGATCTAGCCGGTGCTCGGGGAGGCCGCCGACGAGTGTGCCGCCATTGATGTCTCCCTCTCCATCTCCGATCTCCCCGACGAGTGCCTGGCCTGCGTCTTCCAATACCTAGGCTTCGATGACTAGGGCTAGTGCTCCCTCGTGTGTTGTGGAGGGCGTCCGAACAGCGCCGAGCAATGGCGGCTGAGCGAGCGATGACGGCCCAGCGACAGCCGGAGGCCGAGCGACAACGGCCAAGCGAGCTAGGTCGGAAAAATCCCCAAATGAGTTAAACGGCGTCGTTTTTGTGAGGCCATCCATGTAGGACGGCAAAACAACGTCGTTTTCTTAAGGAGGACCGAAAACGACGTCGTTTGAAGGCCTTGTCGATTTTTTTTTTTTTTTTTAAAAAGCCACGTAATCATTTTGGCTAGAATCTTTCGCCGGTGGCACCAAAGTGACGTTTTTCCTCCGATTTGGCACTTAAGTGATCCGACGGAAACTTTTAGCACCAAAGTGAGCGCCGTACACAACTTATGACACTGATAGTGTACTTTTCCCTAAGAGGTCCAACAAAGTTTGAGGAGGGGACAAGACCTAATTCAGAGATAAATAATTTTTCTTGTGGGCTTTGGCGACCTAGTCTGCAACAAGATTGGCCTCTCTGGAGCAATGGATAATCCGAACATTTGGAAAGGCCCGCAGTTTTTCCTTGCACTTAATGACAATAGGTTGAATTTCCCAACTGAACTGATTTGAAGTGTTCATGGCTTGGACTAGTTGCGAACTATCTAACTCAAAGATAAGTACTCCGTGTCTTTTGGGGAAGAAAAAGTTAAGGGCTTCCCATAAAGCTAGGGTTTCAGCCATTAAGGGAGAAGAGGCTCTAATCGCTTCAGCCACACCTCCCACCATCCTCCCTCTCAAGTCTCGGCAGACGCAAGCTATGGAGTTCCTCAACGAACCAGGTTCCTACGTCCCATCTATGTTAATCTTCAAAGCTTCTTCCTTTGGTGGAATCCATGTCTGAGATGGTTCGGCTTCGTGGGTTCCAGATCTACCATTGTCATGGGTCTTCCAGCCAGCACCACTCCGATGGTTCGCTTCGCTGTGCCGTGATCGCAGCTTTCCTTTTCCTGCTCTGCTCCCTGAATCGGCGTAGCCTTCTGCTTCTAGCTCACTATACCCTTGTCTCATCTCACCAAGATGCATCTCTCCTGGTTTTCTTCCCGATCTATCAACCTCGCTAGCTCCCTTCGCTTGGGTAAGAGATCGCGACTCTCCATTTGGTCTCCCGGTTCTAGATCCACCTGGTCTACACTCAGCTCCCCCAGTATTTCGCTTATTCAAGGTTCGCATCCAAGATGGCTCGTCCCCAGTTCCTGCTCTACCACAAGATCCGACTTCCTCCTCAGGCGTTCTATTACCCAAGCTCTGGTCTCTACTCGGCTCTAATCGCAAGTCTACGCTTGACTCATCTTCTCTGGTTCCCGGTCCATTATCTGTTCTGACTCCTAGCATTCTGTTTGCACGATGCGGTTCCCCACCCGGCTCTCTATTCCCCTGTCCCAGTTCTCTATTTTGCTCTTTACTCCCTGTTTGGGCTTCTTTGTTCTCAGATCCGGCACCTTTTCTATCTCTATATCCACCCGTCCTTGGATTCCATCTTTTATAGCTTTTCAATGCCGCTTGTGTTGAATCTATGATGACCGACGCGTCTGGTTCTCTACCTCGAAAGATGGCCTGATTTCAGGCCTTCCAAATAAACCATAACATTACAGCTACCAAGTGCAGGTTTGGAGGGTGAGTTGCCTTCTCTTTGAGTTTGCAGAACCATTCTTCTATCCTTGTCAAGCCCTGACTTGAAATCTTAATGTTCATCACAGGATTGACCCATATTTGTCTTGTCCACGAACACAACAAGAAGAAATGTTCCACCGTTTCCCTTTCATGATTGCATAATGGGCATATGGGGTCAGGTAATATTTTCCTTCAAAACAGATTATCCTTCGTCGGTAGAGCATTTTGGCATAAGTTCCACATAAAAATTTTAACCTTGGGTGGAGTGTGCAATTTCCAAATATCTTTCCAGAGTGAGGGGGGAGGCTGAAATGACGTTGTGGCTTGGTTCAATTGATATTGCTCTATATTCTCCTTTATGTGGTTATACCCACTTTTAACTCTATATTTACCTGCCTGAGTATCTATCCATATGAGTTGGTATGTTTCTGTTTGAGGCTTGATTGGAATAGTTAGAATTTCTTCAGCTAGACGTTCCTCAAAGTGTGCTACTATAGTCATTTCGTCCCATCTGCCTTGCTCTTTATCTATGAGTTCTGAAACCAAGGATGGTTCATTCACATTCACTGGGCCCTCAATAATTCCTCTTTGCAGCCATTTATCTTCCCTGATTTTAATCTTAGTACCATCTCCTACTTTCCACATTACTTGGGGTGCTATCGAATCCCTCCCTAAAATCAAGCTTCGCCAACCCCATGAAGGTCGAAGGCCCTTCTCTGCATGCCAAAGATCTATATGTGGATAATATAGACCCTTAAACAATCTACTCCAGAGAGAAGATGGTTGTTGTCCCAACCGCCAAGCCTACTTCCCTAACATTGCTTTATTGAAGGAGAGAAGATCTCTGAAACCCATTCCACCTCTATCTTTCCTGGTTTTCAATAAATCCCACCTCTTCCAATGAATTCTTTCTTTCTTTTAATTAGTCTTCCACCAAAATGAAGCAATTTTCTGTTCAATAACCTTGCAAATAGAAACCGGGATTTTAAATACTAACATTGCGTACTGTGGTAAGGCTTGGACCACCGTTTTCAGCAGGACTTCTTTTCCAACCTTAGATAACAGTTTCTCCTTCCAACTTTCTAGTTTTGAACTGATTCTCCCAAGGACCTATGGACGCTCCCCAATCGGAAGGAATACCCAGATATTTACCAATTTTGTCAATAATAGGAACCGCAATTCCCTTGCCATATTATCTTTCAATGATTGAGGGTAGCCCTTGCTGAAAAAAATTCCCGATTTGTTCAAATTAATCTCCTATCCAGCCGCTAGGCAATATTGATTCAGAATCATGGCAAGATTTTGACATTCTAGAATAATGTCATTCATGAAAAAAAATGGAATCATCGGCAAATAATAGGTGAGACAGAGTAGGACAACTTTGATTTAGCCTTATTCCTATAATACTTCCATTATCCATAGCTTACTTTATCAAAGAGGACAATACATTTGCCACAATAATAAAGAGATAAGGAGATAAAGGATCCCCTTGCCTGAGTCCTCTTGAAGGTTGAAAGAATTGTAGAGGTTCTCCATTGAATTTGACACTGAATGTGACCGTAGTAACACATTGCATTATCTATCTCACCCATTTCTCATCAAAACTAGTCTTTATAAGGCATGCCTCCAGAAAATCCCATTCCACACGATCGTAGGCCTTCTTCATGTCAAATTTGAGAACTGCCTGGAATTTATTTTTCCTGCACCTGATTCTAATTTGATGTAGTACTTCTTGGACAATAAAGATGTTATCCTGGATTTTCCTCCCACCAACAAAGGCGCTTTGTTCTGGTGCTATAATTTCTGGTATAAGGGGTTTGAGTCTATTAGCCAGCACTTTTGAGATAATCTTGTAGCCAAAATTGCATAAGGTAATTGGTCGATACTGATCCAATCTCTCCGGATTCGGAACCTTCGGGATAAGTGAAATGTTTGTTCGATTCAGCGCTGGTGGAAAAGAGCTAGTGGTCAAAAAGCTCTCCACCTCCTTAAATATGTCCCATTTGATCTCTTCCCAGTAATGATGATAGAATAGTCCATTAAGACCATATGGGCCTGGAGCTTTAGTAGCTCCTAGCTGAAATGTTGCTTTAGTAACTTCTTCTATAGTAACTTCAGCAAGTAACATTCTGTTCATTTCTTCCGTTGCTACTGCAAGTATTTGATCTACCATTGGTGCAAAGTTTCGGGGACCATGGGACTGATATAATAACTTTGAAAAATTGCACAGTATGTTCTCTCAACTGATTTTGCTCAACCAGCCATGTATTTTCTGCACTTTGTAGCATAGAAATCCTGTTTTTCTGTCTTCTTTGGATGGTTGTCACATGAAAGTATTTTGTATTCTGATCTCCCCATCTCAGCCAATTAACTCTAGAGCGTAACCCCCAATACATTTCTTCTTGCCTCCTAAGCTCTTCAATTTCACCCTGTATCTTTTTAAATTGTGCCTTGTTAAAGGAATCTGATATATTATTTGTTAGGCACTCAAGCTCCTGCTTCAACATACCAATTTTCTTCTTTCCATTCACAATTTTCTTTTTAATCCATGTAGACAGTGCATTTTGAACAGCATGAAGCTTCTCAACTAAATCTATTTGGTGTTGGTTTATAGTGTCCCAAGACTCTAACACCACTTCCCTGCATTCGGCACTCTCAAGCCAAGATGCCTCAAATCTGAAAATTCGTTTTCTTCTAGCTTGAGATGTTTGAAGAGAAAGGATGATAGGACTATGATATGATCCTATAGCAAGAAGAGCAAAAGCCTTAGCTTTAGGGTACATCAGCCGCCATTCTATCGTGCACAACACTAGTCGTTCTTTTACATATTCTTCCCCTTCTCTATTATTTGCCCAAGTAAAAGCACATCCCTTGCTGTCTATGTCCATTAAAGAGCATGCATCCAAGCAATCCCGAAAAGCAATCATCCTGAAATTTTCAGCCAGTCACTTCCCCACCTTTTCCCAATGAAACCGCACTTCATTAAAATCCCCCACATTTACCCCTCTCTCTCTCTCTCTCTCTCTCTCTCTCTCTCTCTCTCTCTCTCTTAATTCCCCTAAAATCTTTTATTAACCGTTTTTATTTTCTCTTTCAAATCAGGATGTTCGGAGACACAAGAGAAGCGAGTGACTGAGGGGTTCGCTGAGTCTACTTTCTCTCTCCCTTTTGTCCTTCCTCCTTAGGCCTCGAGCTTGCCCCTTCCGATTGCTAGAGAAGCGAATCGAGATGGGTTAGTTCCTTTTTCCCTTTTGATTGAATTTGTCGTTTCTGGCAGGATATCATCGAGTCTTCAACACCTGACCACTTAGAAATGAATGGGGCCGTCGAGGTTAACATGTGTCCAAGTATTTGCCTTTTCATTGTGATGCGATGCTGAATGCTGATAAGTCCCTCTGGATTAGTCAGAGCATTATGTCCAGTGGCTATTAATTTTCCTATGCAAGATTTTTTTTAACCTTGAAAATTGATTTCAGGATTGCTGTATGTATATGATTCAATCAAGAAGATGGAAGTTGGTTATATAGAAAATCATTCCATGTTGGGATTGGGAGTAGGATCATTGGAGATGTAGTCAAATGGGATTGAACTATAAGGGGATTATGCATAGGAATAAGACATTGCCCTCATCCTGAATTAGATTGGATGAAAGATTTGATTGGGGGTTATGGCAAGGCTGAAGCTCTTTTGTCGTTAGGTCTTCACTGCAATTTTCAAGGCACTGCTATTCATTCTGTGATTTAATTTAATGAAGGTTTTGAGGAAAATCTGGTGGTGCTCGCTTCTATCACCACATGATCCTATGCAGTCAAGCCTTATTAATGCCACTTTAGAGGATAAAAATCTCTCTGAAATTGCCAATTTAGGTACACCTTTAATTTGCTTTAGATAATTGGTTGTACATCCTCTTTCATTATTTCCATAATGTGCCATAGAATGAGGTTGACAGTGCCTTCAATATATTAATGCAGGTTGCTGCTGAAACAATTTGTCAAGTTGGAGCTTATCCATTGGCCTGCATTTTGGAGTACTTTCAAAGATGAATTTGAGAATGAGAACAACATGCTGGGAGGTGCACCTATTGAGAAGGCAGCAGAAGTTCTTAGACAGAGAATCACTAAACTTGTGATTGCAGAACTTTGTCGTTTTTCTTCTTTTTGGATCATCATTCAGATATAACTCAATATTATCTGTTTTTGCAGAATATCATCATTCAGACGTGACTTGGTTAATCTGTCACTCTTGGCCAGAGGGCCTCCTGTCATTTGTTGCGATCACAATGGCGACGATCATCAGCCCACTCATTTTCTCTTCCATTTCAATCCTAGAGAGCATGAACTTTGGCAGTCGGAGAGAGAGAGAGAGAAAGAGAGAGAGAGAGGGCTGAGATCGTGGCGGCAGTGATCGCAACAATGACATTCAAGGGGCCGTACTTCGAACTTGTATTTTTACAAGATGGGCCCACCCTCCTTTTGGAATTGAAGTTGAACATGTGGGAGTGAAGGGTTCAAAATTAGATAATATCCTTGGTCTATGATGACAAAGAGAAGAGACTCATTGTTTAAGTTAAGTACTTTTATTTTGTTTGTTTTTTTTTCGCCTTTTTAGGGTTTAGTGAAGTCTGTAGTTGGGGCTCTTCTTTGCTTTTTATTCTGGTTCATAGATTTATTTTTAGGGTTAGCATTATCTTGGATAGAGATGGATAGTTATTTCCCGGTTGCCTTACTTATTGCATAACAAAGAAACCGGGGAGAAAAGAAATTGAGATTGGGTGCCAAGGGAGTGATTCATAATGCTAATTTGGGGATTGATATTCATCTGCCCACTGTCAAACTAATATACGATAGATTAAAGATGAACTATGATTGCGAGTTGTAACTCTCCATTGCAATAAGGGTTTGCCGTGGAGTTTCTCCCTTGCATGAACATGGCATGTGTTATGTTTGCTGGAGAAAGGAATATTCAAAAAGCAAGAGCCAAGATTATTGTGTTAGGTCGTCTACCTGGTTCTTGGGGCTTGAACTTTTGTCTCTGCCTTCCTCTTTAAGTGATATAAAGGAGTCACAATTATTTGATGACATTGATACTTGGATATTCGTACATGTTAAGTTGTTTTTGCTGAATTACACAGCAAGTTCCCTCAACACTTACCAAATAAAAATGAACTAAGAATACTAACCTCTAATACGTCAATCATCGAGAGAAGTCGACATCAAGCTTGACTCCGTGGTCGTATTTGACAATTCTACAATAAATTCAAGACAAAAATGAGAACTAACGTGTGCATTAAAATAAAAAAAGGTATAAATATTCTATAATCATATTTTCTCACCCGACTCAAAGATTTCAAGGTCTTCTAAGTCCTCCTCAATCGAACGTAAAAGTGGTGCGGATCGTAACCAATCTTGAGCACATATAAGAGCTTCCGCCATGGTTGGGGTCAAGGAGCTACGAAACACATCGAGCACACAACCTCCCGTGCTAAATGCCCCCTCCAATGCTACAGTCGAGATGGGCACAACCAAGATATCTCGAGCAACAGTAAAAAGTATAGGATACCTCGATGAATTTCCTTTCCACCAACTTAAGATATCAAATTCAGAGTTATAACGTTCACATGCTTCCTCCAAGTACTTGTCCAGTTTTGATTTTTCATCCAAATATTATTGTCCAGTTTGGCTAAAATACATTTCAGTCATAATATCAGCACCAACCACCGGGGACCTCGACATGCTTATCATCTTTGTGCTCTTTAGCCTCAAGTTGCTTTGAGGGCATACACTCGTGCGATATTGCTCAAACAATAATGTCAGAGATGTTATCACTTTTTCTTGTAAAGTTTCTGCCTCCTTGCTTTCATAAACATGACTAATCATCCACTTAACATAATCTCACTTATGTCGCGGGTCAAGTACGCAAACAATGAATAAAGTGAGATTTATGTTGTTCACGTTACCAAAATACTTACGGAATTTCGTTTTCATTCTTTGAGCCATTTCTCACAAGCTTTGGTCTTCATTTCCACAATATCTCTCAATCATCATATAAATCCCATACACGTCCTTCGCCATATTATTGCTAGTGACATAAGAAGAACTTGAAACTTTTATAGTTGTATCAAAGAACAACTTCAGAAAAGAAAGAAAGTGACATACATAATTCCAATCTTCACTAGTGGACAACCCTTTCCCCTTGGAAAGCTCTTGAGCATATTTGCTATTCCGAAGTTCCATATTGCTAAAAGCTCTTTCAAACTTCAAAGCTGATTCCAACATCAAATATGTTGAGTTCCAACGAGTTTCCACATCCAAACATACAAGACTCTTCGACTCAATATTCTCTAACTCAACAAAAGCCTTGAACTTTCTTAGCCTACTAGGGGAAGATCTCACATAATGTACGGCTGAACGTATTCTAGCAATTGAATCGTTTATGTCTTTTAACACATCTTTAACAATCAAACTTAATATATTGGCATAACACTTCACATGGAGTAACTCATCTCTTAACAATAGAGAGTTCCAAGAGTTAAGTATATTTTTTCAGGTGTTGAACTCCCAAGTTATTCGAGCTAGCATTATCCATAGTGATAAAAAAAACACTATTGATCCTCCAATCAGTCAAACATTTCTCAATTGCTTTTCCTATTATCTCAGCAGAATGACTTGAGATCTGACAAAAATTTATTATCTTCTTTTGCAATTTCCAATCAGCATCAACAAAATGAGCAGTCAGACACATAAAACTTAAGTTTTGACAAGATGTCCATCTGTCGGTTGTTAGACATATTCTAGGAGATGTCTCGGAGAAATATTTCTTCAATTTGCTTTTTTCCTCCATGTATAAGTCATAACAATCATGCCTCAATGTATTGCATGACGGGATTAAGAATTTTGACTGGATTCTATTTACAAATCGATGAAATCCCCCATGCTCTACCAACTTAAAAGGCAACTCACTAAGAATAAACATGATCGCTAGTTCTTTTCTACTAGCATCCTGATCAAATTTCCAAGGACCTGATGAACTACCACCTCCAACAACTTGACTCGAGGCACTTTTTTGCCTTTTTCCAGTGTCTGCATATGGATACTCCTTACATCTAGCTAGATGATGATGCATTGAGTTAGTCCATTGCCCACTAGCACAACCAATAAGGGCGCTACAATATAAACACTCAGCCTTTTCTTGACCAGGAATCTCTTTAAAATGCTCCCACATTGTAGATCTCCTCCTTCTATTTGTGACATTAAAACCCCTACTGAAGACATCTAGCAATCCTTTCTATTTATATCACTTAGAGCTTGCAAATTATTATTTCAATAATTTATATGCCAATAAAAGATCTAGTGATAGAACAAAATTCCAATGTATAAAACACATTGTATTGCATCATTATAGCATATAAGGGAAGCACACATTATGGTGCAAAGCATGCCCTCCATTACAAGCTTCATGCACCAGTTCAAACACAGCAAGGTCAACCAGATTAGGGAAAGAGCAGAAGCCCAAAAAGGAAAAAAAAAAAAAACAGAGACTCGACCCATGAAACCTGCACAAGCCAAGAAATTGACGGGAGATTCTCAAATCCACACAGAACATATTCGAAAGAACACACGAGATCTCCAACTGGGTTTGGTCAAAACACCAACTTTCCACCAAAAAGCACCAACCTAGAAGAACCACCCCCCCTGCCCAAAGAAATGCAGACAGTCCAAGTTATATGAATACCATCCAATGTAGAAGTTCCTTGCTTTAGGCACTTCCTTAAGGCAAAATAACGGCCATTAGGCAAAGACACCTTAACTCATGCGACTGCAAATATTGGGAAACAAGTGATGGAAGTAACCTGGAATTGTTGGAATTTCTCTCTCGTTTTTGTCAACCGTAACCGCAAGTTTTTCTCGTTTCTAGTAGCTGTGATACTTGTTCAGCATATACTTTAATTTGGGACGGTTCCTGAATCACTTTCTCCTCATGCTGCTTAATTTTCAAATAAGCAACTGGAGTTTTAGACTTTTCTGCTTTAACTGCATATTCAAGTTTCAAGCGACAGAATTTGAGCAAAGTCCTTCGTAAATGCATACCGCAAATCTCTCGAAATCAATCAATTTTAAAGAACTTTACCTCCTATTCATGATGTTGTTCGAAAGCACACATCTTTAGCTAGCTGCTTCAACTTAACTTTTAACCTGAACCCAAAGAATTTCATAGACAATTAAATGCATCAGACAAGCAATTTCCTTAATACAAGAATCTAAAAATTCAAGACAAGCAATTTCCTTAATACAAGAAAATCACATGAAACTTTACATGGCAGAGAGATAATTGGTGAGATTCTAGCCCTTCTTAGTTCTGGCACTAGTTTTCTTTCGGATGATGATCTACCACAACACCAACAGCTCCATCATCGTGCAGCACAACAAGACAAATTCAACAGAGCCCCCCCCCCCCCCAAAAAAAAAAAAAACCCAGAAACTCCCAACAAGATTGCAACCGGAAATCTAAACAGAGTAAGAACAGGACAATCAACAAGCACTAGCAACAAACAACTCTAATAATGACGTCATCATCGAGGAACAAAAATTAGAAACATTCACTAGCGATCGAGTTTCCAGAGACTCACCGAGCGAACCCAGTCCTCGAGCCATCGACAATGGTCGGCCGCACGCAGACCTGAATTGAGCCTCTTTGCGTACCGAAAACAAACAATGTTTGATTGATTTGACGGCAGCTAGGGTTTCGGCGTTGAGACGAGAGATGGAGACTTGAACGGTGATGATTGACTGATTCGGCGGCGGCTAGGGTTCCGGCGTTGAGACGAGGGGTGGCGACGGCGACGGCGAGGCAGAGGTGCGTCGATCGGAGGAGAGGCCAAACTGACAGTCGTGAGCGAAGGCGGAGCCGAGAAGGACAAGGTATGTGTTTGACGGTAAAGAAAGATAAGAATGTGTTTTCTGTTTGTGTTTGTTGGCTTGTTCGCAAGTAGGAGTTAACGTGTTCCGGGTCGAAACAATGTTCAAACTCTACCCGACCCTAAACATATATCATTTGCTTGTTTTATATATGTCTCTTAAACAGCATCAAGACCCGAAACAAGTATAATACTTGTTTCATGTTCAGGTCATGTTCGGGTCGGGTTTTTTTGACACCTCTACATAATACCATGGAGTGCGGGGCGATGCCCCGGGATATTCAGCAAGTCTAGCACGATATTCGCCACGGTTGCACGTGCGGACAAAAGTGACATTTCCCAGCCTCTGCATGCACAAACTTCCTCCCTCTTTTTTTGACTCTCTTTCTGCTCGATGGCGTCCTCCACTTAGCAGTGTCAAAAAACTGAGCTAGTCCAGTCCAGCTCGACCTGACCACTGGCCCTAAAATTAGAGTATTCTGGGGTCGGGCTTTTTCAAGTGTTGATATTGTTTGGCTTAGGGTCGGATCAAGTTGGGTCGAGTCAGGCCAGTACGAGTCTTCTCTCTTGCTCTCTACCCTTGCTCAACAAAGATGAAACACCTAGCTAATCAATGTTGGTGCGGGCCCGACTCGACCCATTCTCTTATATTCGGGTCAGGCAATCTCTATAAGGTTTCAAGTCAAGTCAAGTATCACGAAAACTTGATCCAACTCAACCCATTGACACATCTGCCTCCTCTCGTGGTGGCGGCCCATATCCTTACACTTCCAAGCTCGCTCTCTCTCTCTCTCTCTCAAGTTGCAAAGCTCCACCATCCCCTGGTTGGGCAAGGGTCGATGCCTTCGCTCAAATTGGGCCAATGATTGTTGCTAATTGAGATCTGGGCGAGGGCTAGCAAGCCCTCACCTACAGTCAGTCAGGGTTGCTAACCATGGGGCTCGTTGACCCCAACCAACTCTCACTCTTCCTACCATCACTGGCTTGTTGCATTCGCTACCTATTTTATTTATATATATATATAGTCTAATTAATATTTATATTAAAAATCAAATTTGGATCAAATCGACATTATTGTGGGCCTATTTTTCTTATTTTAGCCAAGTCAGTGCCATGTAGAAGAGAGAACATAGTATTTTTAATTAATCAAATTGAACGGAATTAACAAAAACATTTGATTATACCAATCTAATAAATTTTATGATTTGATTACACTTTTCAAAAGTTTTAAAACTTAATTGTGCTTTTAGGATTTTTAGTGAATATATCCCATGATTGTATTAGACGTCATCTAAATCCGCACTCTTATTTTCCTATCAAACACGAAATCAATGGGAACCAAAAATCCTATTGAAATCGGACTTTTTAGCATATGGACCAAACGAGACACTTTATATTACCATGCAGCACGAGACGATTCCTCGGGAATATTCAAGTGGAGCGCAACATCCGCCGCGGTGGCACGTGCGGACAAAAGCGACGTTTCACCTCTTCCACACACTCTCCCTCCGTTGTTTTTGACTCTCCCTGTCCGTCGCCGTTCTCCACTCGCGGCGGCGCGGCGTTCGAAACTCTCTCTCTCGCTCTCTCTCTCAATCATTCGCAGCCGCTCGCCGCCGCAATGGCGTCCGCGTCGATGTCGATGTCGCTCGTCTCGCCGTCCCGCGGCCCCCAGCAGCACCTCCTCTCGCCGTCCTCGATCGCGCCTCCGCTCTTCGCCTTCTCCCGCGGCGCCCGCGCACCATTATCTTCTCCCCTGCGAGGCCGCCCGCGCTCCCGAGGATCGTCAGCTGCTCCTCCGCCGGCTCCTCACCATCCGCCGCAGCCGTCACGGTCGCGGTCTCCAACGGCAGGCCAGGCCGGAGGGGGAGCGGAGGGAGGTTCGGTTCGGCCTCCCGAGCAAGGGGCGCATGGCCGAGGACACGCTCGGCCTCCTCAAGGTAACATCGCATTGCCGGATTTCGATTGCCGAGGAATCGGTTCCGATGAAAGTGTCTTAAATCTCTGACATGCCGCTCTAGGAGGGTCGCGGTCTATTTGTTTTTATCTGCATACTGATCCTTTTCGACTTTGTTCTCGAAGGATTGCCAATTGTCGATCAAGCAGGTGAATCCTCGCCAGTATGTTGCAGAAATTCCACAGGTATGGATATATGTCATGAAAAATGTGTGCCTCATTTTAGTTTAGACACGGTGGTAAGACATTTTGAGTTCGTTTATTGTAACTCACTTGGACCTCAATTTTGAATTTAAGAACTACTAGAGATAGATTAGCAAGAGAGATTTTTGTAGTTATCTTATGTGAGATATGTGGACAGGCAATTAAGGAGTGATAACCCTTCTTATGTCAATCCTTTTGTTTGTTACCCTTTTCAATCTTCACGCAAATATTGAAATAAATCACAATCACATACTAGTTTGCTTAAAATGTCATAAATATATGGTTGTTGACATATATACACACGTATAGTTATCGAATTAAATTATAATAATTTATAGTTATTATCACTAGAATCTAAATAACTACTTAAAAATTAGAGATCTTAATTTAAAGGAAGATGTCTGACCTAATCGAGAATGTCAAGTTTGAGTTGACATTATGGCAGCACAACCAAAAAAAGAGTTGGAAATATTTGAGGAAATGAGCACGAATAGATGTCCTACAGTCCCATCCATGCACATGATAACCATGAGAAGAAAAGTGAACATCAAAACCAAACTCACGCAAAATCCTTTTGAAATCAAATTTATGGAGAGTTTGAGAGTCATAAACGTATTAGGTAAGGATAATGTGGATATCGATTTTTTTTTTATATGGCTGACTCTTATTCGGGAATTATCAGCTATGTAAATAGTAGGTACATGTAAAATGAATGATTTTGAGTGAAGCAAATTAAAGTTTGAAGTATTATGATTGCAGTAGGCAAAGTAAGCATAAAATTCTAAACATGTGTTTTCTTACATAATTAGTATAAGGGTGTAAATACATCCATAATCTTGACATCAATAACCTAAAAAGTTTCTAGAAAATCTTAAGTCTTGAATAGGAATAATACAATCTTTTCATAGTTGATTGTCTTGATTCCTTAGAATGAAAATAAAGATATGTCTTTTCAAAATTTGAGACAATTGCCCTCGGGGGATGCAGCATAAAAGGACCCACAATAAATAGTTGGAAATATTTGGAGGGTAAATGATTATGTCTAATAGAATAATTTACACAATATGAAATTTTACTAATATTTACCTCCTATTTAGGAAAGCTCGAAACTCTATTTAGGAAAGATCAAAAATCTAATTGATTATTTTTCATAACTTAGGCTAGGTGGTTCAGAATATCCCTCTCTTTTCTATTTTTTGTTGAGTAGAGTTGAAACAAGATTTTCTTCATTTTTCTTATTATCTTCTTTCTTGTTCTGAATATCTTTCTTCTTGTTCCGAAGATTGTCCAAGCAACGAGTGAAGCCTTAAATTAGGATTTTTAAAAAGTGGATTTGATCCGATTGCGGAATATGCATTTATGATGGTAAAATACATGAGAAGCAGTTTGGTACGATAAAACGATAAATTAAATTACTCTAGTAACAAATTCTCATGGCTATTACTATTTAAGATAAGATAGCACAGGGATTGCATTATCTCTGTATGTTTCAAAGGAAAATGGGTTGTTTCCAAAATTATTTTTCAATAAGTCATTTTACAAGAAAATAACCATGTTTTCCGATATTTCATTGAAATTTGAGAATGGACTAGAAAATATTTGTCGTTGTTCGATAAGGAAAATTTTTTTCCTACATATACTCGTTTTCAATAATTTTTTATTTTATTTTTTAAAAATGTTTTTTTAATTTTTAATTGTTTTCTTTCTTTTTCTTTTAAAACTTTATTTTTTAGAAAAAAAAATAAAAATAAAAATAAAAAGTGTGTTTTGTGATGGAAAATGGAAAATATTTTCTAATTTTTGAAAAGTGGAGAACATTTTCTCTACTTTTGAAAATGTTTTTCTAATAGTGGAAAACATTTTTGTTGACAAATTTATTTTTTATAAAATAAACGTCGGAGAATCCAAAAAACATTTTTTTAGAAGTTATTTTTCATAAAACAAACGGGATTTTTCATTCTTTCTAGACTGATGAGGATGAACACCATGGCTCGACTTCAATTATGAGTCGATGGATGTGAGGCCTCTGGCTGAATTAGTGGGGATGAAATTTTAATTCCATGTGGCTGCTGGACTTAAATTGAAAGTCCAAACTGGACAGAGGAAGAGATGACGTGGCATATGATTTATTTAACTCACCAATTTCCCCACTCTTCTCTTCTTCTACATCGTCTTCGTCTTCGTCTTCATCCTTCATCTCTTGCTACCAATTTTCACTTTCATATACATTCTTCTTTTTCTTAATAATCATTTTCTCGACCATCTCTATGTCCTTCATGCCAAAAAAAAAAAAAAAAAAAAAAAAAAAAAACACCTCTATGTCCTAATATGACCATCAAAATCAAAACAAATTGTAAGCAAAAAAAATAAAAATTCTCTTGCTCATTTTATGATGTATTTTTCGTGAATTTACATTCTATAATGATAAAACGCTGGCGAGTTTGGTGGATAATCTCTATGGTCACCATGGTTTTGCTGGTGGATGGTCCTCATTCGGTGAGGACCGGAGACATAATAGAATGCAATCACAATTTGACTTTTTTTGTTCATTGAAAAAAAAAAAGTGCGACTTCGATTTATAAAATCAGATAAATGCAACCGATTCGTTTTGGTAACTATGTTGCTTCCTCTCATCCGCTGCTCCTGTTCGTCCAATTCTAACGAGGACATGCTTAATTTGGAAATGTTTGTCCTGCTCTGCTCTTTATTGGGGATTTCAATACCTAATTTTGCCGCAATTCCTCAATTGAAGAGCAAAACAAATTTAAGGTTGAAAAAGAAAACAAATTTAACCTCAGTTCACCCTAGTTGATTAATTTAGGGCAATATTGCTGACCTAACTTTATCGACGAACCATGTTAGATTAGTTGTATTAGAAAATTGTCATGTGAGATTTTTCAGCAATTCAAATCAGCGGCAACTCTAAAGTGATTATTTTATTACAAAAGTCGCACGAGAGTGATTCACTTGAAAAGTTTTGATATTGAAGTAAATAACTACGAAAAGTATGATAATTTTAGAATCATTTTCCCCATTTATGCATGTCATGGCAAGGGTAAGGCTTTATTAGTAAAATATTTAAAAAAGAAGAAGAAGGGAAGTATATGTGATTATCAATAGAACTTTCATTTCCCTTGTATTTGTTAGGATTAATACACTTAAAAACTCCAAACTGGTATAAATATAACAAATTTACCTCAAATAAAAAACCTCAAATTGAAACATTTGTGATGAATTTACCCTCTGTTAAATTACTAAGTTAGATGACGCGACAGTTAACTAATATACCGGTTTGAGATTTTATTCTCCATTTATCATAACTATACAATTTTTGTGGTATTAATCAAATTTAACAAAGGGTATATTTGTCACAAATATACCAATTTTAGGTTTTTGGCGGTTGAACAAATTAATTTGGGGTAAATTTGTCAAAAGTATATTAGTCTGGGGGTTTATGTGATCATTTGAGATAAATTTGTCACTTATATATCGGTTTAGGGTTTTTCAAGATAAAAAAATTAGTTTATGATAAATTTATCACACGTGTACTAGTTTTGGATTTTTCAATGTGTTAACCCTATTTGTTATACTTACGAAAATATGCATATGCGAAACACATTTCATAATATGTTCGAATATAAGTAATGCAACTTTTAAGCAATTTGTGATCTTTAATGGTCAATTAATAATGTCACATGTCAATTATCATTTGTATTGGTTATATTATATCATATCACATAAAAATTATGATACTCTTTTGATTTAGAAATATTAAAAAAAAAAATCTTATTAAACGAGATGTAAGCTTTCTCGTCTATAATACAATGTAAACTCATGGTATCATCATTTTAGATTATATTTTACTAATTATGAAATTTTCTTGCATACTTTTTGTAAAAAATGACGATAAATTTTCTTACGTACTTTCTTTTTTAAAATGACGATAAATTGCCACAGTCGCCAGCGACAATGGTGGATGGTCGGTGGTGAAATTGAGTGATTTAGCTATCAAAACTTTATTGAAATGCGAAATCTAAATTGGCGGCGCTCCTTGTTTTTCTCGAGCGTGAAAATTAGTGGGGATCAAAATCCAATTTGTCGGCGAGATTGGATTTTAGCGAATGGACTGAACGAGACACGTAATACCACGGAGTGCGGGGCGTTGCCCCGGGATATTCAGCAAGTCCAGCGCTAATATTCACTGCCTCCACATGTACAAACTTCCTCTTTTTTTGACTCTCCGTCTCCCCGATGCCGTCCTCCAGTTGGTGGTATAAAAAAAAAAACCAAAGGTATTTAGGGGTCGAGCCTTTTTAGGTATTGGTATTATTTGGGTTAGGGTCAAATCGGGCTGGTGCGGGTTTTCTCTCTCCTCCACGGGTGCGCAACAAGGACAAACCATCTAGCTAATAGACACCGGTGCCAGCCTAGCCCAACCCGTTCTTTTGGGCTATATAATCTTCAAGTTGAGTCGGATCGAGTCGAGTCCAATCAAGCATGCCCTTGTGGGGTTTTGGGTTGGGTTGGGTGTCATGAAAACCTGACCTAACCCAATCCATTGACACCTAAGTGTGTGCATGGTTCGGGTGGGCGGTTCCCGACCTAGAATCGGGAACCGCCCGCTAAGGACCGGTTCCGAATATTGGAACCGGGATCCACCCGTTTGTTACATGGATCCACCCGGGAACCGGACCGCCGGTGCGGTCCGGTTCGGTGGATCCATGGAACCGATCTTGACGCGAAACAAAACAATGAACGACTATGTGACATCAAAGCAAGCCAAAGAAAGAAAAACCAAATTTAAGTACGTGGAGATGCGGACGGCGGGAGAAGTAATTTTTAATAATTTTAGTAATCGAGGAAGAGACACGAGAGAGAGAGAGAACCGAAGACAAAGGGAGTGAGATGAGATCTAGGATTTCTTTTAGTAATTTTTTTTTTTAATATTAAAAAGGCTTCGGTCCGGTCCGGGTGGGCGGGCGGGCGGATCCGCCCATGGAACCGGAACCGGACCGGTACCCACCGGTTCCCATAATTGGAACCGGAACTGGACTGTTCCCTCAAGAACCGCCGATTCCGGCGGTTCCGGTCCGGTTCCGGCGGTCCCGGCGATTCCGGGTATTTTGCACACCCCTATTGACACCCCTACCTCCACTCACAGCGGCACTCCATATCCTTACACTTCAAAACTCCCTCTCTCTTTCTCAAGTTGTGAAGCTCTCAACGCATCACTCGCCATCTCCCTAATTGGGTGAGGGTCGCCATCCTTCGCTCAGATTGGGTTAAGGATAGCTACTAGCTCAAATTTGGGTGGGGGCCTGTAAGGCCTCCCCTATGGTCGGTTAGGGTTGCCAACGACGAGGCTGAGCAACCCCAACTGACTCTCGCTCTTCCCACCATCATTGGCTTGCTACATTTGCTGTCTTTTTTTTTTTTAATAATAAATTCAATTTAATTAATATTTATATTAAAAATCAAACTTGGACCAAACCGCCATCGTTTTGGGCCTATCTTTTTTATCTTAGCCACGTTAGCACGAGAGAAAATAATAAAAAAAGCCATATCAACATTTTCAATTAACTAAATTAGACAGTATTAATAAAAAGATTTGATTATATCAATTTAACAAATTTTATAACTTAATTATACTTTCACTCAATCATATTGTGATAAGTCTTAGGACTCCTAGCGAACATATCCCATAATTTTATTAGACCTAATCTAAATCCGTGCTCTCATTTTTCTATCAAACCCTAAATCAATGGGAACCAAAACTCCGATTTGTCGGCGAAATTGGACTTTTTAGCAAATGGACCAAACGAGACACCTTATATTAGCACGCAGCACGAGACGATTCCCCGGGAATATTCAAGTGGAGCGCGATATCCACCGCAGTCGCACGTGCGGACAAAAGCGACATTTCACCTCTTCCACGCACTCTCCCCCCTTGTTTTTGACCCTCTTCTGTCCGTCGCCGTTCTCCACTCGCGGCGGCGCTCCACATCTTCACACTTCGAAAACTCTCTCTCTCTCTCTCTCAATTGTTCGGAGCCGCCGCTCGCCGTCGCAATGGCGTCCGCGTCGATGTCGCTCGTCTCGCCGGCCGGCGGCCCCCAGCAGCGCCCCCTCTCGCAGTCCTCGGTCGCGCCTCCGCTCTTCGCCTTCTCCCGCCGCGCCCGCACGTCCATTATCTTCTCCCCCGCGGCCCCGAGGATCGTCTGCTGCTCCTCCGCCGGCTCCTCGCCGTCCTCCGCCGCCGTCGCGGTCGCGGTCGCGGTCTCCAACGGCAGGCCGGAGGGGGAGCGGAAGGAGGTCCGGTTCGGCCTGCCGAGCAAGGGGCGCATGGCCGAGGACACGCTCGGCCTCCTCAAGGTAACATCGCATTGCCGGTTTTCCGTTGCCGAGGAATCGGTTCCGATGAAAGTGTCTTAAATCTCTGACATGCCGCTCTAGGAGGGTTGCGGTCTGTTTGTTTTTATCTGCATACTGATCCTTTTCGACTTTGTTCTCGAAGGATTGCCAATTGTCAGTCAAGCAGGTGAATCCTCGCCAGTATGTTGCCGAAATTCCACAGGTATGGATGATTTCTTGAAAATTTGCGTGCCTCAGTATAGGCATGGTGGTGAGACATTTTGAGTCCGTTCATTGTAACTCACTTGGAATCCAATTTTGAATTTAACAACTACTAGAGATAGGTAGAGATAGGTTAGCAAGACAGATTTATGTAGTCATCGTATCTGAGATATGTGGACAGGGAATTGAGATCTTACATAGAATTACTCTCATTCATATAACAAAGAAAATCTCCATGAAAAAGTAATTAAAAAAATCTTCACGGTGCTGTTTAATTTAGTTGTTAGTTCTATATGCTGCAGGCTGTTTTTAATTGATTTGGTGGCTAACTTATCTTGCAGCTCTCTAATTTGCAAGTCTGGTTTCAGCGACCAAAGGACATTGTAAAAAAATTGTTATCTGGAGATCTAGACATTGGAATAGTGGGTTTTGACACAGTTAGTGAACATGGACAGGTAAGCAGAAGATGTTATATGCTGTATGTTTGATCATTGGTTGGATTTTTTATGCGTCATTTTTCACTAATGTTTCGTTTGCCTTCAAAGATTTACACTGTGAAGCTGTGAAAACAATTTATTGCATGGTTTTCCCCTGCTTTGGAAGAAGTGGAAGATTAAGAGCGCTTTATCAAACAAAACGTCGTATTGCTTTCCCTTCAAACCAAAAATATTGCAATAAGCTTTCATGCTAAAACCAAAAAATTATGAATAATTCGTTTCGATTTGAAATGTTGATGTTCGCATGTTTTTCAAGACTTGGTGTGTTTGGGCAACAGCTACGGCCAAAAAGCTAAAGCTAAAGTCACACCAGATGCCCCACTGCAAATTGAGAATGCTGCGTGCTGATTGCATGTTGTCGCTATGTACAAAGTTGATTGGGGAATAGTTGTCTGAATATAACAGCTTCAAAGAGTCCCTGTGAGCATCTAACAGAAGATCCTAGTTTCCTGTTGTCTTTGTAAGGCGATACATGAAAAAGAGGAGAGGGGACTTTGTCTAAGTTCAGTTGTAGCCTCAATAGTATGTCATCCTTCCCCTGCTTATTTATAAACAATCTGTTGCCCTTGAGAGATGAAAGATTGACTTGGCATATAGATCACCACCAATTGGGCAGATTAGTAGTTATCAGATAACAGGGTGCTTCCTATGTGTTAAATACGCAGCAGAGAAGTTGGATCAAAGATCTTACCTGAATGACAAAAGTAGTTGCGTATTTCTGTGTAAACAATTTTGAAAAATGGCTTGGATTAGCAGAGTTACTGGATGATGTCAAGTTTCGGTATGAATCTCTGAAGTCTTTAGATAGTTTAGGTGGTTAGAGTGTTCATATTTTTTTGTGTTTGTACGGATCGATGACTTGAAATCTTAGAATGATGATTGCATGGTCACCATGTGAGGAATGCTGGACAGAGACAAAAACTTCCTGATTGCTTCAACATCATATATCAGAGCTTTTTCTGATCTTTTTGTCTTGTTTTTATGTTTTCATCAAGCTTTTTAACTTCATTATATCGTAGAATGTTGATTTTGCAACACTAACTTGATATAATACTGTCCTAAAAGAGCTTATGCTTCTTTTATTCAGGGTAATGAAGATCTTATTATTGTTCATGAAGCTCTTGATTATGGGGATTGCCGTTTGTCTCTCGCGGTAAGAAAGTTTATGCTCTCAATTTTGATATATTGATAGAATTATTTCCAATTGGTTCATTGCTATGGAAAATTTTAGTGTCAATATGTTCTTTTGATCTTCTATTAGATTCCCAAATATGGGATCTTTGAGAAGATTAATTCAGTGAAGGAGCTTGCACAAATGCCCCAATGGACTGAAGAGAAACCACTCAGAGTTGCTACCGGTTTTGGCTATGTACGTTTGCATTTTCAGATCTTAAATGTTATTGTTTATTGTGCCGTCTTTCCACCTTATAGCAAATTTTCTTGTGGGGTGCCAGAGTGATTGTCCTTTTTAACTGCTTAAGTTTAGGTTTCTCTCTTGTGTCTTTGTAGCTGGGGCCTAAGTTCATGAAAGAAAATGGACTGAAGCATGTGAGCTTTTCAACTGGTGAAGGAGCATTGGAGGCAGCTCCTGCGGTAAAAATATCAATTTCTTTCACTTATTTGATATCTTTGTAGGTTACCAACTCATTACCCATATTGAAGATGGTTTGTGATTGTCCCCATGAAATTTTTTTCGTTAAGCGCGTGTCGTCTTTAAACTAAACTGGAGTTAATATATCTGTAGAAGCTCTCTTAAGAGATTGAAGAGAAGGGGTTGGGGAACCCATATTCTGGTAGAGTTTATGTCAAGGAGGGATCAATCTTGTGTGCTCAACTAGAATTTAGAATGTAGAAGTTTAAACCATTTCATTTTCCAGTTCCCAGGTTCAGACCATTTCAATTTTTGTTTTAAAAAAAAACGACAATAAAATGCATTGAGATTCTTATGGCTCTGGATTCATATCTTTTCTCTTTTTCCACCTAGACAGTTAGAAGATCTGTACTGAATGTGCAGATTGGTGAGTACAATTTTTTTTTTTTTTTTTTTCGCTGGGTATGGCAGGGTTATGTTATTCTTTTCATGCTGCTTTGGGGGTCGACTCTTTACCACATCTTTTACATTTTGGGCAAATATCTCAATACCCACTTATTTTCTTGATCGGTCTTTGGAGTGCAGCCCTTTATTTCACTCCTAAATACACCCCATTAAGGAGATTAAAAATGGTGTCGGGGAATATAGTTACATGAGAATCTTCATTAAACAAGAAAGGCAGAGAAATATTTCCTATGAAGAGGGGAAACAAGGAAAAGAAGGGAGTGGAAACCGCCGTCTCTTTGTTGATGGGTAGATGCAGTGAAGGAAGGACGGACTAGTGCACATCCTACTAAATTTCGTATTCTACATGTCGATAAATTGTGCTTATGTAGACCATTTTCTATCCACATTCTGGGGCAATGTTTGTACATGCCCTGTCCCGGGGAATGTATATTTGAGACTACATCGAGCCACCATAGTTTTAGCAGGAGGATCCTTTTAAAAAAGCACTTGAATCTTTTGGTGTTTCCTTCGATGATGCAATGGTCGGATCTATCTGTCATTGCCTATGGATCTTGTGGCCATTCAGTTTGTGATATGAAGCGTTGATTTGATTAATCCATGAATTATGGGTTTTTTCTCTTTTCGATGATTGAAAATATTATCCCTTGGAAGGAAATAATTCCGCGGACATTGCTTCATCCTTTGTTAAAAAGAATCTGAAAGTATGCCCCCAAAGATTAAGTTATTAGGATAGCAACCTTTTGAGCATATCGACTGTAGTTCATTTCATGTATTTGTTCTGAGGCTGCAATTTAGTTGAACAGAAAATATATACGACTGCCGTTATATCTTGGCATGTGGCACACTGGTATCTTCAATGGCATCTCCATGAGGGGAGGCAAAGGGTTTAATTAAACTGAATGCTAATTGATGGCATTGGCAGTATAGTATTGATGCTGTGTCTGCATGATCTACAATTGACTTCTTTACTTTTCTTTTTGGTAATCCAGATGGGGACTGCTGATGTTATTTTGGACCTTGTAAGTAGTGGGACAACATTAAAGGAAAATAACTTAAAAGAAATTGAAGGTGGGACAGTGTTGGAAAGTCAGGTGGGTAACATGTTTGCATTGGCAAGCTCGCCATATGATTGTTTCTTCATTCTGTCTTTTTCAAACTTCTCTTAACTAGGACTGAATGTCCTTCAGGCTGTTCTTGTGGCAAGCAGGAAGTCACTAATTCAACGGGAAGGTGTTCTTGGTGCAACACACGAGATTCTTGAAAGATTGGAGGCACATCTTAAAGCAGTTGGCCAGTTCACGGTGTGTAGATTATTGTATATATGTTGACGAACTTCCTGTCCAGCATCCGAACATACTTCCCGTTAGAGTTTACTACTATTAAGCTGCACCTGCTGTGGCCATTTCCTTTTCACTCCTTACTATGTTTCTGAGTTGCGTAAAATAGATACATCAGGGCACTCATCAAAAAACAAAATTTAAACGGGTGACTTATGGTTGTGCAAGTTTTCTGTTGAGGCGAATTTAGCAGTGTCAATCAGATGTGACGCGGTTGGTACTCTGTGGACATAAGCATAACTTAAATCATTGTCAAGTATGACTTGTTCAACCTTTTCTTATTCAACAACTAAGTAGGAATTGCTGCAATAAAAATTTGGGAGAAATAATATATAAAATTCTGTAAGTGCAATACAAGGTGTTTTAGAGTATACAACACTAAGATACTGCAGATAGATACATGTTACCGACTCCTTTATCCAATTGTCAAAATCAATGCTTTATAATCGGTATCAATATTTTTCACAGGTAACAGCAAACATGAGGGGTAGTAGTGCAGAGGAAGTCGCTAAGCGAGTACTCAGTCAACCATCACTCTCTGGTTTGCAGGTAATGCAGTGAGCCCTCTTTTGTCGTACTTCAAGTTGAGCCCCAGCTCGATTTGAAGCTGTAGCTATCTTATTCTCACTGTTAAGGGTTTCTGATTCTCTTGTACTCATACGCTCTCAGGGACCTACCATAAGTCCAGTCTTTCGCAAACATAATGGAGAAGTGGTTGCAGACTACTATGCAATAGTCATCTGTGTTCCTAAAAAGGCCCTCTATAGCTCTGTGCAGCAGTTGAGAGCAGTAAGTCCTAATTTTGGAAATAGCTGCTTTATGCAGAGATTTTTTTGTTTCCCCCTGGTCACATCCTTGCAGCTGTAGATTTTCGTTAATCATAGCTTGATAACACTCCTGAATGCCTTTTGAACACGTTGAAACTTTTATCGTGCAGATCGGGGGTAGTGGAGTTCTAGTGTCTCCGTTGACTTACATTTTCGATGAAGAGACTCCCAGATGGCAGCAGCTTCTGTCCAAACTCGGGCTGTAGTTCTCGGTAGGCCAGTGCTCAGGTCGATTAGAAGCACCCGCATTGGAGAACCAGCTCCTCGACTAGAAGCACCCGCATTGGAGCACCCGCATTGGAGAACCAACTTGTGGAGAAGATAGAGGACGGGGTAAAATTCATTTGGAAGGTTGTATCTTAGTTATGTGGATAGCCTTGCCGCATCTGTTCTTTTAGATTTGCGATTTCTTTTCCTCTAGATATTATTTTTTTTTTCCCTCTGTGGTTTATAGCAATCGGTTTTAGAATATAAGGAAGTGTGGGAACATCATAAAGTTTATTTTGGGACACATTCTTTGTAAGTGATTATGTCATTGATGACAATCTGGGTCGATGGCGATTCCACGAGGTACTTTGGAAGATAAAGAGGTGTTGTTAATACCTACACAAGTCGCCCGTGGTCCATCGTTTAGCGGTATCAGCAGCGCTGCTATTACCCACACGAGTCGGATGACTTAGGCGGCTTGGCTATCTGTTACGAGAGGAACCATCGAATTGTATAGACAACAGAAAATAAGCGACCGATGGTGTCACGAGTTAAGATGTTTTCACACCCATAGATATAGATTTTGCTTGACAACCGCCTTTGCTATGGAAACGATGTTCAGAGCACAACGTTTGGCAGACAAATTCTCTCCCGTTTTGCCCTTGATTCAGCTAGTCAATCTCGAGTTTCCAAAGCGTTAGATCTTATGTTGCAATCCAAACAATGAACTCCGTCCTTAGTAATTTTTCTGCTCAACTAGTCATTGCTAATCAGCTGCATCGTACCAGACGATCGTTGGGGAGATCGAAAGGATGGGAAGTAATGTGGGCGGTGATTGAGGAAATCGAGTATTGTGATTTATGAAAAAACTTACTATAAATGACCCACTTTAGTCGCTCAAATGCTGTGGTTGAAAAGATCTGTCTTATAGTACTTCTATGGTGATAAGCTATACAAGCGCTTCTCTAATCTTACATAGAATTACTCTTATTCATATATGTCGCGACCAAATTTTTCGGGGGTGAACCATCTAGAGTTTGGCTAATGGATTGTTAAGCCTAGACTTAACTCGGGCTCTCCAGGCCCATACAAATTCGCGACTTTAGGTTCAAGTTTTTTAACATGCAATTGATTTTTAACTAGAGTCGCCACTAATCTATTTTTGGTGGGTTGATTAGAAACCCAAGTAAAGTAATGGGAGATTTACTTTACTCTTACGAACCAGAGATTTGGATACGGGGACTTGGTTACGCTTAGATTTCTCTAACGCCCTTTCGGTACCATTTCTTTTTATTTTGACAAATGTTTGGCAAGCGAGCTTGAATTAATTTTAATTTATCTCCCTAACATGTGAGATGATCATGCGGGTGCGCAAACCACCAATTTAACACCCAGATAAAGCAATGAACAAATTGCAAGAACTTACCTCAAAGCAACGAAAGCATCTCGCAATGTTAAATTAAAATCCATATCAATAATCCTATATATGGTTTCTAATTAACACTCAATTTCTTTTTTTTTTTGTTTTCACTTAATTAATGAAAATCATGCAATATGCAATGCAATATTCACTAAATGACCTAATTCTAATGATATATAATTTCTAATTAAATGGGCACGACAAAAATACTAAATGAGATACATCTCAATGAATCTAACCCTAATGACATGCATATGGCATTTTCTCTTTTTCCTAAAGAATGCATTTTATCCTAAATAATAAAACTAATTTAACCTATGACTTTTTTTGTATTTTTCATGAAATTCGAAATTAGGTGAAAGGTGAAAATTACCTAATTAGATTAAGATCCTATTTAATTTATATTAGGAATAAGGTTGAGCCACATCCTAATTTAAACTAAAATATTATCTTAATCAAAATAACCCTAAAATGCAATATACTAAAAAAGTACCTAAACTTATGATAAATTTAAAAAATTATTTAAATTAAACTAAGTGCAATTTTTATCCTAATATGCAATGACGTGCAAAATTTACCCTAACTCTACATGATATATGCATGATGATTTTTTTTGTGTTTTTGTTTTCTTTCCTTTTTTTTGTTTAAATTTCGAAATTAATAATTGCCAAATACTTAAACACGCAATCCAAGTTAAAAAATGAACTAGCAACCTAAATTAATTGATTTGATTTTTTTTATTTTTGAGAATTCGAAATAAAATTCTTATTATGAGCATGCAAACCCTAAAACTACATTTTTTTTTTAAGAAAACTAATTTAAGTAACATCACAGCAAATCAAGCCATATTGATGCCTAAATTGACGAACCATATCTCGCGCATGAGATCGGGTTGGCCAATTTCACATAAATCACGAATCGGATATCGGGCGGGAGATCGGATTGGCAATTTTTTAAGTAATTGCGAGTCGGATTTCGGGCGCAAAAATCGGACTGACAATCACTAATCTCAAGGCAATTTCATATCATGGAATTTCAATTTCACATTAAAGGAATAATTACACTAAAAAGATAAAATAAAATAGCGAAAATAATAAAACAAAAATAAGATAAAGATAATACCTAAATTTTCTTTTTGCTTTTCTCTTTTTTCTTTTCTTTTTTTTTTTTTGAAAAAAAAAAAAGAAAAAGAAAAATAAAGCTGGTGGCCGGTACGGTGAGAGGAGATCGCCGGCTAGGGTTCCGGCGAGGAGGAATCACGCCGGTTAGGGTTCCGGCGAGGCGGCGTGACGGCGCGCGCGGCGGGAGCTAAAGTCGAGTGCTCGACGTCGGGATGGGCCGACGCCGTGACCAGCGGGCTCGGCGATACGTCGGAAGCGAGCGATCGGCGACGAGCGGTGGCGTCGCGGGGAGCAACGGCGGCGAGATCTCGGCCGGCATCGCGGGCGCAGTGCTCGACTCCGACGGCGGCGCGCCGAGTGGGGACCGCAACTCGGGAATCCGGTCGCCGGTGTCGCGGTGAGCTCGGATCGCAGCGGAGGGGTTTCGAGCGTCCGGGTCACGATCTTCAGCGGAGCAGCCTTCGCGGGCGGATTGGGGACGGGGGCGACGCAAGGCGGGGCTTAGCGTCGGGGCCGCGTGGGTCGATCGGCGACGGTGTTGCGGGCAAGGCCGACGGGGCTTGGATCCGGACCGGCTACCGTCGTGGATCGACGTTGGGTCATAGCCTCACGGGAGACGGCAGCTGGGCGTCGAGGCGTTGGCGGCGGGTCGCGGGTCGCAGGCCAAAGCAGACGGCGGCGTGTCGTCGAGGCTCCGGGGGTTCAGCGTCGGGGCGGCGTGGGTCGTCGGAGCTCGCGGGTAGAGACCGGCGACTTGAGCGCTCGCGGACGGAGATCGGCGACAGCGACGGCGGGGTTCGACGGCGAGACCAGGGCCGGCGAAGGCCCCCCCCTGCGGGGAAGACGAACAGTCGCGCGAAGGGGGGGGCTTTTTTTTTTTTTTTTTTTGCTTTTTCTCTCTCTTACCTCACTTTTTTCACTTTTTGCCTTTTTTTGTGCTTTTTCACCGACGGAAAAAGAAAACCCTCCCTTTTCCCCACCGTACGCGACTCTTTTATACACCAAAAAAAATGTATCTTTGTGGTATATTTCATTGCCAATTTTGCTCGTGTAAAATTCCATTGAATATATCATTTCACTGCGCAATATTTTTTGCATATTCCATCCAGAAAATTCCCTTTTGTGCGTAGTGCATCTCCCAATGTATATTACCTAAATATATGAAAAAAAATCTTAACAAAATAAAATCTTCATAAACTATATGCCATGTGATTATGATTTTTTTTTATTATTTTTTATTTAGCGAAAAATAACCCCAAAAATTTAGGTGTCAACATTTTGCCCCTCTTTGAAGGTGAGCTCGCAGAGGTTGCCTTCAAAGATAAATTGAGACCTAAATTTTGGTGATGCTCATGTAATGAATGATTTTTTGTTGGAACACGAATTCCATTTTTTAATGCAATTTATATGATGCATGGAAATACTAATGCAAATGATAGATGAACCTACCCGAAATAACTTACCTCCGAGGAAGATAGAGTAATTCGAGGTAGTGGGTGTTACCCGTCCGGGACCCGTACCATTCTACGGTCGCCTAGAATAGTAACATGACTTTGTGAAGATGCTGCTTTCCTAGGACCCGTACCATTCTACGGTCGCCTAGTGCGGCAGAAAGGAGCTGCTTTCTCAGGACCCATACCATTCTACGGTCGCCCAATATGGCAGAAAGGTTTTGTCTAGGACCCGTACCATTCTACGGTCGCCTAAACGGGGATTCATTTTCCAGGACCCGTACCATTCTACGGTCGCCTGAATGAGGAAATATGTGTTGTTTAGGACCCGTACCATTCTACGGTCGCTTGAATAAGGAATAGATGTTGTCGAGGACCCGTACCATTCTACGGTCGCCTTGACGGAAAATTGATTTTTCAGGACCCGTACCATTCTACGGTCGCCTGAATGGGAAAATTGCTTTGTCTAGGACCCGTACCATTCTACGGTCGCCTAAACGGGGGTTTTGCTTGGCTAGGACCCGAACCATTCTTCGGTCGCCCAGCGTCGCAATCTGGAGAAAATCTTTGGGGGACAACTCAATCGAGTGTCTGTGTATTCAAAAGGAGAATACTTGTGCAACGACAAATATTTAAGGTATGAATAGAGATATACTTACCCGGTGACATCTCGTTCCTTGGGGATGTGTCTCCTACAAAACATAATCGTAGGAGAGGCAACATGCATTTGTAATCACAGACATGCATTAATTCAAGTAAGGTTCATGCGTATCAACCACGCATCATCCCAATTTCAATAGGCATGATCATTCTAATATGAACGCATGAGCGTCATGGATGTGTCAAATGAGGGATCCTTCATCGAAAGGACTTTTCACTCATCCTCTTTAAAAGGGGCTGTTTTATCCCGACCTTTGATGCGGGATCTTGACAATCACTCTATCTCACTCTCATCATGCCAAACAAGGTTTTGTGCAATCTCGCAAGTGGTACGACATTACCGGTCCGAGAGGTCTTTAACATGGACCGTAATGTGGGCTTGGTCAATGGCTTAGCAAAGGAGACTCTTTGAGTCGAGGCTAAAAATGACATTTCGCAATTGTCTTAGGATTTACAAGTCAAGAGACACACGAGATGAGGCAAAAATTATCTTACTCGCACTTCTTCAAGCGATGCTTTCAAACATATGAACTCTTACGTTAATTCAAGTGCCATAATCTGAAGAGACTTTGCAAGGGACATAACGTAGGCTTGGCTTATGGGTTGAGAAACGAATGGATCATTAGGCTCAAAAAGGTATTTAGGGGATTTAAAGTTAGTGATCATCTTGACATTTCCACCACTTTTCTTTCCACTGTCGAAGATTTTTTCATCGAATCTCCATCGATCGCAATAGCATTTGAGTTTTAGTACCGCCTTGTTGGGGATATGACTCATTATATCAAGAGTTTGATTTTTTTTTCTTTTCTGGGCATTGGCCTTGCTTTTACCAGGCACGCTGCTTTTTTTATTTTTTATGCCCATTTTTTTTTTTTAACAGAGTCTCCATTTTGTGAGCATTCTAGTTCATGCTACTTGAATGTTTTTGTCTTGCCCCAGTATGGGGGATGATCACCAACTGGGTTTAATATGAAATGAATTTATAAGTTCAAGTGGGCTATGCAATGGATAAAAGTGTATAGGATAGAGAAATGACTGCTCTTCGTCATCCTAAGGCACTTTGAATTATCATACGAGTTAAAATGCGAAAACAATACTCGAAGATTGATGCAAGTGTGAGTAAGAAAATTTCTATCATTCATCTCAAATTTTGTCCCAATGTGGGATGATCTTTGATAGGGATGGCTTTAAAAACTCTTCATGTGTATGGGCTCAAATGGCTAAACAATTGGTATACATGAAGTGTTTCGGGCAGAGAAAAGAACTGCCTCTCATCACTTTGGTTAGCGTACCCTTTGCGAGATTACCTTTTTCCTTGCGGGCATGGAATTTTTTCACAACTCACTGAGGATTAGTGTATGGAATAGTGTACGGAACAAGGCTCGCCTTTCATCATTCCAAGATATCCCATTTGACGCATTCAATTTATCTCACACAACTCATCAAGGAAGAAAAATGCAAGTTTTGCAACAAATTCAGATAATTCAACTTATTGAAGCAATTTATTCAACATAGAAATGCTTGCAGTTCAAAACACGACATAGCAAATTCTATCATGGGTAATACTTCTTGACAAAGCATCGGAATTAGCTGGATTGGAAAACTCACGACCATCCATTTTCGCCGGGATCAAGGCACCTCCGGGAAGCACTTTCTTCACGACATAAGGGCCACTTTGTAATTTGGAGCAAACTTGCCCCCGGGATGCGGAAATATTGGGAATAGCTTCCTTAGAACAAGATCATCCACTTCAAAATGTCTCGGCCGCACCTTCCGGTTGAAAGATCTAGCTACTCTCTCGTTGATATGTTTGGCCATGGCGAGAGAGCTTTTAATCTTTTTTCGTCGATCAAGTTCAACTGCTCAAATCTTTGTTGCGACCATTTTGCTTCCGATAAAACCACTTGGGATAAAACTCTTAGAGAATGAATCTCCACTTCGACAGGCAGAACTGCCTCCATGCCATACACTAGAGCAAAAGGGGTTGCCCTGGTAGAAGTGCGGATCGAAGTTCGGTATGCCATCAATGCGAAGGGTAACCTGTCATGCCAATCTCGATAATTCTCAGCTGTCTTAGCCAAGATCTTCTTGATGTTCTTATTGGCTGCTTCAAGAGCCCCGTTCATTTGAGGGCGGTAAGGAGATGAATTCAGATGCTTGATCTTGAACTTATTGAACAATCCATCAACAAGTTTGTTGTTCAAATTTGTCCCGTTATCGTGATGATCGCTTCGGGGACGCCATAACGAGCAATTATGTCACGTTTAACGAATTTTACAATATTGCAGGCAGTGACATTTGCAAATGATGTAGCTTCAATCCATTTGGAGAAATAGTCTATCGCCACTAAGATGAATCGATGCCCATTTGAAGCCTTAGGATTGATTGGGCCAATCACATCAATACCCCACATCGAGAAAGGCCATGGCTCGGAAAAGCGGTGCGGCTCGGTTGGAGGAACGTTTATCTTATTCCCGTGAATCTGGCAACGGTGACAACTCCGAACATGTTGGATGCAATCACTTTCCAGTGTGAGCCAGTAGTAGCCTAGTCTCATGATTTTCTTGGCTAACATGTGCCCATTCATATGAGGGCCACATACCCCTTCGTGCACTTCTTGCATGATTTGAGTGGCCTCGACTGTATCTATACACCGCAACAAGATCGAATCGTAAGATCTCTTGTACAAATTCTCACCACTGACGAAAAACTTCGAGGCCATCTTCATGACGTACTTCCTATTAGCCCGAGTGCTTCCTTCGGGGAATTCGCTTTTTAATGTAATTCATGATATCGTAATACCATGGTTTTCTATCGGGTTCTTGGTCACGGTCATACAATAAGCCGGTTTTGGCAAAACCTCTATCTTTGAGGCTCGACCTCTAACCCATCGATGACTTGCAACATAGAAGACAAAGTTGCGAGCGCGTTCGCAAATTGATTATGAGACCTTGGCAAGTATTCAAATGAAATTTCATCGAACTCCTTTATTAGATCTTCTAAATACTTATGATACGGAAGCAATTTGGCATCTTTAGTCTTCCATTCACCTACGGTGCGTAGTATGATTAGCGCTGAATCTCCGAACACTTTTAACTTAGCCACACCCATCTCAATTGCGGCTTGAAGCCCAAGGATGCAAGCTTCATACTCGGCCACATTGTTAGTGCATGGGAATATCAATTTTGCAGCTACCGGATGGTGTTGTCCCTCTGGAGATATCAGGACTGCTCCAGTACCAGAACCAGACAAGTTCACAGCTCCATCAAAGAACATTGTCCATGCATCTTTACTTACGGTCAAGACACGATCATCTAGGAAGCTATCATCATTATTCGAGATTCCTGAATTCTCGGCCAATAGATCAGCAATCACTCGACCCTTAACCGACTTTTGTGGTATGAATTGCACATCAAATTCTGAGATCAAAATCTGCCATTTAGCTAACTTACCCACCAAAGCTGGCTGATCAAGTAAGTACTTGATAGGATTGCTCTCAGTCACAAGGAACGTCTGGTGATGCAGCGTGTACTGTCGCAATCTATGCAATACCCACACTAATGCGGCACAAGTCTTTTCCACATCAGAATATTTCAGTTCTAATACCGTGAATTTTTTACTCAGATAATAAATGGCTCGTTCTTTTTTATCGACAGGACTTTCCTGAGCCAACATTGCACCCAGTGACTCACTATGAATGGTGAGGTAGAGAATCAAAGGTTGCCCCGGCGATGGCGGGACGAGCATCGGTGGGTTCATCAAGTAATACTTCAATTTGTCGAACGCTTCTCGACACTCATCATCCCAGTTGACTTGTGCATTCTTCTTTAGGAGTTTGAAGAAGGGCTTGGCGGTTTCGAAAGTTGGGAAATGAATCGAGCAATGTAATTCAACCTTCCCAAAAGGCTCCGGACTTCTTTCACTTTGTTGACGGAGGTCGTAGCTCGCAAATGGCCTTAACTTTAGTTGGGTCGATTTCAATCCCTTTACCGCTCACAATGAATCCAAGTAATTTACCGGATGTTGCTCCGAACACGCACTTAGCGGGATTTAGTCGAAGCTTGAACTCACGGAGTCGATCAAACAACTTCTTCAAGGTTTTGACGTGGCTTTTTCCAGGTCGGGTTTTTGTAATCATATCATCAACATAAACCTCGATCTCTTGATGCATCATGTCGTGGAACAGTGCTATCATGGCTCGCTGATAAGTTGCCCCTGCATTTTTGAGTCCAAAGGGCATAACCTTATAATGAAAGGTTCCCCAAGAGGTGATAAATGCAGTCTTTTCCTTGTCTTCCTCATTCATCTTTATTTGATTATACCCGGAAAAACCATCCATAAATGAGAATAGTTCAAAGCCAGCGGTACTATCCACAAGGACATCTATGTGTGGTAACGGAAAATCATCTTTCGGACTAGCTTTGTTCGGATCCCGATAATCAACACAAACGCGAACTCGACCGTCCTTCTTCATTTCTTGGTACAATATTGGCCACCCATTCGGTGTCTTTGTGAAACTTCAATGAATCCCACCTTTAAGAGCTTCATCACTTCCTCCTTTATCTTCTTTGAGAGCTCGGGCTTAGTTCTCCGCACCTCTCGCTTCTTAGGTGGCGCGTCCGGATTAGTAGGTAGGCAATGCTCCACAATTGACGGGTCTAAACCAGGCATGTCAAGCATAAGTCCATGCAAAAATATCCCGATATTCCTTCGTAGCTGAATCGGGCGTTCAGCCTCATCTTTGGGAAGACTCGCCCCAATTTTCACCTCTTTGGCTTCTTCGGTGTCACTTAAATTAACAGTGACGGTCTGCTCGGATGTGGGAGCTTTAGCCTTTTCATGTTGTTCCCAGCTACGTTGCACTTCGCTAGGATCTTCGATTGAATCTTCGAGATCATCATCATCAGCACTTGCTGTATTGGATTGGACCATTTCCACACCTTTGCATGTTATGTGATCATTCCTAAAACAGAATGTATATGGATCAAAAAGACAAACAGGGGTAAATCATATTTATCTATCTTTTTTTTTTTAATTTCTTTTGAAAAAAATGAAAAATAATTGGAAAAACATTTTGACATAGGAAAGCATGATGAAACCTAGGCCTCGAGAATTCTCCTTGGATTTTTCATTTGTTTTATCGGTTGGATATCATCCCGGGCTGGTTTGGTGTGCCTCATCATACTTTCAAAATAAAGGTTGTAATTTTATTGAAATTCATCAATCAATTACAATTTATTGAATGGAAAATGCATTTCAAGTCCTAAGAAGAAAACCAAAAGGAAGAAATCGAAAACAGTCCCTAGAAAGTAATAAAAATTCCCGCGGGGGGAATGTGCGAAAGCGATAAAAAAGTTACTCTTGTGGGCCAAGGCCCATCTCTTCGGGGATCCTTCATCAATGGCTCCTATGATGAGGTTGTCAAATAAGCTCGCAACTCCCAGCTCGTCCTCAAGGTTTTCGGTTTTTCGGGGTGTCGGGTCATCCATGCTATCCCATCCATCCGGGACTATCGACGAGGATCGGTGGAGTAGGCCGGGAGGGGCCGAATACTTCACCGATAATCAAATTTGCCACTAGGCTGCCCGGGGTATCCGCTTCATCCCGCATCATTATAGGAGGACCGGGGAATGTCTCATAAATGCTCGGGGTAGCGGGTTTTGCCTCCTCGTCTTTGTCCTCTTGAATTCCCCTACCTCTTCCACGGTACCCCAAACCAGCGAAGGGGACCTGCGAGGGGCTTCAATGGGGCTTCGAATGCCTCGACCATTTATCCCAAGACCATTGCCCGGAATGAAACCATTTCCGACCATTACTCTTCCTACCATGAGGGCAGCATCTGAAACTTCAGGAATGAGCGGTGATGAACCTCGAGAAACATGTATGGTGGATACCAACTCGAATGAGTGGTAACTTGATTCGAGCTCGTAATCCGGCTCTACATAGGGGATGGCCGTTTCGTGATAGATCCGGTGGTCTTCCTCACCATACACGGTGACCGCCTTCATTCCGATCACAAATTTCACGGCTTGATGTAGACTTGAAGGCACCGCTCCAGCAAAGTGTGTATCCATGGACGACCTAGCGGGAAATTGAACGCGAAGAGGGATGTCCAAAGACACCTGAAAGGGGAATGTTGAAGACAACTGGCCCTATCTGTATGTCGAGATAGATTTCTCCAAGCACCTCCTTCTTTGTGCCATCAAAAGTTCGTACCGAGGTCATCGCTGCATGTATCCTTGACGGGTCTACCCGAGGCGGTGCGAGTGGCTAATGGACATATGTTCGTAGCGGACCCATTATCAAGGAGCACTCGAGACACATGAGAAGACTTGTGTTTAACGGATATGTAGAGTGCTTTGTTATGTCCCCGGCCTTCAGGAGGGAATTCTTCATCAGAAAAGGCAATCAAATCCTTGAGAAGGACCGATCCCACAAATTCTTCCAACTTGTCTGCCTCAATTGTCTCTAGCACATGAATTTCACTCAACACTTTCATTAGTGACTTTTGATGCACAGAGGATGTTTGGAGAAGCTCGAGCAAGGAGATCTGAGCAGGCATCTTTTGCAATTGATCGACCACATTATACTCACTTGCCTTAATCACCGCCAGAAACTCCTTAGCCTCTTCATCGGTGACTGGCTTTGCAGGTTGAGCACTGGCTCGACCATAGGTTCGACCAGACCTTGTAACAAGGTCAACATCTAAGTCATAAGACCAAGGCATTGCCTTATTGTTGACATACTCGTATGGTTGAGGTACCTCGATCACAATCTCTTCATCAGATGCATCTTCTAGCGGGGGCATGTCCGCGAGAGAAGGATCAACTTCTTCCTTATCGGCATTGAGCGCAGCCTGCTCCTCCTCCCAATCGATGATGATGTGAGAAATAGTGGAAACTACGCAATTACGATCATCATATACGATAATGCCGTCATCCACCATTTGGGCAATTCTTTCCTTCATCAACGATAGGGGAACATTCTCTTGTCTTGGATAATATCCAGCCCTCACTAGTCCATTGTAAGCATACGCACGTGCACCTTCGAATCCTTGATTCGACCGACTTCGAGTTCCGAGGATAGCATTCACCGTACCTTCATGCTCGGGTAGCGGATTCTTTTGTACGTTCGGCCGAGCGGTTTGGAACGAAAAGACTTTCGTGTCTAAGAGGTTCGGATCTTGTCTGGAGGGTGAAACATTCATCGGTTGAATGCCCTAGTTCACCACCGTGGGTAGTCACACTTCTTCGACGGGTCGTAATCGCGATTGCTTTCACGGTTGGGACGCTTTGGTTCACTAGTGAGCAAACCTTTCTTTCGGAGGATTGTTAGCACTTGGGACGGGGATCCGGGAGAGGAGTGAACGCCTTTTTGCTTGGGCAAATGATTGACGACCAGCAGTTTGTTGTTGCCTTTGATTTATCTCGGATAGTAGGGGCACGTTTGACATTTTCTTGGCTATAAGCCATATTCACGTCCACAACCGCTTCCTTCTCCTTCTTGGCAGTGAATCTTTTACTAGATGGCTCGTAAACCATCCTTCCCTTATCCTCATCTCAATTTGTTCTCCTACGGGAATAAGCGATTGAAGCTTTTGACGTACGTCTTGGCCATTCGGTTACGAAACTCGAAGGGAGAGTCTTCACAAATAATTTCATCAGCTCTTTGTTGGTAGGCTCGGGAGTGATTTGAGCAGCCAGGTTTCTCCATCTTACAAAGCATATTCTTTAAATGACTCGCTCCTTTTCTTTTCCATCCGCTCCAGATCTTCTCGGGAAGGTGCGATGTCCATGTTGAACTTGTACTGTGTGAGGAACGCGTCAGCCACTTCGTTCCAGGTGTTGAGGAGATTCACATTCTTCATCACGTACCAGTTTAGTGCGGGTCCAGTCAAGCTTGCATGGAACGATTGGATCATGAGGGGCTCATTTTTTACGTGCTGGGCCATGCGCACGTGGTACATTTGCAGATGAGATTTTGGGCAAGATGTACCGTCATACTTCTCAAAAACCGGCATTTTGACCTTCTCATAGACTGAGAGGTCGAACGGGAGTGAGCTTTGTGATTCTTGCAGTTGTCTCACCTTCTCTTCCAGCTTTGCAACACGCTCATCCCGATCTGTCTTAGAAATCTTTGTCAAGCTTGACTTTTCCAACAAGGATCGAGTCATCATCCAGCCGGGCATATTGTCGTCAACCTTTTGAACCTTATTTGCTTGCTTCAAGACAACTATTTCAGGAAGAGCGGGTGTAGCTGTTGGATTCACTTGGAGGAATTGGAGTTGATCCGTCACAAGCTGTATAGAGGCGAGTACTTGTTGGAGTTGAACTTCCACAGCGGACATACGATCACGCATTTCATTTTGGTCAGCCATTTTTGCCCTTGATCGTGTAATAATAGGCAATCGCGGTGGATCCGTTATGACCTAAAATAAGAAATGAACAAAAATAAGCATTCTTGTATGAAAATACGTCGATCCATGGCAACATTCTAGAACTTTTATTCATCAATGGAGCTTTTGACATGCCTATCAAAAAAGAAATTCGAAATGTCCTAAACAAATGAACTAGGAAAGTAAATGACTCAAACTTCCTAATCATTAAGCAAAGATTGATTCAAGCAATTCATTTGGCTTGATCAATATACACTCGGGACACCATTCGGCGCAATCGTTTATTCTCCTCTTGAGCTTTTTCAGCAACTCTTTTGAGGCGTTTGTTCTCAGCTCGATTGGTGATCTTCAATGGTGCCTCTGGTATCTTCGGAAGTAACTCCTCGGGAATCTTGTGTTGTTGGATATACTTAGTCGAAGCATAGTACTTCCTTTCTTTGCCCTTCAACTCTTCTTCGGGCCACTTGAGTTTTTGTGGATGGCACATATCCCACATCGATTTGATAGTGAGAATGGAATCTTCATGGCCTCGGCTTCCATCAACGAAGCGACTTGGAGTGGACCCGCTTGTAACGCCGGGGAAGCTCTTGCACGACTTGATACCGACGAGTCACTCTAATCGAGATAGAGTACTCCGGTGCTCCGTGTGAATCCCAATAGAGGGATTGGGCCAACTCCTCCACATGAGAGTCTCGCCTCCCGAACTTGGAACCATTTAGCATGCCATTGGAAACCCTTGGAAGTTGGTTTTTTCATGAAAGCTAGCCACCTAGTATAATGGTAATCCGGTGCATGTTTTTGGCTGTTCTCAAATCTCATAATAGGGTGATTAGAATTACTAACATCATGTATAGTCATTAAACCACCAAATCCCCTTATATGAGAAAGGAACCAGATTTGTAAAAGTTCGGGAGAGGAATGGAGAGTCTTATCACCACCTCTTTTGAAACGAGTGAGAGAAAGAAAAGTTTCAGTCAAGACAGTGTTTACAAAATTTTTTCCTTCCAACACTTGCCTAACTAATTGAGCAATCAAAGGGTTAATAGCATTCTTGCGTAAGGAAATACTATAAACCCAAAGATAGCTAAGAGGAAAATCCTACGCATTTGAAATGAGGTGCCTTTTTCAAAGTTCTTTTAGAAAAGATAGAGGACATGCATTGCGATGAGCCTTTAAAACCTTTTTTATGTCGTCTTCTTTAACTCTCGAGAAAATCATATAAGGCCGTAACGGGATCTATTCCGATAGGCGGACTAATCGTTCAGCTTTCAAGGACCTCCCTATGGCGATGCTATACTCTTCCAAGGTGGGAGTGAGTTCATGCTTACCGCCAAAGATAAAGGTAGAAGTCTCGGGGCACCAATAGTGGGCAAGTGCTTGGACGAGGCCGCCATGGATGTTGATATGCAGCAGTGGAAGCAGTCGACCAATATGTGACTCTACGAACCGACGGCTATCTTGATCTAACTTGTCCCACCATGCACTAAGCTCTTCCTTTGGAGGGAGAATAATTCGAACGTTCGGTATCCCCATTGTATATTGAACAAGACTTAAGACAATCCTAATGCCATGGACCAACAAAATGATAATAAAGTAAGTAGATTGCAAGGGTGCGAATTTAAGAAACTTACTTTACCGATGAACAAAGAGGGCAATCACATAGACATTCGCATGGTAAGTGAGGCTCGATTTCTAATCTATAAGGCTTAACAAGGTGGAGCCACAAGGATGATCGAGACTAGCCACGGGCTTGTGGACTATATCGGGTCCTCATGACTCCGGCTTGGTCAAAGAGCCGACCCGGGTCGCGGGCATGCGGACCGAGGTGGGTATTCTTGACACCATGAAAGAAATTTCGGGATTGAGATGGGCGACTCGTACCGCGAGCATGCGGTCGAAGTGGTATCCATCTCAACACCATCCTAAATGATCTGTGCGGCCCAGGTCCGGCGGCAGGTTGTGTGTGCAAAAGTGTAGTGTAAATGCAAAGCATGCACAACGGTTTATAGCAAGCAACACTTCATATGTGCAAGTAAACCATTCATTCCTACACCTCTCTTCAAAACAAAGGTCAACAAACACTTCCCCTTATACCTCCCATCCTGCAAAAACATTTAACACCTTAAAGGTTAGGGGCGTACCTAGGATCCTTGCTGCCAAACAAAAACATTTTTCAAAAGGAAAGAAAATTTGGCCTAAGTCCACTAAGAGTTTTAACTCAAGTCCCCAGCGAAGTCGCCAAGTTTGTCGCGACCAAATTTTTCGGGGGTGAACCACCTAAAGTTTGGCTAATGGATTGTTAAGCCTAGACTTAACTCGGGCTCTCCCAGGCCCATACCAATTCGCAACTTTAGGTTCAAGTTTTTTAACATGCAATTGATTTTTAACTAGGAGTCGCCACTAATCTATTTTTGGTGGGTTGATTAGAAACCCAAGTAAAGTAATGGGAGATTTACTTTACTCCTACGAACCGAGAGATTTGGATACGGGGACTTGGTTACGCTAGATTTCTCTAACGCCCTTTCGGTACCATTTCTTTTTATTTTGACAAATGTTTGGCAAGCAGCTTGAATTAATTTTAATTTATCTCCCTAACATGTGAGGTGATCATGCGGGTGCACAAGCCACCAATTTAACACCCAGATAAAGCAATGAACAAATTGCAAGAACTTACCTCAAAGCAACGAAAGCATCTGCAATGTTAAATTAAAATCCATATCAATAATCCTAGATATGGTTTCTAATTAACACTCAATTTCTTTTTTTTTTGTTTTCACTTAATTAATGAAAATCATGCAATATGCAATGCAATATTCACTAAATGACCTAATTCTAATGATATATAATTTCTAATTAAATGGGCCTGGCAAAAATACTAAATGAGATACATCTCAATGAATCTAACCCTAATGACATGCATATGGCATTTTCTCTTTTTCCTAAAGAATGCATTTTATCCTAAATAATAAAACTAATTTAACCTATGACTTTTTTTGTATTTTTCATGAAATTCGAAATTAGGTGAAAGGTGAAAATTACCTAATTAGATTAAGATCCTATTTAATTTATATTAGGAATTAGGTTGAGCCACATCCTAATTTAAACTAAAATATTATCTTAATCAAAATAACCCTAAAATGCAATATACTAAAAAAGTACCTAAACTTATGATAAATTTAAAAAATTATTTAAATTAAACTAAGTGCAATTTTTATCCGAGATGCAATGACGTGCAAAATATACCCTAACTCTACATGATATATGCATGATGATTTTTTTGTGTTTTTGTTTTCTTTCCTTTTTTTTTTTTTTTTAAATTTCGAAATTAATAATTGCCAAATACTTAAACACGCAATCCAAGTTAAAAAATGAACTAGCAACCTAAATTAATTGATTTGATTTTTTTTTTTTTTTTTGAGAATTCGAAATAAAATTCTTATTATGAGCATGCAAACCCTAAAACTACATATATTTTTTTAAGAAAACTAATTTAAGTAACATCACAGCAAATCAAGCCATATTGATGCCTAAATTGACGAACCATATCTCGCGCATGAGATCGGGTTGGCCAATTTCACATAAATCACGAATCGGATCTCGGGCGGGAGATCGGATTGGCAATTTTTTAAGTAATTGCGAGTCGGATTTCGGGCGCGAAAATCGGACTGACAATCACTAATCTCAAGGCAATTTCATATCATGGAATTTCAATTTCACATTAAAGGAATAATTACACTAAAAAGATAAAATAAAATAGCGAAAATAATAAAACAAAAATAAGATAAAGATAATACCTAAATTTTCTTTTTGCTTTTCTCTTTTTTTTTTCTTTTTTTTTTTTCAAAAAAAAAAGAAAAAGAAAAATAAAGCTGGTGGCCGGTCCGGCGAGAGGAGATCGCCGGCTAGGGTTCCGGCGAGGGGGAATCGCGCCGGTTAGGGTTACGCGAGGCGGCGCGCAGCGGCGCGCGGCAGGAGCTTCGGAATCGGCCGGCGACGCCGTGACCAGCGGGCTCGCGATTCGTCGGAGCGGCCGAGCGATCGGCGACGAGCGGTGGCGTCGCGGGGAGCGCGGCGGAGAGATCTCGGCCGGCGTCGGCGGCGCAGTGCTCGACTCCGACGGCGGGCGGCCGAGTGGGGACCGCAACTCGGGAATCGGTCGCCGGTGTCGCGGTGAGCTCGGATCTGCGCAGCGGAGGGGTTTCGAGCGTCCGGGTCACGATCTTCAGCGGAGCGGCCCGCGGGCGGATCGGGACGGGCGACGCAAAGGCGGGGCTCGGCGTCGGGGCCGCGTGGGTCGACGGCGACGGTGTTGCGGGCAAGGCCGCGGGGGCTTGGATCTGGACCGGCTACCGTCGTGGACTGGCGCTGGGTCATAGCCTCACGGGAGACGGCAGCTGGGCGTCGAGGCGTTGGCGACGGGTCGCGGGTCGCAGGCCAAAGCAAACGGCGGCGTGTCGTCGAGGCTCCGGGGTTCGGTGTCGGGCGGCGTGGGTCGTCGGAGCTCGCGGTAGAGACCGGCGACTCGAGCGCTCGCGGACGGAGATCGGCGACGGCGACGGCGGGGTTCGACGGCGAGACCAGGGCCGACGAAGGCCCCCCCCTGCGGGGAAGACGAACCGTCGCGCGAAGGGGGGCTTTTTTTTTTTTTGCTTTTTCTCTCTCTTACCTCACTTTTTTCACTTTTTGCCTTTTTTTGTGCTTTTTCACCAACGGAAAAGAAAACCCCCCTTTTCCCCACCGTACGCGACTCTTTTATACACCAAAAAAAATGTATCTTTGTGGTATATTTCATTGCCAATTTTGCTCGTGTAAAATTCCATTGAATATATCATTTCACTCTGCGCAATATTTTTTGCATATTCCATCCAGAAAATTTCCCTTTTGTGCGAAGTGCATCTCCCAATGTATATTACCTAAATATATGAAAAAAAAATTTAACAAAATAAAATCTTCCTAAACTATATGCCATGTGATTATGATTTTTTTTTTTATTTTTTATTTAGCGAAAAATAACCCCAAAAATTTAGGTGTCAACAATATAACAAAGAAAACTCTCCATGAAAAAGTAATTAAAAAAATCTTCATGGTGCTGTTTAATTTAGTTGTTAGTTCTATATGCTACAAGCTGTTTTTAATTGATTTGAGGGCTAACTTATCTTGCAGCTCTCTAATTTGCAAGTCTTGTTTCAGCGACCAAAGGACATCGTAAAAAATTGTTATCTAGAGATCTAGACATTGGAATAGTGGGTTTTGACACAGTTAGTGAACATGTACAGGTAAGCAAAAGATGTTATATGCTGTACGTTTGATCATTGGTTGGATTTTTATGCATCATTTTTTACTAATGTTTCGTTTGCCTTCCAAGATTTATACCCTGAAGCTGTGAAAACAATTTATTGCATGGTTTTCCCCTGTTCTGGAAGAAGTGGAAGATTAAGAGTGCTTTATCAAACAAAACATCGTATCTGCTTTCCCTTTGAACCCAAAATGTTGCAATAAGCTTTCATGCTAAAACCAAAATATTATGAATAATTCGTTTTGATTTGAAATGTTAATGTTCGCATGTTTTTCAAGACTTGGTGTGTTTGGGCAACAGCTACGGCCAAAAAGCTAAAACCAAAGTCACACCAGATGCCCCACTGCAAATTGAAAATGCTGCGTGCTGATTGCATGTTGTCACTATGAACAAAGTTGATTGGGGAATAGTTGTCTGAATAATCCAGCTTTAAAGAATCCCTGTGAGCATCTGACAGAAGATCCTAGTTTTCGTGTTGTCTTTAGAAGGTGCAGACATCCTTGATACCTGAAAAAGAGGTGAGGGGACTTTGTCTGAGTTCATGTAGCCTCAATAGTATGTCATCCTTCCCCGGCTTATTTATAAACAATCTGTTGCCCTTGAGAGATGAAAGACTGACTTGGCATATAGATCGCCACCAATTGTGCAGATAAGTAGTTAGCAGATAACAGGGTGCTTCCTATGTGTTAAATACGCAGCAGAGAAGTTGGATCAAAGATCTTACCTGAATGACAAAAGTAGTTGCGTATTTCCATGTAAACAATTTTGAAAAATGGCTTGGATTAGCAGAGTTACGGGATGATGTCAAGTTTCGGTATGTATCTCTGAAGTCTTTAGATAGTTTAGGTGGTTAGAGTGTTCATATTTTTGTGTGTTTGTACGGATCGATGACTTGAAATCTTAGAATGATGATTGCGTGGTCACCATGTGAGGAATGCTGGATAGAGACAAAAACTTCCTGATTGCTTCAACTTCATATATCAGAGCTTTTTCTGATCTTTTTGTCTTGTTTTTGTGTTTTCTTCAAGCTTTTCAACTTCATTATATCATAGAATGTTGATTTCGCAACACTAACTTGATATAGTACTGTCCTAAAAGAGCTTATGCTTCTTTCATTCAGGGTAATGAAGATCTTATTGTTGCTCATGAAGCTCTTGATTATGTGGATTGCCGTTTGTCTCTCGCGGTAAGAAGGTTTATGCTCTCAATATACTGATAGAATTATTTCCAATTGATTCATTGCTATGGAAAATTTTAGTGTCAATATGTTCTTTTGATCTTCTATTAGATTCCTCAATATGGGATTTTTTAGAAGACTACGGTGAAGGAGCTTTGCACAAATGCCCCATTAGACCGAAGAGAAACCACTCAGAGTTGCTACCGGTTTTGGCTATGTATGTTTGCATTTTCAGATCTTAAATGTTATTGTTTATTGTGCCATCTATCCACCTTATAGCAAATTTCCTTGTGCGGTGCTGCCAGGCGATTGTCCTTTTTAACAATCCCTTAGGGAGGGAATAGGTTCGGGGTATTACCTAAAGAACGGACCTAAGGCCTATGCTTAGCCATAAGCTCTTCGAAGCCCATACCTCGCGCAACATTAGGTATTCTTAAGAATTTTGCAATAAGGAGTCGCCACTAGCCTATGAGGTCGAGCCAGAAACCAAGTGAGGCATGAAAGTATACTTCCCTTTCTACGCAACTAGAGAATCTAAGGTCGGGGACTTGATTACACTAATTAATTAATTATTACATTTTCGGTACCTAATCTTGTTCATTTAAAAAAAAATATTTTTGTCAGGGAGTTTGGATTAATTTTAGATCAATTCACTAAAACGGGAGGTGATCGTGCGGGTACGCAATCATTAAAATAACAGTAAGCAACCAAGGAAAGTGTGTAAATAAATTGCATGGGAGAGTAAATATTAATATTAAGGAAAAGATAAATGCTAATCTTAACTAAATTAAAGGGATCAAAACAGTAAAAGCATTCAAACAAGAGTAATTGTCTTTGAAGACCAATGAAGCCCTAAGGTAGAGACCTAAAGGCTTACTCAATTTTTTTAGCACACTTTAGAATTAAAAAACCTCTATTTTTAAGAAAATAGCTCGGAAAGTTTGTTTTTAAAATTGTTCAAATGAAATTCTGAATTTTCTGACCTTTTTTATTTTCTAAATTTTCTAATTTTTTTATTTTTTTATTTTTAATGATTTTTTATTTTCACTTAGTCTTTTTTTCCTGAACCTTCTGCTCAACTGTCCTTCCTGAAGCCACTTTTTGCCATTTTATAGTTTTTTTTTTTTTTTTTTTTTTTGGCTTTTTTCCCTTATTCCTTATTATTTATTTTTTTTACTATTCCCTTTTGGTCTTCTTCTTCTTCGTGCATCCGCTCTGCACGCCCGAAGTTATCCAAACCCACTAAAGCCGAAGCAAACCCAGACCCAATAAACTCATCTAACCCAACCGATCAAGACTCGATGGAGCTCAAAACTCCATAGTAGACCATATTAAACCCAACATCCAGCATGACTCTTTTAACATTCCGCACCAAAGTATGATTTCTAAAACAAAGCCCGCGCTAACCTACAGCAACGTCCTTTTCAATTTGACCAAAATAAGCCCAACACCATCTCCTTTCGGCCACTTTACTCAGCCTCACGCGGTCTTCTTGCTCCTGTTATTGCAGAACAGAAAAGGAGCCGAAGATTGAATGTGAACTCCGGGCAATCAAAGGGCTGATAACACCTCCAAACTCCAACATAACCGAGACTCCAATACCACCCGACCATCATCTACTCTCACTTATGAACATGCCAACATTTACCACACAAAGGCCACGAAGGCATCGAACAAGATCCGACAAAGGGGAAAGATCACCATTAAGCAAAACCTACACTACACATTTCAGAGACTAAAAATCAGGGAAAATATGTGCGACCTTGGTTCAAACATTTTGTCAAAATATCTGAAAAACCCAACACGCACACGGACTAACAAAAAGAACAAGTCTCGGTTTCTTGGCTTGGCCAAAGAGGCACCAAAAGATTTGAGGAGCGAGCGTTTGGTCGTGGGGTTCCCTACCAGCTCGGAGATGAATCGAGCAATGGCCGACCACCCACCACAATGTTTCCGAGGCGAGATCCTCGGGAGAAGGGAAATTCGTACAGGGGTGACCAGGTCAGGACGACGAGGATAACGAACCGGGGTCGTTGAACAAAACTCAGGCGCGCCAATCGACCCGAGAACTCCTCGCTTTCAGTCGCTCTCTTCTTTGCTGAGAACAACACCATCGCCAGGATCTCTCTTGGAGAAACGCCACCGCTAAAACTCGTCAACCACTACCCACGATCAACGAGATAAGGCTTCATGGGAGGCGATCGGAAAAACTTGAATCGAAGCAAGGGAAGCTGCGGCTTGTTGGTTCCGGCTAGGAGGCGCAAACCTCGCGTCGGTCTCGGCTGAGGTGGATTCCAGGTCTCTCTCTTCCCAGTCCCTCTCCTCTCCGTTCATCCCCCTCTGGCTCTCTCCAGCTCCCCGGTGGTTCTCCCCTGCTCACCCCTGCTGCCGTGCTGCTGCTGTGCCCTGTCTTCTTGCCCTGCCATGCTGTCTCTTCAATTCCTGCAGGTTGGCGCGCGAAGACAGGATCCGAGGAGGAGGAAGACAGCTGGGCGCGGGCTGGGCCGAAGGAAAGAGGAGCTGGCCGCGCGGGGAAGGAAAAAAAGAATATATGTATGTACTTGAAAATACAAATTAGGTGTCAACACTGCTTAAGTTTAGGTTTCTCTCTCATGTCTTTGTAGCTGGGGCCTAAGTTCATGAAAGAAACTGGACTGAAGCATGTGAGCTTTTCAACTGGTGAAGGAGCATTGGAAGCAGCTCCTGCGGTAAAAATATCAATTTCTTTCACTTATTTGATATCTTTGTAGGTTACCAACTCATTACCCGTATTGAAGATGATTTGTGATTGTCACCATGAAATTTTTTTCGTTAAGCGCGTGTCGTCTTTAAACTAAACTGGAGTTAATATATCTGCAGAAGCTCTCTTAAGAGATTGAAGAGAAGTTGTTGGGGAACCCATATTCTGGTAGAGTTTATGTCAAGGAGGGATCAATTTTGTGTGCTCAACTAGAATTTAGAATGTAGAAGTTTAAACCATTTCATTTTCCAGTTCCCAGGTTCAGACCATTTCAATTTTTGTTTTAAAAAACAAAAGACAATAAAATGCATTGAGAGTCTTATGGCTCTGGATTCATGTCTTTTCTCTTTTTCCACCTAGACGGTTAGAAGATCTGTACTGAATGTGCAGATTGGTGAGTACAAATTTTTTTTTGCTCAGTATGGCAGGGTTATGTTGTTCTTTTCATGCTGCTTCGGGGGTCAACTCTTTACCACATCTTTTACATTTTGGGCAAATATCTCAATACCCACTTATTTTCTTGGTCGGTCTATGGAGTGCAGCCCTTTATGTCACTCCTAAATGCACCCCATTAAGGAGATTAAAAATGGTGTCGGGGAATATAGTTACATGAGAATCTTCATTAAAGTGAAGAAGTTTATGCGCAAAGAAGAAATAGGAAATCTTGAGATGAAAGAACAGTTGAGAGATATTGAGATGAACAACTTCTTTCTGTTCCCTACTTTTCTTATTTTCAATCACGAGAGTTAGCCTCTTATATACAATAGCTATCTCTGGAAACTGTTCTACAGGTATTGAACAGTTGAAGAAATGAAAACTAACTAACTGAATCAAAAAACTAACTAACTTCCAGAACTAACGTACACCAGACTAACTACCGAGACTTTGCCAAGACTCACAGCATTATACAGAGTGTTTGAAACAGAGTATCCCAATATAGAGCTTCTAGTCCCTTTTCTTCTCATTCTTCTCAGCAGCATTTATATTCTCTACTTCTTCTTCTTCTTCATATTCTCTTCGTTGCTCTTGTATATCTTACTTCCCCTGTTCTTATTGATATCGATACTTGACATCGGTAGAGCTTCGTTCTTGCTGTTCTTAACATCCCCTTCAAATTGGGAATGGGTGAGAAACCAATTCCTAATTTGATTCGTAAAGCTGATAGTGGGTAATGCGAGGGAGAGATTTTGTGAATATATCGGCAAGTTGATAGGTACTTGGAACATATTTCACTTGTAGTGATCCTGAGGAGACTTTTTCCCTAACAAAATGAAAGTCTACCTCAATGTGTTTGGTGCGAGCATGTAAGACAGGATTGATAGTAAGTGAAATGGCTGATTTATTGTCACAAAAGAGCTGTGTTGGACGAGTCAATGAGCATCCTATATCACGAAGGACAAAGGCGATCCGGGTAAGTTCAGCGAGATGTAGAAGCAAGAGCACGATACTCGCCTTCACGTAGAGGATCGACCGATCGTGGGTTGTTTCTTTGCTGCCCAAGATATGAGATTGGAGCCAAGGTATGTACAAAAACCTGTTGTTGATCTTCTTGTTTCAACACATCCCGCTTGATCGCATCCGAGAACCCATACGGGTGGAGAGAGCTTCGAGAGTGAATGAAGACTCCAAGACTTATAGTGCCTTTGATATATCTCAAAACTCTCTTGAGTTTATGTAAAGTACGCAATAGTGGGTTTACGTAATTTCGACAGCCTGATTTGTAGCATATGCAATGTCGGGTCTTGTTAAAGTCGATGCGAAGGCCACCTACTAAGCTTCGATACTCGACGGGATTGGAGAGGGGAGCGAATCATTTATCGAACAGTTGGTTTTAGTGAAACGGGGGTGGTAATTGGTTTGCACTCAAGCATATGAGCTCGAGTAAGAAGATCACGGCATATTTGGTCCGGTAAAGAAACGGGTGATCAAAAGTATTTTTAACTTCAATGCCAAGAAAGTAATGTAGTGGGCCAAGGTCTTTCATAGAGAACTGAAGACTTAGAGAATGGATAAGGTTGGAAAGTAACTGAGAGGAGCTTCCAGTTAGGATAATGTCATCAACATATAGTAGTAGAAGAATGGTGTCTGTATCAGTATGATAGATGAATAAGGATGGGTCAGTTGAGCTGCAAAAGAACCCATATTCAAGCAGAAAGTTGCTGAACTTGTCAAACCAGGCTCGAGGAGCTTGTCGAAGTCCATAGAGAGACTTCCTGAGGAGACATACATGATGAGGTTTCTTGGGATCTTGAAAACCAGGAGGCTGCTCCATGTAAACTATCTCATTCAATGTACCATGTAAGAATGCATTTTTGACATCTAGTTGATGGATTGGCCAGTGTTTCATCATGGCTACTGATAGAACTATACGAATTGTAGCATGTTTGATGACTGGACTAAAGGTTTCGTAAAGTCAATGCCTTCTTCCGATGAAATCCTTTAGCAACTAGTCGAGCCTTAAGTCTATCAAGGCTACCATCAGCTGCAAGCTTTGTTTTAAATACCCACTTACTTGACCAATGACATTCATTTGACCCGTTCGAGGGATTAATTCCCAAGTTTTATTCGATAAAGTGCATCCATCTCTTTGTCATTGCTTTATACCAGCCTTTATGTGCTAAGGCTGATTTGATTGTTTTTGGTTCAAGTAGGTACTTCATATATAGCAAGACATGCATATCGAGGATTGGTCTTGATAATGCCAGACTTAGACCTAGTCTGCATAGGGTGAGTAGGTAATGTACCTTGTGAATTTGGCTGATTATTTGAAGTGTGTTGTTCCATATCTGGTCCATCTGTTGTCTCAGTGATGGGAACAGGTATTTCAACTCGTTGTGGACTATCTTGGGTGGTGATGGACATTTGATCCATAGGGATTTCAGCTGGAGAAACAGAAACTGTTTGTTCTGTGCATTCAGGTGAGACCATTCCATTTGTTTGCTCATTTGTGGAGTCTTGTTCCCAACCCGTATCGAGAAGTTGAATGTTTTATGTGATCTGTAGTGGAGGGAGCTAGGAAGCGCTCTTCTTACGTCCACAACTTATATAAGTGTGTGTAGGAGGGATAAGCTGTTGCTAATTTCGAGAGAAAGGGAAGAAATTCTCATCAAATACTACATGTCGACTAATGTAGACATGACCGATAGTAGGGACAAGACATCGATATCCCTTATAGTGATCACTGTATCCTAGAAAGACACAGGTTAGAGATCGTGGATCAAGCTTGTGCTGTGCATACGGTCGAAGACAGGGATAGCAAGCACATCCAAAGGTTCTGAGATAGTCATATCTGGGCTTATGCTGATATAATTTGCTGAAGGGAGACTGCATCTGTAATTTTTGAGTGGGAAGAATGTTAACAATGTAGTTGGCTGTTACAAATGCATCTACCCAAAACTTTAATGGAATTTTTGCATGGTATAGCATAGCCAAACCAAGTTCAACTATATGTCGATGTTTCCTTTCGGTATTCCATTCTCGCTCGGGTGTGTATATGGACGGGAGATATCTTTGTTGAATGCCACAATTCCGTAAGTGAGTTCTGAATTTCTGGCTAATAAACTCTCCTCCACCATCACACTGGAAAGTCTTGATTTTACAGCTATGCTGATTTTCTACTAACTTTTGAAACATGAGGAAAATACTATAGAAATCTGACTTCAGCTTTAATGGATATATCCAACTGAACCGAGAGAAATTGTCAACAAAAATGACATAGTACTTGAAACTCTGAAAAGATTTAACCGGAGAAGGCCCCAGCTATCACGGTGAATTTGTTCTAGAGGTTTTGTATTTGTAGAATTTGATAATGGAAAAGGTAGAAGCGGTACTCTTAGCTATTTGGCAACTTCTACATACGGATTTGACCGTGGTTCTTTGTTGTCGAATCAGATTTTGATTCCTCAAATGCTTCAAGATATTATGATTTGTGTGAGCCGGTCGTTGATGCCGGATGCTTTACGTAACAATTCTTTGTCTTTGAGTGAAGTAGACTTCGCAGCATGAGTGTCATTCGCATGTACAGCCCTCTAACCTTGCTTCCTAGCCTCATGGTTGTGTTGGTGGTGCTGTCCGTGATATACACACCAGTTTTGTTAAAGATAAAGGAACAGGGGTAATCATCGTTAACTTTGACACGATAGAAGATTTTTCTTAATCTCGGGAACAATCAACACATCATTTAGAGGCAAGGCATCAATTGCGGTATTCAAGTATTGCATTACCAATGTATTTGACAGGTAAACACGAGACCATTGCCTATCATGACTGTATCGGCATTGTTATTTTTAGAAAGACTATGAAGTATACCAGCATTAGAGGTAATATGGGTTGTTGCTCCGAGTGTCCGGATACCATTCTTGATCATTTGCCTCCTCAATATGTAGTCTTTGCTAGTGCTTGTTGGTATCTCCTCGGCTTGATAGGAGTTATCAAACCGATACCAACAATGTAAGGCATCATGACCAGGCCTCTTCTGATTTGACACTCAAGTCGAGTATGTTCTGCTACTTTCTCCACCGCACCTTTTTGTGAAGAGTTGAATTTGATGCGAGGATATGACACTGGTATCAAAATACCTTTGTCTTGATACATTGTATGGTCTAAATCCTTGAGCAGGACCCAAGCCAGAGGAGGTATTGGGTTGTTTGAACTGCTGATTTTCTTGTTCATAATTTGAGTTATTATTTACGTAACTCATGTTTCTTCCACGATAACCAAAGTTCTGTATACGGCATTATATGTTCTTCCTCTTTCATAGTTTCTTCCTCCACGACTATTTGTTCTTGATCCTCTAAGGATAGTATTACTGTTGTATATATTCTCGTCAGCCTCTTCTTTATGTATAGCTTCGGTTTTCTCTACGGCCATAGTAAGCTAGGTTAGGGTAAAGGCGATTTCTGAGTAATTACGTAACTGGCTTCGAATCTTTCTAAGTGTGAGATTACTTCATCATATTCGGTTGGGGCTTTAAGCAATAGATTGTAGTTTTAAAACTTTCATACTTGGATCCCAGGCCTTCGAGAATTCCAAATAGTTTTGTGATTTCATCTATTTGGTTTTCCTATGGCATTCAATTGATCACATATTGACTTGTACTCCCGAGGTATCTTGATAATGTTCGTTCACGTTTCGACAAGCCTGCAATTTTCCTCTTAACTCGAACTCCTTAGCTACCGACTTTTGTGTAAACCGATTTAGCGAGTTTGCCAAACTTCATAAGCGATATTTAAGCCAATTATCAAGTGAGTATATTTTACGATACAGCACCACTAATCCAAGAAGATACAAGCTGATATGTTTTTATCCGATCATTATAATCGGGATTAGTAACCTCGAAGTTTGACCTCCTTCTTCGACCCGCAATGTCTTTGCGGGTGGTGGAATTTCCCCATTCACAAAACCAAACAGATCTTGGCTCCTTAAGAACCTATAGAATTGAGCTTGCCATAGAAGGAAGTTATCCTCGGCTAATTTGATGGTAACAAAATTCGAGATATTAACATGAATAGGAAACGGATATCTCAAACTTCTTGCTGCCATTCTATTCTTCCCGATCTTTGATCAATTCTAGTTGCGGACACGAATTCTACTTGATTTACAAGTATCTTGCTACAAGTATATTCTTGATGAAGATTTAGATGTGGATGAAAAATACCAACTCACGAGATCTTGTTGGAAGATACGAGATATCTTCGAGAGATCAATGAAGCTTCGAATCTAACTTCGATCGATGTAGATTTAACTATTTTGTGCAGCATCAAGATGATTTCTTCGGGACGCGAGAGGCAAATCCGGTGAAGACTGAATCGAGCCTCGGAGCGGGAATCACCGTCCCGCCGCGGCCGATGTCACCGATGTCGCCGATCTTCACCCCAAATCGAGAGAGCTCGGTCGAGAAACCCTCGAAACCACACGGAACCGAGAGCGATTGAGAGCCCCTCGCAATCCCTTCGAATGCTCATGCAAACTATCCAATAAGGATGATCGACCACCGCTACGATACCATGAAGAAGTTTATGCGCAAAGAAGAAATAGGAAATCTTGAGATGAAAGAACAGTTGAGAGATCTTGAGATGAACAACTTCTTTACTGTTCCCTACTTTTCTTATTTTCAATCACGAGAGTTAGCCTCTTATATACAATAGCTATCTCTGGAAACTGTTCTACAGGTATTGAACAGTTGAAGAAATGAAAACTAACTAACTGAATCAAAAAACTAACTAACTTCAGAACTAACGTACACCGGACTAACTACCGAGACTTTGCCAAGACTCACAGCATTATACAGAGTGTTTGAAACAGTATCCCAATATAGAGCTTCTAGTCCCTTTTCTTCTCATTCTTCTCAGCAGCATTTATATTCTCTACTTCTTCTTCTTCATATTCTCTTCGTTGCTCTTGTATATCTTACTTCCCCTGTTCTTATTGATATCAGTAACAGCATCAGTAGAGCTTCTGTTCTTGCTGTTCTTAACACATTAAACAAGAAAGGCAGAGAAATATTTCCTATGAAGAGGGGAAACAAAGAAAAGAAACCACCGTCTCTTTGTTGATGGGTAGATACAGTGAAGGAAGGACAGACTAGTGTACATCCTACTAATTTTTTTGCTACATGTCGGTAAATTGTGCTTATGTAGACCATTTTCTATCCACATTCTGGGGCAATGTGTGTACATGCCCTGTCCCGGGGAATGTATATTTGAGACTACATCGAGCCACCATAGTTTTAGCAGGAGGATCCTTTTAAAAAAGCACTTGAATCTTTTGGTGTTTCCTTCGATGATGCAATGGTTGGATCTATCTGTCATTGCCTATGGATCTTGTGGCCATTCATTTTGTGATATGAAGCGTTGATTTGATTAATCCATGAATTATGGGTTTTTTCTGTTTTCAATGATTGAAAATTTTATCCCTTGAAAGGAAATAATTCTGCGGACATTGCTTCATCCTTTGTTAAAAAGAATCTGGAGTATGCCCCCAAAGATTAAGTTTTT